>CM059209.1:32747556-33947556 GCA_030347435.1 Clarias fuscus
AAAGATGGTGTGATTGCGGGCTTAAAAATGTTAAAAACAGGTCAGGGCCTGGTTTTACTAATTGTCTCAGCCTATGAATCAGGCTCAATGTTATAATTTAGACTGAAAATATTCCTAGCTCAGAGTAGGACACATTTTGGTGGCGATAGTAGTAATTTCTGATTTAAAGAATGTTGATACATAATTCTAAACTAAATAACTTCTGAAGGTAGGACCAAATTGTGTAACTCTGAGAATTTTTAGCCACTTAGGAGTAATTTCCTACTCCGCTTAGTAAATATGGGCCCAGGTGTTTCCCTGATGCAAGGGGGGGGGGGGATCCGTACAGCATTGTCTGTTCGCCCGGAATTGTGCAGTCAGTCCATCCCTAATAGAAATGTTTTATGGAGAAAAATTTATTATTGATCGTTATTGAGTACTAAGACTCAACAGTTAGCGTGTGTGTTTGTAAAACCATCAAACTGATACCTTTCCAAAGGTCTGTTTTGTGTACCTCACTACTGGCTCTCACATTCCAGACTCTTAAATTTGTGTTTTTAAGTCAAAACGTAGCTCATAGCGACTGTCAAGAGGACCGCAGAAAGTTTTAAAGACATCCTGTGTGTTTATCATCAGCATGTATGAACTCCTCCATTGTTGTACTTAACGGTTAGGTCGGAAACCTAGAAATTTATAAAATATTTACAGTCAGAGATGTTTTGGTTTTGTCTCGTCACCAGAGGAATGTTAGTTCTATTTCTCCAGAGAATGTTACTTTTGTTTTTGCACAAGTTCACATAGTCAATATAAACCCTAATTAAATAAGCATAATACAGTGGTATTCAGAAAAACATTTTTGCCTGAAATATTTTCAGGAACTACTAAAAATCTGAAGCATTTTTATATACCTTGATGATTGTCATGACCTTTCTGTTTTCCTTTCTTCTCTCTCAGCTTGGACTTTGAGGAATGTGCTCACAAGCTGATCAAGATGGACTTCCCTGAAAGCCAGACGGTATGTTAACCTGATTCCTGAATTAAATATTTTATAATATTTAGCTTTAAATCTCTGCACAAAACTGATATAGTCCACTTTATAAAAAGAAAAAACCTAACATATCCGAAGTGTCTCATAGTTGATTGGCCACGGGTGCTGCTCAGGGAATCCAGACCCAGTTTAGTCTTCTGTCTGGTTTCTGAAACGCGGGGAGGACAAGCGGAGTCTACTTTACACCTGCGTGCCTACAGCTTTAGAGCTTTATAATGTAACGAAGTAACTGCAGAATTGCATGGTTCAGTTGTAGTACATGATCTCATGAATTTTATCACCAGTTTTATAGACCAACTTTATTAACAAATGCAGAATCGACTCTAAAACGTTAGACTTCTGAAACAGTAAGCCTTCCTCTCCAGCACTCGACATTTCCAGCCTTTTCACAGGAAGATACAAGGAGGATTTGCTGAGCATAACCAAAGGGCAGAGCAAGCGGGGGATCGAGCAGAAGAACGTGGCTATAAATAGACAGAATGGGTTAACAGCTTGAGAGAGAGAGAGAGGGAAACGGCGTGTGTGTGTTTGTATGAGACAGAGGTCTGAAATATAACTCGGGGATATCATATAACACACTGTGGGAATTTCACACTAATTAAGCGCTGATGTCTTTTTAAACGCGCTATATTGTAATAAATTATCATTTTAAGTACCTTGTTGGGCACTAGGGGGCGCTTATTACTTTCTTCATTAATGTTTATATCTACACCATTACGATAATCCAACCAAATGTATTTAAAAAAAAACGTTTAAGGCAGGGTTTCCCTTACTGTATACATGTTTGGGTACAAACTGCTAGCTACAGCAGTGTCTGAGTAAAAAAAAAAATATTTTGGAGATTTTATTTAATCTCTCAAATACATTTACAGTATTTAAAAAAATATGTTTAAAAATATCTATTTAATTTGTTTATTGTTTTTATTGTGCTTTTGTTCATCGAAATAACATTGAAAAATCGTTCAAATGACAAAGTACAAAATGTATATAGTTAAACGAGTTAAAAGTTTAAAAGTTTTTTAGTGTTTTAAATAGTTTAAAAATGGTTAATTGAAAAGCATTTTCAAAAAATTTTATTGACTATATAATTTATACTTGAAGTGTTAAAAATCCATATTTGATGATAAATTAATTATTAAAAGTCCATTAAAAAAATTCTGGTGTGTATATAAATCAAATAAAAATTTTATTTGTCACATACACAATCATACACTGTACGATATGGAGTGAAATGCTTAGGCAACTGCCCTGACCTTAGAACAAGAAAGAAAGAAAGAAACAAACAAACAAAAAAAAGTTACTTATCTAAGAAGGAATAAGAAGAATATCTATATAGGAAATAAATATTAAAACAAAAGTAAATTTGAGAAAAATATATATAAGTAAATTTGACTAAGAAAGAATAAAATAAAATATAAAATGTCTGTATGATACAAATATACACTAAAGGAAGATATAAGGAAATTATAAGAAAATGAGAAAAACCTAACTGTACAAATAGAAAATATATGAATGGAGTGAACATAAGGAACGGAATGTCCAGGGGTGTGCAAATATGCAGTAAAGTGACATGTTAAAGTGGCTTGTGTGCATATTTAAAGTGACTTATGTGCATAATGTCCATGAGTGAGCAGGTGTGCAGTGAGAACTAGTGAGCGAATGACCTGAATATCCTGAATGTCCAGAGTGAGTGCTGAAGCCATGTGTAGATGGATGGATCAGTACTGTGTGGTGTACTGATTAAGAGACCGTATCGCCTGCGGGAAGAAGCTCCTCCTCAGTCTCTCTTTGTTGTCCTTCAGGGAGCGGAATCGCTTTCCTCACCTCAACAGAGAGAACAGTCCATTGCTGGGATGACTGAGGTCCTTCATGATCTTCCTGGCCTTGGTCCAGCACCACTTGCTGTAGATCGAGTGCAGGTCAGGGAGCTCGGTGTGGATGATGCGCTCTGAAGAGTTCGTCTGTCCGGCATGGTGCTGTTCCCTAACTAGGTCGTTATGTTTCCCGTGAGGATGCTCTCTATGGTGCAAGAGTAGAAGTTCCTAAGCACCTTGGAGGGCAGTCTAAAGTCTCTCAGGCGTCTGAGGTGGTAGAGACGCTGCCGGGCCTTTTTCACCACGGTGTTGATGTGACAGGACCATGATAGTCCTGTGATGTGTACACCGAGGTAACGGAAGCTGTCCACTCTCTCCACTGGGCTCTTGTTAATGATGGGGGTCTGGTAGTTCCTCTTCTGCTTTGTGCTGAAGTCCACTATCAACTCCTTTGTCTTGCTGACGTTTAGAAGGAGGTTGTTCCTCTGGCACCAGTTTTCCAGATTTCCAATCTCCTTCAGGTAGGCCGTCTCATTGTTGTCAGTGATCAGGCCCACCACGACGGTGTCATCAGCAAACTTGATGGTGGAGGAGTTGGTAGAGGCTACGCAGTCGTGTGTGTACAAAGAGTATAGTAGAGGGCTCAGAACACAACCCTGTGGTGCTCTAGTGCTGAGAGTGATGGAGGTTGAGACATGTCCGCCCATCCTTACTGCCTGTGGTCTCCCAGTTAGGAAATTGGAGGTCCACAGACACACAGGTGCACAAATATATACAGAGTCCGCCAAAATAATGTATACGCACTTCAGGAAACAAAAATACTTGTATAAATAATATTTTAATACTAAATGCATTGCTTTAATATTAAATTGTTGGTACCCTTTGGTCAATGAAAGAAAAACTCACAATGGTCACAGAAATAACTTTAATCTGACAAAAGTAATAATAAATAAGAATTCTATGAATGTTAACCAATGAAAGTCAGACATTGCTTTTCAACCATGCTTCAACGGATTTATAAAAAAAAATGAACTCATGGAACAGGCCTGGACAAAAATGATGGTACCCCTAACTTAATAGTTTGTTTGCTGCAATCAAACGATTCCTGTAACTGTCAATGAAACTTCTGCACCTCTCTGCAGGTATTTTGGCCCACTCCTCATGAGCAAGCTGCTCCAGGTGTTTCCGGTTTGAAGGGTGCCTTTTCCAGACAGCATGTTTCAGCTCCTTCCAAAGATGCTCAATAGGATTGAGGTCAGGGCTCATAGAAGGCCACTTTAGAATAGTCCAATGTTTTCCTCTTAGCCATTCTTGGGTGTTTTTAGCTGTGTTTTGGGTCATTGTCCTGTTGCAAGACCCATGACCTGCGACTGAGACCCAGCTTTCTGACATTGGCCAGCACATTTCTCTCTAGAATCCCTAGTCTATTCTTGAGATTTCATTGTACCCTGCACAGATTCAAGACACCCTGTGCCAGATGCAGCAAAGCAGCCCCAGAACATAACAGAGCCTCCTCCATCTTTCACAGTAGGGACAGTGTTCTTTTCTTGATGTGCTTCATTTTTCCGTCTGTGAACATAGAGCTGATGTGCCTTGGCAAAAAGTTCCATTTTTGTCTCATCTGTCCATAGGACATTCTCCCAGAAGCTTTGTGGCTTGTCAACATGTAGTTTGGCATATTCCAGTCTGGCTTTTTTATGGTTTGTTTTCAACAATGGTGTCCTCCTTGGTCGTCTCCCATGTAGTCCGCTTTGGCTCAAACAACGACGGATGGTGCGATCTGACACTGATGTTCCTTGAGCATGAAGTTCACCTTGGATCTCTTTAGAAGTCTTTCTGGGCTCTTTTGTTACCATTCGGATTATCCGTCTCTTTGATTTGTCATCAATTTTCCTCCTGCGGCCACGTCCGGGGAGGTTGGCTACAGTCCCATGGATTTTAAATTTCTGAATAATATGTGCAACTGTAGTCACAGGAACATCTAGCTGCTTGGAAATGGTTTTATAGCCTTTACCTTTAACATGCTTGTCTATAATTTTCGTTCGAATCTCCTGAGACAACTCTTTCCTTCGCTTCCTCTGGTCCATGTTGAGTGTCAAGTCAAGTCAATTTTATTTATATAGCGCTTTTAACAATTGACATTGTCGCAAAGCAGCTTTACACAATAAAAAGAAACATACATACCATGTCACCAAACAACACAGTGACTACCTGGAGCCCTATATATAGGCCCACTGACTGATTACAAGATTGTAGACACCTGTGATGCTAATTAGTGGACACACCTTGAATTAACATGTCCCTTTGGTCACATTATTTTCAGTATTTTCTAGGGATACCATCATTTTTGTCCAGGCCTGTTCCATGAGTTTATTTTTTTAAATAATTCTGTTGAAGCATGGTTGAAAAGCAATGTCTGACTTTCATTAGTTAACCTTCATAGAATTTTTTTAAATTATTACTTTTGTCAGATTAAAGTTATTTCTGTGACCATTGTGAGTTTTTCTTTCATTGACCGAAGGGTACCAACAATTTTGTCCACGTGTGTGTGTATGTGTGTGTGTGTGTGTGTGTGTGTGTGTGTCTGTGTGTGTGTATATATATATATATATATATATATATATATATATATATATATAGTTTTTATTATTTTTATTTATTTATTTATTATAATATGTATAAATTTTCTTGGGCTACCTCTCTCACACACGTACAGTATACAGTCGTGGCCAAAAGTTTTGAGAATTACATAAATATTGGAAATTGGAAAAGTTGCTCCTTCTTTGCCATGAAAATTAACTTAATCCCGAAAAAAAAACTTTCCACTGCATTTCATTGCTGTCATTAAAGGACCTGCTGAGATCATTTCAGTAATCGTCTTGTTAACTCCGGTGAGAATGTTGACGAGCACAAGGCTGGAGATCATTATGTCAGGCTGATTGGGTTAGAATGGCAGACTTGACATGTTAAAAGGAGCGTGATGCTTGAAATCATTGTCTTAGGGCAGTGTTGGATCAAATAGTTAAGGCTTTGAGTTACTGATCGGAAGGTTGAGGGTTCAAGCCCCAGCAGCACCAAGTTGCCACTGTTGAGCCCTTGAGCAAGGCCCTTCACCCTGTCTGCTCTAGGGGGCGCTGTATCCTTCCTGACCCTGAGCTCTGACCCCAGCTACTTCCCTGGAATATGTGAGGGGGGGAGAAAAATCATTTTGCTGTGCTGTAAGGTACATGTGACAAATAAATTATTAATTCTGAAAATTAAGTCATTTTGCTTTAAAAATGGCAAAAAGCTTATAAAATATATGGGGGGAGGGGGGGTGTTCAGTTACATATCACAATTCTTTTGTTTGGCAATACATATATCACCACACTGACCCCAAAATTGTTCCCGTCATAACCCGACAAGTTCGTTTCTAATTTATGTATGTTTGCATTTGTGGTAGTAAAATGTTTGTTTTTTTTATAATCCTACTGATTGTGTGCTTTTAAATGGTTCCTCATTGGCAGCTCAGCATCCCGTGTGGTAGGAGCAAATTATTTACAGAATTTTTAGAATTTGAACAAAATCTATAATTGGAACAAAAAATAATATTGAATGAGAATGCAAATGTAATTGTGATACAAATCGAATTGAGATTCTGTACATTGTGATATCGTATCGGCAGTTCCATGCTAATTAGATTCCCAGCCTTTATATCCACAGTATCACTAAAAAAATGTGAAGTTATGTATTGTGATGTTATCTTCACAGTTCAAATCCTTCCCATTTTCATTTTTTTTTTAAGTTCCACACTTAAAACCTTAGTATAGATAGCTTTACTATCATGAGCACTTGTACACACATCCTTACGCATATCTGTGCTCAAATAAATGTAATTAAAATGTCAGTTTTCTAAATCCTTGATTGCTTAAATTGCTTAAACATGGTCCCACTGCTTTTTGTAAAGAAACACTTGATGATATTGCACTAATCATTTTATTCAATGAGTAGGAAAACAAACACACACAGACACTCTTCCCAGCTGTCAGTCGTCGTACGCTGCGGATTTGAACAGCATTTCCTGTCATGATGATGTGATTGATGAAGCGATTTTGTGAGCAAGTAGGTTAGAAATCTCCCAGGACGATTAAACTGTCATGTGATGTGTCAGGTTGTGTTGTGATTGAGACAGTCATTGTGCCTGTCTGTGGGTCGCTGACAATAAGAGATCCTGCACGGATAAAAGCAGCATAATTTAGTCGCGTAAGCCAAGCCAGTGGTAAGTTGGATAGATTTCCACAGACTCTCCTGTTTTTTTTTTTGTTTGTTTGTTTTTTTGTAAGTTTTGTTTTTTTTACAGGAAGTAAAGGTATGACTCTGAGGTAAATTTTTTGAAGTCTTAAGTCGGTAGGTTGATTCAGTTGTACCGATCATTGCTGTATCATGACTGTATTCTAATCGAATTATTAAAATAAATTTTAAGGTTAAAGTTTATGTAAAAATCAGTCTTGAGCACTGACGGTTTCTACAATGCATATGTGACATGATGTACAGGTTTGCTGGGAAAACTTCAGCAAAAACTGTGGTACTTGTGGCAAAAGTAATAAGTCTACAAAAATATTTTAAACGAAATAATTTTTTAAAAAGTGAATCATTCAAATGATTCAAAAAACATAAAAATTTGAAAAAAAGTTCATTACAAACTTTATCAAGTCAGCTTCTAGAGTTTGTAATTGCTATTTAAAACCATTTAGTTTCATACACATGATTAATTTATCCATGTTTAATCACTTTGTCTCTCAGGCCTAAAATGACGTACCCTTCAATATTTCTGTGAAGAGAAAGAAAAAAGAAATCACATCAAGAATTTAGCACACACTAAATTCAGTAGCGCTGCTGAAGTCGTCGCTTTAGTAGCACATGCTCCTGTGGTGTCTCAGCTCTCTAACAGGATTTGCCGAAAGCAGAAAATGCTGGAACTGGAAACACTGCAACGTGAAAAGCATTTCAGCCTGGTTATAGACTCAGTCTGTCACAACACACACTGTGTGTTAATTAGCCACAACTTCACTCTCAGCAGCTTTTGCAGCTTCTTTTTAGCGTAGGGTGACTCTAGATCTGCAAGATTTTAGTTGGAGCGCCATCATTTAAAATCAGAGTACACTAACTATGTACTGTATATGACATTAAAATCTCCTAATAATCTTCAAGCAATTAACCAACACCTCGTGGAAGCTCCGCCCCTTTCTCCATCTCACATTTAGTACAATTTTATTCAGTGTTCTTGTTATCGACGTGTTTCATCCCCTCGTGAAAGGCACACATCCTCGCCTTCTGTCAGCACATATGGAGACTGTGTATGGAGGAAACATCTTAACATGGATTATTTACCAAGCGTTCTTGCGTCTTCATGTCCACACTCTGTAGGAGTTGGTTGAAACTTGAGATTATGCTTTTCCTACAGGCTCCTACAGGAATTATTGATGTGAGGGTTTTGTGGTCGCTGACGGACATGTTGTACCATGTCTTCCTGGACGTGCTTCTCACATAAACACCCAGGTCCTCAGGGTTAAATCCGAGGTCAAGATTCTGTGCTGGCGAGATGCGAGCTTTGGTTTGAGTGCAAGCGAGTGTAGCAGTGACTCGTCCTTTTATGTTTTAAACACGTTGAATTCCGTACATATGGATGCAGGGTTTTTCCTTTTTTTTTTTGTTGTTAACACAAATATAAAGTATTCTTTTATATCCTTTAACCTCCTGAGACCTGAACTCGACTTTTGTGTATACTGCAATTTGTACTGATAGTTTCTCTTTATTTTTAGCTGATGACTATAAATTTAATCAATGTCTTCGACCAGGAAGTCATTTGGCAAAAGAATTAGACCTTAAATATAAGGATGGTACAAGTATATAACTTGATAGACAACGAAGCTTGAAGAAAATGTCGTCTGGATTGCATCGAACCCCCTCAAGCTGGCTTCTTTAGAAGCTTTAGACAAAGCGACACAGCAGGTGGCAGTTTGCACCCTTGGTTTGTCTGTCGCCATTAAACATGAGAAGAAGAGAACGAGGACGTTAACCTTTGCGCTATGCCTAATATTATTGATATTTCAGAAAAGAAAAATATCAGGAGCAATGGTGTTGCATAACTTTTGTACTTTGCAAATTAATTGTTCATTCAAACATGACAATAAAATATTAGAGACGAACAATCCTCACTTACGAAGCTGTAATATACACTAATGAAAATAAAAGGAGCAGATAGTGGTGTTCTTACTTATATCTACACATACTTTCTCTTCTTATGCTCTTTCTTTGATATATGGCTGACCTTCTGTCTCCTTTACTCTGGTGTACTCTTTCCTTCTTATTCTTTCCCTCTTCTCAAGTCTGCCTCCTTTCTTTCTCTTCCTTTCCCTGTTTGTTTTTTCTCTAATCCTTCCTGCTCTAATCCTTGTAATAATTTCCTTCTTTCTACCATTCTTGCAACCTTCTTTCTCCCCTTCACTTCTTTTCTACCCTTCTTCCCTTTTTGTCATCCTTCTGGATTCCTTTTTTTTATTCCCTTTTCCTCCTTTTATTCCTTTATTCTATATTTCTTGCTTTTGTTCTTTTTAATTCCTTTCTCCTTTCCTTTTCTTCTTCCTTTCCTTCATTACTATTTCAACTCGCCTTATTTGATCTTCCTTGTTCTCGTTTTTGCTTACTTCCTTTCATACTTCCTCACCTCCTCATTTTATTTCCTTCCTTTCTCCTTTGTTGCCTTCTTTAATTTCTTCCTCCCTTTTCTTCCTTCCATTTTTGCCTTGATTCTTTCACCTCATTATTTTTCCCTTTATTGCTTCCTTCCCTGGATCCTTCCTATTTTTCTTTGTTTTTTCCTTCCTTTGTTCAAATGACCATCAGGACATTAGTTTTCTACACATTAATGGCACAACGATTTTGACATTAAGGTCAAGCCCTGCTCTCTCATCTTCAAGAGATTCCCTTTTTTCTTCTCCTCCCTGAGGCAGGTTTCCTTTTTTTTCACTTCCACATGCTTGCCGTGTGCAGAGATGGATGGAGCATTAGGGCAGATAACGAGGGAATCACTGACCTGTTCACAGGCAGAGAAAAGCCCGGGCGTTTAATCTCACACACAGGCTTCAGTGTGTTCAGGGCCGATTTAATTATCCAGGCTGTTTCTCAGTGTGTATGTGTGTGTGAGAGAAACAGGTAAAACACCATAAGCCCTGATGCTTTATTCATTTCAGCAATTTTTATGACGTTGTGAAGCCTGGGAAGTGTTTCTACCTAAAAATAGCAATTACAATCATAAATAAGCACATGTATGCATATACAGTATATAACTGATTGCTACTCTGGGATGTATAGTACATAAAATAATTATTATTTAAACCTGAATTTTAATACTGTTTAATAATTAATCTAGTGATTAGAGGAAACTTTATTATAGCTATTCAGCATCACTTGAAGACCTACGTTAGTGTAGGAACATTGTTTACATACTATCGAGTTCATACGATGGGACTGAATACAGTTCATATTGTAGCTTGTTCCCTACTTATGAACGAGTTCCGCTCTGGGAGCGCGTTCGTAAGTCTGATTTGTTCTTAAGTCTGAAAAAGTGAGTCTTATGCTTTACATTGTATATTCATGTCAAAGGCGTATTTCAATCACTTTGGCTAAATCTGTCCCCTTTCCCCACACTGCCATCATGAGGCCAAAAATTGTAACCGCGCCTAAGGAAATGAATCTTACAGTGAAGTCTCTGTGCCTTTAAATCATGAGGGGAATCCCGGATGCCATTTTGTCTCTGTTTCCATTCTCTAATCTCTCCACTTTGAGTTGTTTTCCACTGTATTGGTCAGTAAACTCTTCTTTAGTTTCGGGAGTATGTTCATAAGTCCGACTTTGTTCTTAAGTCCGACAAAGCGAGGCTTGTATGCCTTGAATATGAATTTACATTTGTTTGGTGTAGAGTGTGAGAGGTTTTGGTGCGATGTTGTGTTTGGATGTAATAATAGTACTTATCGGTGTCTGTATCTCTGCAGAAGGAGCTGTGCAACATGATCCTGGACTGCTGCGCACAACAGAGGACCTACGAGAAGTTCTTTGGTCTTCTAGCTGGAGTGAGGCTCATATATTTCTCTCTCTCTCTCTCTCTCTCTCTCTCTGAGTCTGGAGGTGTTTGTCCATTTCTGTATGAATGAAACTCACCTGCTTAATTATTTCCCACCACGTTTGCTAAACCTGAAAATAGATGTACATTTTACATGTACATCTATTTAAAGTAAATATCTTTGTGATCACCATTCTGGCTTACATACCTGTCTCTTTTCTTCCTACATGGTTTGTTTATTTATTTATTTATTTATTCATTTATTTGTATGATTGTTTATTTATCTACTATCTATCTATATATACTTCTTGTTCTTTCTCTGTCTTTTTAAATGCCTGTCAGTTCACCTCTTTTCTAATCTACCTGTCTGTTTGTTAATCTGTTAATCATATACTTGTCTGTGTATATGTCTGTCTATCTATCTTCCTGTCTGTTGATTGACTTGTATGCTTGTCTATCGACGAGGAGTGTTCAAGTCAAAAAGGGACTTGTGATGAATGAATGAAAAAAAGGATGCAAAATACAGAAAAAACAGAAGCAAAATACAGGGATGAGCATTGCAAACATTTTAAAGAAGGGCGTAATGACGATCCCAGCTGAGGAGGCTCAGAGCGCACTGCAGTGGTTCCTGTGAAAATTCAGTGAGTGATCAGAGACGCATCTGTCTGTGGAAACTACACAAAATCATTCTTGCAGGAACTCCGCTGGGAGTTATTGCCATACTCCCCGTACAGTCCTGACCTCACTCCAAGCCATTTCCACATGTTTGGGCCATTAAAGGAGTTCCTGGGAGGCCAGCGTTTCAGTCATGAAGCAGGTAGTCCGATCATGACACCAATGTACCGAGACAATTTCTATTTTGATGTCATCCAAGCACTAGTATAACTCTGGGATAAGTGCATTAGTGTAGCAGGAGATTATATAGAGAAATAAAGGTAGTTTTTACTCTCATGAATGTGTTCTGTTAATCTGCACAATCAAGAGTCCTGGTTTGACTTGAACCCCCTCATATATCTTGATCTGTCTATTTATCTACTCGGCCATGTATCTTTTTACCATTCTGTCTTTACATCGCCTCAGTACCTCTGTCCCTGTCTCTCCCTGTCTCAATTTATCCTTCTTTCTGTTCATTTATGTAATGTCTACATCCACTGACATATATATTTATATACACACACTCGTAGGGGAGAGAAAGTTCTAGAAAAGTCTGTAGCTCCCACTGTGTTCTTCGATCCTTCTCTCCGAGCGGACACTTAAAGGTTCTGTACAGACCCCCTACAGCTGATCTTTGCTTTTCAGGAAACATTTAAAATACTCTCTCTGTAGAAAGCCTGAACCATCTTTATTTTTTTTTTCCTCACAGAGTGTATTTATGCCTTACAGTTGCTACTTGATTTTATTTCCGTCTAAAGCTTCCCTCAATATTGCAGCTATTTCGTTCCTTTTTTTTTTTTTTTTTGGCCAGTGTTTTTCTCCACTGCATCCAGAGCATTTCAAACTCTTTCGAAAAACAAAGCTGTTAGGAACTCAGTGCCTGGGGCGAGTGTTTTATCATGTAAAAGACATGCAGGGTTTTTTATTACAGACACCACGCAGGGCACGTTTCACTTTTTTTTTTTATCCCTCTTTTGTCTCTGTCTGCATCTGTCTGTCTTGGAGCTTCACTTTCATCCCTCCATCTCTGAATGGCTCCAGCCTGCAATTCATCTCATTATACATGTAATTGCCCCCCCCTCCTCTCTCTCCCTGTCTCTCTCTCTCTCTCTCTCTCTCTCTCTCTGATGATTATTTCTCCCTCTTGGGATCTCTGCAGAGGTTCTGCTTGTTGAAGAAGGAGTACATGGAGAGCTTCGAGGCCATCTTCCAGGAGCAGTACGAGACAATTCACAGGCTAGAGACCAACAAACTGCGAAATGTGGCAAGAATGTTCGCGCACCTCCTCTATACAGACTCCGTCCCATGGAGTGTGAGTGGCGTTTTCAGCTACCTAAATGACTTTACAGTGTTAGTCACAAAGATTTTTTGTTTTTATGATGAACACAATACTTTTTTTTTTTTTTTTTGCCTTAAAAAAAAAGAAAATGCTATGTTTAACTGCTGTACTGCCTCATATGCTGCGTGTTTTTATGCTTTGCTTTGACCCTGTCCGTAAATCCCGACAGGTCCTGGAGTGCATGAGAATGAGCGAGGAGACGACGACGTCCTCCAGCCGTATTTTCGTCAAGATCCTCTTCCAGGAGCTGTGCGCCTACATGGGGCTCCCGAAGCTCAACGAGAGACTCAAGGACTCGTAAGTCTCCAGGGATTGGTCCGTACGTTTTAGTTGTTTCTTTTTTGTTCAGAAACACACAAACGGTACATAAACGATAAACGCTGTTTCCTCCACAGGACTCTGCAGCCGTTCTTCGAAGGCCTGTTCCCTCGAGATAACCCAAGGAACACGAGATTCGCCATCAATTTCTTTACCTCCATCGGTCTCGGTGGACTCACGTAAGAGGGCTCTTCTTGTCTCTCTAGGCCATGTGCTGAAATGATATCTCTCTCTCTCTCTATATGGTGATAACGGTAACCTTTTACTGTTCCATTCAAATGTCAAGCTTAGACTGGAAAATAAAGTTTAAAGTTTAACCGCCTCGATTAAATGTCATCACTTGCTAAGCAAACATTCAGCATAATAACCTGTTAATAATTCAGCTGATAACATTGTGGACTTTATTTGAATACTGTAATGAGATTGAGGCCGATCCAAAGCAACTGGGTGAGTCGTTAAATTAAACCCGAGACGAAATAGCCCTGAAACCAAACTAACAACAGAAGAAATTAATCATTTCTCTTAGTTGATGAGTGGTGCACAGGAGGGATGTTTAATTATTTTTTTCATTGGATGTGAGATTCATTCCATTTTGCATTTAATCTCCAGGAATAATAAGGAATATAAGTTAGGAACAAAAACAGTTGCAATTTTTATTTGAGCTGATGACTTTCTAATAAAAATGTCCTAAAGGATTTTATTGTTCTTGTACATCTTGTGCAATTTTGCCAGCAATAGGTTTATTTTTCAAAAATCTGACTTTTTGTTTGTACAGTATAATGTAATGTTTAACTGCTTAGGATAGGGTTAGATGGAGGGAGATTATTTGCTGTGGTGATCTCTGAGGGGGAACAGCCGGAAGACAAAGAAATCAATCAATGTTTTTTCCTTAATGTTTGATCTATAAGCTTGAAAAAAATCCCCACTTTTTATTTTGGACCAACCAGTTTATCAGCACACTGAGAAATGAACTCGTATTATGGAATATATATGTGTAAATCAATGTTTTTTCATTTAGTGATTTATTTTCTAAATTCTAGAACAATACATAGTTTATTTCAAAACTGTGAAATAAAAATGTGGTGAGAATCATGGTCTGTTTGACCTACATGGACATGTTAAAATAGGAGACTGGGAATCTTTAATATGTGATAACCATCTCTCCCCCCCCCCCCCCCCCCCGTTTTTTTTTTTTTTTAACAGAGATGAGCTAAGAGAGCATCTAAAGAACGCCCCTAAAATGATCATGACCCAGAACCAGGATGTCGAGTCATCAGACTCTGACTCTTCCTCCTCGTCTTCATCATCCTCAGACTCCTCATCCTCTGACAGTGACAGCAGCGACTCAGACTCCTCCAGTGACGCCGATGCCTCATCCTCCAGCTCATCAGGTACACACTAGTCCCTCTCCCCAATTAATTTCCAGCTCCTTCTCTTAAGCCCTAAATAAAATTTTCATAATCGCCGCCTTGCTTTTAAAATGCACCAATAAAGATAAGTTCACTAAAGCACCATAACATCATTCCTGTCCCCTTTCCAAGCACTAACATTGTTAACAAGCTTATTGTTAACATTGTTAACAACATTGTTGCTTACGTTGCTATTAAAGTGGTTGTTTCAGCTCAGAGAAAATGCATTAGCAGCTTTTGTAATATTTTACGAATTAATTGGGCTGTATTACAAGTATGGGAACGCTTGGCCGCTCACTAATTACTTGTATTAATGATTATTTCAAAAGTCACGCACTTGGTTTCCAGTTGTTTTCACTTTGTCTGCCCTTCTACAGATTCAGACTCAGACGCGAAGCGGAAAAAGGTGTCACAGAGTGGGAAGAAGCATAAGGAGAAGAGCAAAAGGAACCTGGGACGGGGTAAAAGTGAGGAGGGCCACCAAAGGCGAAAGGACAAATCGCGAAAGGACTCGCTGGATAAGCGAGAGCGTACAACAAAAGTTTCTCCTATTGAGCGGGAGCGCGTTCGTCGAGACTCCCCTGACGTGCGAGTGCGCGGGCGTCGTGACTCCCCAGACGTGCGCGGGCGTCGTGACTCCCCAGACGTGCGCGGGCGTCGTGACTCCCCAGACGTGCGCGGGCGTCGTGACTCCCCAGACGTGCGCGGGCGTCGTGACTCCCCAGACGTGCGCGGGCGTCGTGACTCCCCAGACGTGCGCGGGCGTCGTGACTCCCCAGACGTGCGCGGGCGTCGTGACTCCCCAGACGTGCGCGGGCGTCGTGACTCCCCAGACGTGCGCGGGCGTCGTGACTCCCCAGACGTGCGCGGGCGTCGTGACTCCCCAGACGTGCGCGGGCGTCGTGACTCCCCAGACGTGCGCGGGCGTCGTGACTCCCCAGACGTGCGCGGGCGTCGTGACTCCCCTGACGTGCGCGGGCGTCGTGACTCCCCTGACGTGCGCGGGCGTCGTGACTCCCCTGACGTGCGCGGGCGTCGTGACTCCCCTGACGTGCGCGGGCGTCGTGACTCCCCTGACGTGCGCGGGCGAAGAGGCTCCCCAGACGTGCGCGGGCGAAGAGGCTCCCCAGACGTGCGCGGGCGAAGAGGCTCCCCAGACGTGCGCGGGCGAAGAGGCTCCCCAGACGTGCGCGGGCGAAGAGGCTCCCCAGACGTGCGCGGGCGCAGAGACTCCCCAGACGTGCGCGGGCGCAGAGACTCCCCAGACGTGCGCGGGCGCAGAGACTCCCCAGACGTGCGCGGGCGCAGATACTCCCCAGACGTGCGCGGGCGCAGAGACTCCCCAGACGTGCGAGGGCGCGGGCAACGAGACTCCCCAGACGTGCGAGGGCGCGGGCAACGAGACTCCCCAGACGTGCGAGGGCGCGGGCAACGAGACTCCCCTAAGGTGCGAGGGCGCGGACAAAGAGAGTCCCCAGAGATGCGCGAGTCCCCTGAGATGCAAGAACGTGGGAGGAAGGGATTACCTGACGAGCGCGGGAGGAAGGGCTCGCCCGACGTGCGAGGGCGCGGGAGGAAGGGCTCGCCCGACGTGCGAGGGCGCGGGAGGAAGGGCTCGCCCGACGTGCGAGGGCGCGGGAGGAAGGGCTCGCCCGACGTGCGAGGGCGCGGACAAAGAGAGTCCCCAGAGATGCGCGAGTCTCCTGAGATGCAAGACCGTGGCAGGAGGGACTCGCCCGACGTGCGAGAGCGCGGCAGGAGGGACTCGCCCGACGTGCGAGAGCGCGGCAGGAGGGACTCGCCCGACGTGCGAGAGCGCGGCAGGAGGGACTCGCCCGACGTGCGAGAGCGCGGCAGGAGGGACTCGCCCGACGTGCGAGAGCGCGGCAGGAGGGACTCGCCCGACGTGCGAGAGCGCGGCAGGAGGGACTCGCCCGACGTGCGAGAGCGCGGCAGGAGGGACTCGCCTAATCAGGGAGAACACAAGGACCGGCAATACAAAAACAAGGACACCAAAAGTGACTCTCAGAAAGACCGAGGTCGACGGCGCAGCCAAGAGAGAGAAAGATCAATGTCAAAATCACCTGAGAGAAACAGCAAGGACATGTCTTCCAAAGACTCGTACAGGAACGGAACGGAGCGGGAGGACAAGGAGAACCGTTACAGGGAGTCCAGGAGGAGGGAGGACAGGAGTGCAGAGAGATCACCCAGAAGACGAAGATAACCCAAGGCACAAGAGATACACGAGTTAATCACGTTGTAATCTTAACTTTGGAGGACAAATCCAGTGTTTCTGTACAAACTATAAGTGCATTGTGGGGAATATGGACGGTTTTAGATTTTCTTTCGGCTGTAGAGATTTGAGGAGAGTATTTGTAACAGAAAGGATCTTTTGTATTTTTGGACGTGCCTAAAATGTTTTGTGTTTCTGTTTATGACTATTAAAAGAATCAATTAAACGACTGACTTTGGTATTAAGTTTGGATCATGGACTGGATTTATGAATTAACTAAATCCACAACTTTAATAAACTTAGCTTGCAAAACATCACACGCAAAGCTTTGCTATCTCATTCTGGATGAGACCACACCACATATTGTTGCGCTGATTGCTGGGAACTTGTTCCTCTAAAAGGTCGAATGGTGCCAGACTATGCCTGTAAAATTTATAATGCCCCCCACCGCCTTCCACAGCACAACAGAGCGAGTGTTTTTTTTTTTTTGCATACCTAATTTTGTAGCAAGTTTTAGAAAATTATACATCAGTCCTAGACCATGATTCTGTTTGAATGGGAATGATTATATTTTACAAGCGTGGAAGGTTCACAAAAACATGTGAACAGAATGATGTAAGAGTCCATGTTAAATATTGATATGTTTATTCCTTTTCTTCGAGACAGGAAAAATAACGCGCAGCCTGCCAGACTCCTCGTCTCTCCGGTTCTTGGTTTTTCTGTAAAGAAAACGACACACAAACCAGCACTGTCGCTTCTAATCTGACAAGCGCTGACACTGATGTGTCCTTTCTGCCCTCCAGGAGCTCAGAAAGAACACTGCTGTTCTTTAATAAAGCCCTCGTTCACCTCTCCGAGGATAAACAGCGAAAGTCTAACCTAGAAACGCGTCCAGCCTTTGAAATGGAACGAAATAGGATGAAGATTGTCCTTTGTGATCATGCAGAAGCCAATCACAAGCTAGTTAGAGTGCTGGATGTGGACGAGAGAGCAGGCACGCTGCGGACTGACGGATAGTCGGGATAAATAAGACTTCATTGAACCAGTTGAAGACATTTTCAATCTCTCTATATTTGAGACACATCGCTACTTGGGTTCAGGATTTACAACGGTGGATATTGCAGATGAAAATTTGCAGTCGTGTGGTGTTTTTTTTTTTTTTTTTTTTTGTCAAGCATGACTCATTTTTTTGGAGCTCTTCCTTCCAACAAAATTCAAAGATAAATAGACAAGCAGACCATTGATCGCCATAGTGAAATGTGTGTGCAATACCCAGTGTAATATGCATAAAACACGTTTAAAGTGCGTCATCAAGAGAATAAGAACGACGTTCACAGAAACAGAGGCAGTGAGGAATATACAGATATGATTGATCATCCATGGAGGAAAGCAGAGCGTAAAGGAAAACCGTGAATATATAAACATGTACACAATAAACAATGTGTCCTGGTGCCAGATGGAAGGAGGGAAAGATGGAGAGATAAATGGACTGCTAGGTGTATGGGATAATGGGTGATAAAGGATGATCAATTTGAGAAGGAAAAATGGATAGAATGGGGAATAGATGCATGTTGATAAATAAATGTAAGGATAGATAAATGGAGAAAGATAGAAGCACTTTTGGTGGGAAGATGAATCAGAGGATGAAAGATGAATAAGTGTAAGGATGATAAATGGAGGGGTGAATTAACAGACGAGTGAATGATTTGAACAATGAGTTATGGGTAGGAAGACCGATAGTCATAGCCAATGGAAGAGTGGATGATAAATGGTGGTGAGAAGTGGAAGCAAGTTTTTTGATAAATGGAAGGAAGAGCTGAATGACTTGAGACTGGTTTGAGTTTATCCAGTACGATCCACAGATCGCTCGATTGGATTGAGATCTGGGGAATTTGGAGGCTGAGTCGACACCTTGAACTCTTTGAAATTTGTTTCTCAAACCATTCTCGAACAATGTTTGCAAAGTGTGTCAGGACTCATTATACTGATGGAAGAGGCCACTGCAGTCAGGAAACACTGTTGCAGCCCAAGTTACACCCTGTTATGGAAACAGTGTTGAGGTAGGTGGTGCCTGTCAAAGAATGGCAGAACCCAAAGTTTCCCAGTGTACCCTTGCCCAGAGCATCACGCTGCATCTGCCAAGTTGTCGTAGTGCCTTTCTTCTTATAGTGTATCCTGGTGCTAGTACTTTCCCAGACAAGTGAAACACCTACCCCAGACCCATCCATCCACATAATGTTAAAGAAAACTTTGACTAACAGACCAGGCCACCTTCTTGCATTACTCCATAGTCCAGCTCCGTGGGATCGAACCAGACCGACTAGCTTTTACTCCCCATGTGCATCAGTGAGAGTTGAGCACCCTGTCACCAGTTCCCCAGTTGTTCTCCCGTAGTCTACTTTTGGTAGGTCCTAACCAGTGAATACCAGGAACACCCCACAAGATCTGCTGTTTTGGAGTTTCTCTGACCCCGTCATTTAGCTGTCACTGTTTGACCTTTGCCAAAATCACTCTTATCTGATCGCTTATATCACTTGAAAGTATGTGCTGATGTATGCAACAATTAATTTTTGATTTTCATCCATTTTTGATCAGTTAATCTGTCCATTATAAATGAGCTGCAAGCAAAATGTAACTCACTTTTGCTTTTCATTACACTTTGTCTATCAACAAGCTTTTGAATGCCCTCCATATATATATATATAAAAAATAAAAAAAAACGTTTACGACTGAGCTGTGAGCCACCAATACACCACTCTCTTCATTTCTTCATCATAAATGAATCTTCATCCTCGTAGGGCAGCTTTCAGCGGACCAACATCATGCAAGATCACAACTCCCTTGGATATCAGTCCTCTGTGTTTAATCTGAAGTTTAGACTTCAGCTCTTCAATAAGTGTCTCACTGTAACGAGCACTGCTGATTGTTCAACCTTTTTCTTGATCACGTTCCAATACTGGCATGTGAGAATCCCAGAAAACTGTAAGCATTGATGTATTTTCCAGCCGACGGATGACTTTTGAACTTTTTTTCAGTCGGCGATTTAAGATGTTTCCGTTCCAATACTCTGCTGTTTACTCTCAGACTCGTAGTGATGAATCCATGTCTCATCACCAGTAATGATCCTCTTTAAGAAGAAACATTCACCTTCCTTAGTGTATCAGTCCAAATTTTCTTTGCATATATCCAGATCCTTTTGTTTATGCTCTTCTGTGAGTGTCAGCACCGGGTACACCCTTAGACAACAAAAGAAGCAATCAATGCATGCTGCTCTTTTTTCTTTGTTCTTTTTTGTACAAGTGGGGCGTCCATTTTTACTCGCACCACAGTTACAAATGATCTGATATAACGTTCACACCTGCACAGCCGTGACTGGGGAGAGAGTAGCCTTGAATAGAGAGCGCTGATAAGACAGTTCGGCCAACAGGAGTTTAATATAACCGGAGTGCAGAAAGTTTTTGACTCTTCTTATATAAATGTGAATATTAATATTAACAATTTCCCTTGCAGCTCGAACGCCTCTCAGAGCTGCTGTTAACGAAAGCAAACACATTCACATTCAAACACAACAAAAATGACTGTAGTATTTTTATGTAGACGATAAATTCCATGTATGAAAAGTATTTTATTCTCAAATTGTTATGGACTGTTTTGGCAGTTTATCTATATTCGGGAACGGGTTTAAGACTTTTTACTGAATAGAGTACACTGCTCTAAGAGTAAAAGGAAGAAAAGATGGAGAATTTATGGAAAGATTGAACGGATTGATGGAGAATAAAAAAGTAATTGGATAGAAGGAAGAGTTTTAATGCCTGGATGAAATATAAACTTTAAAATGAATGAGACAGATGTGAGAATGGGAGAAATGGAAGGTTGGATTGGTGGGAAAATGGACGAAAATGGGTACGGTGGAAAAGTAATGGCTGGGTTATGAATTGAAAAAGCAGAGATTGATGGAATGATAAACTGAAGAATAGATGAAGGAATGGATTATGAATTAATCTAAAATTGAAGAATGTACTGTATGTATGAAAGAACAGATGAATGAGAAGATGGGACTGGTTGGATGTGACAAATGAACATACAGAATAATAGATAGAGGGATGGGCCATGGTTGCATAAATAGTTAAGGGTGGCTGGAGGATGGATGGATATGACTTCAAACAACAGAATTAGCCTGATAATCAAATGATGGAGAGATTGATAAACTGGAGAAACTGAAAACAGGATTAATAGGCAATGATTTGATTGAAATCAAGGATGGACAAAGGATAGATAGATGATTGACTGAAAAGAACTGACGAAACCATGGGTGATTGAATGGATGGATGTGAAATTAATACAACTGAGATGGATGGATGATAAACTGATGGCACAAGATTGGATGGTCAGATGGACCATCATGGGGGATAAATGGGTGGACAGTTGGATGAGTAAGCAACAGATTATAGTAAAAATGATGGAAGGAAGGATGGATGGATGGATGGATGGTTACATAAATAGGTGGACCCTTGGGGAATGACAAATGATGGATAATGGGATGATTGAGAAACTGATCGAACTGAAAAGGATGGCTGAGTGGACAGTCAGATAGACATTATGCAAACTGTTGCACAATACAGTACACACAATAGAACCAGTAGAAGAATGTAGAGTCGTGGGTGAGTGGATGGATGAATGAGAGGGCGAGAGAATGAATTACCTCAGGACAGAAGGACTCAAGCTGCTCGTATTAAAAGAGAGAAAACAAAAACTCTCATCTTTAACTGCTAATTTGTTTGTTTTTTTTGTTTGTTTGCTTGCTTTTTGTTAGGAATTTTGCATCTACTTTATGACTAGTTGTGTTGAGAATTTATCATCCCCGTGCTGAATGTAGCACTCCATTAGCAGGAGACTCTCTTGGAACCAGGAGTCAGCCCTTCACAGCTATGTGATGATGATGATGATGGTGATGGTGATGTGTTTGTCTGTCTCGTGGTTCTCACATTTCTTTTTCCAAGCTCTATTTAGGACACAGCCCTATTCTGTGTGCTTGTTGTGGGTTTTAAGCCTCGACTTGCAAGCAACACTAACTACAAATATACAGTTGTTGTGAACCAGATGTTGCTTTTTTTTCTTTTCGAAAGCTGATGCATATAAAAAGTGAAGCGAGGACCTTCAGTAATAAACTTAACACTTTATTACTTCAGTAATAAACACAGTGGTTATTGGGTTCTTGAGAAAGCAGGATGTTCCACTGTGGAAAGAATCATTCTGAAAACATCCTGTTTCTCATGATACTCCATCATTTTTATTAAGTCAGTGGAGATTTGGGGAAAGCAGTGACAACAAAGAATATAAACAGGGGCAACAATTCCCAAAGACTCTCAATCTAAGCTTCAATCCTTGAGCGGTTTTTACAAAATGACACTATCTGGATCCGTATCTGTGTCTGTATTTGGATTTAAGTAAGTGGGTGTGGCCTGAAGTAGGAAAGATTATCACTGAAAACATTGGAGGAAACCTAGAGTTAGAAATGCCAGCAGTGTATCAGGCCCGGAGAGAGACTTATTTTTCAACCCGGGAATGTTATCTTAGTGATCCATGCATGTGGCCTCCATATGCAGCCCACACACACTCACTTGGGATGGTCTAAAATGTCAAACCCACAATTTGACTATATGTTTTTCTACAGCAAGCACTAACCACAACACAAACATAGTCATTAGAGTATATCCATCCATCCATCCATGCATCCATCCATCCATCCATCCATGCATCCATCAATCTGGGAATTTCTGTAGTCCAACTAGGGACCAATGGTGACCATTGTATTTTTCCCCATTTTTATAACCATGGTAGAACCTCCAGTCAATATTCACACACTGTGGATAATTTGGAAATGCCAATTAGCATAATGCATATCTTTGGACTGTGGGAGGAGAACCTGGAGTGAACCCAGCAAGCACAGGGAGAACTCCATGCACACAGACCAGAGATGGGAATCGAGTCTGGACCCTGGATGTGCAATGCGACAGCGCAAACCACTAAGCCATCGTTCCAGCAAACAGAGTACACGTTACCCCTCCAATAAAAGAAGTGAAAATGTGATTAAATAGTGAACAATGAATGAACCAAGCTAGTGAATGGCAAGTTAAAACCAAAAATGTACAGCTCATAAAGGTAGTAAACTATGACACTATAAATCAGAGATTCTTAAATATATATTTTTTAAAAAGCATTGCTTTGAAATTTCCTAGACACTCACTCAACCTCAAGTATCTTGAAGATCAAGGAAAGATAGATCTCCGGTTACAATCTTCTCATAATCTAAATCTGAAGCAGTAGACTACCTGCAGTGACTTTTTTTTCTCTTTAGGTAATCTGCATTTAAATTATTCCCACTGGGATGTTCGCGCTCATTGTCAGCGTAATGTGTATTATGCAGTGCTACACCGTGTGCACCATAGGCACCTGTCTCAGCAGCTGTATCACCTAAACTCGCAGCTGTCGCAAAAAAGTCTGCCGAGTTTTTCTACGTCTTTCTCTAACTTTGTTCTCTTTTTAAATCTAAAACGTATCTGCTTTTTCTCTTTTCTTTTGTTGCTGTCCATGTATATTAAATACTAAGAGGGCTCTCCGGTCCCGCTCTAAATCTGTGCATTTGTCATGTGACTAGCCTGGACTTAATCGACCAGTTAGGCATCTTGGACGGCTGCTTTCTTTGTCTGATTGCCTCCTGTATGTGGAGTCAAGGGCATGATCGATAGACTAACTATGTGTGTGTGTGTGTGTGTGTACATGGCTGTCTACAACCGAGGCAGTTCTAAATTATAAATGCTACATTTGCAGTATGTCCTATATCATACGCTGCCTGGCCAAAAAACAAAACGTCACGCGCTCTAATATTTCACTAGTGCACATTTTGCTTAGATTACCACCGTGGCATTGTTTCGATAAGCTTATGCAAGGTCACAATATTTATTTCCATCCAGGGTCGCATTCATTTCTCTCCAGGATCTTGTACTGATGATGGAAGAGTCAGACCGCTACGTAAAGCTTCGAAAGCACATCCCAAAGATTCTGAATGGGGTTAAGGTCTGGCCTCTGTAGCGGCTGATCCATGTGTGAAAATGATGTCTCCTGACGTCCTGAGCCACTCTTTCACAATTTGAGGCCGATCCTGGCATCGTCATCTTGGAATATGCCTGTACGATTAGGGAAGATAAAATTCATTGATATAAAAACATAGTCATTCAGTATATTAAGGTCGTCAGCTGACCTTATTTTTGGTGCACATGACGTTAACGATCCTCGACCTAACCAACAGAAGCAACCCCAGATCATAACACTGCTTGTATGGTTGGCACTGGGCACGATGGGTGCATCACTTCATCCGCCTCTCATCTTACCCTGATATACCGATCACTGTATTCAGGACGTTTTTCCGATCACATTTCTTTCTCGAAGTTGATGGGTCACCACTATCCTTCCGGGTTTCAATAATGAGTTTAATAGTTTCAGGAATCTCCTTAGTTTTCTTTGCTTGATGCAGGACAATAATTTGACCCCACTAAAACAGAGTAAAATCTTTACCACGACCACGGGATATATCTTCTGACATGGCTGTTGAAGAAATGAGAAGCTACTCATTGCACCAGTTAGGGTTCAATAACTTGTTTCAGCTGAACCGTATTAATCACTGCGGTAATTATCTGCTCTTAGCTATTTGCTTAGTTGAATCCGGATGGTGACTTTTTTTTGGAGGGGCGGTGTATTTTTACCATTTGTTCCACATAATCTGGCATTAAGCAGAGATTCAGGTCGACTGAGGAAATCTTCCTGTGAATACGGTATCATTATCTTATCACAGCTGCAGGATCTCTGGTTTGATCTTGCACTTGGGATAGTGTCTGTAATCTGTTTCTCGTTCTCCAGTTTCCAATTACCTCCCCAAAACAAGCTGGTAGTTGAATTGCTTGTGCTAAATTCCCCTTAATGAGTGCATGCTGTGCACATGTGTGTGTGTGTGTGTGTGTGGGTGTTTGCCCGTGGCCTGTAGAGGACTGCCATCCACTATACCATCCATTATGCATTAAAGGTCAACACAAATCATTACACCGAGTCACATGATGTAACACTGAGTGAGATTCCTTTGCCAGGTTTTCGCTCACTGTTCTTTGAATCTCTGAATATATGAAGTCTGACTTATTTATTTTTTTGGATGGATGTAAGTGTGTCGTCCATCAGGCCCCCTCAAAAGAGAACTTTGTGCTACAATAATGATGTTATTCATCACCAACTTAGTTGGTGGGATTTTTTTTATTCTTCCATGCTGGGTTAATAGACAAAGCTTAATTACTGTATCCTCTTAGGATACTATAATATCCTCCTTAAGTATAGTATCCTCTCACTGTGAGCTGCACTTACAGTATATAATATTTGTGCTTCTCTATACCGTAGGCCCTAACCCCTATCCCTTATCCGATTCCCCAACCCTAATCGTTATCCTACTCTAACCCATTCCAAAACCCCAATTTCTAATTTCAATCCGATTCCCAAACCCTAACTCCAACCATAACCCCAATTTCTAACCCTTATTCTTCACCCTTGTCCTAATCCTAACCCTAACCTGTCTGAACCCTATTCTGAAATTCCAAACCCCTCCTTCCCCTTTCCCCCTAAACACAGAAAAAGTGAAATTGAGGTTGTATTTTTCTTTTTAAAAAAATATTTCTTTACTGTATAAGATATGATAAGATATGGCAAAAGCTTTTAAAATAATAATTTTTCTGATTCTTTTTCTGATACAGGAGTGTGGAACCAGGGACAGGAATGTTCCCCATGCAACATAAACCCAATTTTGGGATTACAATTAACCCTAAATGTCTAAAATCCATCATAAACTCCAACTCCATCCATAATCCTCAGTCCCCAAGCCCAATCATTAACCCCATCATAAACCCAACATAATCTCAAATAATAATCCTCAAACCCCAAATCCAATCCTAAAGCCCATGTTCGGTCCAATGTGAATTCTCAAACTCCATAGTAAACAGCAATATAAGTGCCAACTCAAATCATAAATCCTAAATCCCACATAAACCCCTACCCAATCCCAATCCTAAATCTCACCATGAACACCAACTCCAATCATATTCCTCTAAACCACACTATAAACACCAACTCCAGTTATAATCCTCCAACCCCAAACCTAAACCTCACCATAAACGATAAACTCTAATCAGTCATAAACCCTTACAATTACAACGATAATCCTTAAACCCAAATCTGATCATAATTCTCAAAACCAATCATATATCACACTATAAACTCCAACTGCGTTCATAAACCCCAAACACAATCCTAAACCTCACCAGAAACTTTCATTCCAATCATAAACCCCAACCTATAACCTTACGTTCAATCATAAACCCAATCTTCGAAACCCAACTCTAAATATCGACTCCAACCCCAAACCTCAACCTCACCATGAACTCTACACAGTACATTTACATTCATATGTTCAATGTTACAGTTTTTTATCAATTTATCAGATCCTCCACAAGTTCAACCAATATTGCTGTTCACCTTGTTGCCTGAAATAAGAGAACATGGTTAACGATGTTATTCTGGAACTAGTGAAGGATATGTTGACTCTGATGTTCCCCTCGAGTTTAAATCTGCCACAATGATTATATTTGAACTCTTGCTTATTTTAGCAGCTACGTTCATATTTGTAAATCTTGATGGTTTTGGTTTATACAAATGTGGAGACTTTCACAAGGAGATACAAAGCCAGCTATGTTGGTCATAGCTAAAAATAATAATAAAAAAAGAGGCCAGGCTTTGCACCACTTTTTTTTCCTCCAAGATGCTAATATTTTTCACACCACTACATCTACATCTGTCCTCGCTAGGCTGTTTCTGAAGACCAGATGAGTTCCTGTTATTGGGAAGCTGATCCGCGTTGCCAGATTCAGTAATTCCCTGCCTGCTTGGGCTCATTTTAATCACACTGAGCTGAAAAAAAAAAAATGGCCTGGGGCTGATGGATCTAATTTGGCCAAGTAACTGTTTGGGCTGGTTTTAGACTATGAGAGGTTGGCAACAGAAAATCCAATCTGGCAAATGTGCATCTGATTTGTGAATCCCAGCACTGTGTGGAGGATTAAAATGAATTTAGCTGAATGAATGTCTGCAGTCACGGTTTGGTGATTTTTCCACTCTAATGCCTGACTTACTAAAAGCCGATCATGAGCAGATTATTTGAATTAGGTGTTTTAGACGCAGTGGGACGGGAATATGTTGCATCCTAAACGCCATAATTCTTGTCTGGGCAGTGTTTTCATTAGATCATGAGTAATTTATGTTTTTTTTATTTTCCTTCCAATATTGCTATTCTTTTGTTTTTCATTATTCTTCTTTACTAATTTTGTTTGGATGAAATTAAGGCTAAGTGAAATGAAGTAGCTCGCTATAACTAAGACGGTAACATGGTCTGGTCGAATTAAAATCGAATCTTAATCGAAATGCGAATACACCATTACAGGCCCGGAGCTGAAACGGTCTGGAGGGAACTTTGGCTACCATTCCCTATAGGACGTGTTGCGTGAGGGTGGAGTTCAACATGCGTCCTTGAAAGCCTGTGTTTAAACTCTAAAATAGAGCTTTAGTGGATGACCACGACTGCAGCGTGCAATTAGGAGGACGTACACCTACCGGGGAAGAAGCTCACCACAGCATCACACACCAGTCTAGTATGGTGAGATAGCAATTTTTAGATGGCAGAAAATTAAATAATGCGGATGAATGGAAATGAACTCGGTCCCCCTTAAAGGAGTGAAACGCATAAATAAAACGCACACATTAGTGCTTGCCTGTATGTACATTGTTGCATATAGGCAGAAGTGATGGATCAGTGTTGGTTTCTCATTCATAATTTCTTTGATCATAGCAATAGAATATGGATGATGATGATGATGATGATGTCTGTATTAATAAAGATAATGAATGACTGGTTGTGATATTAGATAAGAGCGTGATGCATGATATTACACATCTCATTGGTGGCATTATAGCAATTATACGAAACGGAATATTTTTTACTCGCACAAAATGAGATGCTACTTTGCTTGGATGGTGTGTAGGTGAAACAGTGGCTTAGCACCAATGTCTCACAATTCCTGGGAGACTGGGAGAGTTGGGGGTTCAGATCTCACTTCTGGTCTGTGTGCCTGGAGATTGCATGTTCTCCCTGTGCTTGGTAGGTTTGCCCCATTTACTCAGATATGCTGGAGGTCCGATTGACGGCCACAGTGTATGATCATATGTGTATGTGTGTGCATATGCCCAATGATGGGCTGGCACACCATGCAGGGTGTGCCCCACCTCGTGCCCTAATTCCTCTGGCATAGACACCAGGCTCCACACAGGATGGATGGACAGTGTGTGTGTGTGCTTAGTGTATCTAATTATAGCTTTATCTCCAAAAGGAGTTTGGGTGAAAAAGGATGATAGATTAAATAATCCACTCCGCTTTAGTTATACAGTACCGACAAATGTATTTTGCAGCCTCACAGCTTCCTGGTTCGATCCTGAGCTTGAGTTACTGTCTGTGTATTATGTATCATGTTCTCTTTGTGGGTTTCTTCTAAGTTCTCTCATTTCCGGTAAGCGGACTGAATATGGTAAATTGGCCTTAGATTAAATAAGTGTGTGGAAAGGTGCGTGTGTGTGCGCGCGCGTGTACACTGTGATGGACTATCTTTCCCAGAGTGTACCTGGGATTAGTGTCAGGACGGTTTACCTTAATATGATGAGTCAATTAATAATAATGTCTTGGTATGCTGAAGCATTAAGATTGCTCTTTACTGGGGATAAGGAGCCTGATTGAAACATCTGAATTCAATAGTTTTCAACCAGGTTTGGTCAAATACTTTCTGTCCATATAGTTTTTTTGTTGTTGTTGTTGTTGTTGTTTTTTTTTTTATCAATTCATACATCTGGGAACCTCTGTAGTGCAACTCGAGACCATGAGGTCAGTGGTGACTATTGTATTTACTCCCATTTTTACAACCGTGGTGGGACCACTCATTTACACACTACGGGTAATTTGGAAACGCCAATTAGCCTTAATTGCATGTCTTTGGAATGTAGGTGGAAACTGGAGGACCCAGAGGAAACCCACCAAGCATGGGGAAACTCCATGCACACAGGCCCAAGGTGGGCATCAAACCTTCGACCCTGGAGGTGCGAGAGGCGACAGTGCTAACCACTACACTACCATGATATCATACAAATCTAATCAATACAAATCAATATAAATCTTAAATGGTAGCCCAAGGAATACAATTTCACCCCAATCTCAACAGATGTAAATAAAAGAAAGGTTTCGTCTCTACATTGGTCAGAACTCACTCCTCACTCACTCCTACTGTCTGTATGTCTGTCCAGACAGATTTTGTCGCAGCATCACACAAAACTGGCTGAACAGAATTGAATGAAACTCTGGCAGTACTTAATAAGTGAATTTTAACACGATTTAAGACGCAACTTAATCTTAATCCGATCTACTTTTTATTCGATTTCTCATCTGATCCACTCTCCGATTAACAAACAGGGAGTGCATTTGTCTGACATCGAAAGAAGTACAGCCTTACACAATGTTATTTCTTTGTATTCATAGATGATATAGCTATATAAGCTGTAATACGTTATACAGTATAAGCTACAGTTGTAGAGAAAGACAGGGAGACATGTTTGTGGGATTCAACTTAAAATAATAAACATCACTGATTACATTAAAGCTTAAATCAGATTATTAAAAAAAAAAACTATTTCTAAAAACCCAATTCCCGTCAAGTAAACAAGAGATAAAATAAATAAAAAAAAAGTTAAAAAAAAAAAAAAAGGTAAAGTGGATTAGAAACACCTAAGACTGCCAGTCATGCTAGTTAGTATACAGTACAGCGGGTCAGCGCGTGCACGCCGCGCGCTGCTGCGTGATCGCGCGGGCACGAGAGAGAGAGAGAGAGAGAGAGAGAGAGAGCGCGCGCGTGTGCGCGTGTGTCCCACATCGCCGATAGAAGGTTCCGCGCGCGCCTGCTGCAGGAGGAACACCGTGCTGAAGTTTACTCCTGGAGAATCGGCTCGTGTTCATACAAGGTCAGTGGAAGTTAAACAGAACTGTTTACATGATGCACCATCAATATATATGTTTATATTGATCGCCGATGTTCGAGTACTTTTGTTTTCCGCGTGTTGCATGATGCACGCGCGGATGATGAACGAGCGAAGGTGAAGGCGCGCGAGGTGGGAAAGGTGTACAGGATGGTGCACAGGTATACAGTGTGTGTGTGTGTGTGTGTGTGAGAGAGAGAGAGTGCGCGTGCATACCCGTGCGGTTCTTCACGGATCATCACCGCGTTCTCTCCCAGCCCGAAAGGAAACACGTTTCTGCGGTGTTCTTCAAAGTGCACATGCACAATGCAATGCACCGGATACAAAAAAAAAAAAAAAAAAAAAACCACGAGTAAAGCTGTACATTCACATTGCACGTAAATGTGGAGAGTTTTTTTTTTTTTTGGAGAAGAACCTGTGCTATACAAAGTTTCAGTGCTGCCAGCTCTTTCCAGGAGAAAGCAGCGAATGCATGCGTAAAAACAGGTCTCTAGTAGATGAAGAAGTCTCATGAAGAAAAAGACTCATCTGTGTCATTACCGAGAGACGTGTTGCACAAGTTGACTTTTTCTTTTTTCTTTTTTTTTTTGACAACATTACAAATATTGCATTGTATGTAGCACTGCTGGATGTTTATGTGTTCACACATCATAATTTCCATCTGGAAGGCAGTGCTTGCAAATTAGTTGTTGAAGGCAGTTGTTGGAAATCACAGTGATCTATAATCAATCATTGGGAAACAGTGTTGATCTGTGATAAGTCATCAGGAAAATTAATAATTGTTGATTAGTTCTGGGCGGCACGGTGGTGTAGTGGTTGGCACTGTCGCCTTGCACCCCCAGGGTCCGGGTTCGATTCCCAGCCAGGCTCGATTCCCGTCTCTGTGTGCATGGAGTTTGCATGTTCTTCCCGTGCTTGGTGGGTTTCCCCACCACGGTCTAAAGTCCCGCAGATTAGGCTAATTGCATTCCCAAATTGTGTGTGAATGAGTGTGGGAGTGAGTGTATGTGTGTGTGTGTGTGTGTGTGTGCCATGCGATGGATTGGCACCCTGTCCAGGGTGTATCCCGCCTCGTACCATAAGCCTCCTGGGATAGGCTCCAGGTCCCCGTCACCCAGCGGTATAGACGATGAGTGAGTGATTAGTCCTGGGGAGCAATGATGATCGTGGATTAGTCAATGGGAAAAGTCTGTAATCGTGGATTAGTTGTGAGAAGCAATGCTGATTGGTGATTAGACTGTCAGAACAGTGGTGATTAGTGATTAGTTATGATAAACAATGACGATTGGTGAACAACAGTTGATCTTGTGAGACACAATGGGAATATGTGATTAGTCTTTGGGAACAGTGGGGGTTTGGTGATTAGTAATCGGGAACAACAGTGACCTGTGATTAGTTGTGATAAACAATAGTGATTTGTGAATAGGAAAAGTCATTGGGAAAATCACAGTAATCGTTGATTAGTTGTGGGAGGCAATGTTGATTGGTGATTAGTCACTGGGAACAATGTGGATGGGTGATTAGTTATTGGGAATAATGGGGAATGGTGATTAGTCGTCTGGAAAAGTTGTGATCAGTGATTAGTCACTGGGAAGAGCAGTGATGATGAGTAAACAATCAATAGAAAGGAGGGTTCTCCGTGACTGGCATGTGAGAACCCAAATCTAGTGATGGGCACTAAGCGACAGTGAGGATGAGGATGATGATGATGATGATGTTCCAAAAGTCATAGCCTTAATCAAAATCCCTCGGAAAGCTACAGTACAGCAAGCGAACCAGATATTAAAATGAAAGTGTGTCTGTCGGTGTGAAGGTTAGAAAGGTTGCATTCGCACACTGACACATTGAGGCTACTGCTGCCCCACTTACCTTTTCCACAAGGAGAAGTAAAATACCAAACCCTTTTTTTTTTTTTTTTTTTTTACTGGATTTTCATATGGTAATTTTAGGCAGGAATCGGGTGTTATGGGACGTCGGTGAATAAGGAACCCAAATTCTCTACACCCTGAGTGACTAACACAGCCCAAGGAAATAACAGGATTTATAAATCTAGTTTATCTTGGATTTCTTCAGTGATGTTTTCTTCTTGCTCTGTGATGTTTTAGATTTTTCACTTGCTTTATTGAATTGGGCAACAAAAAGGTGGAGAATATGGAGTGTGTGTGTGTGTGTGTGTGTGTGGATAAGTTTCATAAGAATTTGATATGAATTTGATTCCTCTTTAAAGAACCAATTGCAGAGTCAGTACTTGTTGTATTATCGTCTACTCAGACTACAGCAAAACTTTACCGTCCGTTAGCATTTATATCAAACTCCAACAAAAGTATTTAAATATTTTAATGCTGGTTTAAACGCTGATGATTTTCATGTACAAATCGCAGCTTTACGGCTGCGTCAGCTGTTCCATTCTTACTTGTGTATCTTTATTGGTTTTTCTGTGGATGCTTCTTTGTTTATTAAAAAAAAAGTGATGAGGCATTTGTGGAATTCCAATGTAAAAATGATCCGCACTTCAGTTATATTACCTGTTGGCCGCACTCTGTCAGCGCATTCTGATCACAAATTAGTTTTTTTTTGAGGTCTGAGGGTGAACCTGGTGCCGAAATAACTAACGTGAGGGCATAAACAAAAGAGTTTGGATATCTGCATAGAAAACTTGGACAAATACTCTAAGGAAGGTGGAAGTTTCTTCGTAAAGGCAATCATTACTGGTGATGAGACATGGATTTATCACTAAGAGACAGAGTCTGGAACGGAAACATCGCCAATTGCTGACCAAGAAAGAGTTAAAAAGTCAACCATCAGCTGGAAAATTCATCAATGCTTACAGTTTTCTGGGATTCTTAAGGACCAGTTTTGGAACATTATCAGGAAAAAGGTTCAACAATTACAAGTGCTTCTTTAATGAAGAGCTGAAGCATAAAATTTGGATTAAACGCAGAGGACGTATATAGACATGGACATATGGACATTGTAGTCCTGCATACAAGTGAAAAGCAAGGAGATTATGGACATAATATTATGTATTTGCCTTTTCTAAAAATTCTATTTAAATACCTTTTACAGCCAGATTGTGGATAACGTTTGAGTCACTGTTGTATTTATCCACAAATCGATCTATTATTTGAAAGAACATGCTTCTTCGGAGTCAATGACCTTCACAATGACATTGACTCTCCTTCACATGCTCAGTGTATCCCCCCCTTTAACACATCTCCTTGCTGTCTAGGGGATAATATCACTGATTAAGTTCTGACCTCTCCTAGCTGAGCTCAGTATTTCCTGCGCGGCTTGTTTATCATGCAGAACGGAGTACAGGGTCATTTTATTATTTGCGTCCTCGTGCGATACATCAAAGCAGAACGCCAAGGCTCTTCGCTTTCTCAGGGAAATCCATTCACACAGCAGCGTCCGCCGCTCCGAGAGCTGTTCTAGGGCTTTGAAATGAGTTTTCGTTTCCGCCGCACGAGCTAAATGAGCGATTTTCCACTTGCCACCTCTGAAACAATATGTGCAAGTGCAATTTTAAACCCACCCATATTACGTGCAGTTCTATTTTGTGCATGTGACCTCTTATCATAGTAATGCACATATCACTTCAAATTGGAATTCGTGTTACTGTCTACACAACACTGGTTCTCTGGTTTCCTGACACCGGTGATGGACTGGCATCCCGGGAGGGGCGTATTCCCACCTCACACGCGGTATTCCCGGGAGCGCCCCGAAGTATTTGAATCAACCATGTGCTGGATGATTGGACACATGACCCAAACACCTTGTACTTGGGCGGGAAAATGACCGTATCTCAGAAATCTCTGAAGTAACTCTCGGGACTCGTCGAACGAAGGAGAGTTGTGGAATAGAGTTGCTGAACAAAGTGACTCATCTGAATGAGTCACAGTCTGAAACAATTGATTCAATGACTCAGAGGAGCAGCAGGGTACACTACTGTGGAATCTTACACAAGTAGAGTCACACACACTTATGCAAAAATAAAAAAGTTTAAAGAAAGCATCACACTGCTTTTGCTTTTAACTTTTGCTGGGTGAATTTGCATTTCTTCATTCCGCTCCCATTTTCTATCCAATGCATCTTATCCCTGAGGCAGAATCTGATCCAATGGCTAAAGGATTAAAGGTTAAAATGTTGCTTAGGTCGTGCTGGGCTTCAGGGCGCTGTATTATGGCTGACCCCAGCCTACTAACCAAACTGGGATATGTGAAGAATAAACAATTTAACTGTACAACAATGTATAAAGACTGAACTTATAGTAAATTAGGCTAATTGGCGTTTCCAAATTGCCCCATAGAATGTGAGTGAGTGAGTGAGTGCTTGTACCCTGAGACGGATTGGCATCTCCTACAGGGTGTTTACTCCTGCCTAGTGCCCTGAGTCCCCTGGGATAGGCTCCAGGCCCCCCCACGACCTTGCACATGATAAGCGCTATAGAGTATGAGTGCATTAGAGTGCAACACCTGAACTCCCCAATTCTAATTTATATCGTTTAAACTTTTTCTTTCACGTTACCTCATTATTGTTTGCATTTGTTTCGACTGACAGTTTTACCGAGTGTGCTCTTTTGATAGAATCACAAAATAATAATCGATAGTAGGCTTCAAGCTAGTGAAAAGACAAGCAATGTGGGCATCAGCCCCCCTGGTGGGCTCTGAAGGTACTGCAGGCGGGTCGCAAAAGGTTATTTAAAAATAATTGAATAAATAAATATTTTTGAACATTCATTATTGTGATTTAGTTTCAAATCACCGCCAGATATTTATGATTCAAAAAGTAATTTGAACTGGTACAACAAAGTGATGGGATTTAAGTTATGTGTTATTTTTACATACAGAATTTATAATGAAATGCTTCAGATTCATCTCATCTGTTGATCAGAGTTTGTGTGGTTTTTGAGGGCCACAGAAGATTTTCACATTTTAAAGTGAGCCGGGGAATTTAACAGTTTGGAATAGATTGTGATGTTTAAAGGTTATGACTTTATAGTGAATAGGACTTGTGAGGATCTGTGTTTCCTGTCCGAAATGATCTGAATGAGCCTCGTTTCAAAATTGCACTCGCACACCTACAATTATTGTTATTATTGAGAGAATTGTGTTAGTTAGTTTTAGAGTTCTTGAACCGTAGTGTTTCTCTGAATCCCTAGTAGTCTGAATGTAGGAGTCTCAACCCCATTTGTGTGGTTTTAATTTAATCTTCTTCATTCATTTTCGAAACACTTCACATTTCCACACCTCGGGGTGGGTGATCCAGGACCTGAAACGACTGTCGTTTATTATTTCTCTCATGACATCAGACATCTCGGGTTTCTCGAACATGGCGTTTGCGGTTTCGTGTCCCCCGTACACTCGAGCCAGGATCGGCTAATGCCTGTTAATCAGAGATTACGAGCTGCGTCGCTGATTAATTCTGTTGCGTGGGCGGACGCCGGTGTGTGATGGTGCCACGGAGGCTATCGGGTGTCCGGTGTGTAAATAAGCTGATGGAGGGTTTGGCTGCAGCTCTACAGCTCTTGGCAAGGCAAACTGGGCCAAGTTGTGTTCGTACGCTGCCTGATTTATACGAGGCCAATGAAACACAGTGCCCAGGTTTTACTGGATGCACTAAAGCGAGCTAAACGCTGGATTTGTGGCAGAGCAAGTCTTGAAATAAACCCACCGTTATGATGCTCAACACTCCATTGCTATAAAAGATTAAATGTCTGGTTGTGTTATAAAACCAGCTATGCTGTCTGATGAACTTGAATATTTTCGTCAAAATATTTATCAGATTTTAGGGGGATTTGAAAGCTCGGCAACAGCAGAAGGTTCGTGGAGGGCTCGTCCACTGCTATTCTAAATAAGGTAACTAAAATATCAGATTAGCACTAGCCAAACACACTGAGTCATGCCCTGTCTTCCAATACCATTTAACAGGACCTTGTCAGATTCCCTTCATGCCCTCAAAATGCTAGAGAGTGTGTTTGTGTGTGTGTGTGTGTGTGTGTAGCTGACAACTAATGACTTCCTTGGAGATTTACATTCAGTATTTCGAAAAACTTTGTGCAAAGACGTATTTGCAAGCTTGCTAACAAAATACACACTAGTGTAATGATTGCTTAAAATTTGTTTAATTACCTAAAAAGTTTTGGAGAAGTTTTTGAAAAACTCACTTAGTGTTCGCAAATTTCATGGTAACTAACAATACTGATTAATGTATAGAAATAAAAGAAGGGTTTTGTCTGTACGTTAGTCAGAACTCACTCTTTATGTTCTATACATTGTAGGACCAGAAATCAGTCCCAGAAATTTTTTTTTGTCTGTATGTCTGTCCAGTCAGATTTTGTTCCAACATCACACACAACTGGCTGGACAGAATTTAATGAAACTTTGCCAGTACTATTTTCTTTCCTGGAGTTTTTTACCTGCTCCAATATATGTGAATGCAAATTGTTAAGTAAAAGTGATGTTATGGACAGGTATGAGGCGCATTTAATAATCTCCTTTAAAATGAGCTACTTATAAGCTACTTGCTCAGTGTAAACAAACAACTGCACCAATAGATATTAATTAGAAAAGCGAAATATTTTCGCCGAGATTACCGCTAAAATTACAGCGTTGACGTGGTACTTTATAAGTGAATTTTAATAAGCTGGAGTTTATTTCTTTGTATTAATAAGTTGCATGTGGGCTTCAACCTGAAATAATAATATCACTGATTTACATTAAAGCTGATCAGATTATTTGTAGCTTTTAACTATTCCTACAAACTCTCTTCCTGTCAAAGATGGGTAATTACGCTAGTCATGAATATTTCATGATAACGAAGCAAAGTTGAATTACAACCCCAAAAAATCTGTGCTGTGAGACAAATTAAATGAAGCCCTAACAGTTAAAAAAACAAACAAAAAAAAAAACAGAATAAAACAAAAAAGGCTGTCAAATACAAAATGAGTCTGCTACAAATACTACAGTACATTCAGTATTACCACACTTTGCCCAAGCTGCATGTGCGCCCTCTTGTGGTGTACAAAGTAAAAGATATGTGAGTTACATGTGAGAAGTATTATGCAAAACAAACATAGTTTAATCACATTTCATACAAACTTAATCATTGTTTTGATTGTGTAAAGCTGCTTTGCGACAATGACGATTGTTAAAAGCGCTATACAAATAAAATTTTATTGGAATTGAATAATGTGAACATACAATTTTTTAGTTTGTTGTTTACGTTAAGTTTAGCAAAAGCTTTGATGTGCTAAACGTTGCTTTGATGTGTGAAAGCTTTTAGTGGCACGAAGGGATAGTGGGTAGCATCTTGGGTCAAGGTTTTATTCTGGCCTCGGGTCTGTGTGCATGGAGTTTGCAGGTTCTCCCTGTGCTTGCTGGGTTTCCTCTGGGTACTTTTCTCCACAGACATGTAGATTAAGGTCCCTGGCATTTCCTGTCATGTGTATGTGTGTGTGTGTGTGTGTTTGTGGGCCCTGTGATGGATTGGCACCATGTTCAGGACCTAGTGCCCCGAGTCCCCTGGGATAGGCTCCAGTCTTCCAGTGACCCTGTATAGGGTATAGAGAAAGAGCGCCAATATTTATATTCATCATAATAGCCTAAACAAATCAACAGAATCTGATTATCTGTGTTTCTTTAAGGAGGAATAAAACTAATTTAAGCTTGAAAACACATGTCTGATTGTGTCCCTTCCCTCATCATTTACTCATTGCTGCTCAAAAGACCTTGTCAATTTCACAGCTGTCCTCTAACAGCAGGTTGCGTATTGATTTTAACTCACTCCTCAGTTTAATCTTTGTGCATTCACAACTCGGCAAGGAACTTCAAAGTAAACTGAGACACGGCTTGTCAGGTTCTTGCAGGGTCAATCTGTCAGAAATGAGTACAAATTCCAGCCAGAGGACTGTGAAAAAGGAAAAAAAGATTGCAGTATTAGAATTCAGTATCAGACAGAAAACCAGAACTTTCTTTGAATGGGATAGATGGAAGAAGGCATGTCTTTAAGGTGAGACTAATGAGAAACGGCATGACTTTGATTGGGACAGACAGGGAGAAGGACATGTCATTAATTGGAACAGATGGAGAGATAGGTATGTCTTTAAATGGGACAGGTGGAGAGATGGGCATGTCTGAAAGGGTCAGATGGAGAGATGGGTGTGTCTTTGAAAAGGCCAGATAGAGAGATGGACATGTCTTTGAAAGGACCAGGTGGAGAGATGGGTGTGTTATAAAATGAGACAGATAAACAGATGGTCATGTCTTAGAATGGGACAGATAGTAAAATGGGCATGTCTTTCTGTGGGATAGATGGGAGAGATGGGTGTGTCTTTGAATGTATAGATGGAGGAAAAAGGGCAAGCCTTTCAGTGGGACAGATGGAGAGATGGGTGTGTCTTTGAATGTATAGATGGAGAGATGGGTGTCTTTGAATGTATAGATGGAGGAAAAAGGGCAAGCCTTTCTGTGGAATAGATGGAGAGATGGGTGTGTCTTTGAATGTATTGATGGAGAGATGGGTGTGTCTTTGAATGTATCGATGGAGAGATGGGTGTGTCTTTGAATGTATCGATGGAGAGATGGGTGTGTCTTTGAATGTATCGATGGAGAGATGGGTGTGTCTTTGAATGTATCGATGGAGAGATGGGTGTGTCTTTGAATGTATCGATGGAGAGATGGGCGTGTCTTTGAATGTATAGATGGAGGAAAAAGGGCAAGCCTTTCAGTGGGACAGATGGAGAGATGGGTGTGTCTTTGAATGTATAGATGGAGAGATGGGTGTCTTTGAATGTATAGATGGAGGAAAAAGGGCAAGCATTTCTGTGGGACAGATGGAGAGATGGGTGTGTCTTTGAATGTATAGATGGAGAGATGGGTGTCTTTGAATGTATAGATGGAGGAAAAAGGGCAAGCCTTTCTGTGGGATAGATGGAGAGATGGGTGTGTCTTTGAATGTATCGATGGAGAGATGGGTGTGTCTTTGAATGTATCGATGGAGAGATGGGTGTGTCTTTGAATGTATCGATGGAGAGATGGGCGTGTCTTTGAATGTATTGATGGAGAGATGGGTGTGTCTTTGAATGTATCGATGGAGAGATGGGCGTGTCTTTGAATGTATAGATGGAGGAAAAAGGGCAAGCCTTTCTGTGGGATAGATGGAGAGATGGGTGTGTCTTTGAATGTATCGATGGAGAGATGGGTGTGTCTTTGAATGTATCGATGGAGAGATGGGTGTGTCTTTGAATGTATCGATGGAGAGATGGGTGTGTCTTTGAATGTATCGATGGAGAGATGGGTGTGTCTTTGAATGTATCGATGGAGAGATGGGTGTGTCTTTGAATGTATCGATGGAGAGATGGGTGTGTCTTTGAATGTATCGATGGAGAGATGGGTGTGTCTTTGAATGTATCGATGGAGAGATGGGTGTGTCTTTGAATGTATCGATGGAGAGATGGGTGTGTCTTTGAATGTATCGATGGAGAGATGGGTGTGTCTTTGAATGTATCGATGGAGGAAAAAGGGCAAGCCTTTCAGTGGGACAGATGGAGAGATAGGTGTGCCTTTAAATGGGACAGATGGAGAGATGGGTGTGTCTTTGAAAGGGCCAGATGGAGAAATGGGCGTTTTTTTGAAAGGGCCAGGTGGAGAGATGGGCGTGTGTTTGAAAGGGACAGATGGGGAGATGGGCGTGTGTTTGAAAGGGACCGATGGAGAGATCGGGAAGGGGAACTGAAAGCCACAGGGTGTCATTTTTTTTTCACGAACAGGTAATTGCGTGATTACCCAAAGTGTCCCATTTGTCTTTGCAGTTCAGATGCTGTGTCTTACTGCATGATTTCACTGAAGCGTGTTTTCTGACATACGGTACAGTTTCCTCTCCTCTCATAAAGAGCTGCGCCGTGGCGGTGCAGGTGAGCGGTTATTGGTCTCATTCTGTCCGTGGTGATTTATGGCCCTCTCGACTGTGGGGGGAAAGTGATCTATGGCTTTAGGCGGAGGTTCTTCTCCAGCGTCGCACCTGTAATGTTAATATGATCTTGTATTTTTGGAAAAGATTATTTTATTATCCCTTGATCGGTGTGGAAATATCACAGTGCCGGTTCGTTTCACGGCTTTATATAAAGCGTGTGTTTTACAGCTGTTGATGCATGGCGATGTTATGACACTCTGACACCTGCATGTGAAAATGTGCTTTATATGGCTTTATCTCATTTATTTTTACTTCTGAGGTTTCATCACCCTGTTCCACCAGCTTGTTCTCATCCCCCTTTTTTTGGCACTATCATGCTCTTTGCCAAAATTAAATCAGCATCAAAGTGTTGTGGCAAATTTAACAACTTACAGAAGACCCTATGCTAACCTGGCGGCCTTATTTATTAGCAACATTAGTCTTGAAGCTCCGGTGCACATCCAAAGAAGCAAAGGATAATGTGTGTGCTTTGTGTAATGTGTGTCTTCCTCTTGTCTTATTGCTAAGTCAGAACCTGCAATCTGCAGAATAGGCATTAGTTCCATCCTTAATACACACACACAGAGGCACACACATCACTCGGAGGACCTCCCTGTACGTTTTGCCCGCCGGTGGAGTGCGAGCTGGCTGCTGGGGAACGGGGCAGAAATAAATTGCCTCCATGTCTCGAACGTCTCTGGAGCTTAGCACGCGATAACCTGAGCTGGGAAAGTAGGATATGTGGAAGGTCAGCTAGTTCGAGTAATTAGCACGAGGGAGAGAACGCTGTGAGAAAGGGGAAAGAGAGAGAGAAAGACAGAGAGCAGAGTAATGAATCACTTCTCCAGAGCTCTTCCTGACAGTACTGGGTCTCCTCTTTAGTGGGAGACGAAGGAGAAAGGAACACGGTGGCCATGTAGAGCAATCTGCATAAAACATTAGTTAATAGATGTCCTTTTTTTTCTTTTTAATTATTTAATTTCTTTCTTCTCTTACAATCCCCTCCTGAGTTCTTTTGAGATTTAAGTATGACCTCTTACTGTCATGAGTCCTGGTTTAAGCTTAACAAACATTTCTGTTGGTTTAGACTTTTTTACAACATTTCTCATGTAGCACATCATCTTTTTTTCCTTGACTGCTGCAAGACATTATGTTCTCGTTACATAATCAATATAAAAGTTATTTGAATTTTAAGCATCTTTATTTTTGTCCATGTTTAAATGTGAACCAATTTATATGACTGATTTGCGATGCGGTGGCACGGTAGTGTAGTCCTTAGCACTGTAGCCTTGTACCGCCAGGGTCCGGGTTCGATCCCCGGCCAGGCTCGATTCCCGTCTCTGTGTGCATGGAGTTTGCATGTTCTCCCCGTGCTTGGTGGGTTTCCTCCGGGTACTCCGGTTTCCTCCCACAGTCCAAAGACATGTAGGTTAGGCTAATTGGCGTTCCCAAATTGTCCGTAGTGTGTAATGAATGAGTGAGTGTATGTGTGTGTGTGTGTGTGTGTGTGTGCCCTGCGATGGGTTGGCACCCTGTCCAGGGTGTACCCTGCCATGTGCCCTAAGTCTCCTGGGATAGGCTCCAGGCCCCCGTGACACTGAATACAGGATTAAGCGGTATAGATGATGAGTGAGTGATTTGTGATGCACTTCCTTCTTCTTTATCACTTTCCACATACTTGTGTGGTCTTGATTATCTATGTTCGATAATTTGTAATGATTAATTTAAGCATTCTATCAAAACCCAGTATCTAGTCTTCGCTGATTAAGAATCAGTTGTTTGTCACATGTACTTTCCAATACAGTGAAACCTTGGATTACGAGCATAATTTGTATTCCAAAACACTCGTAAACTAAATCAAATCTTCCCATAAGAAATAATGAAAACTCAAATAATTCGTTCCACAGCCCAAAAAAATAAATAACAGAAAAATAATTCATACAATATATAAGGTAAAAATATAACAAATTAACCTGCACCTTACCTCTAAAAAAAGTGTAAATAAGTAGTAATAAGTATTTCTGTTTGTGCACGAAGGCGCAGTGTGTGTGTGTATGTGTGTATGTGTGTATGTGTGTGTGTGTGTGTGTGTGTGGAATTAGCCCCTTCCCTCGCCTCGTCTTACACAGTAAAACTCCTCCTCTCTCCCCCCACCTCGCTTTTTAAGTTTCACAACAAACATACACAATGGAAACACTGTTTTAACGGGAAAAAAAGAAATCTCTCTAATGACACTCGTGTGAGCGCAGACTAACGGAATCACTGCTGTAAAGTAAAAAAACACAAAAAACTAATGAACCAGCACCTTACCTTTGAAAAGAATCGCGACAGAGCAGAGTTTCTGTGTAGAGCAGAGTGTGTGTGTCTGTGTGAAGCCGGGGAGGTGGGGTGTAAAGGCGAGAGTGTGTGTGTGTGTGTCGGTATGTGTGTGTCGGTGTCAAAAAACTCGGCACTCGTAAACCAAGACAAGCTTGTTTTTCAAGTTAAATTTTTTTTTACAAATCTTTGCTCGTCTTGCGGAACACTCGTAAACCGAATTACTCGCAATCCGAGGTTCCACTGTACATTGAAATTATTTTTTTTTACATGTCCCAGTTAGAAAGCTGAGGTCAGGGCACAGGGTCAGCCTGGATACAGCGCTCCTGGAGCAGACAGGGGTAAGGGCCTTGCTCAAGGGCTCAACACTGGCAGCTTGGTGGTGCTGGGGCCCGACCTTCCGATTACTATCCCAGAGCCGTTACCAGTTTGTGAAAGTCAATAAGGAAAGGGTTTTTCGCCGTTACCTGGTTTTTAAACCTATTTGTCTCTCAGGTAATTATAAGGGGTGATGAGGTCAAACCTGGACTTGATGAAAATTCTTATGAATGAAGGACTAAAATTGGCTGACAGTGAAATATTTGAAAGGTGCAAAAATTCGTACGTCTGTGAATGATGATCCTGGTCGTGGTGGATTGGAGCTCACTGCGGTTGATCCTGTGAACACCTGACCCTTGAAAGTCTCCAACTTGCGAAAGAGACACATCTGTCTGTGGGAGCCGTATGCACAGTCATTTATCAACGCCACTTCCACATTATAGGAACTCCATCCATCCATCCTTCCATCCTTCCATATAGGAACCCCTGTAGTCCAACTAGGGACTGTGGTGACCAATGTATTTATTCCCGTTAGTACAACTCCAGTCAACATTTACACATGCATGCACACAATACAGGCAAAGTGAACATGCCAATTAGCCAAATATGCATGTCTTTGGACCATGGGAGGAAACCTGAGTACCCAGAAGAAACTCACCAAGCTAGGGGAGAATATGCAATCTCCATGCATACAGACCTGACACGGTAATCAAACCCAGGACCTGGAGGTGCAAGGCCACAGTGCTAACCACTAAGCCACCGTGCCACCTACAGAATTTTTACCTGGGGGGTTATTACCGCATTTCCCATGACCTCGCTCCAAGCTATTTCAACATGTTAAAGGATTTATTGGGAGACTAGCACTTTAGAGTTGAAGCAGGCAGTCGGATCATGGCTCCGGCGTCCTGAGAAACCTTCTTCCTTGATGGTATCCAGGCACTAGTGAAACACCAAGCTACTCCTGCCAATGAATAGAGGGGATCCATTCAAGGTGGCTTGAGTCCCTTTAGGTCTATGCTGTAGGCATTTCGTAGCTGCATACATTATGACGTACCCTATGGCGTGGCCTGGCAGGCACCTCCCCAGAAATGTAACCTCAACGCTCTACGTTTATATTTATAAGTGATTTGAACTTTTTTGAACTAACAATCTCCTCTGATGTCTTCTCTTATTCCTGTTTTGCAGTATTTTTAGTAAAACGAACATGTTCGCCATCTATTACCTTCAACTCCAACAAGATCTGCTCAGTTTCATTCACCATTTATGAAGAACACCAAAAATACTGTTGAACAGACTCAACACAGTGGCATAAACCTTACTAGTGGTTGTTAAGTGGAGAGCAAACACCAAGACACAGGTGTAAATGCTCACAATGTCATAGGCCACATGCGTAGCTTGAGGCATAGGCTCAACTTGGACTTGATGCAGAAGCATAAATCAGGCTTTACAAGGATGGAACCTGGTCAGCTTCCACCAGAGGAAGCTGGAGTCAGAGTGCAGGGTCAGCCAGGATACAGCGCCCCCTGGAGCAGACAGGGTTAAGGACCTTGCTCAAGGTTTCAACAGTAACCCAGAGTGTTTGAGCCACCAGTGATCTGAAGTTGGAAATAATGAACTGGTGAAGATCAGCAATGATCTTTGTCTATATTGACAATGAGAAGTCCTTTATTTGTTTGGATTCCTGGTCTTGTTGCTGTCAACAGGATCTTTAACTCTCAGCACTGTGGCCGGATTGGATTGTGGGTCACTTATGGGATTCATCTCTTGGCCCACTGTAGACCAGGTATACAGTAGACTGATGGATCTACATCCAGTTTTCTCACACTGGAAAAAAAAAAAATCAGTTGATAGAGCAGTCATGTGCCACGTGATGAGGGAACATCGGGTTTTATGGAGAGTTTCTTTTTGTCCCCTGACAGCTGTACAGTATGTAGGGTGATAGATTGTTGAGCTGAGATAGAGTTTTATCTGTACAGAGAGAATCCCCAGCCTCAGCGTAATTTAGTCCGCAAATAGCTTTGATCTGTTTCGGGGAAGAAGAAAAAAAACGTGCTGTAGAATGCACAGGAGGCTCGCGTTGTGCTCGGCTTACTTTTCTCTGCTTCATTAATCTCAGGCCAAACTCGGCGGGAACGGAGCAGAGACAGATGACAGATCCCGGTGACGCACACATGCACACAGCGCGATACACACCACAGGATACATGACAAATACAGCAAACAACCTGCTTACAAGCCAGCAGCCCCGGTTGCTAGGTTTAAATAAAGCAACCTCAAGTTAATTAAATACGAGGATGGGTTTTATTCGTTCTTATAATGACATGGTCTGGATACTGACACTGGATTAAAGCTGTGTCATGATATGATATCAAGGACTGAAAGAGGAATCATTATATATAGATATATCACTATATCTTCAGTAGACATGTTGGATGCCCAGATTAAAATCCGATACTGTTATCAAAGATCCGGCGCCGCCATCACTTTCAGGGTATAGAAAAAGTAAGCGTGTGATCGTTTTATATACTAGTCTGCTGTTTTTTTTTCTCAACAAACATGAGCAATATCTTGATTTTAGATTTAACTCATTACAGTTTGATTTTCCTAAACTACTTTTCATGCTGGTTATAGAAACATAAATAGTAAAACGGTGAAATCTTTATAAATCAGTTTTCACAGTAAGATTAACACCATGTATGTAAGGTTATACTTGGTGATTTATACAGATTCTTTTCACATCCAAAAGCAACAGTTTCTCACTTTATAACTGTTTTGTCGATGAGCAGTAAGTTGCCCACCGTGGTGACATTTGGAGCAAGAGTCGATAACATCATCAGCACCTTTTCTACATCGCCTGCTGCTGCGTCGGTGGTTTGTGCGTTCGCGCACAAAAGTGCATCCCTTATCTCAGACACCCTTTCAGCGTTAACAAAGGCTGACACTTATTGTTTTTGCGAAATAGCAGGTTACTGCAGGTGGTACTGCTTTTTATTTTCTTTAAAAAATTTTTTTTTTTTTTTTATGTGTTCTACAACCTGCTTGGGGAAAAAAACTTCCCTAGCTGGCCTTTTATCATAACAACATATTCAAGTTTCAATTCTTACATAATAAAGAGAAGAATTAAAAGGTCCCTTATTGTACTATTTCGTAACAAGCTAACACAGGTGCTAGAGCTCCTCCAAAGGGTGTGTTTTAATTCTCTGGTTAAAATACACTTCAGTTAATGCATTTTTTAAACTTCAAACTCCCTTTATTTCATATGAAATGCTTGATTTCAGTGTCTATGTAAATGAGCTGCTGCTGAGCCACACCCTTTCAACAGAGCTGAGTAATAAGACAGTGGAGTGGAGTGGACAGTGGAGGTTTAAAAAAAAAAAAAAAAAAAAAAAAAACGCTTAACTTTCTCCTACGCAATTCCATAATCTTCTTTTAATTTTGTGAAGCTGCTTTGAGACAATGACCATTGTTAAAAGCGCGATATAAATAAAATTGAATTGAAAATTGAATTGGATCTTCTTATATGAGGTCACAAAATGAAAAACCTCTACAAAAATGGATAAAAGGAAAAATCCCAGAAGACTTAAAGGGTCAAAAACTGGTCGGGATGCCAATCCATCACAGGGCCAGTGTCGGGCATTATTCTTTCATACTCCATGCGCACAGACCTGAGGTGGGAATTGAACCTGGACCCTGGAGGTGCTGTGCCACCTAAGAAAATACTTGACCGACAAAAATCAAATGTGTCAAATCGTATCATTATTCTTTCATAGACACCATTTACCAATTCTGAGGGGTGTTCAGGTCAAACCGGAACTTGGTGTCTCAAGTGCACCCTGTGGTGGCGATGATGATGACTTGATGCAGGCAGTCCAATCATGGCTACAGTGTCCTGAAAAAAACTTTATACCTTGATGGTATCCAAGCACTACATAAGACTGTGATCTGTTATCCTCTACAATCAAAAGTCCCAGTTTGACTCGAACAACACTTGATTTTTTTTTTTTTTCATGCTGTTCATTCTTGATGTGTTGCTCCAATTATGTTTTATTTGAATTAGATTTCAAAACGTTCATATGTTATTGGTCTGAAGTTGTATTTGCCTAATACTGATACCAATCAGATGATCATCAATTATGTTTTCATACAAAACAAAACTAACAAAGACTTAAAAGAGGAGGCACTTACCTTACACATCACTGTATTTTGGAAAGAGCATACTAACAACACAGTACGGTTCATTTTTAAACTACAATCGGGTTTATCTGTCCTTGGTTTGGGTGGTTTGGTTTTCGGTCTCCTGTTTTTAAGAAGACTGTGCTATTTCTGACTGTGACTGTTCTGGATCTAGATTGTTTGAGGTTTTTTCCTCTCTTTTTTTTTTTTTTTCATTTTTTCTCTGCAATGGTTTCTGTACTTGCATCAGGACTTTCTGACCTGGTGTTACATGAACTGTGCTAAAACAAAGTTGTCCTACTTTGAACGAATAATAAGGAACAATGTTTCTAGACTTAGAATGAGTGTTTCTTATTATTTATATAGAATATATAGATTTTTCCCCCCCAATGTGACCTCATATAAGAAGTTTCCCTCCCTCGGCATGTTCTCTGGTGTTCCATTAGACATATTACAGGGGTATTACAGGTGGAGCATTAAAACATGCGCACACACACACTTTGGGGGAGCCCGGACACCTGTGTTAACTTGTTAAAAAAATAGAAAAATATGTGACCTTTAATAATTAGGAAATAAAACCTACAAAAGTCCGAGGTCAAGGAAATACATCTCACACTTTAGTTGTGTTATATGGCATTACATTTCCTTGACTTTTAAACCATGAAGCTGAACACTGCACACTGTGACCCTGAGTGGAACAGTTAATGTGCCAAGTATTTCTCACCAAAACGAATAGAGGGATAACCGAGAGATTTATCGGTTCACAAAGGGGTGAGGGTTACGTGCTTCTCACAACACTTCTTTTTCTGTGTGTGAGAGTCATTCACACCTGAGCTTTAAAAGATCTCACCTCTCTTTACCCCAATACACTTATTTCACCCTCGCTCTGTTTCCCCTGCCAGCCACCTTCTACAAAGATACGCACAGACTGAAGCTCTCTGAGGGAGAGATGCACAAACTGAAAGAGAGTAAGTTTCAGACCAAAAGAGAGAGAGAGAGGCAGAGAATGAAAGGGGGAGATGCACAGACTGACAGAGAGCTGAACTGACTGAGGGAGAGAGTGATGCACAGACTGAAAGTGAGATGCACAGACTAATGTAGAGTGATGCTGTAGACTTGATTGTAGAGAGATAATGTAGACTTGATGCAGAATGAAAGAAAAAGAAGCACAGATTAAAGAGAGAGAGAGAGTTTCAGACCGGAATAAAGAGAGAGATGCACAGACCAAAAGAGAGAGAGATTGAGAGAGAGGAACAGAACGAAAAAAATATGCATAGATAGATAGATAGATCTCCCATCAGACAGACAGACAGACAAAGGGGACACAGGGTCAGTCACCTGGGCAAATAGTCAGGTCGAAAGCCATATAGAAGAATATAAAAGATATTTTTTGGTCTTATTAATAGAATTGGTGAGTTACTGTTGCACCAGATTCTATAGACAGTAAAAACGTGCAGATAAACACAACTATTAACACAATAAGAGAAGGTACATGGAATTAAATAGTTAATCAATTATACCTGGTAATAGAGGTAACTGGGCTCTTGGGCTATCCTTCTAATGCTTTATTTAACAGTGTGTGTGTTGCAACACCTGTGCTAAAAGCTGTTTATATTTCAGCATTTGCATTAAAGATTTATGTAAGGAATGTGAATCAGGCAGGGTTTTTTTCCCCAATTAATTTATTTAATTTTTGGATGAGTTTGGCCATTGTGTGTGTGTGTGTGTGTGTGTGTGTGTGTGTGTGTGTGTGTGTGTGTGTGTGTGTGTGTGTGTGTGTGTGTACAGATTTTGTATCACATTAAAGGCATTTGGTATCGATCTGTCAGTACACCGTCTGTCAGTTACTTCTTCACTTTTGTCTGGAGCTACAAGGCTAATGTGACCAACAACTGTGAAAGATTTATAGCTACCAGTTTATCATCCACCAAACTGCATGCACACATCATCCCACGCATGTCTACAAATATTTCAGACTGAATTTTTTATGTGGTTTCTGATGCAGTTTTCTGTAAAGATTATGTAAAGATAAAAGAAAAATGTAGATCCATCTTGAAGAATAATGTTCTGTTACAGAAGTGTGCTGTCGCTGTTTAGTAGCTCAGTGTACAGCTTACTGGTTAGTAACTCAGAGTGTAGCTAGCTGGCTAAGGGTTCAGGGTGTACTAGTTGGCTTAGAGTGTAGCTAGATGGCTAATCCTAGTAACTAAGGGTGTAATTAGCTGGCTGATATCTCAGTGTGTAGCTAGCTGGATAATGATACTAACTCAGGGTGCAGCTAGCTGAATAATGCTAGTAACTCGGGGTGTAGCTACTGGCTCAGTGTGTAGCTAGCTGAATAATGCTGCTAGTAAATCAGGGTGTGGCTACTGGCTCAGGGTGTAGCTAGCCGGATAATGCTAGTAACATAAGGTGTGGCTACTGGCTAGTAACTTAGGGTGTAGCTAGCTGAATAATGCTAGTAACTTAGGGTGTAGCTAGTGGTTAATGGCTCAGAGTGTAGCTATGTGGCTAATGCTAGTAACTCAGGGTGTAGTTAGCTAGCTCAGAGTGTAGCTATATGGCTAATGCTATTAACTCAGGGTGCACTGGCTGGCTCAGGGTGTAGCTACATGGCTAATGCTAGTAACTCAGGGTGTAGCAGAGTGTAGCTAGAAGGCTAATGCCAGTAACCTAATGCTAGGTGTACTGGCTATTTATTTATTTATTTATTTATTTGATGAACACAATCCGAATTAAGACTCAAAATAATTTTTGCCACGGTGGTGTGTAGACTGGTTATATATCATTTTTAATGATTTTATACGAATGTTGTACTCCTGTGGAACTGTACAGTATAGTGTATATTCACAGTGCTATGAATGATCAGTGGGTTTATTCAGTGGCATTTCATAGTGTGAGTGATTTTACTAAATGCATTGCTGTATAAAGCTTTTTCCTGCTCTCCCCCCCACAGTGTGCCTGTGGTGATGTCCACCAGCCCCCTCCCGACTGATCTTGTACTTCTGAGTGAGCTTCATCCCCTGCCTCGCTCTCAAACTAGAGAGCGCAATAAAACAAATGCGATACTTAGTAGTAGTATTTCTCTCCAGTAGATTCTACTCTGAATATAAAAAAATACTGAATCAGTGGAATACGGAACTGGTGTCTTAGTTTCAGTAATTCCGTATTTTATGTGACGGTTGGCAACCTTAATTACTTTGCTCTTATGAATCATTGTGTACAAGTACCTAGAAGGCTAGTAGCTGAGGAAGTACATAGGATGGTTGTAATATGATGATATGAAATCATTAGGATGAGCCATCTACGAAGAGATTAGTGCAATTAATGCCCAACAATCATATAATCTGTCAAAAACACGTTTGAAACTGTCCTAAAATATTCCTCCTGAATTATGCACTTTCTTTTTTTTAGTGTAAACCGTATTAGACTGTAATGTGACACCAGTATACAGGCATATACAGTAATTACACACCAGTATACACCAGTATATCATTACTGGTAACTGATATTACAGGATGGAGAAAATCTCTGGCGCCTGAATCACAAGCCCACACGTGTGTATGGTATAAACAATTTGCGCACAGGGATACCTAGGATATTAAAAACAGGAAGAAGAAGCTGTGTTACTGAGATTGGCTGTTCAGCAGGGTTTGTAGTCTCATTTGTTAAATGTGATTTTGAGGAGGAGAAGAAATAATGGAAATCACGGCTGGCAGCTTGCACAAAGAGATGAGCAGAGGGACAGCCAGGCCGAGGAACAGATGGGGAACATTAGGACACCGCTAATCCTTTCAACGCTGACATCAGAGCGTACGAGAGGTAACTCGCACCCCGCCAGGTCCGATAGTGGCCCAGAAAAGCAAATGACGTCAGACGGGACGGAAAGCGAAGCCTCCTGCTCCTCTCTCATGCGCTTTTGTATCAGCGAGGGGCTTTATATAGAAAGTGGGAAGAGAAGAGGAGAGGAGAGAGAGAGAGATTTAATGCATTCCAACACAGGGGTTGTTTTAATGTGATCAAGCACATTAGCTTGACCTTGTGTGCTGCCTCTCCTTGCTGTCTCTCTGCTCTATCTCTTTTCTGTCTTCTCAGGTAAACGCCGGCGCCTGTGGTTGCGTTACGAGGCCGGCGGCTTCCATTAGTGCGAGCGAGCGGCTTCTTAATTTTTCATGAAACGTATCCGGATAAAAGGGAATATGTGTAATCGGAGCAGGCTGGATATCCTGCAACTGCTCAAGCAAGACCTGGTGTGGGTTTTATTTTTTTTAGCTTTCCGTGAAATCTATCATGCTCTTTTTTTTTTTTTTTCTATTTTTCAAACATCTTTATTTAGTTCACTGTTCAGCATCGAATGCAGTATTGACCCAGGGCATCGCTCTTAATTTAGATTTCATAGCTCGGTGTAAGAGAAAAAAATAGTAGCTCAGCTGCATTAAAATACCCTTAAACACTGTTATATGACAAAAAAAGAATGTAGGTGATTTCCATTCCCATTTATTTCTCCATATAATCGCCTGCTACACTAATGCACTTATCCCAGCTTTTTACTAACATTGGATACAATCAAGATATAAACCAAAGACCACCTTCACTTCAGGAACTCTTTACGGTCCAAACATGTAGAAATGTCTTGGAGTGAGGTCTGGATTGTCCGGCGGATGTACCAATAATTCCCAGCTGAGTTCATGTAATGTGCAAGTGGTGTTGGTAAATGATTGTGTACAGTTCCCACAGAACTGGAGACAGACAGATGTGTCCCCCTGAACACAGACAGATGTGTCCCCCTGAACACAGACAGATGTGTCCCCCTGAACACAGACAGATGTGTCCCCCTGAACACAGACAGATGTGTCCCCCTGAACACAGACAGATGTGTCCCCCTGGACACAGACAGATGTGTCCCCCTGGACACAGACAGATGTGTCCGTGTCCAGGGGTCAGGGGTAGCTCAGTGGTTAAGGCATTGGACTATGGTTCAGAAGGTTCTAGGTTCAAATCCCACGACCACCAAGTTGTTCCTATTGGGAAAACTTGAGCAAGGCCCTTAACGCTCAACTGCTCAGATGTATAATGAGATAAAAAAAAAAAAGTAAGTCGCTCTGGATGAGGGCGTCTGCCAAATGCCTGAATGTAAATGTCTCTTCCGCAAGTTTATGAGAAGTTATCCATCCTTTTCCTAGTGGAAATTCGTCCATATCTTAGTCGCCTCAGTCGGGTTGTCATTCATGGATGTTAAGCCTTCTCTAAAATGTTTGCACCGTTCACATATTTTTTGGCGGCGAAGTGTTTACACCGTACAATTGCTTTTACACCTTGAGAAATTTTATTACCAGTCCCAATTTGACTTGAACGCTTCTCATACCACAACCCAAACTCAGCATTCCAACACATTAACAGAAAGTCGATGGACATGATTTGTTCCTGACTTCTTCAAGGATAAAACTAGGACGACTGAACACGGTACACTCATCAGCGCATGTTCTGTCCATGCTCAAAAACATGGCGCTTAAGGATAATCCCTTCACTCAGGAAGCAGATCATTTAAAGATAATCTGCTCGCACAGAGGGACAAATTATAGTAGCGAACGCTATGTAGGTCTGTGGAAATGTCCTTCTCTCAGGTGATTGGTCAGTGGTGGATTATGAGCTTTCGGATAATTACAAGGTTAAGATCAAGAGCTGATGGAAAAACAACTGTAGTGCACTCGTTGCCTTGAGTATGTGATAGCAGATTAAAATACTAATATTTACAATATGCAAATGCAACTTTCACTTAAAATAAAGTAGTGTATTTAATCATAATGCATATAGTAACTGTGTTTTCAGGAGTGGGTTTTTCTTTAACTTCGAAGAAACAAATAAAAGGGAGATTGCAGTTGTAGTCAGGGGTACTAACAGTACTTTATATCAAACCGCACCGCTGTAAATTAAATGGATTCATAACGCAAAACACAAACAACATCATAAAATGTTATGCAACACAATAATAATTTAATCTTAATTATCTTGGTTTTTCATAATTGTTGGAAGCCAAAATGGTAAATGAAATTAAAATTTGAATATACACACGTCAGGGAAAGACAAATAGTATAAAGACAAATTATATTAATATACTGCAATATTCATAATATTATTATTGTAATATCATCATCATCATCATCATGTATATGTATCAATATATAACTAGCAATAAATTTGGTAGTAAACTATTTATACAATTATTTCTTTCCCTGAAGTGTGGAGCCTTTTTTTTTGGCATGACTGTATATTAAAGAAATGGATTAGGGTCCATTAGAATTCTGACTCTTAACTTCTTCCGTGATTTACTGTATACATTAAAACAGAATGCGGCACAACATTTGTTTAATCTTGACTTATCCTGACTTTTTTTCCCCTAAAAATTGTCAGAAACTATTGTTTTAATGCTGGCCATAATCATCTTCTGTAATACTGTATATAATGTAACCTTTTAATGAATGGTTTAAAATGACAAACTGTTGTTCATTAACAGTGTTTTTCACTGTTATCACTGTTGTATAAGAGAAATAAAAGACGTCAGGATGTGCTGTTTTTGGAATCAGCGTTGTGGTGGTCACTGCATCACATCACGGTGCCACTGATGATTTTCTTATCACTGCGCACACCAAAGTTCAGCCTTGTTCATGAGCTAATTCTATATTTTCGGCTTCAGTCGTTTACTCTTGACGTTGGAAAGTGAGCCAATAAGGTCTTTGAATCACCACCTCTCGTTATATCAGCGCAGCGTGATTGATAAGTGCCCGCCCTCTCTTTATCTACAGAGCCGCTTTAATAATGAATCTTTTTCCTCTGTATGTTTATTCACCATGGAAGCAGATCAGGTTAATTAAGACGTCACTGTAACTTTAATGCTATGTACTGTATCTCTCTCTCTCTCGCTCTCTCTCTCTCCCTCTCACACACACACACATTTCTCTCTCTGATTACGTTATCTCCATCCCATGCTGCGGAACGTTCTGTTTCCTCTGCTGTGTGTTATTGGTATCGAGGCCTGGCCCATTTCCACACCTATCTGGGATCAGCAATGACCCACACACACATATGCACACACTCTGTTATCAGAGTGTATTACGATGCTGCATGCTTGAGTGCATGTACATACGGGTCTCCTGGACTTTGCTGAATTTGCAGATTGGTTAATCGGGGTTTGGATCTCGCCCCCGCCACTGATTTGGTGTTAATATTGCTTTGAAGCTGTTTTGGCAACACCGTGTTATGGGCAGTCGTTCTTCCGATGTCATTCCATCAAAGCGATTCAGACGTTCAAAAACAACCTAATAGCAATGTTTTGCCAACGATGCCAAATTAACATCACCACGATTCCTGCTCGGAAAGGCCATGTACTAATATTTCACAATAAAAGTCTTGAAACTTGAAGCAAATTTCCAGTCGTTTTCCTTGGATTTTTTTCCTCAGTGTTTTACCCACTAGCTTTCTCTCGCCCGTCACAGCTAGCTGGTGGGAAAGGAAGAAACTGAGAGAAAATCCCGCTCCGCACTGGCTAGCATGCGTTTTCTCATTAGCGACATGTGAATCCAGTCACCTTCACTCTGCCACAATGGAGCTCTACACCCAGAGGAACGCTCTCTCCTCTACATACATGATCTCACAGAAGGCCGGTGCTTCTGTAATGTCACCCTGATTGACAGGAGAGAGAGCAACACCATTCGTCCAACCTGGAGACTCAGGGGAAAGCGCTATCTGTGCTCTACCACATGTATGATCTCACAGATGGCTAGGATTGCTTAGTGGCACTCTGAATGACAGGATAGAGAGAGAGAGAGAGAGTAATGCTATCGAAACATTGATTCAATAAACAGAAATTGGTGTACATATTATATTTAATTTTGAAGAGATTTTTCCTACATCAGAAACGACATACTGTGTGTAATTGCGATATCATGGTGTGTGTGTGTAAAAATGTGAAATCTGAAGAGCCCAGCATCCAGGAGCGTGGTCTATGTGGTGTGAAATTGATCACACAGATCCAGGGATTTAGCATTAACTTTGTCGCTCAGTATCATCTTTAGTTCCTTTCAATTTCTGTGTTGTGGTACGAACCTGTTCCAGCATGTCTTTTCCATTTCATTTAGTTTCTGAGCACCATTTCTTCCATGACTGTTTTCTTTGGTCTTTACACACCAACTGTTTGTTCACTGAAGCATCTGTGAAGTGATAATGTGATAAACCTTGCAGAAATCTGTGCTATGAGATGTGCACTGCGACGGTTCTATTAACAGAACTAGCTAATACACACCTTTTTTTTTTTTTTTTTTTTTTTTTTTTAAAAAACAAGTGACCGGATTCTTTACTAGTACCAAATTCAACTTATATTAAACTCAACTTTAGATTGACCTAGGAGTAAGAATTTCCCCCAACATTAGCATTTTCTAGCCTTTAGGGGCATTGATGGCTCAGTGGTAGGTTTCACGCCTACCACACAGAAGGCCATGGTTCAATTCCCACCCAGTTTCCAAACCCCAGCCACTGGACGCAGTGCCAGTCCCAAACCTGGATAAAATGGGAGGGTGGGAGGGTTGTGTCAGGAAGGGCGTCCAGCATAAAACCTGTGCCAAGATGTTGTGCGGGTTGGATGGACCGCTGTGGCTACCCCCTGACAGGAGCAGCCCGGAAGACAAGTAATACAAGTAACAGATCAGCGACTTTCTCTTCTAACAGAACTAGTTAATACTGTTAATAGAACAGAAAGTCGATGATCTGTTACTTGTACCAACAGGCTCTCTTTAAATCCACATTGGCACCTGTGGGCCTTAAAGGGAGGACCGACATACCCAGCCAAAATAAATGTTAGTCCAGTGCCAGGTTGGTACCTGGGCATGATTTTTACCCAGACTCTTTTTAAGCACATATGTGGATAGGTTAGACTTTGATCTCAGTGATGTTTTTGATAGCTTATCAAAGGAACAGAGAGTAGTAGGCTTTATTATTACTCTCGCACCTGAATGGTAATGGGAAACCACAGGAGGAAACCACAGGTTGCTGCAAGATTGTGGTGCCTACAAACCTATATATAACACGCCAGGACAGGAAATGTTCAGTGATCCAAGTGCTTAATTATTTATTTCTAGAGAACTAAACTGGCTTAATACCTGTGTAGATGGCCGTATAATCTAATAGTCCCTTACACCCAGCTGCAGGATCGTGCACATCTGTTTGACTTCTGCTCAATATGACTATAAAGTAGGGTTGCAAATTTTTGCACATTTTTGCGAACCAGTAGTCGGACACGTTAATAATCAATAATCCATGAATCATTCAAATTTAAAGATAACCAGAAACACATTTCCCCCATCGGTTTGAGTTTTATTAAAACATAACAGTTATAGCCGCACTGCTGTATTCCTGGCCGCACCACAATGTCATTGAAATTTATATATTGTTATATTTATACATTGTAGTGCAGTTACCTTGTGTTTATTCTTTATTCGTTATATTAGTTTATTCTTATGTTTATTATTGCTGCTGGTCTCTGAGAGTTACCAAACTAATTCTATTGTATCACTACAATGACAATAAAGTCTCTTTATCCTTATCTTATGGCTTGTTTATTTTTATTTATTTGTTATTTAAAATGAATAAACCCTTATTTAGGCAGCACGGTGGTGTAGTGGTTAGCACTGTCGCCTTGCACCTCCAGGGTCCGGGTTCGATTCCCGTCTCTGTGCGCACCGCTGGGGGCGGCGTAACACACTCGGAGGACAGCGCTATCCGCTCCCTCTGTTGCGCGAGCTCACAGACGCCCCTGACTGGCTGTAGAGCCGTGATTAATGTAGGAGCGCTAAGTACCTCTTATCCCTCCCCTCTGAGAGAGCTCGGCCAATCAGCTCTCCGGCTGTGAGAGGTTACAGCACCACCTGAGATTCGAACTAGCGATCTCCGGATGATAGGGCGAGCACTTTAACCACTGCGCCACTCGGAGGCCCAATAGTTTGGTATTGTTGAAAAGCTGCACTTGGTTTTTGAGTGACAAAACTAATGTTATCAGGAACAGGCTACATTTAATGAATCGTTAAACTTTTGTGAAAGGTTTGAAATTGTGCCAAAATCAGGGCAAAACGTAATATTGTATAGGGATGTTTATACTGTAAAATCAAGATATTATAGAATCACATTTTTTAATCAAATCGGTATTGAGGTATCGTGGTATCATATTAGGAGGTGACTGGTGTTTCCCCATCCATATGGACAAGTAAGGACAGCTAACATTAGGTTGTCGAGGTTGCCACTACATGCAAAACAACTCTTACGTTTAGTAGATTTTAATTGGTTCAATTCTTCAAACAGCAGTGAATGATTAATCATTAAAATATTGAATCAAAACTAAGTGAGTTTTCAATAGACTTCTCTAAAGCATTTATCATTTTATTATACAGATACGTAGTGTATGTAGCACATGTACATCCAAATTACAGTATTTGTATTTTCCATCTCCCCGTCAAATCACTGACATGTCTATCAAGTCACGACTGAAGTTGATTTCAGTTTTTTTTTTCCTGAAGCGTGAAAACCTTTTGTTGAGCTCAGGTGCAGTCGAGAGAACTAATCCCTGGACCTCTTGAAAATGGCGTTCTGGGGTTTGCCTCACCACGGCATGATTACTTCTTTACATCCAACAAACACGGTTCTTTGTCATGAGTGCTGTTCTGATGTTTTTCTTGTACCAAAAAAAAAAAAAAAACCCCTGACAAACCCAATGCTTACCAGTTTGCTATTTTTTTTGTTGTAGTTTTAAACGATGGAAAAGTGAAATTAGTACCAGTTATGTGAAAGCTTACTTACAGTTGCATGACTGGGCTGCATGCATACCTCTGGATACGAGTGTGAAACGAGGGGAAATACACTTTAATAAAGTGATGGAGTGCTGCTTATAACAGAGAATCTAAAATAAAATAAATCTAAAAAGTTGTGTACACTCTAATAATTGAATATAAATATCTAAAATGCATATATAAAAACGAGTATTTTAGCGCGTGTCATGGATGATGCCCAACACTTCATCAGTGCAGCTTGTTTTTTGTTGATTTCACGCTGCGTGGGGGGAAATGTCTGAATCTGCGCATGATCTGTGGTGCTGTAAGAGCGAAGTGTGATTTATTATTTGTGACATTGTCGTCTGTGTCGCTGTTTCAAAGCTGCATCTTTGCTGTTACGAAAACAACTGAACAGTATCAGTCACTGGAGACAGCATATGACATGTTCATTAATGAACCAGCTGCATACGTTAAAAAAAAACAAACACAAAAAAACGTGGTTTTCATGTGCTCCGTGTCACTTTAGTGTTACTAAAACATCTTTTTCCATTTCCTCACTACTCCTAACCAGTTAGGATTCCTCCGAACCTCTGCTACATTTTGTTGGAGATAGGAGTGATAGATTTCCTACTTTCAGAATGTCGACGAATTGCTCTTACTCCTACTCCTAAAAGTAGGACCGAAATTGCATCACCACTTTGGAGCGATTTCCTACTACGAGACGTTTAATTAACACAGGTCCAGTGTAAAAATGACTTAAATGGATCACATCAGTGTAAAGGTGATTAAACAAACAGTAGATCATTTGGTCTGTATTGTAAGATTGTCACTGGATGAGAGGTCCAAATAAAATCAAATGCGCATACATAATCCTTGTGTAACGTCAATCCCATCTGAGTAAGGATAATAAATAAAATTCTCACCAAGGATTTTCCCTTTGGGGATTTAAAAGCAGTGTATTTAATAGAATATGCAGATGATAAAGATGTCCTTAAGCAATCATCCAATTAAATGAAAAAAAAAAAAAAAGCCACTTCTCTCTCTTTTTTTTTTTTTTTTTTTTTTTTTGCTTTGCTAAACCAGAGAGGAGACGAGCTTTGGGGACGTTATCAGTAACAGGGTCACGTTCGGTGCCTGTCCGAGGTTTTTGAAAAGGAAGACGTTTGACCCTGACCTGCTGTCCTGCCTCCTGTTCCCATGCACCGAAGGCGTCTCTAAAAAGTGTGCTAATTGCAAATATTTACTCCTCCCTATCCTCGTCTTCCTGCTCTTCCTCGTCTCCTCCTTGCACTTGATTTTTCCTAGGGTTTCACTGCTCTTTAATAATGTCCTACTTATACGTTCCCAGGGTGCCAGACTCGGCATGTGCCGGGGAAAATGCTGAGCTGCATTAATATATAAATATATCTATATAGAATGAATGTGGTCTACATCCTGCTCTTGGGAACATTATATCATTGTACATTTCTCTGAATAGCTCATGTACATCGATCTTTATGTTCTCAAGGCCGACAGTCGTCCTTTCCAGTATCGGGAACCTGTGTGTCAGGTTACAGTTTGGATGGAAGTCAGGCAAGGACACAAAAACTCGAAGCGGTGTGGAGTAAATGATTCAGCGTGAGGTTGTTTATTCGCTCCCAGCATCTCGTCTGAGAATAGGGATCAGAGATACGAAGGAACCGAGGTGTGGGAGGAAATATCTCACTAGAACCTGAGTTTTCAGCATGATGAGATGTCACAACTCCAGTCTTTAGTTTTGCATTCTCCATTAGAATGTGATGCTAAATGTCTGGGATGTGGTGAGGAATTGAGGTTTGAGCTTTAGTGTAATTAAACCCATATGATGTGTGTATCGTGTTATAATGGGACCAGTTCCAGCAAGTTACTTCGGAACTTCTGTATGCATGTGATGGATTTCTATTCATGTAATAAATGCAGGTTGTAAAACAAAACAAAAATATGTTCTTTACATATGCTTGGATTGTGGGATAGTGTTTTTTTTATTTATTTTTTTTATTATTTTGCATTACTGACTTATTAAAATATATTGCTGTGAAGTAAACTTGATTTGAAAGCATTGTTTGAAGTAGAAGCTGACTGAGCACGTTTTCATATCTAAGGCCTGAATTCTGACACGGACAGTTTCATTATTGAATTACAACGACTCTAAGGAATAGATGAAGGGCTTTCTAGACATCATGTACATTGGCATACTTATGAATACTCATAAAATTTCAGATTAAAATTTTTTTTATGTTGACTTTTTCAGCCAAATGCATCGATGGTCACAATTTTCATACACCAAGTAGTCGCAATCATTTAGACACCTGGTTCAGGAAAACACGTTTGTGTTCCTACAGTAAAACATCACTTGCTAGAAAGCTACTTGGACAGTCCAGACATCTTTTGAGGGTTTATTATGGAGTTGGATCCTCCACAAGGACTACTGAATGGCAGCGTTTTTTATATATATATAATTTGGTCTCTGGAGAGATGGGCACTGCTGTAGCCACTTGCTGACAGATAGGAATGAGTAAAAGCTGACCATTTCAGCTGTCCAACGTGAAGATAAATTTGGAAATGGAATGCTGAGAAAAACAACATTTTAGTTTTTTTTTTTTTTTTTTTTTACTAAGTCTGCAGATTTTTTTTTTTCCTAGTCTGCATTTTTTTTTTAAATAGGCTGCTGTTAGCAGTTGCATGATATTGTGATATTTAAACAGGATGGTGTTAGTATCATAGAGCATTTAGTTTCATGTCCAGGCCTCTTTGGTGGTCCTCTTAAGCTTTTTTATTGTGGACAAACTAAAGCAACTAGTCCTTCCAGAGTGAAGAGTCATTACACATTAATTCTTTCTGACTACTTTTAGCATAAGATTGAACATTTATATCTTGAAGGGTGTGGCTTTTTCCAGGATAACCTGACCACAATCTGGTGTTAAAATGTTGTAAATCAGGCTCTCAAGTGGCGTAGAAGAGATCACAAGTTTGAATCCCCGCGTGATGCTGTAGCCTCCCACAGCCGGGGGCCCGGAGAGAGCTGATTGGCCGAGCGGGGTTGGGGGTGGGTGGGCACTTGAAGTGCTCTCGCATCAATCGTGGCTCTATAGCTAATCACAGGTGTCTGTGAGCTCTCGTAAGTGACAGGAACGTATATGTGTCTGGCCTCCAGGTACTGTATGTTACGCCGCTACCAATGTTGAGTGAGCAGTTTTGAAAAGATTTGGTTGACTGGTGTCCCGTAGTTCAGAGGAAGCAAGTAAAAGTCATTCGACTTCCCTTGATTGGTAACGGTAGCTTTGATGTAGGATTTCCCCAATGACGTGTGGGAATTGGCTACAACTAAGTTTTGTAGTTAAACAACAAAAAAACCCCTACAAAACTAAGTATTTAGCGTCGTTAAGCCAGTGTTGTTTAAGAATCACCAGATCACAGACAAATTGAACCACAAAGGGGCATCTTGGTGTGGTGTATCAAGATGGCGCCTCTACGTACTGTACTGTACATGAAAAACAACATGACACCAGGCGAAGGGGCATCATTTGAAAGAACAATGTTCATTGCTCCAGAGAGTTATTATTACACTTATACACAGTTTTTGTATTAAAGCTTTTGGTTAAAATAGATTACAGCACAGCCATAGAAAGTACCTTTTGATTAGACTTTTGAGTGTGCAGATTAACAGAACGCAGTTACGAGAGTTAAAAACTTTATTTTTCTATATAGTCCCCTGATACATTAATGCACTTATCACAGCATTTCACGTCTGAAACGCTGGCCTCCGAGGAACTCCTCCGAGGTCAGGACTGGAGGGGGGGACGTGGCAATAACCCCCAGCCGAGTTCCTGTAATATCCGAGTGGTGTTGGTGAATGATTGTGTGTACAGTCCTTCAATTTTAAGGTTCAGGTTGTCCACTCGATGTTCTCGTGGACGACTGCAGTGGTCTCCGAGCCATCTCTGCCCGGATCGTCATTCACATACATACTGCATTGACCTTGGGATCAAGCCTAGTTTTGACTTGAGCAACCCTTGTGTATCTGCTTGACTAATAGGAATGTGTAGAAATTTCAACTGAGAAATATAGGGTTGGAAAGAAGGTTTTAAGTCGATTGTTTATATGCCTGTTCATATACTGACCGACAGGTGAGAAATCAAGCATAGCAAGTTTTACCTCCTGATTTATATGTGGATGCTTTGATATAACAAAAGAGAATATATAACTTTGCACCCTGTGCCCTGTAGTTTCTGTACAGTGTGTTTATACCGTCGTGTAAATTCAGCCACGGTTGGAAACTCTGACTGGTGAACTCTGAACAATGCAGGCTTGTGGCTCTCCTACTGTACCTGAGGACACGTTTCCCACCTCAGCTTCATGTGGGTGTTAAATCTGGAGCGTGTCACTCTTTCCTGTCTGTCCTGCCCACCTATGAAGTGTTTTATTAGCCATGCCAGCACTATTAAAAGAAGTAGGTACTTTTTCAAGACTGAAACATGGTACAGGACATATTCCCAGACAGACCAGTGTTTGTAGAATTAGTCACTGAAACCAGGAAAAAATGAACACCTTTCTGGATATTCATGAAAAAAAAAAAAAAAAAAAAAAAATGTCTACACGTCTCACCGCATGTTTGGCTCAGTGTGTGCGGTAACCAAGGAGACACTCTTGTTTCCACTGTATTTTTACTCAATAAGAATAGTTCTTTTTATGGCAACAAACAAACATAGAATACATAAAAATGGCATTAATTTAGAAAATAATTTAAGGAATAATAAATTCATAAAGTGAAAAAAAAAACTATTTGAAATATGAAATCATTTTTGCTTTTTCTGAAAAAAGACATAGTTGGAATAAATTTTGTTATAAAGTATTATAATAATAAAGAATAAAAACAATGTTTGAAAAAAAATGATAAGAAATAAGTTGTTATAAAAATTACTGTTAAAAGGTAAAGGTAATGAAAATAAATGAAAAAAGTAATACTCACTTCAATATCAACTGAAACATAATAAAATAAAACTCTATACTCTTTTTACTCTTTAAAAAAAAAAAAAAAAGTCTTTTAATGAAGGTTAAAAAACTAACATTGGTTCCTCTCATTCCATCACCGTGTGTGAGAACGTGCTGAGTTGGAGGGATCACACCTGCAGCGTGACGACAGTACAGGTTTTTTTTTTTTTTTTTTTTCTTCAGCACAGATGTAATCTTGACTTCTTTTCCCAAAGACTCGGTTCTTCTGAGCAGTGAACCTGTCTTGGTCTTGGTACTTTTGGCCGCCGCTGTATAATTTGGTTATAATCTGTTTGAAGAGTCTATCAAGAAGCTTATTTAGGAAATGGGCTGATGAGGGAGCTCTCCAGCTAATATAGCACTTTCAAATATATACAACTGTAGAAGATCAAGGTTTTGTGCCTTCGCTAAATGATGCTAAGCAGCTTTCTATCCTCAGTCATACAATATATAAACATAGACACTCTGAGCGTTTTTCCTACACAGAAAGTCCACTACTAGTGTATTTGTTAGCAGAAACAATGTTAGCTACAGTAGCTAAACGTGTCCTGTGTGAGGAAGCTAACAGTACAATTCCGACCTAGCCATCTAGCGTTAGCGCACTAGTTTCTTGAAGTAAGTTAAGGGGAAAGCTAAACCTGGTTTAGCCAGAAAAATTAGACAGACATCTTCAGGCTGGTTAGTGTCTTTTTAATTCTGGCTGCTACGTTAAGGAACTCACGACCGCAACACCACAGAGTAGTATGTTATGTTATGTCGTGTTTGTCGCACTGGCACTTTGTTGCTCTTGTTTGCACTTTATGTTGTATTTAAAAAACAACAACAAAAAAAAACACAGTCATCCTCTGAGTTGGCTAGTTAGTTTTTGTTAATTTATGTTGTAAATTTATGTTGTCAGGTCAATCTGTCTTGTCTCCGCTAGCCAGCTAACTGTGTCTCTTAGTTAGCTAGTTTAGTTTTTCTGTTAATTTATGTTGTAAATTTATGTTGCATGTAGCACCTTGGTCCTGGAGGAACGTTGTTTCGTTTCACTGTGTACTACCTGTATATGGTTGAAGTGACAATAAAGCCTATTTGAACTTGAACTTGATCCAATAATACAGTATGCACTGATGAAGACATTATATTACATGCGCGGCCAATACGAGACATCCGTCCACCTTTTGCCTTCATTACACCCGTGGCATCATTTTGATAAGCTTATGTAATGTCACAACATTTACAGCTGTCAGGCGTTGCATTAATTTCTCTCCAAGATCCCGTATCTTGGAGATGATGGGAAAGTCGGACTGCTGCGTGAAGTCTTCTCCAGCACATCCCAAAGATCCTCAATGAAATTAAGGTCTGGACTCTGTGGTGGCCAATCCAATGTGATAGACTGATGTCTCATGCTTCCTAAAACAATCTTTTTTTCGATTTCAGCCTGGTGAATCTGGGCGTTGTTGTCATGGAATAAAACAAACAAAAAAAAAAAATGGTAGAACCTGGTCATTCAGTATATTCAGGTTGTCAGTTGACCTTATTTATTTGGGCACATAACGTTACTGAACCCAGACCTGACCAACAGAATCAACATCTGACCACAACACTGCCTCCACAGCCTGGTACTGTAGGCACTAGGTATGATGGGTACGTCACTTTGCCCACCTCTTTTCTTACCCTGATTTGTCCATCACTCTGGAACAGGTTAAATCTGGACTCATCATACCACATGACCTTTTTCCAATGCTCCACAGTCCATTCTTCCATGTTCTCTAGCAAATTCAAAAGAAATGAGAAGAAGCTACTTTCCGCATCAGCTGAAACATATTAATCACTACAGTAATTATACAATAGAAGGCTCTTTACTATTTACTTAGCTTTTTTTTCCTGTTTTGGAGAGGTAAAGAAATAGTTCAAACATGCTAATTATTATTATTATTATTATTTAATAACACACAATCCTCCTGATTTTATCATAAACTGTGATATTTAGAAAGGTTAGAATGTTAGAAAGTTAAAACGCAGATAATGCTGAGTTCTTGTTTGACTTCCATCTTAGTTAAAGAGCTTATTGAACAAGTTCTGGTCTATATACACACACACACACACATACTCACGCATACACACACGCTATCAACGAGTGGAAAGGCTTATGTGAGTCAAGTGCTTGGCCGTTATATCCTGGTTCAGGATAAAGCACAGAGCTTCCAGAGAAAGGCATTAGCACAGAGAGAAGGACCATCTGGTGTCGAGAGTGCTTTAGCTGTGAGCTTCAGCAACTGGCTATGTGTTTAAAATAGGCCTGGCTGAGAGATGAGCTGAGCTGGGACACCTCTCAGTCTCTCTCTCTGTCTCTCTCAATCTGTCTCGAAAGGAGTCGTCCTTCTGTCTCTCAGTCCATCCATTTTATTTTTCTATTTGTGGTCTCTTGTGTATTGTGATGTTTATTTAATGATTGGTGTTATTTATATTCCCTAAATACTCCTCATGCTGAACTGCTGCTGTTACTAATTAAAAGCTGGTGTGTCTTGTGGCACGTTCTGCGTTGTCTGAGCCTGTTTTCGCCTCCAGTGGAGGTCACAAAGGGAAAATCGTTACCGCCTCCACCTCCAAAGGCAGCCGTCTTCTTCTGACTTACCATTCGAGAAACCACAGATGTGACTTTAATTAGTTTCTTCTTCTTCTTAGTTCCTCTCATGGTTAGTAGCATATCGGGCAATAAGTTTCCGGACACTTGCCGCATCTTCGTCTTTGTCTTATGCAATGTTGAGGATCTTCAGATCCTCGATGACAGTGTCTCCCCATCTATGACCAGAGTGTCCTGGCAATGTTTTCCATCTCATAGCCACTTTGGGGATTCGGTGGCCCTTCATCCGGAGGATGTGACCAGCGAGACGTAGTCTTCATTGGGTGACTGTGATATGGAGGCTACACATGCTGCTTCTCTTGAGCACTTTTTCATTGGGGATGTGGTCAAAATACATCGCTGCGGTACACATTGATCTTCTTGATGGTGGCTGCTGTCATTCTTCAGGTTTTGCTCGCATAGATAGGCATAGGGATTACAATAGATCTGCTGTTTGATTGAGGGTGATGGTAGACAACAACTAGATATTTTGCATCTTCTGGAAAGATTTGACTTTTGGTGTTGCTCTCTGCATCTCCGTCTCAACATAGGATGCTGCCCAAGTATGTACATTTCTGCACCTCTTCCAGCCGTTGTGGTCCGACTACACTTCCATTTGCAGTGTCCCCATCGCCACTGTGCATGACATTTGACAGCCGCTTATACAGAGGCTACTTTTGCTTGATTCTTGTTCGAGGTCCACTGTTGCAACTTGCAGTTCCCTCCCGTTCTCTTCAATCAATGCGATGTCATCAGCGAAGTTGAGGTTGCCCAGTTGGTTGAGATTATTCCAGTGGACACCATGCTCGATGCGCCAACAGTCAACAGCCATACTTGCTGCATGATGTAGTCGAGGGCAACCAGAAAAAGTAGTGGGGGCAGGATACATTCAGTGGAGGATGGCAATGGTGATTTCAAAGGGAAATCAATGTGGTCTGCTTTTCCTGCTGATCAGGAGTTTATCGTTCTTATTGAAGTTGTTACGTGTGCCAGTCAGGTCCTTGACGATACAATGAAGGGTCAGTCTGATCAGCTGCTTCTTGCGCTTCTTTCCCTTTTAGCAAATTCTTCTTGTCCTTCCTGCAGCTCTTCCTAACAAGCCGGTCCAACTCTGCATATCGTCGACTCACTGATTGCAATGAGATGACTCATCAAGGACGTCTTAGAGTCGCCCATAGAAATCAGCCTTTCCCATGTCATCTGCGCTGTTCATCGGTGCATAAGCTTGGATGACCATCTTCTTGGTGTGCCCGCTGGTGATGGGGGCTGTGATTATGAGATCGCAAATAGGCTTCCAGCCGACGAGGGCAGCTGCTGCGCTTTTCCCGAGGATCAAGCTAATTGCACGTCCATGTCTCTTATCGTGACCAGAAAATAGGATGGTTTTGCTGTTGATTCAACCACTTCCAGTCAATCGTACTTTGCTCACTCCGTTGAGATCCAGCCGATGGTTGTCAAATCCCCGCAGTAGTAGCGACTCGTCCATTTTGGTTGTGGGTCTATACGGCCCATGTTTCACTGTTTCTTACAGATAATATCGCATCCGACTTCGGTAGCCGACCCTGTTCCCGGTTTGCTAGGGTCGTCACATGACTCAAATCCGATAGTCCTCCATGATCATAATTTCTTGAGAATTTTGTTGCTTATTTCATTATAATTAGTGAAGAATTAATTTCCCTCAATCCTGATTTCCTCTTCTCACCTTGTGTTTTTATTTAAGTTAAACTCTACCCTCGTATTATGCTGCTAGGATAGTGTGTATGGCTTATTAAGACAGGAGTGTGTGGTGCAGGAATGTCCATGTTACAGAGTAAACAGGAAAATGTGTTGTGTGTTGTATAACAGACAAATATTTGTGTATAATGGTATTGTATAACTCATTGTAAAGAACTGATTATTGTTTAGTTTAATTATTATTAAGCAATTTATTGTCAGTTCTTACATTCATAGGCAGATTTCTTTTTCTGATATATTGTTTATGAAGAAAGACAGAATCAGAACATAAAGTAATGACATGGTGGTGTGGAGAAATTAAGATGTATTGAAACTAAGATGGTGGCAGAAATTCAATCAAAAAGCAATGACAAGAGCAAAGCTTTCTATATTTCTCTCTCTCTCTCTCTGTCTAATATCATCTGAACCCAGACGAAGATTGACTGACCTGTGAGGTCTTGATGACTTCCTGTAGAGGAAGTTCATTTCGGAGAAAGTGAGATGGAGAATGTTAATGTGTGTGTGTGTGTGTGTGTGAGTGACAGCTTTTATTCCGTAGATGACATTTCCACCTGAATAATTGACACCGTTACAGTGGAATGAGTGGATGAGCTTTATGGTTGAAATATAAATCCGTCAGAACTGAAGGAAAAAAATGAGACCGAGATGTGACGGGTGATTTGTTTGGTTATTCCAGAAATAAGTTGTCGTCATAGGCACCAACTGATCCCACAATTTAATTTTTAATATGATATAAATATTTAACCTCGTATCAGAGTCAAGTATTGGGTAAAACCCTAAGTCAACCCTAGTTCACTGGGTATAATTAGGCTGTGACATTGTCTGTCCTAAACACAGCGTTGTTAAGGACAAGTTGAATTGACTTGTTGTACGAATTCGCACCCTCAAAACAACTGAACATTTACTTATAACGGTTTTGTTGCTTAATCTCTATTTGCACAGAGTCTGACCGCATTAGATCCGTAGTCCCTTACGTTTAGAAATCCCAGACGAGCACAACTGCTTCATGCACACAGCATGCGTCTCTCGTCTCTCGTCCTCTCGCACCTCCTAAGTGTTATAAAGTTATCTCACAGCTTAATTTTCTCGTTAAAATATTACCATGAAGTGCATTATGGCGCTCACATGCTGCATAAACAGTGCTTTTGATTAACAGCAGGTGTCTAGGACTTTTTGACTTGGAGTTATTATTGTATTATGTGCATCTGTAGAAGGTTTCCTGCTGGCCTGGTTATAAACACTCTGTGTTCCTACCGTTGATACCGGCTCAGGGCATCAATTTAGTTGGAGAAAAATATTATCAGCAGTATGAGCACTTTATAAAAGTTTTTTAGTGTTGCTATAGGATTGGGTTCAGATTTGATTCCCGCCTCTGTGTGCATGGAGTTTGCATGTTCTCCTCGTGCTTGGTCGGTTTCCTCTGGGTACTCCGGTTTCCTCCCACAGTCCAAAGACATGCAGATTAGGCTAATTGGCGTTCCCAAATTGTCTCTATGAGTGAATGAGTGTGCGTGTGTGTGTGTGTATGTGTGTGTGCCCTGTGACGGATTGGCACCTTGTCCAGGGTGTACCCCGCCTCATGCCCTAAGTCTCCTGGGATAGGCTCCAGGCCCCCTGTGACCCTGAATACAGGATTAAGCGGTATAAACGGTGAGTAAGTGTTGTTACATTTGTAAAATTGTTTTGGGATCATTCGTTTAACGTTATCCCCACGTCATATCAATGTTGTTTTCATTTCATGAAAGAAATTTCCAAAGCGAGCCAATGCGAACAGGATCCAAATGTCTATTCCAAAAAATAACAACGCCACAACATTTTTACAACCAAAGATTCCTGCTAATCATGCCTCACAAAAGACATTTAAACACTGGATAAAAGTGAACCTGTGGTGGAGGTTCTCATATCGGAGAACAAAAACCTGCCTTGATTTGGATCTTGTCTCGTATACATTTTCATGTACAGATACAAAAAATACCAGCACTTCAGATTACACTGATTAGCCTGGAAATCTGGATATTTCTCCATCTGTGATGCGTTTCTTCTGCAATTCATCTTGTGTGTGACACCTCATATTTACTTAATGCCTAGTCATCTAGTCTGTATTCCCTTAAGACAGGAAGTACAGAAATTCTGCCTATTTTTAAACCTACTTTATGAATCTCATAGTTTGGGGCGCTTGATATTCTACAAGAGACGTTTGAGTCAAACTGGGACTTGTGGTGAAATTTCTCATGAATGAAGCCATGAAGGAAAAACTTATTGGCACAGTACGGTGATGAGAAAATTTTAAAGATGAATGACAATTGCGGCCGAGGTGGCTCGGAGCCCATCAGTCATTCAGCTAGTGGAATCCTTGAAAACCAACATATAACTTGCTGCCATCTTGCAGAAGAGATGTACAGTGGAACCTTGGATTATGAGCATAGTTCATTCCGGAAGTGGGCTCGTATTCTAAAACACTCGTACACCAAATCGAATTTTCCCATAAGAAATAATGAAAACCCAAATAATTCATTGCACAGCCCAAAAAAATAAATACATAAAAAATATTAATACAATATATAAAGTAATTAAAAAGTAAATGCGTGACACATGATACTCGACACTTGTAAACCAAGACTTGCTCGGTTTTTCAAGTCAAAATGTATTAAAAATCATTGCTCGTCTTGCGGAACACTGAAGCTCGAGGTTCCACTTTATCTGTATTAAAGCAGCATTTACACAAATAAGTCACTCAAATAATTCGTTTCACAGCCCAAAAAAAAAAAAAAGTACATAAAAATAATTCATTTGTTAAGCAACAGTTTATTGGCAAAGTCCTAAAAACCTATTTGCTTTAACCATTTGCTGGAGTAAACTGACAATTACAGATTATATTACGAAATAATACAGATAGCCATTACCTCGTATCATTTCCCTCTTTTCAAGGTGATAAACTGTGTTTAGTCTAAGGTCTTTGTACAATGCGTAAACAAACACCGAAAATCAAAACACCAGCACTAGAATTCTCTTTCTAAATGATTTTCTGTTGTTTCAAACATTAGAAAAAGTGTTTAATGAGGAGATGAAAGTGTTTGATAGGGAATGCTGTGGAAATGTTAGTGTCTGTAGGAGGTTTAAAAGTGTTCTTGAAAGGTTGATTGGTGAAGAATGTTGTTACATGTTGGTGTTTGATGACAAAAGGTAAAGTGTTTGATGATAAATGTTTATATTTGATCGATAATGTTGGTGTTTAATGGAAAATTGGCACTGAAGAAAAGACGAGGTAGAGTTAGAGGTAGCAGAGTTGAAGATGTTAAGGTTCTCTTTGGGAGTGACAAGGATGGATAGGATCAAAAATGAGTCCATCAGAGGAACAACCCATGTTAGATGGAGAAAAGTCAGAGAGGCCAGATTAAGGTGGTTTGGGCGTGTTCATAGGAGAGATTGTGAGCATATTGGTAGAAGGATCCTGAGGTTCTGGGATCGCAGGAGGTCTAGAGGAAGACCAAAGAGAAGATTTATGGATGCAGTGAGAGAGGACATGAAGTTAATTGGTGTGAGAGAAGAAGGTGCAGAGGATAGGGTTAGATGGAGGCAGATGATTCGCAGTGGTGACCTCTGAAAGGAAACATTGGTGTTTAATGGAAAATATTGTTTAGTGTTGGTTATAGAGCAAGTTTAATGTTTGATGGAGAGTGTTGATAAATTTTGGTGTTAGGTGAAGAAAGTTGCTGAATGCTGGTGTTTGATAATTCATGTTATCATGTAGAATATTCGTGTTTGATGGAGTGTTTTGTTGGTGTTTAATGGTGAATTTAGTGTTTGATAGAGAATTTTGCCGAATGTTTGTGTTCAATAGTAGATTTCAGTTGATTGAATGTATTGTTTGATGAAGAAATTTGACTTGTAATGTTTAATGGTAAATATTGACGTTTGATGGAATAAGTTGATTGTTGGTGTTTAGTTGTAAATGTCATTTGATTAAGAACGTTGTTAAGTGTTGGTGTTTGGTGTCTGATGGTAAATATTTTTTAGCGTTGATGTTTTTTGAAGAATGTTGTTCAATATTTGAAGGAGTGAGTTGATTGCTGGTGCTTGACAGACAATGTTTTTGAATATTGGTGTTTGATGTTGCATGTTGTTGAATGTTGGTACAGTATTTGTTGGAAGAAAAGTTGAATGATGGTGTTTGATGGTAAGTGTTTAATTCAGAATGTTATAAAACGTTGTCATCCGATGGGTAATGAATGTTGGTGTTTATGTTGAATGTTCGTCTTTGAAGTCAACGAAAGCTGTTCATAACCACCAAATGTCACCAATCTTCTCTGTGGAGAAGTCTATAAGCAGCTTTGTTGAACTTTGGAGGGAGAAATTGCTGACTAGCTGCATTTCTGTTCTGACTGTGCGCAAGTGGAAAGCATGAAAAAAGGGAGAAAAAAAAGACCAAAGAGTCTTTTAACTTTTATAGAAAGGCGTGCAGGTTAAGCTTTTGGGCTGCCATTGATTACTTTAAAGTTCACCGGTGATCTTTGAAGCATTTCTGCTGTAGACTCACACTTAACATTGATCCTGCAATAAACTTGTACTACTGTAGACTTCATATGCACTCATTGACTCAACCATGTAAAGATGGACACTATTTCTGCAGTAGGGTGAAAGCAGGGTGGCAAATGTACAGATCTAAAGAGACTGAAGAGGATATGTATAAACTATTTATTTCAAATAATCAACCCCCAAACTTTCATTTGCTTGTCTGCAAATCTGTGTTTCTCTTTTATCCTATTGTACACCATATTACCCCCACTATAGGCCCAGTTACTTCACTCTAGAACCCGGTACTGTGCACAAAATTACCCACCCAATATCCACCCAAATTCCAACTGCAGAAGATATTATGACCTTCACTGTGTATCCTACTGCCCCAATGGACACTCCAGTGTCCCTACAACACACCCTACAACTTCAAATGTACTGCATCCTCTAATTCTCCCACTGTACATGCTATTATCTTCACTGTTGACCTCATCATACACAGTGTAGACGCTTTTACTCTAACTTTATTCTCCATCACCCTCCCGCATACACCATTATCCACTGTATTGGCCCTTTGACCTAATTGTAGACCCAGTTACTCGCACTAGAAACCCTATTACCCCCACTATAGACATTATTACCATCACAGAACATGTTGCTCCCAATGTACACTTTAATACACCTGACTGTATATCCTGTCACCCCTGCTATAGGCACCTTTATTACTGTAGACTCAGTTGCTTCCAGTATACACTCTATTACACTCACAGTGGAATGTATTACTCCCACCGTGCAACCTGTTACTTCACTATTGACCCTCTTACACTTTAATACACTAACTGTGGAACTTGTTACCCCAAATGTACATCCTGTTGGCCCTCTATAGACCCTATTTCACCCTATATAACCCTGTAGCTCCCAATATACACTCTATTAAACTCATTATGGAACTTATGATTCCTACGGTACACCCTGTTATAGCTCAATAGAGACCCAATCACCCACTAAAGACCCTGTTACTCCCAAATTTTACTCCCAAACTTATTATTCTCCCTGCACACCCTATTACTCCCATTATAGACTCTATTACCTCTCATAGACCCTGTTACTCCCAATTTTCACTCAATACTGTCAGTGACTGAACCACGCTTTTGTTCTGCAAAGGACTGTACTAATGTTCCACACTTGCCTTTTTTTCTTTTTTTTGCTCTGTCCCCATTTTCACTGAAAAGTAGGACAAGCCAAGAAACAATGAGGGGTTAGAGACACGAGAAACCGGTTAAGAAACAATAAATGGATTTTTTTTTCTCTTTTGATCACGTTTCCTCCTTCGCTGTGTTACAGATTGCTTATAGTGGAAGTAGAGACCTGAGAAGAGCTCAGAAAGTTCAAGCAAGTGTGTATGTGGGAGGATTAAAGTGTGCAACTGATTTCATGTGTTTTATGGAGACCATGAATCTTACTGAGCAGAATTGACCACATCACCACAGATCACAATTTTTTTTTTTTTTTTTTACATACTTGAGATAACTTTGTCTTGCGAGCACATGCGCTGTAAACACTTTGACAGGCATGCACTTTATTTCTGTCTTTCTTTCTCACACACACTATTAGATATCACATCCACAGGCTTTTCTCTGGAGTGCTGCTGACTCAGCCGTCACACTTCCACAGCTTGGATATCACACGACTAAAGCTTCAGTTGTGTTAGTGCTCGTCTTCACCCGGCATGTATGCACTTTGCTGCGTCACTTGCAGCTTTTAGACCAGCGTGGCGGATGAAAATCCCAGTAACATACTCCTCATCCTAGCAAAGTGCTGTGACTGCTGTTCTGCAATGCAGCCAGTGCAGGAGGATGGGCGAATTAATCACTGTCTGCCCTCATGTCATTTGTAATGATTCCGAGGCTCAGTTATGAAAACATTATTATCAAACACTGGCATGTGATCAAGACGGCGCGGTGGTTTAGGGGTTAGTGCTGTCGCCTTGCACCTTCAGGTTCCGGGTTCGATTTCTGCCTCGGGTCTGTGTGCATGGAGTTTGCATGTTCTTCCTGTGCTTGGTGGGTTTTCTCTGGGTACTCCTGTTTCCTCCCATATTCCCCATAGTGTGAGTGTCCTCTCTGGTGGATTGGCATCTCGTGCCCTGAGTCTCCTGGGATAGGCTCCAGTTCCCCACCATCCTATACAGAACAAAGCAGTATAGACAATGAGTTAGTGAGTGAGACTTCACGCAGCACGCAAGTTTCATTCAGGAGCATGTTTCCTGACAGTCAGTTGATGACATTATTTGATTAGTGTTAATTTAGTTTTCTTTAAAAGTACAGCTCCAGTGCCAGTTATAATTCAGATCACAGGTTCAAAGCTTTTTATAGTAACAACGTACAGTACACAAGGACTTCTAACATACAGAAGACACAGTAAGATTTCGTCTTTGTAACTGCAGGACTGAGATAAAACACAAGCTGGTGAGGGAGCGACCATTTACTGCACACTGTACTGTGCAAAAGTCTTGAACCAACTCTCATTTCTTTATATTACATTAAATTAAATTACAGTGGAACCTTGGATTACGAGCATAATTCGTTCCGGAAGTGGGTTCATATTCCAAAACACTCGTAAACCAAATAAAATCTTCCCATAAGAAATGATGAAAACTCAAATAATTTGTTCCACAGCCCAAATGCCAAAAAAATAAATACATAAAATATGTATAATTAATACAATATATAAAGTAAAAATAAAACAAATTAACCTGCACTTTACCTTTAAAAAAAGTTCAAATAAATCCCAACAGATAAGTGTTTCCGTTTGTGAGCGCAGGCGCCATGTATTTGTGTGTGTGTGTGTGCGCGCGCGTGTGTGTGTGTGTGTGTGTGTGTGTGTGTGTGTGTGTAATTAGCCCCTTCCCTCGCCTCGTCTTGCACAGTAAAACTCTTCCTCCCTCCCCCACCTCGCTTTTTAAGTTTCACAACAAACACACACTTCAACGGAAACACTGTTTTAACGGGAAAAAAAGAAATCTCTCTAATGACACTCACATGAGCACAGACTAATGGAATCACTGCTGTAAAGTAAACAACAAAACACAAGAAATGAACCACCACCTTACCTTTGAAAAGAAACGTGACAGAGCAGAGTTTCTGTGTAGAGCCAAGTGTGTGTGTCTGTGTGAAGCCGGGGAGGGGGGGGGGGGGGGGTGTAAAGGCGAGAGAGTGTGTGTGTGTGTGTGTGTGTGTGTGTGTCGGTGTGTGTGTGTCGGTGTCAAAAAACTCTGCGCTCGTAAACCAAGACATGCTCGTTTTTCAAGTCAAAATTTATTAAAAATATTTGCTCGTCTTGCGGAACACTCGTAAACAGAATTACTCTGAGGTTCCACTGTATGTAGATTAAATGAAAAAAAATTTAACAAATGTTTTACTGCGACAGGCTGAAAAGTGCCTAAATTATTTTACATTAGATTAGATTGAAGCTTATTGTCATTGTGCAAAGTAGTGTACATGTACAGAGCCAAAGAAATGCAGCATAAATTCAATAAAGTAAAGTAGATAAAATGATACAGTAAAGATCCGTTTGACAAATTTGCTTGTTTATGTGACAACCTAAGCAGCGACCTCATTTCCCCTCTCGTTTGTTCCAACCACTCAGCATTCAGCATCACCAGTATACTAATCACTGGCCTGATCATCTGTCATCATCTGTACCTGTTTCTCACTGAGTCATGCCTTAAGTTAGATGCCTTTATGCTCGAATGATTTATAGGTCAAGTCAAGTCAAGTCAATTTTATTTATATAGCGCTTTTAACAATTGACATTGTCGCAAAGCAGCTTTACACAATAAAAAGAAGTAAGTTTGTATGCAATGTGTATGAATCAAAATGATAAGATTGTCCCTGATGAGCAAGCCGAGGGCGACGGTGGCAAGGAAAAACTCCCTGAGATGGTAATAGGAAGAAACCTTGAGAGGAACCAGACTCAACAGGGAACCCATCCTCATCTGGGTGATAACGGATAGCAGGGATTGATCAGCATAATAATGTGTACTGGAAGTTCAGTGTAACAGGAGATGTGTTAAAATTAAAATGAGTCCAGTTTGTTCCTGAAGGCTCAGGTAGACTGTAGGAGATTCCAATCCTGAGCTATCGAACAACTGAAGTCACGGGTCCCCAGAGCATCAATCGATGACAGGACAGTCTTAATGGAAACCATCCCCAGCCACCATACGAATCCAGGCAGACCACACGGGGCATCCATGCGACGAGATCTCCAGCCAGAAGCAGGACTCCAGGACGGGTTAGACGGCTCCAGTCACTGTGCGGCTTAACAAACAAATACAGTCCTCTGAAATTGAGGACAGGAAGCCTGTTAAACTATTCCTCAAGACTGCATTAAAAATACAAGAACATCTGGCTCCTTGGAAGCAAAATATGAAGAAATGATCATGGCTCAGGACATTTGCACAGTATTGTAGCTGCTATAATGCAAGTGATAACAGGAGCTAAGAGATTTCCAGGACATTAAATAACATCATACGTTGCTAAAAAGCTATACAAATCTTGACAAATTACACATGGTCATCTTTGACAAACTGCATTAACGTATAAGAGCAATAAAATCTTCAAACATGCTGTTATTGGAAAATAATCATCTTCAGGGTGGTAATGGCCGAGCGCAAATCATATTAATCATGTTAATTCATTTCCCAATCCACATGTTTTCCTAGGCATCAGGTAGGGTTCAAGTTAAACCAGTTCCTTTAGACAAGAACCATATACTTTTTGAACCTCTCTCTCCATTTCTTTCTTTCTCGTTATCTTTAGCTGAATGTGAGTGTGTTTCTTCTTGGAAGTGACAACCCGCTGCTGGAGGTCACGGTTCCCCTCTCTACAGGCAGCCTTGGCAGGGCACCTAGCTTACACACACACCCCACACACACACGCACACACCCCTCCACTCTCACATACCTCCTCTCACCAGGTTTTCCTACACTACATTTTGGACACAAACTCCTCATTTTTATCTGGACACATTGCAGCGACACATTAACGAAGTGAGCGGGAATTTTTCTTTTTTGCCCATAATCCACTCCACTTTTGTTTTTCCTTTTCTCTTCCATCTCAGGCATGAAGACTCCTCTGAGCCCGGCACAGCTGATGGAGAACAGCCCTCCGTACTTTCCGGTCACAGAGCTGACGGACGGAATGGAGGACGTTTCGCCGCAGGAAAGGAAGAAGCTTTTGTACTCGCTCTGTGAGGTGTGTAACATCCAGCTGAACTCACCTGCCCAGGTCGAGACGCACTACAACGGGAAATCCCATCTGCGCCGGGTCAAACAGCTCAACAGCGGGGAGAGTTCACCGGCTGGTAACAACAACAACAACAACAGCAGCAGCAGCGTCCCGAATCTTCTCACCACGACAATTACAGGCTGCAGCACAGGTGAGGCTGTTTACTTGGTTCACTGCGTCAGCTCTCAACACAGATCATTAAAATAAGCTTCGATGATGTTAACAGTACTTCCTGCCGAGATAAACGTTCCATGTGTCCCAAAGTGTAACAGGATAGCTAACATTGCTATGAGACAGCATGACGGGGACGACCCACTCCACTTTCCACTTTCATGGTGTGCATTGTATGAGGTCAAGTGTATGTATACGGAACACAGGTGCAGTAACATAAGTAATGACGTCAGTTCCTTATTCAGTTGTCAAAATTGCAGCCATTATACTAAGCATATACTGTACATCATCTAAGATAAATTCAAAAGAATCAGTTATTTGAGTTGTTATATACGGTACACTACATCACTACTGGATTATTTGGAGAGAATAAACGTGGCTCTAAGTCTATCTAATAGAGCTGGGAATCTCCAGGGAGCAGTGATTCGATATAATCACGGTGGCGCTTTGAGCTGTATTGTGATTCTATATATATGTATCACAATTTTATAAAATAATATAATTATTTTTATATAATAATTTGCTCCAGCCACACAGCAGCGACCTCATTTCCCCTCTCGTCTGTTTCAGCCACTCAGCATTCAGCATCAGCTGTACACTAATCACCGGCCTGATCATCTGTCATCATCTGCACATGTTTCCCACTGGCTCAGGACTTAAATTAGATGTTTTTTTTTTTTATACTTAAATGATTCATAGATCACTAATGGCTTAACAAACAAAAAACATTTTGCTGAAACGGCTCAAGTACAGGGACTGAACATCAAACATAAACTGTCCTTCAGGAAGCCTGGAGAACTATTTTCTAAGATTACATAAAATACAAAGAATTATGGGTCTTTGGAAGCAAAACATGAAGAAGTAATGGGACCTTAAACGCAAGACTTTTGGACAGTACTATAGTCACTAGTTACGTACCTCAGGCTACCCAGAAACCTATGTCCCAACCCATGTGATATGGATAATGGCAATGGATATTTTCTATGAAAGTTTCATCTACAATGTCCCAAAATTCTAATATAAATCATTTTGTTCTCTTCTTGCTTGCAGGCGTACAGTAGTTTTATCTGAGATCATTGCTACCACGCGGAAGGAAAAAACCCAAGCTATGCTAACAGGCCATTCTGTTTATGAAAGACTTCTCAGAGAAGAGTCCAAACGATCATAAGCCAGATTACAGCTTCTGCCCCTGTTTTTAAACAAGTCCAGGGTTGTTGGGTTAATCACTAGGGAGTATGTGTGAGTCCAACAAGTATGTGTGTGAAGCCAGTGGTGGCCAGATGACACCCCGCCAATAAGACTCTAGCACAGAAGTTACAGACATTATGTAGTCGCCTTTTCATAACGAGAACTAACACCCGCATGCATGTTTCACTGACTCGCTGATGGACAGCATGTGTGAAAGAGAACTGTTGCCATTCAGTGACGATGCAAGTTGGCCTTTTTATAGTGTGATTATACTCAGATTTTATAAGGCCTCGATGTGTGAAGAGTCAGTGTGGCATTTTCTTTTTCTCTTTCAGTGTGAACTCCCACCTGCTGAGATCTTTACAGGGATTGTGCTGGTTAAGCCATGCTGTATGTGAAAGCATGCAAAAGAGATTATGTTTGCTCATTCCGTATTCTAGCGCTGTGTCAAACTGTACATTAACAGTGATATAGGATCAGATGCTAAATGTAACAGTATTCATCACATTCCTAGGTTGTGGCAGTCATGAACAAGTAAATTCAGTGCCAAAAGTATGATGAGTCATGCAGGAAAAGCTGTGAATTATGTACTTGAACAGCTCTCAGTAAAATATACAGTGTAAGCTGCTTTATCGAAGTCAGGGGTCAGATTTTGAAATAGCTAAATTGACTATTTTCTATTAAAGACCAACATTCCACAAACAAAACACATGCTCACCAGTATTCACCATAAAACACCAACATTCAAAAATAAACGCCATCAAAAACTGACATTCCACAAAAAAACAGTATTAATCACCACCATTCACCAATATTCACCATCAAATGCCACCATTCACTAAACACTAACATTCCCCAACAAACACCATCAATATTCCTTCAACAATCACCTTTATCCTACAACATTCCCCAGCAAACACAATCAAAGAAAAGCATTCCCCCAACATTTATCATTAAACATTATTAATCACCAATTGTCACCAATATTGACCATGAAACACGACCATTCCCCCCAAAATCACCTTTAAACTCTAACATTCCACAAAAAACACATCAAACAGTAGCATTCCCCAACAAACACCATTAAAGATTAGTAATCACCAACACTCATCAATATTCACTGTGAAACACCAATGTTCCTAAGAAACACCATCAAATACCAATGTTCCTCAACAAACACTAGCAATCCCCAACAATCATCTTTAATTTACACCATTCTCCAACAAACACCATTAAACACCTGTATTCTCCCAACAATTGCCATTAAACATTATTAATCACAAACACCCAATATTTACCACCAACCACCAGAATTTCCCAACAAACACTATCAAACATCGACATCCCCCAACAAACACCTAAATTCCTGAACAAACACTGTCAAACACCTGTATTCCTTAGCACTTGACAGTAAACTCTAAACAGCCATTAACTCCAACATTTCCCAACAAACACTATCAAACAATAGCATTCCCCTACAAACACCATTAAAGATTATTGATCACCAATACTCATCAATATTCACTGTGAAACACTACCATTCCCTAAGAAACATCATGAAACACCAATGTTCCTCAACAAACACCATCAAATACTAGCAATCCCCAACAATCGCCTTTAATTTACACCATTTTCCAACAAACACCATTAAACACCTGTATTCTCCGAACAATTGTCATTAAAAATTATTAATCACAAACACCCATATTTACCACCAAACACCAAAATTCCTCAACAAACAACAGTATTCCTCAACACGTCAACATGCCATTAAACTCTAAACAGCCATTAACAGTCCCCAAACAATACTACCAAACACCAGTATTCCCCAACAAACACTAACATTCCCCCAACAAACACTATCAAATATCTCCCACCATAAAACAGAAACATAGAAAAACAAATAAAATCAAAACCATCAACAATGGTCAACAAACACCACCACGATCAACAAACATCATCAAACAATACTCGCCAATATTCCCTATTAAACACCAACATATCCCACCAAACACTGTCAAACAACATCCTTCACCTGTATTCTCCATTGAACACCAACAAACACCTTTTCCATAAAACTCAGCAGCAAAACAACATTCTTTTATCAAACACTAACATTATCCATTAAATACTAGCACCTGACTACAGAATGCTACAACCATAAAATATCACTGATCATCAAACTCTCATAAAACCCTAGCAAATACCATTGTGTTTCAAAAAGTGATGGTGCATTCCATGTCAACATTATTTATAAAATGCCAACCATCAACTACCGTTGCACACTTTTAAACACCAAGCATACCAAATCTCCTAAACACCAACATTCTCAATCAAACAGCATCAAACACTGTCAGTTTAATTTATTTGGATTTAAAATGTCCAGAATTCAAGGTGAACATTCAGCTACTGTATTACACTGCAACATGGTGTTTGGTCTTGAGTGTTTGTTGGTGAAAAATGGGGTGATGTGTCAGAATTTTTGAAAACGAGAATTTTTATTCAGAGTTCGGTCACATTTACAAGTACTTAGGGATCACTACAGGGATTACTGACAGGTACAGATGAATGTTCCGGAAGGTGTGTGTGTGTGTGTGTGTGTGTGGTGTTAAAAGCTGTGCGTGTTGGCACTGGAGCACTTGCAGGTGTAACTTATTCTTGGAGGTGATGTATTGTGTGCATTCTGAGCTGCTATATGTAATTACAACAGGAAGCCCTGTATCAGGTTCAGAGGAAGAGAAGCTTATGCTGATGTCATGTAGTGTCAGTTGCACAGCAGGTTCTGTAGACCTGTGTCCTCTCGTGACCCCAAAGGGTTCTCCACTGTGCTCTCGGGGAACCCTTACTGCTGACACACGGCTCCTGACAGGATGTGGTTCAGTAAAACTCAGTTAAACAGGAAACACCCTGAGAAGACATAATAGGCTTCCTCAGAAGATTCTAGAACTTTCTAGAAGGTTCTATATCTAAAATAAAGTAACATTTCTTTCTTTCCTTCTCTCCATTATTTCCCTCTTGCTATGCTATTTATTCTCTTTGCTTTAATCCATTCATCCCATTTTTCTTTATTTTTCTCTCTCTTTCTCCTCACTCTCGTCTACTAAGTCCATCCATCAATTAACCTCTATAGTCTAACTATGAGGCCAACGGTGACCATTGTATTTATTCCCCTTTTGTACGACTGTGTGGTAGGACCTCCAGTCAACATTCCCACACACATTCCCACACTACAGGAATCCGGAAGAAACCCAGCAAGCACAGAGAGAACATCCAAACTCCATCCACACAGTGGGAATCGAGCCCAGGACCTGGAGGGACAAGGCGACAATGCTAACCACTAAGCCACCGTGCCGGCCATCTACTTATTCCAATGCCATTTATTCTCTTTCCCTCCATCCATCCATCCCTCCATCCATCTTTCTTTCTTTCTCTGTGTGGTATTAAATCATTCTATTATTTACCTCTTGTCATGTTATTTATTCTCTGTCTTCATCCATCCTTCTATCCACCCCCCCCCCCCCTCTCTCTCTCACTCATCCCCTCTCTCTGGTGTAAAATTATTTTAATTTTAAACTTATTTTTCTCTTTCTCATCTGTCCTATCCTATATATTGCTGACATTTTATTACTGGACATTTGGACTCTAATTATTATACTGCAATACCCAGAGACCAAATAAGTTCCAAATAATATGGAATTGATAGGTGCATGTGCGTGTGTGTGTGTGTGTGTATGGGTGCACTCGTATGTGTAGGTGCCCCTGTGTTGAGACACTGCATTTTGTAGTATCCACAAGATGGCAGTGTTGGTATGTTGTGCATTTGTGAGTCAAAGCATTACACGCTGCATTGGAACCCACACACACACACACACACACACACACACACTTCCATCTCTCTATCTCTCTCTCACTCTCAATCTCTCTCTCTCTTTCTGTTGTGTGTGTGTGTGTGTGTATCACTCTGCCTCTTTGTGTTAATTTACTTTAAATATTTGCGTTATTTACTTCTCTGACGTGTCTCTCTGAGGAACCCCGCTAAGTGCTAACAATCGCTCTCGCCAAACTCCCGCACTCGTTTTTTTTTACACCAGGCTGTTAAACACAAAGGAGCCATGGGGAGGAAGAGTACACACTCATTTCTACTACACAACAGCGATGGGTTTAAAAACACATCAGTCGATTTGTACATTCCAGCATGAACATTCTGTTCACCTTTCTCTCTCTGTCTCTGTCTCCCTCTCTCTCTGTCTCTGTCTCTATCTCTCTCTCTTTTCCTCTTTCTCGTGAAAACCTCATTAACAGAAGAAATTTTAGGTTCCTTGTAGAACATGTTAGGGTTCTAAAGATACCTAGACAGTGAGAAAGAGAGAGAAAAGGAGAGAGGAGAGAGATGAGGAGAGAGAGGAGCAAAGTAACGTGTTGACCTTCTAATGTTTTGCTCTCATTAAGCAGCTCTGACTTAGATAGCATTTGATTCATCAGTAAACTCTGGGGAGCTGTCTGTCTGCCTGTCTGCCTAACTGACTGTCCATCACAATAAATAGATGGATTGTGGAATAGATGGAAGATAAGAGATTTAATCTGTTTATCGGGTGAACGTCAAATATCATACTGTATTCTTGTCCTATTATTATGCATCCATCAATTTATCCACCAATCCATCCAGCCATCCAGCCAGCCAGACAGCTAATCGGCCATCACTTCTCCTTAATCTCACAGATGTGTATCCGGCACAAGCTTCTCTTCTGTGCATCATCTATATGAACAGAGCGGCAAAGGAAAAAAATAATAACCATTAAATAATCATTAATTAACAGCTCAGAAACTGACAGTGTCATCTGTGCCACAATTCATTTGTCCATACATCCATCCATCCATCCATCCATCCATCCATCCATCCATCCATCCACTTAGACATTCAGCTATTTGTCTGTCCATTGCTACATCCATCTCTTCATATGTCTATAGCTCTAACCATCCCTACATACTGTACTATACATGCATCCATCCATTATTCACCCACTTGTCCATCCATTGCTCTATTCATTAATCCCTCCATTCATCCATCAACTCAAACATCCACAAACAGCCAACAATTTGTTAATCCATTGCTTCCCTCCATCCATCCATCGATGCACTACCTCTCAAACGTTTTTTTTTGTTTTCCAAAGAAAATCACATTTCAACGTTGCAATCCACAAAGAATTTTATCCATTTCACAAACGTTACCTGGAATTCTGACTGTAATGGAGCGGCCAGCACAGTCTTCAGATCTGAACCTTATGGAGCTGTTGTGGTAGCAGTGACCGTATGGTACGGAGGAAGACTCCATTAGGCCACTCCATCTTGTGGGAGATGCTGCAGGAGGCATTGATATGAAATCTCATCAGATTATCTCGAAAAATTGACAGCTAGAATGCCTATGGTCTGCCCGGCTGGCAAATGTTTATTTTTTTTATTATTATTTTTTTTTATATGAATGCAAAGTTTGAAGAATCCATTCGTAATTTCCATCAAAATCATCATTTCTAACTTTGACAATGTCAGCATGTCTTGTCCTTTTGCTACATTTTCTAGTCACTAATCCACTAATTTCATGTATATGTTTCCTTGGAAAACAATACAATTAATAAGTGATCCCAAACTTTTGAGCGATAGTGTACACACATGCGTACAAACATACATGTACTGTACACATCAAGGTATTCATTTGTCTATCCATTGCTTCAGTCGTCCATGCATTCATCTACTTATACACCCACCCATTTGTCTATTCATTGCTTTATCCATCCATCCATCTATTCACCTGTATATTCATCTTTCCATCCATCCAACCATCCATACATACAGTATGTACATACAGTAAGACATACATGCATATTTTCTCCCTTCTATTCACACATTTGTTTGTTTTTCGCTTTATTCATCCACGTATTCACCACCATGCCATCCATCAAAATATTTATCCATCCACTCACCATTTACCCATTAATTTGTCCATCCATCCATCCATCCATCCATCCATCTCATCCATCTATCCATCCACCCATCCATCCATCCATCCATCCACCACCCAACCCATCCATCATCTATCGATGCATGCATCCATCCATCCATCCATCCATCCATCTCATCCATCCATCCATCCACCCCATCCATCCATCCATCCATCCATCCATCCACCACCCAACCCATCCATCATCTATCGATGCATGCATCCATCCATCCATCCATCCAACCACCAAACTCATCCATCCATCCATCCATCCAACCACCCAACTTATCCATCTATTTATCCATCTATTTATCCATTCATCCATATATCCATCCATCCATCCAACAACCAAACTCCTCCATCCATCCATCCATCCATCCATCCAACCAACCTACTCGTCCATCTATTGATCCATCCATCCATCCAGTCAGCCATCCAGCTTTTTAGAGTTATATTATGTACATAGTTTGACTCCCCTCCTCAGCCCAGCTGTCCTACTCTGTGGCTCTTCTGCTTGTCGCAGTGCGGAATTTTGTTAGTTTGTTAAAGAGCATAGACCATCTTAAAACTCCTGCCAAGTGACAGTACATTTACACAAACTATTTTCAAAACATTTGATCTGTCGAAAGCAGTTTATCTCCTGAAGTCAAACGAGGACAATCTCATGGAAACTCTGATGAATAGAAACCTGCTTAATGAGTTCCATTTGACTCAATAGTGTCTGTTTCCCCACAAATCTTTTTCTCTTTTGTTTTGACGCAGCTATTTAAGATCTCGCTGAAAAAATAAACAAACCATAATATGTTGGAAAATCTCATGGAAACCCTACGACGACATCATCCCAGTTGTGAAACGTCATCAGTAGTTTCACACTGAAGCTTTAGTTCGGCTCATCAGCAGCGTTCGAGAGTGTCGCTGGGGCGATGTGGCACATCCACTCCGACACACGGCCCGTGCTTGATATCTCAGCCCACACGATTACAGGACGGTTTAACCAGGCTGGATTCCACAGATTAATGATCAGACAGAAAGTTATCTTTCTAGATGAAAGAACATTGTTGAATATCTGAGGTTGGAAGTAAATGGCCTCATGGCTAAATCGAACATATTTTCCACTTAACTGAGATGATATTCACTTACTCATATTCATTGGCTTGCTGGTGCAGTGGAAATCAAATTTATCCTTGCGTTCAAAGCCTTGAAAGGCTACCTTCGCGCATCCATTAAAGGCCGCACACCTGCATACTAACTCGGGTCCTCGCTGAGATTTCAGCCTGCTCATAATGCTACTGTAGATCTTCTGGTTTTAATAGTATGCACTTTTTTTTTTTTTTTTTTTTTAATGTTTGATGAAACCCTTTTACATTTTAATTTATTTTCTTTATTTAATTATGTAGGCCGATAACAATATATATACAGCGATAGACACTTCCTTATGTCCCTGTTAGATAGGATGGCTGGTTAAAAGCAATGCTTTAGGAATACCGTCGGTGGGTCTCACCGGGGGACACGCATCCTTCGAAGTACGAATATTGATTACGTCATAGCGTTACGACTAAGGCTGTCACATTTTGAAGGCTCCGTCAAATGCCGCCTTCTTTCACCTGACAACGAAGGGTGCAACGGTGTATGCTTCACTGCCCAACCCAGGCCAAGACTCTTTGCAAGCATGGGAAGAGACCGGAAGAGAGGATGGCGGACCCAAGGATATTAAAAAATAAATTTTTGATAAAAGAAATAAAATATGTAATATCTAAATAAAATGTGAGCAGTGAAATGCTTGTATGGCCGCTCGTGACCTTAAGAGAAATAAATTATGGAATAGAATAAGAATAAAATATATGAAAACTTAACTGTAGAAAAAAAAGAAGACAAAATATAAAATATAAAAAATGTTAAAAACTTAGCTGTACAAAATATAGGCAGTATGGCTGTACAAATTTGGGGAAAAAATTGGAAACTGGTGTGGAAATTGATATTCAATTGAAATAGAAATGTCCAGGTAGTATACAAATATACATGAATGTAATGACCATAAAAATCATGTTTGCGTGAGGTCCAATCTATGAGACACAGGTTTTTATAAAACATGGTTAAGTTCAGCCTTTGTTTGTCACACATACATTACTGCACTGTAAAATTCTTTATTCCTGGAGCTGACAGGGTTAACAGTGGGAACCTGGCAGAACTGGGTCTCGAACCGCCAACCTTCCGATCAGTAGCTAACACACTGAGCCACACCGGTTGTACAACGTTAACTGAGATCAGAGCAGAGCTGTGTCGCTTCTGAACAGTTCTGCCCAAAATGTCAGGAGTACAAAATACTTTTTTATAGTTGTTTTTTTTTACGATTTACTATTATATTTCTAATATTTATTGCATCTAATTGATGTTAGGTCAATATACAAGTTGGTTGTATTTGCCTTCTTTATGTAATGTGACTCAAGATAAGATCATTTTGTTATTCGTATTCATTTATATATTAATAAGGCGGGAACCTCTCCATCCATAATTAAGCTTTTTTTTTTTCTTCTCCTGCTGTTTATTTAAAAATATGACCTTGTAAGAGCTCATTAAAAATGATCAATAACTAAAAACAGATGTAAATAAAAATCGTAATTACCGCTAGTGGTTGTAATAAAGGGGCGTTTAAGTCAAACTGGGACTTTTAATTGCGCAGAATAACAGAACACAGTTATGAATCTTAAAAACTTTTATTATTTCGATATAATCCCAGGCTACACTAATGCGCCGACCATCAAGGCAGAAAGTTTTCTTAGTAGGCTGGAACTGATCGGACTGTCGGCTTCTTGTCCGAAACGCTGGCCTCCCAGGAGCTCCTTGATGGAAATGACTTGGAGTGAGGTCAGCACTGTACCTGGATGGGTCAATAACTCTCAGTCGAGTTCCCGTGACGTGCAAGTGGTGCTGGTGAATGATTGTGTGTACAGTTTCCACAGACAGATGCGTCTCTTCTGCAAGTTGGCATCAAGATATCTGGTGATTTTCAAGGATCAGGCGTTCTACTCTCTGAATGTTCACAGGACCGACTGCAGAGGTCTGCGAGCCACATCGGCCGGGATCGCCATTCACAGACGTACGGCCTTCTTTATAATGTTTGCACCATTCATATCCTTTACTACGACTAAGAATCTCATCACTGTAGTGTGCTTGAAATCGCCTTTAAATGTCAGTTGGTTTTACGCCTTCATTCATTAGGAACTTAACCAACAAGTCTTGGTTTGACTTGAACGGCCATCGATATACCAGTGTATCGTGTTTTATCATGCCGAATTTCCTTTATTGTTATTTTTAGACGCTCAGATGGGTCACCAGTGTGCTCATACAAATGTTTTTTTCCATGTTTGTATTAAGGAAGCTTGTTATGAGGTTCTCCCTAATGTGACCTCATAAAAGAAGATCCCCTCCCCCTAGTTGTGTACATTAGTAGCTCATCAGTAGCTAATTTGCATAGACACTGAAACGGCACTTTTGGAAAAAAGCGAGATTGGAAAAATGCATTATTTCAGCTGCAGCTTTACCACATAGACTTGATAAAGAAGCAATAAAATATAGGACCTTTAACATATTTTCTTACCAACTAACAAACAAGACCTGTTTTCAGTCTAATCAGATTTGAGATTTCCGCAACGCTGTGGTATATCGATCACACGCTATTACATATGCACGTTTTGATGTGAGCACTTTATTGTATACATGTGTATCGATCGCTCGCACGCGGTCTGCATCTCCGTACTGATGACGCTTATCGACAGATTAGCCGTCATTAGCGCCACGCGCCTGTGTGATTTCAGGAACAGAGGAACGTTATGCTGGACGCTTGCTGACAGTGGACTAGACGATTAAAGCTATCGGTTTAGTTTTGCACAAGCAATTCGTGGTGCGTATGGACGCATCGGGTTGCTGATTTTTAAGCGCTAATCCGGCGTCCGCTGTGCGAGCGTCCCTTACTCGTTAGCGACATTAACTTGAACACCGGTGCTGATGGACGTCGTTCTGGCTGTTTAATTAAGACGCACGCCGGACGAGAGGGATGTGTGATGACCTCTGTGTCAAACACACAACTACACTGTGTGACATCTAGCTAATACACACACACACATAGAGAGCGGCTCTTCATGCATGAGTGCAAGTGTTACAGCTCATTTGATCAGCAGTGATGAGTGTCAGTGTGTCTCACAGTGTAGTTTGGGGGATTTGCTTAATGTATATGTGTGTGTGTGTGTGTGTGTGTGGGATGTGTGCATGCTTGTTATGTCGGGCAGGCACTTACACATTAGTGTGTGTTTATGGTGTGTATGTGGTGTGCGGATGTGTATGTTTGTTGGGTATTTAGTGGGGGGGTTGTGGGCAGTTGCACAAGGGACACGTGTATGCTTTTGTGATAATATGTGGTGTGTTTGTGTGTGGGCACATGTGAATGTGTGTGGGATGTCTGCATGCTTGTTGTGTGCATGTGTGTATGTGTGTATTGGGGGGGGCGGCGCTTACACATGTGTGTGTGTGTGTGTTTATCGTGTGTGCGTGGTGTGCGCATGTGTATGTTTGTTGGGTATTTAGTGGGGGGATGTGGGCAGGTGCACAAGGGAAATGTGTTTGCTTTTGTGATAATATGTGGTGTGTGTGTGTGTGTGTGTGTGTGTGTGTTTGTTTGTGAGAGTGCTATTGTTTTGGATGTAGAGTTTTCCATGATCACTCCCATGGGCACTGCTAATGCACTGCCCAGTGTGTGTGTGTGTGTGTGTGTGTGTGTGTGTGTGTGAAAGAGTATGTTTTTATTGTGAGAAGGCATCAGAGTGTGACAGGCACAGGAGGAGATCCTCCACACTGACACCGCAAACGTCTAGAATTGGAACAGGGGGCAGTTGGGTAATTTATCTTTGTGTCCATGTGTGTGTGTGTGTGTGTGTGTGTGTGTGTGTGTGTGTGTGTGTGCTCGTGTGTACCAGGCTGCGCTGTGTATTTTCTGCTCCCCAGAGGGAGGATTAGAAGGGGCTTCAGCTGCTTGAGCTTTTTAATCAGGACACAGCCACGTGTTGCTCTCGACACTGATGTTAAATCTGGAGAAACAGGCGCCGGCCGTGATGAAGCAGCTCTCCAGAACACCGGCGAGCATCTGATAGTCTCACACGGCTGTTTGTTTAGCGATCACACTGCTGACATACGGGCACGGAATCCAGAGCGGCCGATTTGAATCCATCAGATTTAAAGGGTGGAGTTATGGGGGATTTGATCCGTCCCGAGCAAACAGATAATGATAATGTAAACACTGGACATCTGGATGGATGGATGGATGGATGGATGGATGTTTCATTCGCCTGCTGTAATCCATGTGGCTGGTTGATCTCCAACACTTTGCATATTACCATTAAAGCACCTGAGTTTTCTAAACAAACAAAACAAACAAAAAAAGGGGTGTGTCCTCTGTGGAAGAGCGACAGCGTGTACAGATCTGCAGGCGGTAATTACGACATGGAGTGTATTCAAGCGATTCCGCTGGAAGAAAAAGTAGACGAGAGAATGAGGGAAACTCATTTATTTATTTAATTATTTATTTATTTATCGTCTCGTCACCAGCTGTGTTTACACTGACAATGTTTCTGCCAGAAATGTAACAGGAAAAAAAAAAAAAAGTATAAGAAGTATATATTTTTCTCCAACTTTGAGGTTAGATTAGGCTCCCCAACTTTTCCTACAAACCCAGCCTTCTGCGTCATGATCGGTGGCAGGAATTCAGCCTGATCTCTGATTGGTTAGTTGCTTTACTGATCCAGATGATGAGCGTCTGATGAGTTTACTGACCAGCAATGGAAGTGAAATTTACCTAATGTTACCCCTATCCATTTATCCATCCATCCATCCATCCATCCGTCCATCCATAGAAACCTCTGTAGTCCAATCAGGGACCGTTGAGGCCAGTGATTACCGTTGTATTTATTCCCATTTTCATGACCGTAGTAGGTCGTCTGGTCAACACTCACACACTCATTCACTCACTTTGGGAACGCCAATTAGCCTAATCTACATGTCTTTGGACTGTGGGAGGAAACCGGAGTACCCGGAGGAAACCCACCAAGCACGGGGAGAACATGTACCCTCCATCCACGCAGACCCCGTGGCGGGAATCGAACCCGGACCCTGGAGGTGCGAGGCAACAGTGCAAACCACTAAGCCAATGTTACCCTCACGTGAGGCAAAATCATGCACAAAAAGAACAGATTTATTCCAGCAAGAGAGAAGCGAACAGATCAAGCGAACTCGTATCTCGTATTTTCAAAAGTTTGCGCCCCCTCTTCATTCCGATTGGGCCTGCCCGGGTCAGACTGCTCTGATTGAGGTGTTTCATGATTCACCTTAAAGTCAGATTGACCTACTGTATCATTCCAATGATCCTGGTGTCTTCTGGAATATTATGCTGCCTGTACACACACCTTGTGATAGAAACGTCATTATGCTCTGTGAAAAGAAATGAAAGAAGTAAAATGAGTTTTTCTTTCTTCTTTCAGCTTGCATGCATTAGGCATCGAGCGTTCGCTTCATAATCGTGATATTCTTGCAGCTCAGAACTTCTTGTTTAGGAGACACGGTTTGTGTACTGAATCTGTCCGGAGGCTTTCAGGCATTAACATGTTGTTTATCATGCACTGTATTGACATTTCAGACCATAACACATGACACACATGTCACAAAATATATAAATATGCAGATGAACCCAGAGAGTCCTAACAGCACAGCATGTGATCTAACTGTTGTTGTTTTGTCCCTTTTGTCCACTTCCTCTTTCTTGTTTTCCTTCTCTTGTTTCTGTCTCTTCTTTCTTATTTATTCTCCCTTTTCCTTTCCTCTATCTCTCCATTTCTCTTTCTTTAATGTCTCTCGATTACCTCCGACACCCTGCCTTCCGTCTCTTTCTCTCCCTCTCTCCCTACCTTTTTTCACTTTCCCTCCACCTTCACTCTCCATCTCTCTCAATCTTTAGCAAACCCTCAACCCTCCCGATGTGCATTCCTGTGTGTGTGTGTGTGTGTGTGTGTGTGTGTGTGTGTTTTTGTACTTTAACAGTAATGGTCACTTTTCGCTCCACTGCATGGCAGGGCCTATTCCCCCTCCCCAGCTCTGATTCTGTATCAGGTCGGGCCAGGCAAGGTGTTTGTTTGAGATAACCCTCTTTAATGGCACCCTGGAGAGGACGCTTTCCGGCCAGCTGAATGACCAGCGGCAGCATTTCATTAATTCTCATACCGAGTGAAACGATTCTGTTTAGAGGCCTCTTCAAATACCGCATGAGTCATTTTTACCAGCGTTATTGGCTTCTGATAGAAAACTGCACTTCTGTAGTGCAGCACTGATGCATCAATGGAGCTTTGCTTACAAGGGTCAAGTGTGTGTGCGCGTGTGTGTGCTGATTAGATTTAACAACTCTGCTGGATCAATAAGTGCTCACCGTAAAGCAGCTGCGTCTCTGTGCCGAGACAGGCCTGAGTGTCTGGCTGTCAGACCGGGATTTCATTAGCTGTTTCTCCGCTCCATATTTCTCCCTCGCGTTCAGGCCTTCGGCGGCTCCGTCTCATCGTCCCCTGTCCACCTGCTCCACCTTTTCGTTCTCTTGTCAATGGCGGTCTCTCCGGCAAACAACCATCCCCGGGTCACGATGCTCGCTCCAGACCTGTTGAGTCGGTTCTGAGTACTATAGGAATAGCTCAGCATATTTATGACCTTATCACAGATTTATATCAGTTCACTTTTTCTAAGATGTACATCATTGCTTCTGTGGTCACAGCTCTGTCACAGGGACGTGCATAGCGGACGATCAGCTAATATCCAACAGAATAATAATGTGATGTCGATATGGAAAGAGCACATGAGCAATGATGTAGTGAATTAACATTTATGGTAGGAGGCTCCAGTATCAACCCCTTTTTGAGATCATCAGAGTGGAAGACTTTGCACCTTCTGTTTCCTCAGTAATGTGACAATTTTATTTATTTTTTGTCTTCAACAGAGAAAAAGAAAACCAGGCTGGTGAGGAAATGCCGTAATTAAAGTAATAATAGGAAGCAACTAATTTAGTGCATATTCCACAGTTTTAAAAGTTTGGCTAGAAATTACAATGGAACCTTGGAAAGCACTCTCTTATGAATTTTTGCCTTAAAAACTGCAGTTTAGCAATACATTTGCATCGACATACAAAGCATTTTCGGTATGCAAATGAACCGACCTGAGACGAACCGGAGGCTGGCCAAGTTGCATGTTCGAACGGGAGCCAGATAATCTGCATTTATTTTTGGAATTTTTCCCCAATTTTCTCCCAGATTTAGTCGTCTCCAGTTCCTCCCCGTCACTAGGGGGCTCCCACATTAAGGCTACTGCTACCACTCAGTCGGGAGGGCCGAAGACTATCATGTGTTTCCTCCGAACCACGTGACGCCAACTGCTCGCTTACGCACCGTAACACACTCGGAGGACAGCGCTATCCACTCCTTCCGCTTGCGTGAGCTCACAGACGCCCCTGATTGACTGTATCCTCTGAGAGAGCTCGGCCAATCACCTGGGAATCGAGCTCGCGATCTCTGGAAGATAGGACGAGCACTTTACCACTGTGCCACTCGGAGGCCGATTATCTGCATTTATGTATGCAAAAACACCAAAACAATTAATTGTTGCAAGCAGCGATGAGTGGGCCCAAGCACTCTGTGCCATCGCAATCCGGGTACACCAGAAAGACATCATAAAAAGATTTCAAAAATCCCTCCACAATTTTGCATCCTCAATGTTTTGAGATCACATAGGCCCAGTTAGGTGGCAATCATATAAATTCCCCTAGATGGAGTACATCAAAATCCATTGGGTGCATTTTGCAAACGACCCAAAATAACTGACTTCTTGTTGATTAGAGACCATGACATGCAATTAAAAAGTTGTTTAATTCACTCACTCATCATCTATACCGCTTAATCCTGTATTCAGGGTCACAGGATCCTGGAGCCTAACCCAGGAGACTTAGGGCACAAGGAGGGGTACACCCTGGACAGTGTGCCAATCCATCGCAGGGCACACACACACTCACTCATTCACACACTACGGTCAATTTGGGAATGCCAGTTAATCTAACCTACATGTCTTTGGCCTGTGGGAGGAAACCGGAGTACCCGGAGGAAACCCGCCAAGCACGGGGAGAACATGCAAACTCCATGCACACAGAGACAGGAATCGACCCTAAATGTCTACTGGGTTTTCCATGCATATGTGAACGTTTGTATGAGCTATGCAGCAAAATCTCTTGTGAGGGCCCTGTGCCATGTCCAGGGCAAAAACTCTCAGGCGTCCTAATGGCAGCAGATTCCAACCTGCCTCCGATTTTCATGACTTTTTGGGCATGTTAAGATCCCCATAAAGCCCCTGATGCTGGAAAGAGAAAAAAAAAAAATCAAATAGTAGATTTGAGATTACCCAGAAGCCACTGTGTTCTGTTGTAATGCTTTATTTATTTTTAAACTGTTAAATGGTGGATGCAAATGTTTATACAAGGAATGCAGCCTATAAAACCCATGAAATTGGGTTTCAGGAACCCATCAAGTCCATCTGCACAAACCAGCTGATGATCTATTTAACTTTAATCTGTGTGCTAGTTGGCAAGCTCACAAGCAGCATGTAAATATCAGTGTAAATCGCTCATCAAGTCCATTTCGGGATCCTGGTCGAACTAGCGCACTTCAGATCTTAATTCATTGTTTGAGTTTCTCTGTGATGTCTGAGAGGCCAAAAGGGATTCTAAAGTGTGCCAAACATCTTTATGGCCATACAATCCTGTTTAAAAGTTACTACCCCCTATTTTAATCGTATGTGTAATCTCATCAGAGAAGGTCTAATGTAGGCAAATACAACCTTAGACGAACAACATATAACTTTTTATTATAAACATCATTTGTTCCTTTGAATGATCTATAGAAACACTCGCATATGGGAACGAATGCAAACATATAAACGTGTGCAGCCAGATCTATTGTCAAAAATGCAGGTACTCCAAGCACTCTGAAATATGCTTTCGAAATCCCTTGTCCTTCAGTTATCACTTGTAGAAAAAAAAAAAAAAAATTTAGGTTAAAAAAATATATAATTTAAGTAATCAACTTGTTTAAAAAAACATCTGGTAGAAATAAAAAAAAAAAGAGCATGTGTGTCAGGAGAACCTCTACTCCACAAAGAAAATAAGGGGAAAAAAAAGGCAAAAACAACAATCTGCAGTGTCTTCTATCGAGAAAGCGAAGGGTTTCAGATTCCTTCAGGTTGATCTGTGAGACCTTTAACAGCTCTCAGCATGCAGCCCGGCTAAGCAGCCGCCTTTTCAAGGATATGTGTCCTTGAACGATTTCTGAGGCCGTCACCCCCCTCCTCGGTAGCTGTGTGCGTAGTTCTGTTTACGGTTCCCATGTCTCTGCTGGCTTCCTTTCACAGCTGCCAGGGCTACAGTCATGTTTCCATGTTGGCACTCGGAGAGGGGAGAAGTGTGCTGAAAGTAACGTAACCAGGGGAAAAAACATGCTTTCTTAAATTGAGTCCATATTGGAGAGACGGGGTGAATCACCACAAAATGAGAGTTGTTTAAGAGATCTGAGTGTTTTTATTTCCTTAATTGCTTCAGTAATTGCTGTATTACATCTACACACTCGGTATACTGAATGCGATACTGACCGTGAGGTTGAACCCAATTTTTGGGAGCTTCATGGAGACCGGTGAAGGATTAAACCTGGCAGTGATTAAAGCACCCTGAAAGAGGCCTTCATCAAATGTTTGAGGCTAATATCACTTCCGTCATGTCGCCTCCTTTGATTTTTAGCGTGACAGATTTTTTACTCGTACTCGCCGGTGGCTTTTCACCCACCTTTTCGGTTTCACCAAATTGGATCAGCTGCCTCCATTTAAATCTCTCCATTTTGTACGTCCTCGGGATGAAACGCGAGACGAGACTCTGGTCTGCAAATCCGTAATGAATTTAGGAAATAAGGAAGTGGCTACATGAGAAACTCAATTAACACAGTTTCATTATTGTGCATGAGCCTTACCTTTGTTCATAATAGGCATTATTAGACACCTTTCTCACAGGTGGATTTATAGCTACGTCTGGTCTTTTCCATACTCAAGCATGGTTGTGAGTGTCTGATCTGTTCTCTTTTGAAGAAAAAAAAAGACTTTTAGCAACAGCAATTACAAGGGGGCGTTTCTGTCAAACCGTCATTTTGATTGTGCAGAAGAAGAGTAAAAACTCCCCTTCTACAGTACACTAATGCACTTATCCCAGTGTTCCACTAGTAGTGATGGGAAATCAGTTTATTGACTCGGTTCTTTAAATCTTGTTCATCAAAATGTTTATCAAAATGAACAAATATTTTTTGAGTCATTTAGTTCATTTCGTGTTTTTGATCAGAAATAAAATAAAATGTAAAATTTTCAATAAGCGGCCCCCCCCCAGCACATATACATACACAAATTTTTCCTGTAATGAAAATATTATAATGCAGCTAAGGACAAATTATGTCAAACAGAATGAGCAGCTCACCTCTTATATCCTCTGGTCCGAATGGTTTGTTCTTTTGTCATGTGACTCTCATAGATGCTATGCAGTGCATTACACAAGAAACAGAATTGAGCGGTTTATCTCATAAGTCGTTCGTTCTTTTGAATCTGTTGCACTGCACTGCGTCTATGGAAGTCACATGACAAAAGAACGAACGATTCCGACTAGAAGACTCGGAGGTAACTACTCATTTCTGTTTCCTGTACATAACCTATGGAGGTTTCGCGATGCTTTGCGCATGCACGCCTAGTAGAAAATGACCAAATCACTCCCTGAACCTACTCGTACTCGAGTCACGTTTCGCTCAAAAAGAATGAATTGTTCATGAACGTCCTATCACTATTCACTAGTGTTTGGATACCATCAAGATAGAAGGTTTTCTCAGTACACTGGAGGCGTGATTGCACTGCCCTTCCTAACATCTGACTATTCTTAACGTCTTCTGTAAATCTCAGTCAGTCTTATGCCCTCATTCATGTTGTAGAGATGCTGCACAGGAGAATGAATCTCTGAGAGACACAGAGAAAACGTCCCCCAGACTAGGAGCCCCTTAGCTTAATAAACAACATTGGTTTTGATGATGGATAATCAGGACAGTAATGGATAGCCGACATAGTGTGATGTTGATTCATTTTGTGTCATTTGTAAATGTCCAACAAATACAATTATGGCCATTTGGCGTTTTATCTCTGATATTGTCCTGTCCACATTCGGTTGAGCTCACGTTTACAGAGATGGATAGGAAGTAAAAATGTTCCCCTGGTGTTTCATGCCTAGTTTCTTACATTACATTTATTCATTTGGCAGACAAGCAAGTGGGAGAATATAATCCAACCGCAAAGCTGAACGAGTTGAGTGGTAAAAGGTCTTTGCGTGAGTAGTGGCTTTCTGGCAGCCCTAGGATTTGAAGTAAGCACGCTTGTAAATGGTTTTGAGTGATTATCCATTCTTAAATAGCTTGTTATGGTGATATACAGTTTTTCTTTCAGAGTTTATTAATATTTGTATAAAAAAAATGACAAGGTCAGTTTGTGATTTCACACAACAGCCTCAACAGATTCAAACCTCTTGTGTGTGATATACATACTGTTAGATGGTGAATGAGCAACTTTTAGTCCTAAAACATACAGTGGTACCTCGCCATACAAATGCTCTACCCACCTTAAGAATTGAAATTTTGCAATAAATATACCCTGACATACAATGCATTTTCGGCATATGAGCCACTAAACCAAGCCGTCAAAACTTGCTTGCATCAGTGGAAAGCCAAGCGAAGAAAGTTTACATTTTTTTGTGTATGTGTGTTTTTTTTGCATTTTGTGCAAGATTTAGTGAAGATGTAGTACAGTGGGTCCTAAAATGTTAGATAGAAAAGAGATTCACTTTCAGTTTGATTTTTAAAGCAGACTGTGCCAAAAGGAATTTATAAATTAAGATTAAGCGCGGTTTAATACAGTGGAACCTTGGATTACGAGCATAATTCGTTCCAGAAGTGGACTCGTATTCCAAAACACTTGTAAACCAAATCAAATTTCCCCATAAGAAATTATGAAAACTCAAATAATTTGTTCCACAGCCCAAAAAAATAAATACATAAAAATAATTAATACAATATATAAAGTAAAAATAAAACAAATTAACCTGCACTTTACCTTTAAAAAAAGTAAATATAAATCCCGACAGATAAGTGTTTTCGTTGTATCTGTGTGTGTGTGTGTGTGTGTGTGTGTGTGTGTAATTAGCCCCTCATCTTACACAGTTAAACTCCTCCCACCTCGCTTTTTAAGTTTCACAACAAACACACACGCAACCGTGTTTTAACTGAAAAAAAAAAATAAATCTCTCTAATGACACTCGCGTGAGCGCACACTAACGGGATCATTGCTATAAAGTAAAAAAAACAAACAAACAAATGAACCTTCACTTTACATTTGAAAAGAATCGCAACAGAGCTGAGTTTTCTGCGTAAAGCAGTGAGTGTGTGTCTATATGTGCATGTGAAGCCGGGGAGCGGGTTGTAAAGGCGAGAGAGTGCGTGTGCGTGTGTGTGTGTGTCAAATTACGTGCGCGCATACACATAGGAGACACGCTAAAACAGAGAGGGAGACGTTGATTATACCAGTAAGAGACGAGCACTAAGACCCAGCAGGAGAGACAATTACCCACAATTCCACAACGCAAGAGAGAGAAAAATCATTGGCTCAGTTGTTATCACGTGACGCCCGTCAATACAAGAGTGCATGCATGATACATGATACTCGCAACTCGTAAACCAAGACTTGCTCAAAATGTATTAAAAATCTTTGCTCGTCTTGCAAACACTCATAAACCGCGTTACTCGCAATCCGAGGTTCCACTGTATATGTATTTCATATTTTACTTTCATGTTTTGTAAATGTTTTGATTGTTTTTACATGCAAAAATATGATTATAGTGTTGGAAATTGGAAATATTGGTAATATTTTTAGGCGTCTGGAAAAGATATTCGGCATTTATGTTATTTCCTATAGGAAATTTCGAGAGCTCTCCTTTGTATGATGAGGTACCACTGTATGTACTCTCTCATCTGCATAATTTAAGTAATAAATATAATCTCGGTAGTAATATAACATTTTGACATGGTAGTCACTGCTATAAAGTGTCTCCTGTCACAAACGCTTGTAGGATAAGTAGATTATTAGCATGCTAATCTAGTTAGAGACCACAATTTTAATGTTAATAATGAACAAAATCTTGGTTGTTCTGATATAGAGTGGAAGCTCAGCATACAAATACCATCCTGTATGAATTTTCACCTTAAGAACTGAAATATAGCTAAGTTGTGCGTACATCCAAGAACCGTTCAAAACTTTGCGTGAGTGAAAAGCCAAGCAAAGTGAATTTATGAATTTTACTTTTTTTTTTTTTTTTCAGTCAGCGAAAGTTGTTTCAAAAAAGTCAACCCCACGATCAGATATGTTTTCAAAAGCTAGGTGATTTTTCACACATTTTTGTGTAATATTGGTAATTATTTTTGGGTCGCTGAAACAGATTATCTGCATTTATATTATTTCTTGTGGAAAATCTTATGACATTTCACCTTAAGAACTCATCCAGAATTAATAAAATTCATATGCCAAGCTTAAATGAGGGTTATTTCAAAATCTGAGTCTCAGCTCATGTCTGCTTGGCACAAATGCTAGCTAGTTTTCTAGCTAACCTAAGCCTTTTCCACAGAACATCTGTGTTAATCTTGTTAGCCACCTTAGAAATTAAAAAGTATTACTGTGGTTATGACACACAGTAGCCTTTGCGTTAAAATATTTGCGTCAAATTAAATCATGGCGCCACTGTGGCATAGTGGTTAGCACTGGGGTAAGGGTTCTATTCTCGTCTCGGGTCTGTGTGCATGGAGTTTGCATATTCTTACCATTTTGGTAGGTTTTCTCCCAGTACTCCAGTTTCCTCCCACAGTCCAAAAACATGAATGTTAGGCTGATTAGTGATACCATATTGCCCGTAGTGTATATGTGTGGATTGGCACCCAGTACAGGGTGTGCTCTGCCTTCTACCCTGGCATAGGCTTTAGGCCCCCCCGTGACTCTGTACACAGGATAAAGAGATATAGTTGATGATTGAGTGAGTGAGAGTTTAATCATACACCACATCACTAGCACTTTTTGTATTAATAAGAACTAGTGCTGCACGATTAATCATATCGCAATCGCGATGTCAGCCTATGCGATTACATTACAGCAAATGTTGCGATTATATTAAATAAACAAATGCATTCGTGGACGTAGTAAGACATTCATTCGAGGAGCTGTATGGCCATTTTTTTATGCCAAAAATAAAAAATAACCAGTCAGTCTCGTGTAGCACGTGTGCCTGCGGTCACGTGACTTTCCGCATCGCGGTGTGGAGACGGGAGAAAATGCATACAGAGCAGACAGACACTGAACTTGTGTCCAGAAAAAATGCTACCTCGTTTATTTGGCGATATTTTGGTTTCAGGATATCGGACACTGAGCAGAAAGAGGTACTTGTGCAAAATTTGCAAAACTAATGTTGCTACATCACGTAGCAACACGACAAATTTATATCAGCACCTGAAGCAACACAGAGAAAAGTATGATGAAACTATGATGAATGCATGGCGGTAAAAGCCAAAAGTAGTAAAGAGACCGAACAAAACAAAGCACAACCCAGTGTGATACAAGGAAATCACTGACTCCATCAGGCACTGCTTGGCAAAAGACATGATGCCCATATACACTGATAGCAAAGAAGAATTTCAGAAAATGATTCGCACACTGAGAGATAACGGTTGCCCTCACGAAACTACTTCTCTCAAGTCGCAATACCTGAAATTTACAGTAAGTGCCGTAGCGAGGTTCAACTTGAAATAACTGCAGTGAAATTCTTTTCAGCCACGACGGACCTTTGGTCAAGCAGGATGACCGAGCCATATATTAGCCTAACCGCGCACTTTGTCAACGATGAATTTGAACTGAATAGCCGTTGCCTGCAAACATCGTATTTCCATGTCGATCACACGGGAGAGAACATAGCCGCGGGTTTGAGAGAGCCACTGGCTGCATGGGACCTCTGTGAGGATGTTTTGGTCGCTGTCACAACAGACAAACGCATGAACATCGTCAAAGCAGTGACGCTTAATCACTGGACTAGGTTCCAGTGCTTTGGGCATAGATTTCAATTGACCATCGGTAAGTTAAATTAATTTAATCTTTTTATATTTAAAGCTACTTAACTGTACGTTAAAGAGGACAGCTATTAACAGATTTATTTAAGAATAAATGGAAATGCATCTTTTTAAAAGAAATATACAAAGTACTGTATATGTTACATCCTGCTTAAATGTCCCTGTTTTGGGACAAAATGTAAAAAAAAAAAAATATATATATATATATATATATATATATATATATATATATATATATTTTTTTTTTTTTTTTTTAAATGGGTATTTGTTTTATTTATCTGTATACTATACTATACTATATTTATTTATACTTTTTACTTTTATTTTAAAGTTAATTTAATGTAATTTAATTCAGTAATGTAAAGATGTTAGTTATTTAATTTTGTACAATTTTGTTTTAATTTGTTTAAATTGTTCATTTCTAGCACTGTATACTGTATCTCAGTTGAGAAATACAAATTTCAGCATTATTAGTAATCTGTGTGTGCATTTTCCTTGATAAGTAAGTTGAGTCCACTTGTTTATCGTATCGCAATTTTGACCTTAATAATCGCAATGTGACATTTTTCCCAAATCGTGCAGCCCTAATAAGAACACTCAAAGAACTGGCTTAAGAGAGAATCTTATCCTTGATTCTCTCTCTGGGAGGAAATATTGATATTAATATGGGAATGGATTGATCTGTGGTCTCTCGTACGTTCATGTAAGTGAGAAAATAATCCATCTGGCTTAGTTTATAGACCAGCTGAATACTTTTGCAGATAGTTTCCCACGTTGAATTTGTTGCGTTTTTTTTAAAGCAAGGGTAAAATATCATCAGCATGTAGACTGTTTTTTCTTTTCTAAGTTTTTTTTTTTTTGTTTAATGTCCTGATTTTACTGTTATTTATGTGTGTATTATGTGTCATGACACACGCTTACACCTGTTCCAAAAGCACTAATTAGTCTCGAAACACGTGCGTTAGAAGCTGCGCGCGGCCACACGCTTATTCACAATTGCTCACACGCTCACAACTTTGGAGGCATTCAAGGCTAGAAAACACAGTCACAGTTTCTTTATAATCCTAGAATTATAGTTCTACCTCGTCCCACGAACGCCCCACCTCATGATTTTTTTGCCTCAAGAACGGAAATTTTGCAGGAAATTTGCCTTGGCATATGAAGCGTTTTCGGCATACGAACAAGCGAACCGAGCCAAACCGAACGGCGGCCAAGTTAAGCATACTTCGGCAACTGTAGTGTGTGAATGTTGAATGGGGGTCCTACTAGGTCGTAAAAATGGGAATAAATACAATTGTCCTTCACGGTCCCTAGTTGGACTATAGAGGTTCCCAGATGGATGGATGGAAGGTTTTGCTACACAGGAAGACACAATAGCTAATAGCAAAATATAACCTAAGTTATGTATTCTTTATAAGATGTTCCCAAACATTATTAGTAGCATTTCCTTCAACAATAAAACATATTTTTTAAATTTCTTTCAGACATAAGTCTGTTTTTTTTTTTTAGACAGTCAGCTATCCCTGGAGTTTGCTTCTGCCTCAAGCGTACATGTTCTGCAGGATTGACTTGACTTTGGCAGTGTACCTGCTGTTAGCTGCATCCAGATGTGAGAATTTATCTGTGGTTTATTTTAGCATTTCTTCCTGGATCACTGTAAACTTTGCGGAACACAAGCGCTTGGGAATGTCTTTTTGTTTTCTCTTTACACGGGAGGAAGAATTGTTACTGGGAAAAAGTCCATGCAGCCTGACTGGTGAACTTGTCTTCCTTTTCCACAACATGGGTGTCAGAACCCACACACTTGGCGTGTTTTATTGGCAGAGCTGCGGTCTGTCTCTCCCTGCGAGTTTTTGTTCCCCCTGCCGTTGCCAGAGAGGTCGATTGTGTTTGGAAGCAGCTGGAGCTTCATTTGTTGGCAGACAGCCGTCTTTCTGCGTATTTTGCCCTCGGTCAGGTGAGACCTCTCCTCACTGTATATTCTGACCGAAATTAAACCATGGTGTCATTTGTAAAGAAGGAAAAAAAGATGTGCTGCACAGGAGCCTGGATTACTGGCCCGGGCTTTGCATTTCTAAATACTACCAGTTTGTCATGCTGCTTTAGACTGATGTCGGTGTCTGGTGTTCTCAGGGATCATTGTTCATCATCTTTCACGGCTGATCCGCACACAAGCAGAGATGATTTTGTCCAGTGCTATAAATACAATAGAAGTAAAAAAAACAAAAAAACAATGTATTTTGCTTTATTATGGTTTAATCACTATTTGTATTAATCACCTAAATGGCAATTAAATAAGAAAAAAATGTGGCAGCCTGAAAAAATATATGGAAGTAAATAAAAATATTACATATACATAAACATATAAAATTTATAGTTTTGCCACCTCACAGTGGCGCAGTGGTAAAGCGCTCGCCCTATCGTCCGGAGATCGCGAGCTCGATTCCCGGGTGATGCTGTAACCTCCCGCAGCAAGAGGTCTAGAGAGAGCTGATTGGCCGAGCTCTCTCAGAGGGGCGGGATGAGAGGTACTTAGTGCTCCCACATTAATCACGGCTCCACAGCCAATCAGGGGCGTCTATGAGCTCACGCAAGTGGAAGGAGCAGATAGCGCTTTCCTCCGAGTGTGTTACTCCGCCCCCAATGGGTTATAGTCTTCGGCCCTCCCGGCTGAGTGGTAGTAGCCTTAATGTGGAGCCCCCTAGTAACGATATGTGTGTGTGTGTGTGTGTGTATGTGTGTGTATATATATATATATATATATATATATATATATATATATATATATATATACACACACACACAGTGGAACCTCGGATTGCGAGTAACTCGGTTTACGAGTGTTCTGCAAGACGATCAAAGATTTTTTATAAATTTTGACTTGAAAAATGAGCATGTCTTGATTTACGAGTTTTTTGACGCCAACACACACACACCTACACACATACACTCTCTCGCCTTTACACCCCCCTCCCCGGCTTCTCACAGACACATACACTCTGCTCTACACAGAAACTCTGCTCTGTCGTGATTCTTTTCAAAGGTAAAGTGCTGGTTCATTTGTTTTTTGTTTTTTTTTACTTTACAGCAGTGATTCCGTTAGTCTGTGCTCATGCAAGTGTCATTAGAGGGATTTCTTTTTTTTTTCTGTTAAAACAGTGTTTCCATTGTGTGTGATTGTTGTGAAACTTAAAAAGCGAGGTGGGGGGAGGGAGGAGGAGTTTTACTGTGTAAGACGAGGCGAGGGAAGGGGCTAATTCCACACACACACACACACACACACACACACACACACACACAAATACACGGCGTCTGCGCGCACAAACGGAAACACTTATCTGTTGGGATTTATTTGAACTTTTTTTTAAAGGTAAACTGCAGGTTAATTTGTTTTATTTTTACTTTATATATTGTATTAATTATTTTTCTGTATTTAAACAGATTTGGAACGAATTATTTGAGTTTTCATTATTTCTTATGGGAAGATTTGATTTGGTTGTTTGGTGTTTTGGAATACAAGACCGCTTCTGGAACGAATTATGCTCGTAATCCAAGGTTCCACTGTATATATATTGAAAATGTTGAAAAAATTTAAAATTACATGCACATCTTCATTACAATAAATATTCACCCATTTTAAAGTGTGGTTTCTTTCAGTAGTGGAAAGGGACAATGTGAATCAAAATAATTAATTACTATAAGGTGCCGTATTGGTCTTAAATCAAACTTTACTCACGCATGCACACAAACATAACACACCTGCACACATACAGTATATAAACAGTCACACATGCATGTATACTACGAATTGCTCAAACAAATATATAGAAAATGCGTGCACATACATAATACATAATCAGCCTGCTATTGGACCGTTTAGAAGACGTCGAGTGATTTATCACAAAAGTGGGGGGGTATGGAGGGTCGGAACACTGTTGGAATTTCCGAGTATGTGTTTGGATTGAAAGTTTCATTTGAACCCTAGACTGCGGCCCATACATTACGACTATGGAACAAAAGCGGTATGGGTTTTTTATAGCTGATATCTGATTACCTTATGTCTAATCCAACAACTTGATCAAAATGTGACATTCTGTCCGTGAGGAAAATGTGACTCCAACAATGATTTTTTTTATTTTTTTTTAGCTATTTCTGAGTATAATTCTGAACTATGAATATTCAGTACATGAGTTTATCATAGAACTATGAATATTCAGTGATCCACAGTGACTAAATAATTTGTAAGAAAATGCAATGAATTGAGAGAATGAGAAAGAGAAACAACAACTTGCCAATTATCGCTCATGCACTCTAGCGTGTGTTAAATACAAAGATTTTGTATGCTGGATGTCAGCAAAACAATGGTGATAATGTGTTGTTATTCATTTCTGTTTTTTTCTCCGTTGTTATTTATAGCTAAATGACGTAGATGCAGGTGTAAACGGTTAAAAATTTATTTACATAAAGTAAATAATATGCAGTTAAGACAGCTAAAAACAATAGTTATAAAGTTCATTGTGATACAGTTCATAAGGTATAACAGTTTAAATAAGAAACCCTTTTTAAAAAAAAATACTTTCTTATATTTTCTAAAATGATGAATGTTAAATTCATAGTGTTTTGTGCTCAACTGTGAACACTGTCTAACATGTCACTAGATGGCGCTTATCTCTAGAAGGAACCTAAAACCCCACAGAGGCCAGGTGCTGCTGATTAGCTAAACACAAGCTAAAGTTTACTGCCTCTTTGCCTCTAACTACAAGTGGGTTAATATTCCTCCAAATGAGATGTAAATACCCTTGAGTAAGACATAAGAGTGTTGAGAATCTGTGGTGGTAACTTGAAAAGCACGCAGTTGGTAGTTGTGCTTCGACCTTCGTCGAAGCTAATCGACCTGTTGGCAGTGGATACAGTAGCATACGGAGCCATAGCGAGGTTAGAACCATCGGTATTGTTGCCATAGTAAGCGCCAGAAACGTTAAAGAGCTAATATACAGTACATATTGTTTTGCTAGGTTATTTACTGTTTGAATTGCTGTGTTTACTTTGTTTCATCTGGAGAAAAATGTCTGTCCTCTAATACTGGAACTGTTGTTGAACTGAGTTGAGCCAAATGTGGAAAATGTTTGTTTTTCTCATCATTTTGCTGGTTGAAAAGTGAAAAAAAAAGAACATATTTCGAAGTACATTTGAATGTACAATGTTCAAACTATTGGTGTATTTACACAGAATAGAGTCACAGTTCTCCTAAGATTGTTGATGATGATAAAGAACAGCTGAGCTATAGTGACCAAGCTGATGGTGAAAGTACCGAGGTGACTGATGATGAGGAAGATGCAGAGCCACCTGATATAAAAGACAGTCTGAGGCAGTGGGTACTTTGTTTGTATGCATTTATTTTCATCCACCTTGCTGAGAGAAAAAGCGGTTGTACCAGGGCTTTATTTTGTAGTTTATCATCATAATGGTTACATATATTTTCTTAGTATGTATTCATTTCATCGTGTTTGCAAATAAGTTTATGGCGCTATAAATGTGTGTTCTTATTATTGGCGATGAGGAAAAGAGTCTAATTTCATTTCCAATTTCCAGCCTTGCCATTATCTACTGAACCAACGTTGGGCCAACATTGTGACTATTTACTGAACCAAAGTTAGGCCAACCTTGTGATTGTACTGTGTACAACTGTGTACAATTACATATGCATACAGTATACATATTTATTTATATACAATACTTTTTAATATAAGTACACAATATCTTCACACTGCATACATCAGAATCATTGTTTACATGCAAATTATCATCGTATACAATACCTTCCTATTGCACCCACTTATAATTCATTTGCTCATTTGCACTGATCATATTACCTTCCTCACTGTATAATGTTTACATACTGTATGCAAAGTTCTTTATCATGGTATACAATACCTTCCTTACTGTACCACCTATGATCATTTGCACCATTGTGATTATTTAAATGCCCACTGTGAAAATCCACTTCTGGTTGGATGCTAACTCTATTTTGTTGCCTTGTACCTACATGTGCAGTGACAATAAAGTTGAATCTAATCTAATCTAATCTATTCTAACTATTATTTTTCAACCAACGTTGTGCCAACATACACACATTACACACTAAGTTGCACAAACATCTGGGATCAGGGCCAACCTTGTGATTATCTACTGACCCAACATTGTCTTTGGCCCCACCAATGGGTCCGTTGGGTCAATGGAAAAAAATGGCATTGGGACAACCACTGATGCCAACATTGGCCCAATGTATGCACTGCAATTGGCCCAACGTTGGCCCTTCAGCAGTGTGTAATCGGGGATAGTGATATGTCTTCATTAAATCTCGAAAGAAATGCAAAAAAAAGTAAATTTGTAACTCACTTTGCTTGACGTTCCACTGACATAAGCAAGTTTTGAACCGCTCCCAGATGTTTGTGCAACTTAGCGGATGTTCGGTTCATTCGCTCGTATGACGAAAATGCTTCATATGCAAATCTCTTGCAAAATTTCGATTCTTAAGGCGATAAATTTGTAATGCGGGGCATTCAATTATACAGAATATATTCCTTAATATACAGTAAGTGTAAAGCTTCTTTTGCTGTCTCTACAACTCACAACACAGTCATGAATATTAATATGCAAACACTGGTAATTAATACTGATTACATTCAGTAGTATAGCTTGGACGAATCTTCAAATTAGAAGGTGTTGACTAATCTTCTGTAACATCAGCTTGTTTATTGTGGGACCTACTGTTTAAAGAAAAAAAAAAATTATGTGCATCCCTCAGACCCATAGTTTTAATAAAAAATATATCACTGGTATTTTTTATCACTGTTTTTTTTTCTCTCCTCTCTGCTCCCATGATTCTTTTTGTTTCTTCCTGGCTGCAGTATTTTCTAATAAATTTAGTATTTTTAGTAGTACCTTTGCCAAAATATTAACCAACAATTAACCCAATTTAATTTCTACCCAAATTTTCTTTTGATCCCAATTTTTCTTTCTGAACATATCCAAAAAAAAAAAAAAAAAAGCGTGGCAGCTGCATATCAAAGAAGAAAATACTACGTCCTTACCGGTTTCTATTGCATTCCTGCTGAGTTATACAATTCCTTACTGCATTCACACAATTTTTTTTTGCAGATGAAATGGGAACATGGTTCAGTTTGACAGGACTAAGGGTGATATAAATGGATTCTATAACAATGCAACAAGCTTCACATCTGCATATCTCAAATCTACATAAAAATATATGTGTTTAGAATACATTATCTATTCAATATGAATACTGTTAGATAACTACCTAAATGCATTCCAGCGTAAATTTTGGTTGGCTCAACATTGTGAGTTATTTGGCAACGTTATGTACATTGGCACAGTGTAGAGTTGGTATTAGGTTGGTTTTGAAAAATAGCATTACTGTGATGAAATGATGTTGGAACAGCATTGACTACGACAGCGGGATAACAAATGCCCCTAACACAATGTTGTAAAAATGACTTTAAAACAATATCACTATCAAACCAACAGCATGAGTGAGATTCAAACAATGCTGTCTGCAATGAGAGCACTGAGTGCTTACCGCTGGACCACTAGGGAACATGCTGTCTGTTGATGCTACTAAATGCTGAATATAACAATGAGTGCCAAAGAAAATACCAGCAATTTACTGAAATTTTAAATTGGAAAGCAGCCAAAAGGATTAAAAAAAAAAAAAAAAACCTGGTTAAGATCTGCTCTGTGAATGTGGACATGGATGCAGTTTGGACATTGTGCTAAAAAGTACAGTAATGTGGAAGCTAAGATGTAAAATATATTTAAACATAGAAGGTACATGTCAGGTATAACCCCTAGAGGGCGCCTTGCTTCCAGAGACTCTTTTTGTTTATGGACTTCATGTTCCAGGATGCACCTCGGTCAGGTGATGGGAGCACTCACCTGAACCAAGGTGACTAATTAGTTTGGCTATAAGATGCCAGGATTTTGAGTTTAGTTGGTCTTGCATCTGTTCTGTTCTGTTCAACTGTTGTTGTTGTTTATGCTGTTCTTTTCTGTTGGCTTTCTTAAAACTATAGTTTTTACCATAGTTCCTGTTTTTTTGTTGCCTTAGTTGCTTGTGATTATTTTTCATTATAAAAATCCATCTTTATAAGTCTCCTGTGATGATGCCTCGCCTGCAACCCCACTTTCATGACAGTGCATTACAACATTGAAGAGATGAGTGACATGAGATACACACTCTGCGTGTGGGAAGCTGTTGGGTCGGTCCCAATCTCCGATCAGAAATCTAAACCCTGTTAGAAACCTAAGGGTCAATGGATGAGTCCGGACGTTGTGCGGATATGTTTACCGTCACAAATGCTCCAAATGAAGGTTGAAATTTAGTTGTTTTGAAGTCGTTTATGCAACGCTGTGTATGGGTCACTCATTCAAGGTTATCTCAACGTCATTGAATCAAAGTCATCGTCTAACATCGTAAAAACACGTCTATGTTAAAACGATCATCCAACATTAGGGTTCCTGCAGAGCTGCACCTTACCCAATATAAGATTAAAAACCAATCCTTAACCTTTCCACCTTGTAAAAGGATAACATATCCCATAGACAGAAATCACAGTCTAGTCTTCATTAAGAGACGCCTCAACCGTCTCAAAACCACAAAAACTTGATTCATTGTAGATTCACAAAACCTAATGGGTGTAAATATTTTACTTTTAAAAGTTTTACTTAAGACATTGTCAATCATTAGACAAATGCATGCTGTCTAACGTGATCCAAGTAATTAATTAATGAACGTGACCAAGTTCTCTGATTTAAAGTCGGCCATTGTTTAAAATGAAGCAAGTCTCAAGCAATTCACATGTGCAAAATAATTCAGTTCACTTATGCACGTTTCATTCTTTTTAAAAAAGAAGCCTATGAGAGTTCTAAAAGTCCTTCATTTGCTTAATTAAATTTTTCATTATTTTAAGACAGCAGGTCATAAATTAAACCAAATTGAATACTATGACTTTGTTTTATTTTTGCAGGAACGCTGAATCCATAAACTCAATACCCGCAAATTCTATCCATTTACACACGCACTCGATGTTCCTGAAGGCTGCAAATGATATGCGGGCGCACAATTATGCGGTTTGCATACACAACACCCTAGTTTGTGCATGTTTATGGAGCAGTGATGAAAGTTACATATTCATTAAGGAACAAACAGGAAAAGGAATAGAGCTGTTATTTTGCGTATGTGATAATGACGTTTTTGGTATCAAAATCAGCTTTCTTTTTCTTTTTTTCTTTTAAAAAAAAAAAAAGCTTTAAATGAACGAGATGCACTATGAAGGTTTTGGTTTTTAACCTATGAATCAGGTGTATTAGATTCAGACGGCTTTGCTATTAAGCAGAATGCTAAAAACACCCAGATTATAAGATTAAACAGGATTGATTAGCTTTTGGAAAGAAAATCTCAGGGTGCATGAATTAGGCAGGTTTTTTTAACTCGATACTTTTAGTTTCTGTAATGCTTTGGAACCAACATTAAAAAGTTGTTCTGACTTTCGTAATTGAGGAATGAATCTTTTTTCTGCTGATTTGACATTCTATCAGTTGCTATTTGAGGTCATGGTTTCATGATGCAATAAAAATTAACCTGCGATCTGCATTGATTTTTTTTTGCCTTGCACTTTATTGTAACCGTTATTTGAGGCAATATTTGTGCATCAGACTCCCAGGCAGCTGTCTTAGACACTTAATATAACAAACCATTTCATTACTCTGGAACAAAACAGATTTTCCTGTAGTTTCTGTTTAACATCATTATCCATTTTATTTTTAAACAGCCATGTAGTCTCGACAGCCTGTGGTGGAATTTGTCACACATTTCACATCTACAAGGGACGTTCAGTGAAGGAAGTCAAACTGGGACAATTGATTGTGCAGAATAGCAGAACATAGTTATGAAAGTAAAAACTTCCTTTAAGTCTGTTTATTTCTCTATATAATCCACTGTCCCCGATTGCACTGTCGCCTTGCATTGTTCGATTCCCGTCTCTGCGTGCATGGAGTTTACATGATCTCCCTGTGCTTGGTGGGTTTCCTCCGGGTACTCCGGTTTCCTCCCACAGTCCAAAGATATGTTGGTTAGGGTAATTGGCGTTCCCAAATTAGCCGTAGTGTGTGAATGAGTGTGTGACCGTACAGTATGTGTGTGCCCTGCGATGGATTGGCACCCTGTCCAGGGTGTACCCCACCTTGTGCCCTAAGTCTCCTGGGATAGGCTCCAGGCCCCCGTGACCCTGAATACAGGATTAAGAGGTATAGATGATGAGTGAGTGAGAGTAAAATGTATAGTTTGATGAACTTGTCTATATTTTTCTTTTTGCACAATACCAAAAAATGTGAAGAATGATGTATTCTGGAACACTGAATTCCCTCTTATAAGTCATCTTATGGAACACATCCCCAAAGCCCCTTCTGTCATTATAAGGAACCATTGCATATTTATAGACTTGTAACTTGGCTTTCAAGTACATCTGAAAGTGATGTCATAAGGGTCCTTGATAATGGATGATAAGTTTCGCCAGCACGCATGCTCTAATTAAACTGCGGTGAGTTCTAGCAGCGGGACTTCGTGAATGTGGGTAGAGATGGGGTTGGGCTGAAGTGCAGGACTAAACCTGACGTCCCTGGGGTTTCATGAGGGCGCCCTCCTAACTGTCCTGTGAGTCATGTAAACCATTTGCGCCACATCTTAGACCCCACTCTCTTACTACAGTCTTTCATACTTTAAAACTCAGGAAGAGAAAGTACACCTATGCAGAACAGGATGAGGCATCAGTAATGTCAGCATAGGACATGATCTTTCGCCCAGTGTTTAATGTTAAATCCTCATGATGGCCAGACCACTCAAATGTTTTTGTGATGCTGAAGATGTAAGGTAGCTTTTGATGCACTTAAATTTGAAATAATTTCTGTCTTTTACTGGTAGGGTGACTGCAGTTGCAAAAGTTAGGATAAAGTTTCTTTAGATGTCTCTTGTAGAGAAGCTGCTCAAAAGCAGTCATGCTATCCGCTGGTCAATCCTGAATCGTGTGTGCCAGAGCCATTCCACTGATTTCACAGTTATCTCTGAAGGTTAGACTGTTTTCAGCTACCATGCAGGGAGCCTTTAAAGAATCACTGGACGTCTGAGAGGCAGCGTTGAAGTTCAACAGCACTCCATATTTGGTTTTCACCCGGTTGATTGTAGCAAATCTCTCATCTGTGGATGTGGCCGTGTTGAAGAAGTCATTGGTTCAAAAGGCGTCTCATAGCTGAAATACCTCTTGCTGTTTCTCAGACTCTTTTCTTCCAGAAAAGTCTCCACGCTCATTTCTTCTCAAATGCTTTTGGCTGTTGTTTGGGCCTCAGGGAATCATTTCCCAGTATGTAATTAGGAAGGCTTTTGCATTTGAGATTAAATTCACTGTAATATCTAGCTGCACTGAGGCGGATTGAAGGAGCTTGTTCAGCGTATTCGTCATTGCCAGTGTCTCACACCATATAGCAAGGCTAATCGACAAGCAGTAGGGCTCGATTTGCTCTGAAAGTGTTTGTGCCTCCACTCTGGCGAACACGTTGGAACCAACTCTCCCTACTCTACCCATGTTCTACCATGTTTCTCAAAAACACTCCATCATCTAAATGTACACAAAGCTGATGAAGAGTTCTTTTATTTAAAATGAAGCTTCTCAGAATACTGGACAGGGTTTCCCCCAGGTACTCCGGTTTCCTCCCACAGTCCTCCAAAGATCTGCAGATTAGGCTAATTGGCATTCCCAAATTGCCCGTGGTGTGTGTGAATGAGTGTGTTAGTGTGTGTATGTGTGTGCCTTGCGATGGATTGGCACCCTGGCCAGGGTGTACCCCACCTCGTGCCCTAAGTCTCCTGGGATGGGCTCCAGGCCGCCACGACCCTGAATACAGGATAAAGAGGTATAGATGATGGGTGAGTAGGTGTGAATACTGGTATCCAGTATTGGATGTCAGGTATACAGTCCAAAATAAGGGAGTCTCTTACTTAACCCATAAAATCCCAGACCCTACTACGGAACATTATGGCTGATGTAGCACAGACCAAACACATTGGAACACATTTTGAAAGACGTCACATGGCATTTACCTCGACAGTTTCTGGGTTGAAAGCCCTTTGCCATGTGTCACTGCAATATTTTCTACTTCTTTTTTTTTTCATATCAATTTGTTCAAGGAATGCAGTTAGAAAAGTTCAAATAATAAATACGAGATGATATTAAATCATTAGAATTGTTAAATATGATGGAAATTACTTTCAGTAACAAAAAAGCAAGGTTTTTAAATCTAGCTTGCTCTGTCAATGCACAGGTACTACCCACTCACACCACCATTTTGGAAATGATGTCATGGTTTCATAAATTCATGACTGCACCTGGATGGTCATTATACTCTATGTCCCTAAGGGACTTCATGAGTTAAAGCCAAGAGGAAAGCAGAATAAGGAACTGTCCAGAACATTTAAAGGGTATGTGACACCTGTGTCAACATGGTTTTCTCCAGGGCTACGTCTCTACAGTTTCCAGAATCTTCTCCCTCACAATTTGAATCTGATTTTTTTTTTGGTATGCCCTTTCCAAGATAATGAGCATGTGTCCCTCCATCCTTAAGCTGGCTCATATGATTTCCCATAATGGGTCCAATTTTGCCAGTAATTCAACCTATTTTAGGAACTTTCCATCATCTGGGTGGAAGTTTGTCTGATGAACTCCTGACTGGTGGGATTTTTTTTTTATTCAGAGACTGGATGATCCTCATGAAATGTGTAAGGACATTCCATCATCTCTTTCTTTCAGCCTTTAACATTGCCATTCGTATCCGGACATACTGTACGGACGCCGGCTTGTTCCAGTTTGTTTTTTAAAGCAGTCGGTGCCAAGAGGAATCATAAATTAAGGTTATCCATCCACCTCGGAACATCTGTATTCCAACCAAGGACCATGGAGGGCAATGGTGACCATTGTATTTATTTCCATGGTAGGACCTCCGATCATCATTCACACACTACGGACAATTTGGGAACATTTGCTCATTTCAGACCATTTCAAACTGGCCTGAGAGAACTGACAACTAACGCCAAATAGCCTAACCTGCCTGTTTTTTGGACTGGGTGAGGAAATCTGAAAACCCAGAGGAAACCCACCAAGCACGGGGGAAAGCAGGCAAACTCCATGCACATAGACTCAACTAGGGAATTGAACCCAAGACCTGGGAGAGCAAGGCGACAGTGCTAACCACTAATCCTGTATTCAGGGTCACGGGGGCCTGGAGCCTATCCCAGGAGACTTGAGGCACATGGCAGGGTACACCCTGGACAGGGTGCCAATCCATCGCAGGGCACAGACACACACATACACTCACTCATTCACACACTACGGGCAATTTGGGAACGCCAATTAGCCTAACCTACATGTATTTGGACTGTGGGAGGAAACCGGAGTACCCGGAGGAAACCCACCAAGCACATGCAAACTCCATGCACACAGAGACGGGAATCGAACCCGGACCCAGGAGGTGCAAGGCGACAGTGCTAACCACTACACCACCGTGCCGCCTTCAATCACCTTCTATACCACTTTATTTTGTATTCAGGGTCGCAGGGGGCCTGGAGCCCATCCCAGGAGGCTTAGGGCACGAGTTGGGGTACACCCTAGACAGGGTGCCAATCCATCACAGGGCACACTCACTCACACACTCATTGACACACTACGGCCAATTTGGGAACGGCAATTAGCCTAATCTGCATGTCTTTGGACTGTGGGAGGAAACCGGAGTACCCAGAGGAAACCCACCAAGCACAGAGAGAACATGCAAACTCCATGCACACTGAGACGGGAATCGTGTCTGGCCGGGAATCGAACCCGGACCCTGGAAGAGCAAGGCAACCCTGCTAACCACTAAGCCACAGTGCTGCCTAATTAAGGTTAAGTGAAGTTTCATGTGTATTTATTTCATATTTTAATTCATTCACATATTCTTTTCTAAATGATTGTTTTAATAAGCAAAATATAATAATAATATTGGAAATTGGTAATATTCTTAATATTTTTGGGCAGCTGGAATGGATTATCCGCATTTACATTATTTTTTTTATGGGAAAACGCATTTTGTAATACGGAATTTCACCTTAAGAACTTTCCTCCAGAAGGAATTAAATTCGTATGCCGAGGTACCGCTGTATTTGTCCAGTCTTTGGTGCCTTTCTTTATTAGTTTGTTGGCTTTTATAGAAAATATCTTATAGCCCAAAATTCTTGTTAATGATTCAAAGTGAATTTTATTAAAGGATAAAACAGAATAAGGACGCAGTTGACCGAAGTGCTGTACATTTCCTAAAATAGCTGCAGATACAGAAACAGACTTATAAAATGAAACAAAATTTAACCAAAACAATAAACAACAATAAGGAGTCCACCTTCATTGCATAAAATGCGCACATATACTGTACATGATTGAGTATAAAATCCAGCTCCTGGTTATCTTTTCCCCATTTCATAGCTGTCTCCGTAATAACCCTGACTTGTCTTTAGGGTAAGAAAAATCCAGCCCTGACTTGTATGGATCACTGTGCACTAAATCTATCTTCAGAAAATCTGCTAAGGCCAATGTGCTGGGTCATTTGGTGGAGCAGCAGCTATTCTATTAGGGTCTGCGCTGGTTGTATTTGATGTTGGATGTAAACTTCTGGTTCTGCCTGTATTGCCTGAGGCTGCATGTACTCCACCTGGGTCTGTGTTATTTAGTAAAGACAGGTTTTGTTCCATACACAGCAAGCTATGATGCACTGAATGTTTAAACTGGCCCCACCGGGTTTCCTTTCATACATTTTCAAATGACAAATACGATTTGTACTATAGCTTGGCTGAATGCAAGGTGCTTATTATGTGCTGAGTGATGTGCATCCATATTGCCCTGGATGCCCAGCTAATCAGCATCCAGTCCATTACTTTTCATCTTGCATTAGTCCAGAGATGTACTGTAACTAAACCATATCTAAAGGAATAGATAATCATTGTCTTGTTTTCAAATAATGAGGAGCGCCGTCAGACCTCTATATTATCTGGGTTGCTGCTGAAGAGAATGAGTTTAATTTTATGCAGCTGCATACTGTATGAACTCATGCTCATATGAGACGCGTTTATCTTTTCTGACCCACTGTTTATAAACACCATCGCCCGCTGGTTTTGATCAGCATTAATAAATTGCAATAACTCACTCTCACTTTTGTCTGGTATATAAACAAAAAGCAGGCAAGACGCAGACAAAGAAAGAGATGTAGTGCCCAGCTATGTTAGCGAGACAGGCAGAGTAGAGATGAGGAGATGCACTGCAAGCTAGTATATCAACTGAACATAACTGTTATTTGCTGACATCAAAATTAGAGAGGAGAGAACACAAATTTGCCTGAATGCTGTTTCTGCAGGTTACTCTCATCCTGACATAGTGTTTTTCCCCCCTTTTATACCCAGATGGATAGGTTTGCTTTGACATGAAGGGGAGGCGGGGCCTTGGAGAATTTGCAGCGCCCTATGCAACTCGCATCGTGAGTGTATAAGGCCATCTACAATTGGAAAAAAAACCAAGCAAATAAACAAAAAAAAACATTTAATACCTATTCAGCTTCACTATTTAAATATTGGAGATTGATTTTCCCCACAGATCTTACCTATTGTCCTATTGAATGTACAGTTGTTAATATGGTGGAGCTTTCTATAAGGAGACACACATTTATACACATGAGCACCTATATAGAATACTAGTATATGGACATACTGTATACAGTGCAGCTAAAAGTGTAACTATCATTGAAAAAGGTTGATCAGTAAAATTTTATAAATTGTAGATTCATTACACAAAGTGACATATATATATATATATATATATATATATTTTTTATTTTTTTATTTTTTTATTTTATTTATTTATTTATTTTCTCTGATTTTTCTCCCTAATTAAGGCGTATGCAATTTCTCCCCATTAAGGCTACTACCACGTGATTCCTCCAAACCACATGACTTCACTTTGAACTGCTCGCTCATGCGCCACCAGGGAGCGGCATAACACACGGAGGACAGCGCTATCCACTCCTCCCGCTTGCGTGAGCTCACAGACGCCCCTGATTGGCTGTAGAGCCGTAATTAATGTTGACACTAAGTACCCTCACAGCTGGAGGTCTAGAAAGAGCTCAGAGGGGAGTAGCAGCATCACCCGGGAATCGAACCCACAATCTCCGGGTGATAGGGCGAGCACCTTACCAGTGCGCCACTCGGAGGCCCGAAAGTGCAATATTTCAACCCTTTTGTTAATTTCAGTGGTTAAGGCTTACAGCTAATAACAAACTATAGTGCCACTATATACTGAACCTGTGAACAGTATATGCACAGACACAGAAGGTCATTGCTGAAAGGTCTGGCTGTTCCCATGTATTGAACCATTCCCTGAGTCATGTATTGAACTATTCCCTGAGTCATGTATTGAACCATTCCCATGGAAAGTTGCCTGGAAGTTAAAAGTGTGATAGGAAAAAGTGCACAAGCAGGAGCCTTAAGTGAATTGTCAAGAAAAGCTGATTTGAAAACTTTAGGAAAGCTTCACAAGGAGTGGAGTGAGGCTGGAGTCAGTGAACCAAGAGCCACCACGCAAAGACGTCTACATCTCCACTTTAATATCAAGACACTCCTGACAGTGTCAGAGGTATCTAAGTATCTAGGGCTATGGGGGGAAAAAACTGGGTGTTCTGTACAAACACCACATTCACATTTCAGGAACTCGGCTGGGAGTTACTGCCACATCCCTCGTACGGTCCTGACCTCGGTCCAAGCCATTTGTACATGTTTGGGCCATTAATAGGGTTCCTGGGAGGCCGACGTGAAGCAGACAATCTGATCATGGCTCTGACGTACTAAGAACACTTTCTTACCTTGATGGTGTCCAAGTGCTAGTGAAACACTGGGATCAGTGCATTAGTGTAGCAGCGGATTATATAGAGAAATAAATGGAGTTTTTACTCTCATAACTGTATTCTGTTAATCTGCATAATCAAAAGTCCTGGTTTGACTTGAACGCCCCCCCGCATTTTGGAATTGTATACATTCGTACGTACTAATTAGTTTGTGCGAGATTTGTATCCAAAAATATCTCCATGGTTATGAAAACCTGGGTGCAATGTATAGAAATAAATCAGGCTGACTTTCATCTCTTAAGATTAAATATTAAATTAAAATTTTCATACAGGCCTATGATAACACGCTGAACTCTAACTGAACCAAATAAAGTTGAAACATACTCGCGTCGTACAGTGTGTTATAAAGATTTTTGTCTTCCGAGATTTGGGAAGCTAGGCTGATGCTGCTGAAATAATTGGCACCTCTGTTTGGGAGTGTGTGTGAGATAGAATGCAGTAGAAAATCTGCAGCTCATTTAGTAATTTTTTCTGCACCACTGAGCTCACCAACCCTGATATTGTCTCGAAAGCCATGTTTTAAATGTGCTTATGTAATAGGGTATGTACATGCACTTAGTGCTGATCAGCTTATTTGGGATATTGCAGTAAATAATTAAATACGACAGGGAACAATAAGCAGAAACCAATGCATCGGTGATGATCATTGTCCTTATAACACAGGACCCTTAGAACACAGTGCAAGACAACAGCCTCCCACAGTAGGAACTGAACCCTAATAATATAGGGCCCTAGGAAAACTGGCCTCTAGAAATATAATGCCCCAAAACACAGGCTCTGTGAACATATAATTTTGGGAACATGGGGCTCTGATAACATAGGGTTCTGGGGCACTAAGTAGATTGGGCCACAAGAAAACATCTATACATCCATCACGGAGGTTTGCTTCTACGTTCATGGGACTTTGGAACTAAGGCCGTGAAAGATATATGATCTGCAGAATTTTGGGCGAATTTGGGAATGTAGGAATTGAAAGAACATGGGCCATAAGGCTCTGACAACATCTGGCATGCAGAACATCAGGTCATCAAAACAAAGAGCCAAGCCTTGGTGAGGGATGAATGAATTTATCTATTCCTAGGGTTTAATGGCCCTCTATTCTTATATTCCAAGTGTCAGATGTTCCCAGAGCCCTATAGTCCTACTGTAGGTTCCTACAATATACTGTAGTATTCTAGGTAAATGTTCTTGAACCATGTGCACCTTGACCTATAGTCCACTGAAAATATTGGCCCCTGCATCCTAGGAGCACAGGGTAGTAAAGACTCTGGTAACACAGGGTGTTTAGATCACAAAGCACTCAAAACACTGGATCATGAGAACATAGGGACTTGGGAACAAAGTCATTATGTCACAGGGGCCTGAGAACATGAGGCCATAAAAGTTATGTGATCTGTGGAATTTTCAGCGACTTTGGGATTGTAGGAATCGAAGGAACAGGGACCAAAAGGCTCTGGCATGGGGAACATTGGATCTTCAGAAGATAGAGCCATAAAACCTTGGGGATAGATAGATAGATAGATAGATAGGTAGATGGATGGATGGATCTATCACTAGGGCTTAGAGGCCCTATGATCTTTTATTCCAAGGGCCATATGTTCCCAGAGCTCCATTCCTAAATTCCTACAATGTATTATGCTATGTAAATAGGGTTAGGGTTAGGGTTAGACTAACCCTAACCCTACAAATGATGTAAACAACTTGCCTGCTATAGCAGTTACTCAGTCGTATTCCTGATGATATGCAGTATCTAACACAAACCTCTTATTATCCTCTATGGGTCTTTAGACCAGCTATTTGACATTGTCACTTTAAAAATGTGACTTAGTATAATTATAAAAGCACAATCTTATTTCACAAAGATGTAAAGTAGGTATTTGATTAGCACGGGTGTGAAATAATAACAGTGTGTAAGATCAGAATCCACTTCAAGACATCGTCAGAAAGGGAGATTTTTGTTCTTTTGTCATTCACCGAGTCATTTCCTGCCATTTTATCCCCGAGGAACGGAGACAGAATACAGATGAAAGAAAGGATATTCACGTTCTTAAATTGGCTGCATTCAATTTGAAAGGCTTAATTTAGAAACTCGATCCAAACAGCTGATAATTTCTTTTTTGTCAGTGAGCTAATAAAAGATTTGCCTGCTCGGTTTGATTAACCATCTATTCGTCTGTTGAGGATTGACAGCTATTATCTCATCCTGATCAGAGAGGCAGTGTGCTGAACAAAAAGAAATCTCACAAACTTTTTTAACCTTTATGAATAGAGTCGTTTAAAAATGTCTGTTTTCTATTTACGGTAGTACGCTTATTATGTGAAATATGTGCAGAGATTCAGAAATGTCGAGTGCTTGGGCATTTATTTTTATGTTACTACTTGAGCTAAGCATGGCTCTTATTTCACAGCTCATTACTCACTTGACCTTCTTGAAATTAGCCTCAACCAAGCATGTAAATATGTATTGTAAGAGGGGAAAAAAAAGACTAATTTTCATTGCTTTCTCACAACAAGATACAAAAAGAAATGATAGAAAATTTTTACCAAACATATTAAACAGCCATCATATAACAGTGTAATGATGAAACACAGTTTGTTCAGGAACAGTATTGTGTCAAGTGCATTTGAAAACCCATCAAGCACCATGATGAAACTGGCTCTCACGAATACCTTCCCAGGAACACAAGACCAAAACTTACCTCTTACGTAAACTCAATGTGACATTCTAAAACCATCACATCCATCCTCTGTATTGCTTGTCCGGTGTAGGGTCATGGAGAACCTGAAGGCAGAGGACAACCTGAGTGGGACACAGGCACCTTCACACATACAATCAAATATATACTACAGGAAACCCCAGTCAGCCTTCACCGAATGTCTTTGGCCTGTGAGGCAAAATTGGAGAACTTGGGGAAACCCACCCAAGTATGGGAAGAACATAAAAAGGTGCGAGGCACCAATGCTAATCCTTTAGTAAGAGTACTTCCAGAAATTTGTAGAAAATTCAAAAACAACAGCAAATCAGAAACCACAAAAGAAAAACAACAAACACCTGAAGTTACAACCTGAAACTTACTTAAAATGAATGGTTAGTTCGGCTGTTGAGCGTCACGGTGGCTTAGTAGTTAATATTGCCACCTTGTACCTTCAGGTTCTGGGTTTGGTTCCCGCCTGAGGGTCTGTGCTCATGGAGTTTGCATGTTCTCTCCGTGCTTGTTGGGTTACCTCCCATGCAAGTTAGGCTACTCGGCGTTCCTAAATTGTTCATGATGTGCAAGTGAGTGTGTGTATCCTGTCTTGTGCTCTAAGTTTCCTGGGATAGGCTCCAGGCCGTCCCAACCCCCACCCGCGACCCTATACAGTGGAACCTCGGATTGCGAGTAACGCGGTGTACGAGTGTTCCGCAAACCGAGCAAAGATTTTTTATAAATTTTTAATCGGAAACCGAGCAAGTATTAGTTTACGAGCGCCGAGTATCATGTATCACACATGCGACTCTTATTTTGACACCGAGCGTCACTCTCCTGATTCTGTTAGTATGCGCTCATGCCAGTCCCGCTTTTTTCTGTTAAAAAGGTGTTTCCGCTGTGTTTATGCGTTTGTTGTGAAACTTAAAAAGTGATTCCGTTAATATGTGCTCATGCCAGTCTTCGAGAGATTTCTTTTTTTCCTGTTAAAACGGTGTTTCTGCTAATTCCACACACACACACACACACACGGCGCCTGCGCAAACCAACGAAAACACTTATCTGTCAGGATTTATTTGTACTTTTTTTTAAAGGTAAAGTGCAGATTAATTTGATTTATTTTCATTTTATAGATTGTATTAATTATTTGTATGTATTTATTTTTTGGGGCTGTGGAACGAATAATTTGAGTTTTCATTATTACTTATGGGAAATGATGATTTGGTTTACGAGTGTTTTGGAACACGAGCCCACTTCCGGAACAAATTATGCTCGTAATCCAAGGTTTCACTGTATACAGAATAAAGTGGTATAGACGATTAACGATGATGAGTTTAGCTGTTGTCCAGAGCTGTCCGATTTAATTGATTATGCAGTTTAATTTAACAATTTAGTCAACAAAATGAATCAATATTTTGATTTAGAATTGATTCACATTTTTGTATTGTTTAGGACAACCATTAAATGCTCTAAAATGTAATAATACCTTTAAAAAAATCACTGCAGCTTTTGTAGAAAATACGGACCACTTGCATCATCCGCAAATACTCATGTTTTGCCAGATCACCGCTTAAAATAAATAAATAAATAAATAAATTATAGGCAGTTTAAACAACCATGAGCTACAGTTACATGGCATTTTGATGTTTATTAAATACTTTTCGTAGTTTTTCCTTCCAAATCGGTAAGAAATATCGCTGCTTTAGACAAATGAGACAGTGTTGCGACATTGAAAACTTTGAATTGATACATTGAATGAAATTGAAAATCACTGTGCCAAAAATGAATGAATACAATCAACTTATCAGTTGATCAGTTAATCAGCGGTCTACCTGTGCTTGACACCTATAGTTACCCTGGCTGTTTTAGTTGTGCTGTTCACATTGTAGATTCACCTGTTGCTTTTTTAAATTAGATTTAACGTTGCATTATTCATAATTTTTTTTTTGTCTTTTCTGATTTGCACTTTGTGTGTTTTTTGTTGTTGTTTTTTTTTGGTTTCATAATGGGTTTTCCCCTTAGAGGCCATCGTACTCAAAATAGACACCTTAGGCTTCAGTGTCCCAGATTGTGTGGTACAAACAAGCAGATTCTGAGATGACGGTGGTTGCTTTTTATTTATAGTGTCATGCTCGAATGGAAATTTAGGGTTTAATGGGGTTAAGCATCACAATAAGCTGAAGCTGTGAGTCTCGTAACAAGACAGTGATCAATAAAAACCCATCGCATCAGCTGTTATTGCTCTTTAAATGCAGTGACCATCCCGAGCTAATCGTGAGTTTATCATTTCAAGTTATTTAAATGGAACAATTGGCTGTGGAGGGGCAGTCACCCCTGAATCTTGCTCTAGTGCCTTTTCATTGGGGCTGAAATTGAATTTCAGTGAACCGCAACATTAAAGGCTCTCTGTGTGATGTCCAGTGTAAAAGTCTGGACGCTTATACTCCGTGAATAATACCATATTGCATGATGAAACACTGTCTTTTTCAAGATGAAACACCGTTTTACTGCCCCCGTCACATATGGTCATGACTTTTATGAAACTTCTTTCCTCCGCTTGGCTGGATGACATGTGAACTTCATTAAATCTCAGAGCTTGTTGAATAAGTCTTGAGGTCATGGAGGAATACAATCTTTTTTTTTTTTTCCCCTCTCGAGCAAGCAAGGTTGTCGCATTGGACATTCTTGTTGTCGAATTTCTCTTCGGATTCCTGAGAAGAAGTCAACGCACGTGCTTTTCTCTGGCACCGTCTCTGAGGGTTATCTGGAATCAATTTTCTGAGACCTGTGTTATTCCGCGGATGATGTCATGTTGAAAAAGTGCAGGCGCACTCGCTGGAGTTCAGAGGATTGTAACTTTTGGCTCCCGAGCACATTTCCAAGCATTTAGTCCAAGCTTTTTTCTTCTTCTTTGTCTTTTTTCAACCCAAGTGGTGAAGTGGCACACATGGATCGGGTTAGCTGCAGAATTGGAGTGTGTTGAAGATAAAAAGGAAAGAGATTCTCCATTCCAACACCTGCAATTTATCTCCAGTCGCTCAATGTATATATATATTGGGTTCAGGATTGTGCAATATGTACCTTAGTGACATCACTGCACAGCCTAGTCAAAATGATGAACTGATTTTTTTTTTCATTTATTCTTTCTTAGTGTTTGAGTTTTAAGGGTTAATCCTTTTAAGTTTTTTTTAAAATTTTTTTTAAAGAAAAGCCCGTTCACCGTTCGAAACTATGTACTTGTGCGACCATCTGTATAGCCTTCTTATTCTTTTTACAGCAGCTGCCATCCCTTGCGTTTACTGCCTCTCCGTACACCGCTCCTGTACCTCTTTATTTTGCTAGCGAGAGACCGGTGTACCGTCCGATATTAGTTAATCGATCGCGGATGCCGTCGTTCTCCCAGCCAGAGTTTTGAAAAGGATGAGCAAATCTACTTGGATGGCTGTCAATATACTTGGGTGGTGATGGATATCTCAGTGTGGAGAAAGTGTTTGAATAGCACCGGACGAAATGTGGACCGATACACTAAGGAAGGTGAAAGTTTCATAAAGAGAATCGGATTCATCACTACGAGTCTGAGAGTAAGCATGAGCGTATTGGGACGGAAACATCCTCAATCGCCGACTGAGAAAAAAGTGCAAAAGTCCATCAACCATCAGCTGTAAAATTGATTCTTACAGTTTTCAGGATTCTCAAGGGACGGAATTGGAACATTATGAGGACAAGCGCTCAACAATCAACAGTGCTCGTTACAGTGAACTGAACAGAGGACTGCTATCCAAGGCCGTCGCGTTCATTCACGTCCGCACACTGTCGACAAAACTTGGCTTTGAAGTGTTAAAGCATCCTCTTAAAGACTCTACGGTCCTCATCTCAATCTATCAGACTTTCCCCTGTTTAGTCCCCAGAAAGCAGCCCTACTAGTACGAAGGTTCGCTTCTGATGAAGAAGTGAAGACGGCGGTGCATTCGTGGCTCGCAGCTCCGCCGTAAGCATTTTTTAATGAGGAAATATCAAAGCTTGTTGAAAGATGAATACATTATATTGAAAAGCAAGGAGATTATGCTGAATGTGTTTGTCTTTTCTTAAAATGTCCTTTAAATAAATTCTACAGGCAGAGTGCGGATACTTTTTGACTCACCTTCTTACATTGTAAAACAATAATCTCATTTGAACAGTGGATATTGAGATGTGTTTGCTACTCATGATCTGTAAATCCTTCATCTGCTGGTTGTTAATTGGTGATTTCTGAGGCTGGTGACTCTCAATGAGCGTCTCCTCTCCAAGTTCTGGACTTGTTTTCCTGGGAAGGTCTTCATGAGAGACAGTTTCATCATGGTGTCTGATGGGTTTTTGCAATACTGTTCTCGCAAGAACTGTTCCGGAGCAGTTATCGAGTCCCATATGTGTAATTTCATACAGTAGTTGTGAAATCTCCAATATTGTCCTAGAATAAAGAAACATCATTGAATGAGAAGGTGCGTCCAAACTTTTTCTTAACAGGTAGTTAATTTTTCTCCAACTTGCAGGGTATTTAATTGATCCTTTTTCTCCCCAGTGTTTTTGGCTGTAACATTGTTTTTCATTGCTTGTGCAATTTTCCTGCACCTGTTTTCGTGCCAGTTTGTTCAGCTTGCTGATGATGGAAACACCATAAGGAACTTAAAAGCTAAATAGTGCATACAAGTTGGTAGTTACACTTGGCTGAGTTGTGTGGTTGGCAGGCGCTTGACCATATTTCCTCATAGCTCTGAGTAGGTGCAGGAGTAAGATGCGGAATGCACATGTCGACTCGAAGCCTGTTTCAATACGGTGAGCTGGCTGAACCTGTGACTCAGTAGTCTGTGATTACAGCCTCTGCAGACGGGACAGCTGGAGACGGGGTTCCCACACGTTGGTATCTCTTGCAATCAGTTAATGATTGTGGAAGAGACCAATTGTTTGCATTTTCTTTTTTTTCTCTCTAAAACTACTTTTAAATTTAGCTTTCAAAATATGGTTATAGTTTTGTTTACCTTTTTCCTTCCCTGTCCTACGTCATTATAGACATATAATGGAAGAATGGAAAAATCTGAATCAACCGGCTTCATAGTGCCACCGAATTTCACCAAAACGTGTTATGAAAAACAGGCTCGATCTCAACGCTCATTAATCTGAACTCTTTCACCTAGAATAACCCATTTGCCCTGTTAAAATTAATTTAGCCCGGACAGCTGAGTTATCTTTTGTGTTTGATTCTTCTTGCTGCTTTTAAGCACACACTGTTTAATGAGAGGTCATGCTTCGTTAAAAAAACTGAAAAATCCTGCCTTCATTACCAGTCCTACTCAGTCCTGCGCGTCCAGCCTGGTTTAGCCGATGCTGAGAGCGCCTAATAGTGACATTATCTTGGATCGTTCCTCTAATAGCGAGTGACTTTACTGCCGGGAGTACGGAAGCGAGCCGAGGGTCGATCGGGTCGTTTCCCGCAGCGCTTCAAGGATTTTGTGTGACCCCCTGGTGGTCGATACAGGATGTTCTCTCCGCCTCTGGCGCCAAGGGACGGACAGGACCCGGGAGTTTTTTTGTAGCTGTGGAGGATTAACGTAGAGGAGAGCAGCGGGAGGAAGCTCCAGATGGAAATTGATGGCTAAGATTTTCAGAAACCCGCATTCCCACGCAGCCACATGGTCCCTTGCTTTATAACGCTCGACTGCTTGCACTGAGACAAATGGGCAAAAAAAAAAAAAAAAAGAGGGTAAACTCTTGACTTTGTCTGACTTTCACAAATCTCTCGTTATTTCCCATCTCCCGTTCGTGCGGGAGCAGATTACCGTATGCTAATTCTCCCCAGAGAATCAAAGCCCTGCGTCTCAGCGTGTCCCTGTGCAATAGGCATGGCTGCGTGGGCCGAGTCCTTTAGATCCGATTGAATTATCTGCGTCAGACGACTGAGAACGCGGAAAAGGCTTTATTCTAAAGTGGAAATCTGCAATATATTTTGGATGAGCTTGCTTTTGTGGCTCTGATGGGTTTACAGAAGCCTGAAAAAGAAAAAAAAAAAAAAAAGCAGCAGAGACGAAACGTTCCTCGCTGCTCAGCCATGACTGGATTGACTGACGGAGTTTTTTGTTTCATCATATTGGTAAGAACCGTTCATTAAGGCCTAATGGATAAATCCGAGTCTGTTCAGTTAAGTGCGAGCGCGAGCGCATAGCGACGGGATGCCTGTGGCTAAAACTATTCGCACGGTTTCTCCACAGGTCCCACCCCTGATGTGCGAAATCATTTGGCTTCATTTAAAATTTCTATTTTTATGGCACTATTAGAAGGCTGCGATTAGGATTTGGTCAATTGCGTTCATAGCTGTTAACCTCAAGGCAGGCTTAATCTTCCTACAGTCCTTCACAATGGGGTAAGAACGGATATGTTTGACAGATAGCATCTTAGTGTTCACCAGCTGGCTACTAATTTGTCCTTCTGTTCCTGCAGAAATTGTTTTATAGTTTCTGTGCACAATGGGAACGGCACGAAAGAACATCCAACTCATTGCGACCACTTACACGAGAGGAAATCTGCTATGAGTGTAGTGATTTGCCAGGTCTGTTATTACCCCTGCCACTGGTACAAATTGTCCCTCCCTTTTTCCTTTCTTTTATTATTATTATTTTTTTACCCCCATACTTGTTGTTTCTCATCCATCCATCATGGTGTAGTGTTTCAGTACAACTTTGAGCTGGGCAAACCTTGCTGAGATTAAGCAGCTGTCCTGCACCTGACACTGGTGATCATTCCGATCTCTGTGAGGTCACGGTTTGATGATGTTGGCAAATGAGAGGAACCTTTCCAACAGTGCCAGAAAATGGATTTTGAGGAGGGGATTTGACAGGAGCTGATCTACAGTAGTAACATTTGATTATTATAGACCTCGATGTAGATAAGGGGTGAAGAATTCATTCGTTTATCTTTCTTCTATACCGCTTATGGTGTGAACAGGTTCACAGGGGACCTGGATGCCTATCCCAGGACACTTAGGCCACGAGGCGGGATGCAGCCCGGACAGGGTGAGAATGCACACCTAATCTGCATGTCTTTGGACTGTGAGAGGAAACCAGATTAGCCGGAGGAAACCCACCAAGCACTGGGGCAACATGCAAATCGAATCCTCGATCCTGCAGGTGGGAAGTCACAGTGTTACACCACTACGCCACCGTGCTGCCTCATTGAACTCCGGGTGTGAAGCAGGAATACTCGGAGTGGAACAGGACACCATGCACACACACATTTACACCGTGGCTCAGAGTTCCCTCCAGCGCTGTGCTTTAATTCCGGGGCGATGTTGGGGCCGCTTTAGATTAGAAACTAGAGAATTATATCAGGGTTCACTTGGTGATGAAAACCTTTACATCATGGAAAACATTTATTAATCACTTTATCCAGACTTGAAATTATCAAAGTTTTAGAAAGGATGAGCTCTCAATCAACATTAGGTGTAAATAATGGATATCGCTCAAGTGTTTGTGTGTAATGTTCTGTATCTGTGTCACATCTGTGTGCCCATGTGTAATGACGGGTTGGTGTTATGTCTCAGTCCAGCTTCACTTACTTATATAACCAACAGGCTCCAGCTTCTTGTAATTTCAGCCCTGGATATGGAAGATATATTTTGGACTATCTAAAACAGGTAATATTGTTTTGGCATTCTTTGCGCGCTCAGCGATCCTGTAAAAATGTTAGCTTGGATGGTTAAAAAAAACATCACGTAAAGTAAAGCCTTTATTTTGTCACATATACATTACAGCACAGTGAAATTCCTTCTTCGCATATCCCAGCGTAACTGGGGTCAGAGCGCAGGGTCAGTCATGGTACAGCGCCCCTGGAGCAGTTAGGGTTAAGGGCCTTGCTCAAGGCCCCAACAATGGCAACCTGGCTGAGCTGGGAATTGAACCGCCGATCTTCCGATCAGTAACTCAGTGCCTTAGCCCACTGAGCCACCACTGCCCTAACGTGACTGTCCTCAGACTGCAGTTAAACTGATGATGTTCCCAAAAGCAGGTTAATCTTTTGAGATTTTAGCTGTGTGACTTTTACACACTTCCTGATAACAGCGCCGACAGCAGACGCGAGCATCTTCGAGCCTGCAGTTTAAATTTCTACACTAACAATTGATAGTACCAATGAGCATGGAGGATTCCGTGTTTTATAATCCTTTACACAAAAAAATGCACAGTACAATGATGAGTCTTTTAGAAAACATTTAAAAGGGCCGTACGTCTGTGACCGATGATCCCGGCTGATGTGGCTCGGAGCCCACATCTGTTTCTGTGAACTTTCACGCTCTCAGTGGAACCTGGTTCGATGACCAAAGGTGTTCTGTTTTTTTCTAGACAATGGCGACCTCATACTGACCACCCATTCAGCTGGGAATTATTGCAGCATTATTGCCTCGTGCAGTCCTGACCTCACTCCAAGCCATTTTCACATGTTTGGGCCATTAAAGGAGTTCCTGGGAGGTCAGCGTTTCAGTTGTGAATCAGGCAGGCTTATACCAAGAAAACATTTTACCTTGATCGTATCCAAGCACTAGTGAAACACTGGAAGTGCATTAGTGCAGCAGGGGATTATATAGAGAATAATCAAGTCCCGGTTTGACTTGAACACCATGCTTACTGTTACGACTATCTAAAACAGGTAATCCAGTCTGGTTGATGATCACACCTCAGGTCACTTTTCTCGAATGGGTGAAACAAAACAGATGTTTGAGATTTACCAGTCTACGTATTGTAACGGGTTCGACCCAAAGTTGCACATTTCTAGACAATGAGATCTAAGCTGTCCTCAGCGCGGAGATCAAAGGGCGGAAATCCAAATGTCCTTTTTCAAAGTCTCTGGGGCACGTTCCATTTCCCACTTGCGTGCCACTCTCAGTCTCCACTGCGTTACGCTCTTCTCGGACCCCGGACTAAACGCCGCGCCTTGCTTATATAATACGGAGCACGCCGTGACAGTATATACCGGCATGGTTTTGGGTGGTGGGAGAGAACCAGACAACGTGAAGGAACTGTAAATGGGCAAGAACAGAACATGTGAAACTCCAGACAGACGGTATAACCCTTGGGCAGAACCTTGGGCTATGATGCAGCAATGCTGCCTGCTGCTCTGTTCAGGGAAAAGAGATAGATAGCAAGAGATAAAGATAGCCAAAGAGATGCTGAGCCAAAGGACGGGTGTGACCGTGATGGATTTGAGGCGGATCACATGCTGCACATTATTTTGTGTTGGGAAGAACACACCGGGCATCACGAGAAATCGCCAGTCATCCCTGGGATTGTGATTAAATCCCACACTAAGACCTAGTGATAGAAATTGAAATGTCTTCTCCTTTCCCATCCCAAGGACACGATGCGTTCCAAATATCACGATGTTCATTATGACCTTCAGGAAATCAGTGAATTAAAACTAAAAAAAAAAAAATTATAATAGAGTTAGTGTTTTATTTTTGTTGCGTTTTCTACAATACAAGAAGGGAAAAACAGAAAAAAAACAACCTGTTGTTGTTCATCTTTGAACAGCATGAAATGAACTGGCCTGGACTATTTGTCTCTTTTTTTTCCTCGGTCATCGATGCGAGAGACTTGTTCCGCTGTGGCAGATGGACTATGTGATTGCCACCGTGAGGAATCGAGGGGCAGAGTTTCACCTCACTGCTTCACCTTTTTTTTTTTTTTTTTTCGATTTCAATCAGAATCCGCACAAACAGCTCCTGCTGGTAAATATAAACAGACACATGTCAGGGTGCGTTCACGTTTATTAGTCAGTTTGCTGAGCCTGAATCACAGCGAAGGTGATGCAGGTTAGAGTCACACTGCGAATAATTAAGTGGATCCAGCAACAACAAACGGCTGGGGGATAAAACGCTAATAATTCGCCGTGGCCAAAGATGGACAAGTAAACAAACCTTTCTCAAGTGGAATTAAATCCCCCAAAAAGCAAAAAAAAAAGTAAGCTGGTGCTCAAGACATTTCTAGATAATGAGATATAAGAGATGGTCTAAATCTCTCAAACTCACCACATTGTGTTGGGCTGAAGCTCTTCCTCTTTGGCTTTTCTCCGTTTGCTTCATGTGGCTCGGTTTAACAGCTTACAATCTCCAAAACATCTCCACAACACACGGCGTGTTTGTTTCCCTTCCCGCAATTGGCTCGATTCAAGCTTGAATCACTTTCTCGCTCCAGTCGAACCATGCTAATTTGATTGGAAGTGGACCAAGACCACCTCGCTCAGATGCCGAGTGTGATCGCTGTGTTCTCGCTTACTTAAAAAAAAAAAAAAAAAAGCAGAAAAACACACCAGGTTTCCGTTAGAGATATATAACGATTACATTTTCCTGGCCAATTTCAGTCTTTTAAAAAAAAAAAAAATTTTTTTATAAGACTGACCTGTTGATTCTGATTCTTCATTGTTATGAAAACTATAATTAACAGCATACACATTTAAAAACAACAACAAAAAAAACTGTAACTGTTAGACTGCAAAAATAAAATGTTTATTTTTTAAAAAGTTTTAAGAATTCATTAAAAAAAAAAAGGTTAATTATTTGCCAACAGATCAAGACATTTCTCGCTTGCAATTTTAGGAACATTTAACTAACAATACGTTTGATCATCTTATATTCCCATCCATCTAGATACCGCTATAGTGCAACTAGGGACTGTGCACGCCAGTGGTGACCATTGTATTCATTCCCATGTTTACGACTGTGGTAGCACCTCTGATCAACATTCACACACTATCGGCCTAATCTGCATGTGGGAGGAAACCGGAGGCAACCCGCCAAGCACGAGGAGAACATGCAAACTCCGTGCACACAGACCCCAAGGTGAGAATCGAACACAGACTCTGGAGGTGCCCAGACAGTGCTAACCGCTAATCCACTGTGCCACCAATCTTATTTTAAGACGCTATAGATTATTTGATAGGTTTGACTATTATTGAATTATATTTCACTTACTGAAATGTCATTCTTTGCTGTGCATTTAATCACATTCAGAATTGCATTCAGACCTTTCACTTACGTGGTCCAGAAGCAAAAGTGGTTCAATGGAAGCGTGTTCTCCTTGTCACCTGGAGATCATGATTTAGATTCTCGGGTGATCTTGTAGCTGCGATTCTAGAGAGCGGATTGTTTGCCATTTCTTTTTTTCGTTGGAGGCGTGGCACTCTCGCATCAGTCATCAGTCATGATGATTGGAAGAGGCGGATAGCAGTGTCCTCAATGCCTGTTACGCCGCCGCCAATGTGAGCGGTGAGATTCGAGCTCGCAGACGCTTTCTGTTTCTGCCCGCTTCAGCGCGTGCGATCGGTACGGAATGCGCGACGTACATATGTTACACCGATTCCGGTCTCTGTCTGATCGATCGGTGCGTCTACAGTTTCCATTCAGACACAGTAAACGCCGCATATAAGAAAGCACTCTCCGTTTCTTCTGGCCTTCAGCCTCATCCGGCTCGCTCCGGTGCACATCCTCGCCTGCTCGGTGAAACTCTTCTCACGCCGCCACACTTACAGAACTAGCCCAAGGATCGGATCTTAACGCACGCAGTACGCGTTCTCATTTGTTTCGCACTATGTGTCAGCTTGTCTGACGCGGCTGCCTTATTTTCCTGCATCATTGGTTTATATATTCGTTTTCTTCACCAGCTGGGTTCTATTTTAGGGTGCTGCTCCAGAGATGCTGGCTCAGGGAGCAGTAAGTACAGTAAATCTGAAATAACTATATGGCAGCATTATGCCACAGAGCAGTGGAATGATGTGCCAAAGCAGGGGAGCGATTGTAAATAATAAGAATATCATTTTAAGAAGCGGAAAAGCAAATCAGAGCACTATACTATATATATTTGTGTTCGTAGAGAAGTCTTAATAGCTGCAAACACGAAACTATCGTTAGCAAATAGTTCACGCGGTGTGCTTAGATTCATTTCAGCAATGGGAAAAACGTCCGGATTTACGTTAATTGCTAATTAACTAGATTCCTCTCCTATTACATTACGCTTCCCTTATTTATCCCCTCAAATATGGAGTGAACATTTTGATTTCATTCTATACTTCATGCTGTTGGATTCTTCATTTTAATGGCCTAGAAGATGATTAATTTCCCCTAACAGCAGCTCTGACTGTCATTCCAGCTCTAAGCCAAATCCCAGCTTTATATTAACGCACTCATTCTAATGGTTTATCATTAACGAGTTACACAAGCGCATGCACGGTGGGCGAGCGCTCCATATGATGCGTGTAAAAAAACTAAAAAAAAAAAAAAACTAATGTGAGCAAATCTTTCGGTGTGTATTTACACAAACTGTAATATTACACTAGTAATCAGAACAATGAGGAGTGAAAATACGTTACGTAAAAGCCTTAGTTAGAGCGATATGACTGGGACCGGAATGAATGTTCAGGATCAGATCGGGGGTGGGGGGGTGTAAACTTTTTGATAATAATCCATCCATTAAACACTTGATCTGATCGTTTCTATCTTGCTATATATATATATATATATATATATATATATATATATATATATATATATATATATGTATATATATAGCATAGCTTTTTCTTTGACATTCAGAGATGAACCGCTCCACTTCTCGTCTTCCAGCGCTCTGTGCCACATTTCTAATGAGACCTTAATGAAACACAGCTTCACCGAGCCGCCCTGCGTGACATCGCCCTCTCCTCATTGTGTCGATTCAGTGGTAATTAAGAGCTGGTGTAAATCGGACCTGACGTTCTATCTTAAGCAGTGGATAGGATCTCTCGTGTGATTAGATTGGTAGTGAAACTATGTTTTTTTTTTTTTTTCTTTTTATTGCCCGAAAGAGCCTTCTCGCTTGAGCTAACACTCTCCTCGATTAGTCTGGTATTGATCTAGAAGTAAATGAGAATGGATATCATTTTGACCGGCGTCGCCATCGCTTGCTTCTGGCAGTAATTCCCGAGTTTGAGAATATTCTAGGCTGAACTATTTAATTTCAGCAGTGTCCCGGTGACTTTCCTCTTTAGCTTGGCTTGCAATTTCCAGTCTTATTATAGAGATATATAGTGCGCTCCGGTTCTGTATTTCGAGAAGCTATTAATCCGTCTCCTGGCTAGCGTCACGTTGAAACGCTGATATCGATATTAGAGAGTGGATTACGGCGGCATACCTTATCATAATTACATCTGAACATCTGACATGGGGTTAATTGACACCTTCCCATTTTGCGCGGGACTGTTGCTGCCTTTTTATTGTTCCCTCCCGAAAATAAAAAAAGTTATTTACTGACGGAATTTGCTTATACCCCAGGAGCTTACGCTTTAATCCCTAAGAATTCGCACATGCTATATTACCGCTGACAAAGACGACAGGTCGTTCGGGAACGGTTAAGTAACAGCAGTTTAAATTTATCGCCGGGTACAATAAAGCTACTGGACGGTCCCTAATGATGCAGCAGGGCCGCGTGCCTCGGTTTACTCGGGCCGTTTTGACACCCGACGCCCGCATGTGCGCGCCATTTGGGAACGGGAAGAAGCTGAAATCGCATTGTCAGTGGAAAGAATCTGTGATATGCGCCACGTATTTATAGCTCGCTCTTAGCTTTGCATGTTGTTTGTAACGCGATACCGTCCACGCAGCAAAGACGGGCTACTAAGCGATCAGCTGTTGGAAGGGTCCCGGGTTGAAACCTGAGAGGCGGACGAGCTTGAGCCGTTGAAAATGGCCCTGTCTTGCGGACATCAATCATATCAGCAGCACGGGGGTGAAAACAGAGAGTGGATTGAGCTCATAACCTCCGGAGGCCGCGTGGTTCAAGAATATTTGGCATGATGGTCAGGGAGTCACTCGGAGAATTGTAAATCGGAATCTTTCTCCGAATCCGTTTAAAAAAGAAGTAGACAGCCAAGGCCGCTCTCGGTGGAAATCCAATCTAAGACAGTGGGATAATATCGCGGATGCATGCCGTGACCTCATGAGTTTCCAGCGTAGTCGGACGGGAATTTATTTGACACGAGATATCGCACATGAATGACTTGGTAGGGGAATGTCCTTACAAGCGTGAAGTGTGAAATGTCCATGTCGTACTGTTTTTTAGGTGATGTAACTTAGAGCGCAATATCATCAATGCTACGATGGATAAATAGATCATGTAAATAGATAGATAGATCGATGGGCTAAAATTCCTCCGTGCAGGTCTGATCCACAGCTGGAAGTGCCTGGTTGAGGTTATTGCGGCCAAGGAGGGTCAACCAGTTATTAATTCTAAGAGTTGACTTACTTTTTCCAATAATGAAGTATGTGGAATGAGTTTGTTCAATAAAGATATGAAAGGTCAGAATTTTTTAGGCACCTTATCTTTGTCAATACTGTTCAGACCACGTTTTATGATAAATTTACTGCAGAAAACCATGAAATTCCAAAAGGGTCACATAGTTTTTCTTGCCACTGTAGATAGATAGACACAGTAGATAGACTTTTGGACACTCCATGTACCTTGAAGGCATCCAAAATATACAATAATCTCCTTTGAACAGTTGATATTGAGATGTATCTGCTACTTCTGCTCTGTAAAGCTTCATAACGGCTCTAATCTGAGGTCCTGGTTGTTAATTGGTGATTTCTGAGGCTGGTGACTCTAAATGAACAACTTCTCTGCAGCAGAGGTAAGTTCTGGTCTTGCTTTCCTGGAAAGGTCTTCATGAGAGCCGGTTTCATCATGGTGCTTGATGGGTTTTGCAAATGCATTTGACACAATAGTGTTCTTGCGAGAACTGTTCCAGAACAGCTGACCTTCATGTCTTAAAATAACAACTGACTGTCATCACTTAATTACGTAATGCCACGTGTGTTATTTCATATTTAAAAAAAAAAATCCAGTGTTATTTTAGAGTAAAGGAAAAAAATGTCTGTTTCTTTTTTTTTTTTTGTGAACGTCCTGCAGAACCACCCACAGTTCTTCTGAGGACTTGGACTGTTGCACCTGCTTCTTTTCAAAAAGATACCCTGGCAGCATGTTGCTATTGTCTAAAAAGTGATCGATTATGTATTGTACTGCTTTGCTTTTGCCATCCAAATATTTTTTTCAGTTTTGAACTTTTAATTTTGTGGTGGAATACTCACTTCCACTCACTCATCGTCTATGCCGCTTTATTCTGTATACAGGGTCACGGGGGGCCTGATTTAGGGCACGAGGTGGGGTACACCCTGGACAGGGTGCCAATCCATCACAGGACACACAAACACACACTCATTCACACAGTACTGGCACACCAGTTAGCCTAATCTGCATGTCTTTGTACTGTGGGAGGAAACCAGTGTACCCAGAGGAAACCCGGAGGAAACACACCAAACACAGGGAGAACATCACACTGAACTCGAGGTGGGAATCGAACCTGGATCCTGGAGGTGCAAGGTTGTGTAATACTGATGTTTGAAAATTAGAAATGTTTTTGTACTGACTCAATAATAAAATCATAAAAAACGAAACAAAAGACTTATAACATACAGTCTTATGCAAAAGTTTAGGCACCCCTTGATAAACAATGTTTTTATTTTTGTTCAATTTATGGCGTAAGAAGTAACTATGCATCAATGTTTTGCCGAAAATATTGTGCATTATTTCCATTTCCAAGAGAGACTGTTAACATCTTTTCAATTAAAAAAAATCACCAAAATCTGTTCTTTATCAAGGGGTGCCTAAACTTTTGCATAAGACTGTAGTTTGTACTAAAGACTACACCCTTAACCAGAGCAACTTACATTTTTATCCCATTATACATCTGAGCAGTTGAGGGTTAAGGGCCTTGCTCAAGAGGACAACTTGATGGGATTTGAACCTGGGACCTTCCGACCTGTAGTCCAAAGCCGTAACCCCTGAGCTACCCCTGACTGTTTACCGTGAGGAGATCCCTCTTCTGACACAGATCACATTTATTGTAAAGTCTAACTGTTTCACTCAGCAAGAAAGAAAAACCCTTGATGCAGACTTCTCCACCCTTTTATTTTTCATGTGGAATTATTTGTTTAGATCTCAGAGCTTGTCGTCGCCACGTTCTTTAACGCGACTCTTGGTTTTATTTAAACGAGCCGGAAACGCTCCGTCGTTGACGGAAGGTACGAATTGATTGAGGAGATTCTTTTTTTTTTTTTTTTTTTTTTTTCTTTGAAGATGTCAAACTTTCCTGAACATGCTAATGGGAGTGATGTTCGAGTGAGTGGATCAGACAAGCTTTGAAGATCATAGCAGCAGATGCTGGTTCTGGTGTTGTAGCCCATCCTGTTCAAGATTTCCGAGAGCATTTCTGCTCACAACAGGTGCAAAGAGTGGGTATTTGGCCTATGAGTGTTTCCCCAAATTAATTAATTCATTAATTTTATTTTGTCAAGTTGAAGCCGGTCTCAGAATGGCTGATGTGATTTTTTTTCTCCCTCTTTCTTCCCCCTTTTCACTTTTCGTCCTGAACACTTCAGATTGAGATGCACGCAAACCTGAAACATGTGTCAAGTCCAGCAAAGTCCATGTTCTCCAGAACTCAACACAGTGTAGAAATCTTGCCATGCGAAGGATTTTCCCAGGCTGCCATACAAATTCCGAAAAATGAATCGTGGCTATGCAGGAAAGAAATCCAGCGTTACTTCTGCGTTTAGTCACCGAGCGGGCCTTTTCATTCAGATCCAAACATCCTAACTTGAAAGACGAGAAACAGATGCTAGCTCGTGGAAGCGCTACAGCGGACAAAAATAATACGGCAAACAAAACGCAATTAAGACATTACGATTAGTCCTCCGGACGATATTTATAGAAGAGAATGTCGAGAATGTCCTCGTGTTCGGGGTCCGCTCGAGCCGCGCGGTTATAACACGCGCGGTTAAAGAGAGTCCGTTGATGGAGCGCGTTTGCTGAGCAAATGAGGTGCAGAGAGACACTTGGAGAGGCTCGTGTTGGATAGCCGACAGACGCGGCTCGCGGTGCCGGTGATAGAGAGGTCATCTGTCCCTGTCCGTGTCTTGGCACCGTTTGGACTTTGGAAGCGGACGACGCTATTAAATTAGCGCATGGTTTATAGGGGAAATGGGAGAATCAGTCCAACGATACGGGATTCGAGGCTGTTAACGGTTAAAGCCTGAGGGAAATCAGTAACCCATATGCGCGTTACCTCTAACCTCACGCACCAGCTCTTCCTACACTTCCTTTCATTTATTTATTTATTTTTTGTTCTGCGTTCAGCGTATACGACTCGCACCAGCACCCGCGAGACGCCTGGAACAGTCAGATGGTTGGTTAGGAGGTCTCGCTTCTCTGTCCCCCCCTGTGGATCTCGGCGGGCCCGCTGGGAATTCTTGAGTCTCACCTCATTTACACATGTCTGAGTAGATTGCACCGAGTCGTATTACGCTCTCGCAGTGAGCGCAGGGTATGCAGCTACGCTCGCTGTACCATATACAGCGCCAACTCCCTCTCTCTCTCTCTCTCTCTCTCTCTCTCTCTCTCTCCCTCTCTCTCTCTCTCTATGTCTACTAAATACACACGCAGTCTCTCTCGCCTGCCTTTCTCTCTCTCGCGCGCGCGCACGCTGTTTCTCTTCCTCTCTCACACACACACATACACGCACTCAGGAGTCACCCGCTCGTCTCGTGCGTCTCTCTCTCTCTCTCTCCATGGCCGACTGATCACACAAGTCGCTCCTGATTTACGAGAGCCAGATTCCTCCAGGCTGAATCGCAGCGTGACGGACCCGCGGCTTTGTGATGGAGAAGGAGAACCCCTGATTTGTATTTCTTTTTTTTTTTTCTCTTCGCCTGTCTTTCCAAATCAATGATGGACTGACCCAGTTTTTTTTTCCCTTTTTTTTTTTCTAGTGCTTTTTTCCCTCCCTTTTTTCTCCTGACAGCGTCTCGCTTTTTCTCTCTCCGGGTTCCATCTCTGACTCTCACGCGTCCACTTGTCCACTCTGTCCACTTCTCCCGGAACTTATCCTCTCCTCTCTTCTCCTCCGCCAGCCTCCGAACTCGGCGCTCAACCCTCGCACATCATGCTCCTAGGTGAGTCCAGGTTCTCCCTCTTTACCTTCGCAGAACTCCGGCGCCGAGCCGACAGACCTCAGAGTGAGGAACGCTGTGAACGCGGCAGCCTTTATAAAGCTTTTATTGCGTCGTTCTTGGGTTGCGTTCGAACGCATTCAAGAACTTTCAGCGTAACGAGCATGAAATCTTCGCTTTGGTTGTCGGGTTTTGGTAGAAGAATCCAGCTGTCGCCGGTCTTTGCTTTACGCTTGTACGGTTCGTGCTGGATTTGTCGACACATCACACAAGATCACGCACGCTTTAATTTCATCCTTCATATCGCTGCAGTGCCTTGCTGCTGGGATTTTTATTTTTATTTATTTGTTTAGGGATCCTTTTGAAGTTAGAAGTCGGATTCGTTAGTTCGGAATGATTTACTCTTTTTAATTCAGAGTGCTTTTGGTGTTGGTGTAAACGATAATTCGTTTCGTTCGTACACTCAGCTGATAATAGATATTAAACATGATAATATGTATGTATATATACATATATATGAGAATATAAAACATAACGGCACTTTTTAAAACTCAGAATCGAAATCTTGTAAGTGCTTTTACACCAGTTAGTGCATTTAGGAAACTTTTTTCTTTTTTCTTTTGATGAGCTGATGAGAAATTGTTCCATGTATGTATATTAGCATTATAACTTGTGTGCTAACCAATGAGCCTGTACAACAACAAACCCTTACATACAGTGATAATGTACGTCTTTATCTGTTTATTTGTATACATTTTTTAATCGATCTATTTGTTTGATATTGTTTATTTATTTATTTGTTTGTTTGTTTTTACTTCATCTATTTGTTCGTTTGTTTATTGTTTATTTCTGTTTATTTATTTACTCATTTATTGATTCTTTTTAATAAATTCTTCATACTCTCCGCTTCATTAATAAATTAATAAACACAATAGATTGACTGATTGTTGCTCATGATGCTGAGATTGTTATATGTACAAATACTAAACTAATGACTAAACATTTCTAATAGCGGTAAATAATAATTAATAACTCACTACATTTGTTGGCGTGGGGGTTCATCTTTGATGCCATGTGATTGATTGATTGATTGATAGATAGATAGATCGATAGATAGATAGATAGATAGATAGATAGATACTTTATTGATGCCAACGGAAATTTCCACCAATGTGAGCATCTGTTCATAATCCGCCGCAGGTTCGTTTCAGGTTTCTCCTTTCCTCTCTTTTACCTCTAGATCATTCAGTTTTTCAGTTTTTATTTCTTTCTTTTGTTTCTTTTTTCTTTCTTTTTATTTTTTTACAAAATATCAAGAATATTACGATTTCGGGTATATAACGCTGCAGGCTTAACATCCAGCTGCATTATACTTATTTACTGCCGTCATTCTATCATTAATTGAATGCACGGGGAGCGCTTCCAGAATTATACCGCATACACATCAGTGCAAACGGACCAGTGCATTTATCAGAGCCTGTCCTGTATGAGGGTTCAAACCAAGTGCTCTCTTTTTCATCAATGATGCACATAAGAGCTACACCTGTGAGCGCCACCTTGTGGAGAAAATTCAGCCTTGTAGAGCTCTGTGAGGTAAAGAGGAGAGAAAGAGGGAGAACAGGAGTAATGGAGAGAGTGTGATCGCATGATGGTGGGAGAGAAAGTGATGGGGAGAGAGGGAGAGGGAGTAATGAGAGGAAGAAAGGGAGTGATGGAGAGTGAGAAAGGGAGAGACGGAGTGATGGAGAGATGGAGAGGGAGTGATGAGGGGAAGGTTGGAGAGGGGGAGTGATGGAGGGTAAAAAAAGAAGAACTGACTGTGAGATTCAGGATGTGATAGAGGGAGGGATAGAGAGTGAGTGGAAGAGCGGGAATGTTGGAGAGAGAGAGAGGGAGGGAGTAAACGAGAGGGTGGATGAGTGAATGAGTGGGCAAGAGTAAGAAAGTGGATAATAAATGGGTGATTGAATGAGTGAATTGCGGAAGTGTATGAGTAAGTGAGTGGATGAGTGAGGGAACCTCCAATAATGAACTGGACTCCATATTACCTTAAACACGTCTCCTGTTATACTGAACTTCCAGCCTCCTAACACACGGTACGACTGCAGATCTCCTATCGGGAGCTTTTCCCTTGCCCCTGTCACCATTTACACATCCGTGACAATCCGATCAGATTGTCCCTGATGAACAAGCCGAGGGCGACGGCGAGGAAAAACTTCACCTGAGACGGCAATAGGAGGAAACCTTGAGAGGAACCGGACTCAAGTCGCCAACCCATCCTCATTTGGTGATAACAGACAGCAGGGATTTGTTTTTGCTGACATACTGCGTTAACATAACCAGAGAACAAGGAGTCCAGTTCAGTTCGGCACCAGCATGGCACCAGGATGAGTCAGACAGGTGTAGAGGGCAGTGGGGGGGGGTCTGGATCACTGCGAGCTCAGAATCCAGCTTCTCTGGATGCCTCAGGGTCCTCGCAGGGTCGGCCTCTGTCTACTCGAGCTGGGACATGTCGGTGAGACATAAGTAAGAAGTAAGGGACTGAGAGGCTTGGTGTATGAATGAGTGACCGAGGACGTGGGTGAGTGAATCAGTGAGTGAGTGACTGAGTGAGTAATTAAGAGAATTAAGGTGTTGGTGAGGAAGATAACTGATGGTGACTGATGGTTTAGGGTTTTATTTAAATTTTTGGTAAAAATGTAGTAATATTCAAAAAAGTGAGGGGAAGTGTTTCCCCAGACCAAAGACCGTTCGCCTCGTTGTTCTGACACCCGGAGGTCTGCGAGTGATCATCTCCAGTCAACAAGACCCTTCCTGTAAACAGAGCTAAACACAGGATTTACTCAGTGTGTGTTTTGTCCTGATCTGTCTCCTCAGGCTGTTTGTCGGCTCGCTCGCCACCCGTGTCTGATTATTTTTTACGTTTACGCACTGAATCAGGGTCCCCACTGCAAAAACATCATTAAACTTCCTGAGCCGGTCTGTTTCCCCTTCGCCAGCGGGCAGCACTTACCTTCACTCTGATGAGCCATTTACATAATCAGCTTTCATACACACTCATGGAGCTCGTTAAATATTAAAAATGTGTTGTTCTACCTCTTTGTCTTTATTGATCCGGATGGAAATTGTCACCTATTCGTCGGATGTGTCCGGAAAAAAAAAAAGCAGGCAAGGTTTTAGCAACACTCCTTCATTAAGAGCCACCTTGGTGCCAGGGAGAGGAAAGAAGTGTGTGTGTGTGTGTGTGTGTGTGTGTGTGTGTGTGTGTGTGTGTGTGTGTGTGTGGGACAGCTAATGCTGTAGTTAAGATTCATTTTCTCCAGTCTGGACACATCCCCAGCCCACATTTAGGCTCCCGTCCTCCACGCGCATGTGTAAAAATAAGCGTCCGCCTCAACCCGCTGGCTCAGGGAAGCAGAGCGGAACACGATTCAGTCATCATGCACGGTCCCATGAGCCCCGTAACGTCAGAATTCAAGTATTCGTAGCTCATTTCTATAGATTTTTGAGGTGAATGTGTGGGTTTTTCCATTTAACTCTATTCCCGTTATAAAATCACGCCCTACGTTGTATTCCTGCACTACAGCGATCATATCGTCAGCATGCGAGGATTGTTAAAACGATTAGCATGAAATTGTCCGTAACGTTCAAGCATGATAAGCAGGAAAATGTAGAGTTTAAATAAATAAACAGTTTTTTTTTTAATTATTTTTTTTGTTCCTTCGTATAGTAGAACTAGCATCTTTTCCTGGTCAGCTTGCTAAATTAACTCCACAACTCCCATGTTAGTTCCGCGGTTTTAGCCAAAAGCCTATATTTAATGAAATTCTCGCTCTCGCTCACTCATTCTCTACATCGCTTTATCCTGTAAAGGGTCACGGGAGGCCCGGAGCCTATCCCAGGGGACTCAGGGCACTAGGCGAGGTGTACAACTCTGCAAGCCGACACACACACACACACACCCACACACACACACACACACACACACACACACTTATACACTCAGTCACACACTAGAAGCAATTTGAAAAATCCAATTAGTCTAATCTGCATGCCTTTGAAACGCACCAAGCACGCGGAGAACATGCACACAGACCCGAGGTACAGTACAGTCGGGCTCTAACCCTCGACCATGAAGGTGCGAGGCCCCAGTTCTAACCCCTACTTTATTAAACTTGAATGAAAAATTAAATGTTAATAACGTGACAATAAAACATTTTGTTACACTATCCTGTAGTATTTTACTGCTTTTTATAGGGACTTAAATGTACATATATGAAAACAAATGATTAATACTGCAAGAAATAAAGTTAACAATAATGTTTTTTTCATTTGATAATCATTTTTATTTATATAGCGCCTTTCCAGAGCTCAAGGACACTTTACAATGAATGTAAATTAAAGGAGATAATACAAACAGACATTGAAGTCATTGAAGTTGTAGAGTCTAATAGTATGGGTATAAATTCACAAGTTTTTCAAAAGTTTAAGAGGAAAAAGGCAATGATTCCTGTATAAGTTTGTGAACGAATTTCTCTCAGACCGCCAGAGATCTGGGAATGTTCTCAGAGAAAAACTTTATGGCAGTCACATGACAGCACAGTTAACGAGTGTATTGATAATATCATGTGGCTGGAAGTAATGAATACGAACAATGCACCTAAAGTTCTCGTGGATTATTGGGTAATTTTAGTGATGTGCTTTGGAAGCTTCCCCGGGTGCAGATAACTTCAGTCAGCACGGCTCCAAAGTCAGTTGATTTTTTTTTTTAAATCTTACAATTTAATTCTTAAATTTTTGTTTTCTTGTAACTTTAAGCCAACATTATAGGCTACGTAAAAAGTTTTCCCCGGAAATATTACCTCGTCTCCTCATCTCACACGTAAAATTGTTGAAATATTGAAATGATATTATAGAAATGATATTTCTTGAAATTGCTACTAATTTGCACTAATTTTATTACTGGTTACCTGTTGTTGTGTTTATTCAGCGCAATAAATGACATCTTGAAAATATCTTGAATGTACTCAAATGTATCTCAGTTTCCTAATCCAGGATTACACCAAACAAAATGTAAGATCATTAAGCCCATTTCTAGACATGTTCTACTAAGCATAGAGTTTAAATGTAAAGTTCTTGACAATTTCTGCCAAATATTTTGGCTAATTTTAAGCAATTACTTCTAGATATAAGCCAAATTATCTGCTCTTACAAAAATAAATGCCTAGAAACAGGATAAAAAATTTTATATTTGGTTTATTATGATGTCTAATATAATAATTATATGTCAATATAATATATATACTGTATATACTCATTATAATTATATATTAAGATAATATATTATATGTATACAATATTAATATATGAGTATATTATTATTATTATTATTATTATTATTATTATATAGTAAAGATGATGTCTAATATAATAATATTTATTATGATGTCTAAGAAAAAATATGAGATACATTTGACTTGATTCAAGCAGTTCAGGCTTGAATTCAGACATTCATTGATGAAATGAATTCTGATGAAGCCTCTTGACTATTTACTTAGATAAATCCTGGTTAAATCCTTTTTTTTTTTTTTGTATTTCTATACATTTTGCTATTTTTATTCTACATTTCTTGTACAGACTATTTGTAAATTTTCAGCATTTATTTTTAGATAAATAGGTTTAATAATCTTATACAGTAGACAGACAGACAGATAGATATGCTTTATTTATCCTGTAAGAGGAAAATACTGTGTTACAGCAGCAGCAGGTTACACAAACAGTAGTAGAGGGAAAAAAAACACAGGATGTAATAAAGTAATAACACTATTACAGATGATGCCACGTAGAAAAACATGCACACATTCAAAAAGAAGGAAAATAAAAAGAAACTAAGTGTGAATATTGTCAGGTGTACAACAAGTCCCCAACATACGAATGAGTTCTGTTCCGAGAGCTTGTTCGTAAGTCCAATTTGTTCATAAGTCCAACAAACTTTGTCTAGGATACTAGGATACTGGCTATTAACTGGCTATAAACAGTATAAACAGTATATAAACATGATCTTGTTCTTGTTCTTTAGAATTGTGTAGATAGTTGAACAGTTCATGTTAAAATTCATGTCATTCTTTTCACCTCGCTCTACTCTCTCAAATATTTTCACTTTTGTCTCCATTATTATTGCTTGCCACTTCTTAGCAGTCTGAGCTCCATCAGCGGACATGTGATCTAACTTCCGCAACTGAACATGTTCACAATTCATAACTCGAATGTTCGTATATAGGGGTTCATTAAAACTTATAATAGGTAATAGTAGATAAGTTTGACTAGATTCAAGATATTTTAACTTGCCAAGTCAGTGTTAAAAGTGACATTTCCGGAGATCGCTAGTTCGAATCCCGGGTGGTGCTGTAACCTCTCGCAGCCAGAGGTCTAGAGAGAGCTGATTGGCCGAGCTCTCTCAGAGGGGAGGGATGAGAGGTACTTAGTGCTCCCACATTAATCACGGCTCTACAGCCAGTCAGGGGCGTCTGTGAGCTCGCGCAACGGAGGGAGCGGATAGCGCTGTCCTCCGAGTGTGTTACGCCGCCCCCAACGGTGCGCGAGCGAGCAGTTCGAAAAGATGCGGTCGGCTGGCGTCACGTGGTTCGGAGGAAACACGTGATAGTCTTCGGCCCTCCCGGCTGAGTGGTAGTAGTAGCCTTAATGTGGGAGCCCCCTAGTGACGGGGAGGAATTGGACACGACTAAATTAGGGAGAAAATCGGGGAAAAATCCAAAAAAAAAAAAAAAAAAAAAGTGACATTTAAGCTTAATTCGTAATTTTTACTTTTTACTAAAGTCAACAACAAGGCAACAAAAAGCTCCAATTAAAGCGGGTTCTTAGTCAATCAATCAATCAATAAATCTCAAAGTGAGGGCGAATTCCTCAAAGTGAGGATGGACTCCATCATCTTCCATTAATGTTATTATGCAAGTAAACAATGTCGGCTTAACTCAATTTTAATAAAACATCCTCCATCAACTTAGTGACTAATTATACTTGATTATATTTAGAATTTTGGATACACTCCCTTAAACGCTGTCCTCTCCAATTAACTGCTTTTAGATAATTCAGAAAGACTGATTGGTGAAAATAATCATAAAAACATGGTCATTACACAGAATTTGGTCATTAAGCCTGAATGCGCTAATTTGCATTAGCATTTTGTTGGCCTTCATCATCATCATCAACATCTTACCGACCTGATTCATTTCTATTTCATCTGTAATTACACAAGTATTTTTTTTTGTTTTTTTCCAGTTTCTTTTCTCCCACATTGACTGTAATCGCAAACATTTGTTATAGCGAGGAGCTCTGTCAGCACTAAGAGCGATTAATGTGTGGGCCGGTCTCGTTGACCTCCGCCTAATGCTCGCTGCCGTTTTGCTTTTAAAGCATGCACAATAGCGAGCCGTTTCGGCCCGGGTGGAATTTGTACCTGCCGCGCTCCGAATGTGTTAGACACACTGTAGCTTTGAGCGAGATAACAATCCTCTCCACGGGAGGATTCAATTTGCTTTAGGCTTTTCCCCACCACTGAATAATAATGTCCATTAGTGTTTGATCAAGTGTAATAGCTCTAAGTAGGCTTGGGAGTGAGGGAGAGAGCGGCTCGCCTTGCGGGCCCACGCGCTGAGAACGTCAAAAAAATCTCCAAACATGAGGGATATGTTCATATGTTCATAAATACATTTACATACCAAATCACATAGAGTCAGACTCCGCTTGATTGCCGGAGGAGGAACCCAAGAGCCATGATAACAGTTAATAAAGTGGCTGTTGGTGTCAAATTCGCCACAGCAGGTCTGGGATTTTGAGGCATGAAATATGCCTTTTGCATCCATATACACTGCATGTCCAAAAAGAAAAAAAAAAAAAAGTCCCACACTGTCATATTTCATTGATTCACATTTTGCTTTGATTAGCGCCATGGCATCGTTTCGATAAGCTTGTGCGATGTCACAACATTTATTTCCATCCAGAGTTAATTCCACTCCAAGGTCTTGTATTGATTATAGGAGAGTCGGACATCTGCGTAAAGTCTTCTCCAGCACATCCTGTAGATTCTCAGTGGGGTTCAGGCTGTGGTGGGAGATAATCCATGTGTTAAAATAATGTCTCATGCTTCTTGAACCATTTAAAAAAAAAATTGAGCACTGATGAGTCCTGGTATCATCATCTTGGAATATGCCGGTGGTATCAGAGAAGAAAAAAGGAAACAATGATGAAGACTGACCTGGTTATTCAGTACATTCAAGTAATCAGCTGACCTCACTGTTTGGGCACATAATGGTGCTGAACCTACTGTAGACCTGACCCACAGAAGCAACCCCAGATCATAACACTGCCCCTACAGGCTTGTACAGTAGGCACTAGGTTGGATAAGGGCATCACTTCATCTGTTACTCTTTTTACCCCGATTCGTCCATCACTCTGGAACAGGGTAAATCTGAACTCATCAGATCACATGACCTTTTTCCGGCGCTCCACAGTTTTTTGATAAAGCCTTTTTTTCAGTGATTAGCCTCAGTGATGAGAGGTTTTCTTAAGGCTACGCAGCTGTTTAGTCCCAGTCCCTTGAGTTCTGGAAATGCTTTTACTTCCACCATTAACCATAGCTGTACATTTTATTTTATTTTTTTACTTTTGTATATTTTTCTAATTTCATCAAACATTGAAGTGATCTCTGATCACAATCATTAAAAAATTGTTCCGGCCACATTTCTTCCTCGAAGGTGATGGTTCACCATGTTCTTAGCCCAATTTTAGTAGTTTCAGGAATCTCCTTAGTTGTTTTCTTTGCTTGGTGCAGGACAATAATTTGACTCTTCTGAATCAGATTAACATCTTTAACATGACCACAGGATACGTCTTCTGATTTGGTTGATTAAGAAATGAGAAACTACTGACTGCATCAGTGTGGGGTAAAATAACTTGTTGCCAGATGAACCATATTAATCACTGCAGTAGCTTAATAAGGCTATTAGCTATTTGCTTAGTTAATTAGCTAATAGCCTTTTTTTGTCGGATATTTGTCATATCAGAATATGCTACCTCTAAATTGTGCAATAACTGTGTTCAAATAAAGAATCAAGTCATTGACACATACTATTATAGTATATTTACCCCTTTAGCATTTAATATTTTTCGATAGGGTAGCGCGAATCGATAGGCTCTGCTATGGATTTCCGCCACAGTAGCATTTTTTGACAAGGCAGCACAATTAGGCAGATTCATTTCTCAGTTATGGTGAGAGCGCAGAGTTCGATTTTATTCAGGGCTTTGACAAAACAAATTGTGATAATTGTGCTCAGTTCAACCATGTGGAACTGATGTATACGTCTGAATTAAAAAGTGATTTTTTTGTCTCAGCGGGAACATAAGCATTTGCTCTTTACGTAGTATTGAGCGCTATGAAAATAACCCAAATGCACGTTCTCTTCTTTGAATCGTTTAAAAATTAAAAAATTCCCAAATGGACAACTTTTTTTTATGTATATATAGATAAACTGTTTGTCTCTCAAGACACATGCTGCAATATTTAAATATTTATTTGGCCGTTTTTGACATTTGATAATATGTTAACCTCGCTCGAGATTTATTGTGATACTGTCAAGATTTCCTATTTTTCTTGGCTTGGTTCCCATGATAATAAGCACCATGTGCTTGTTTTTTTGATACTTGTTCTAGACCCGTCTCTGTGTTGGTTCCTGATTAGGCGGCTTATTTCATCTGTTTCTTATCATTCATTTTCGTCTGTTAGTCTTGTTTAAGTTGTGCTGTGATCATCACATTTTTTCCTTATTTTCCCAAATAAAGCATATAAACACAATGCATCAGTTACAACGTTACCAAGACGAATGTTTTTTTTCGGGGTGATACTGAATCCCAGCCTCAATCCTATTTTTCATTTTTGAACCAAAAGAAGCCCAGTGCAACTGCAAGTAAGATGTGTCCCTTACTGTAGACGATCTTGCCCAAGCCAGCTCATATGTAATGTTATGAATGTTTAAGGATAGTGAAAGGGGCGGGGGAACTGCTCGCGGCTTTAATTACTTAGACGGATTTCAGACGAGATCGATCTCTCAGTGTAGACGTAAGAGGCCGAGATTAGTATGCCGTCGCGCGGGTTGCAGGCTGTCAGAGCTGGAAAATGACCATTAGTGATTGTGTCTGTCGAGGTGAAAAAGAAAAACCGAGAAAGAGAGATTTCGTGTGGCAGAGGTTCCTTTAGTCTCCATGGAAACGGCAGAGCTGAAATAACGAGCGCTGCCCCCAGTTAAAATCACTTTATGAAAGTAATTTGCGCAGCCGAAGTGATGTGTTCTAATATGAATATTTAAATGGAATCCGACAAGAGCTGGCACGCACCGAGAGGGAGAAAGTTCGATCACAAGTTAGCGTTAAAAGCACCCCTTCGAGTGAAACGCCGTCTCGTAGGAGAGCCGGATGGAACGGGTTTAATCACAACCGCCGATGTTTTTTTCTAGAATTGATTCTGAGAAAACAAACCTGAATTGCTTTTTAGCCATAAAACCCAATGTAGTGCAGCGTGTACGGTTCTGTGCCGGTGAAACCGAGAGCATCACTGCAGGACCCTTGAGTACGAGTGATAACACGTGATCTTCTCTGTGCTTGGACTGCCCCATGAATGAATGCCAAATTAATAGAATAATCTGTTGACTGCTTTATACCACAGTATTCATGAAGTCTTGATTCTGATTGGTCAGAGGGTGTTGATGAATTTTCTATAACGGCAGCCCTGACCACAAGACACGTCACACGTTGTTGTTGAATGTTACATTGGCGTTGATAAAACTGTTAATTCTGGTAAACAGCGCGAGAGGGAACTGTCCGCTCTAGGGAGCGATCTCGGCTGGTATCGTTCTCCTGGACAGATTTTTTAAAGGGTGGGTGAAACACTGATATCTGACCTCATGCATAGTCCCTTGACGTTTCTAAAAGGGGATAGAATTCTGTCACGTATCTCTCAATGCCGTAGTGATACCACGTTTCATTTTCTTTCAGGAATATTACCGCCATGCCTCTTAGCTCCCAAATCTCAATGACTAAAGTGTAATATGGTGTTTGCAGCGCATCCAAACTGCATCACATCCAGTTTAATAGTTACAAAAAAATGTTGAATAAAAAATATATATATTTCAGCCAATAGCTGTTGTCTGGTACTTTTTATTGTCTGGCGCTCGTTATGTATGCGCATTTGCTAGTATCAGCAGCACGTTCCCTAGTGGTCCAGTGGTAAAAGCACTTTTCTTAATATTGTCTTAGGGGGCTTTGGTTAAACATTATCCGTTGTCAAGTAGTCAACGTTGTTCCGACATCAGTTCATCAAAATAATACAAAAGTATAGAGACTTTCAAAAACAACCTGATGCCAACGTCGACCTAATGTCCGTACCATCAACCAAAAACACCTGCTGGGACTTTTCTCTACGGAGATGCTTATTTACGTTCATGGAAGGAGTCTCCATTTCAATCGCACAGCTGCCTGCACATTGGCACGACGTCAGCATGGAGTGAGCGTAGCGATTTCCTACCGCAAATATTACTGAAGTAAAAGTAGAAGTCCTCCACTTGCATGTGTACTTGAGTAAAAGTACAGAGGTACTCACCTTCACATTTATTTATGTATCTAAAGGGCAGGTCTTGTATTAGCTCACTGGAAACTTTTGCTAGTAAAAACTCTCTCTCTGCTTCCTGACTGTGAGCGCGACCAGCTACCGATTGCTACTCCTCATTCACTCGTTCGTTCTTTATATCGCTCATCCTGTACAGCGTCCAGGTCAATTGAGGGACTCAAACTCTTAATCCTGGAGATGTGAGGTCACAATGCTAACCACTATGCCACCGTGATGCCCAAATTGCTATGATGAACCCACACCCCCAAAGTACATTTACATTTAGACATTTGGCAGACGCTCTTATCCAGAGTGACTTACAAAAAGTGCTTTGAAGTTTCCGTCACTGGATAGATACTTACACTGGGTTACTAGGTTAATAACCTAGGTTTGCATAGTTTGCGTTATTCTTTATAAGATAAAATTGTAAGCATTGGCAAATTGCTGTTGTTTAATGAAGTAAAATGCTCCAAGATGTGTTTTTCTAGGGAGGTGGCACAGCGTCACCTTACACCACCAGGGTCCGGGTTCGAATCCCGCCTTGAGTGCATGGAGTTTGCATGTTCTCCCCGTGCTGGTTGTGTTTCCTCAACGTACTCCATTTCCTCCCACAGTCCAAAGACATGACCACTAGGCTGATTGGTGTTCCCTAATTGCCTGTAGTGTGTGAATGTGAGTGTATGTGTGTGTGTGTGCTCTGTGATGGATTGGCACCCTGCCTCATGCCCTAAGTCTCCTGGGATAGGCTGCAGTCCCCCTGCGACCCTGTATACAGGATAAAGCGCTATAGACGATGAGTGAGTGATTGTTGTTCTAGGGCAACATCCTCACACATCACATCACACTGGATATTTTCTCATAACAGCATGCTTTGTCATGTTTTATTTCATATTTAATTGATTAATAATGTTTGATTATAATGCTTATAATAATAACTGTTGAAATTATTAGCACGTACAAACTAAGAAGACTGAAATTTTAAGGTTTAAAAGAGCCTTCTTTCTTTCTATCTGCATGTACAGTATGTATGTAAACTGCACTAAAACGTCAGCCTACATGAAACCACTTCTTTCGAACAAGCCGAACTTAAACAGACTAAATTTAATCATCCACAACATTTCCGCACTCATGTTTCACTCACTTGACTACGGTACCATCATAAAAACTATATAGCCCATGGAAACCTACCCTCACCATCCTCTTGATTAGCGTCACGCATACCCCTGTTTGTTCATGTTTCAGCAGGGCATCATATAAAATCTTTTTTTGCTGCTCAGTGAGCCTTGTGTCTACCGCCGTGTCAGATTCTTGGTGATGCTGTCGTAAGCTCATCCGCCTGTGATTTGAGATGGTGTCCTGCTCAGCGCGGTTTAAAGACTGCTTACTCGGGTCGCCATAAAAATCGGAAAGCTGTTCCGTTCACTGTGTTTTTACTTTGCAGCTTTCTGAGTAAAATCTCGAGATGGAAAACTCCAAAGGGATTTCTGACATATTCAATGTCCCGGCCAACGTCAGATCACTGAGGTCACCTTGTTTCTTACGTTCTGGTGTTTGACTTGAACATTAAGCGAGACCGATTGAATGGATCATTGTTTTTTAATAGAACAAGTTTTTTCTCAACATTTTTCTGCCTCTTGTGAAATCCCGCAACACACCATCATGCTTGTGTAGATCTGTGAGTGATAAACCTCACAGTTGGAACATTTTTGCCGTTCTGTCATTCAAAGTTGCGACCGCTTGAAAAGTCATTATTTGTAAGTGGGATGTTTTTCCTTCAAGACAAAAATGCACCTGCGATGTGGCCGCTATTTATACTTATTTTAATGAGAACAGGCTCTCATTTCAGTTTTTTTCCCAGTAAGAAGAGATCATGTCTCGATCTTGCGTTCTCCTCGCGTCTCGCTTTCATGGGTCGTGTTAAAGTTCCCCTCGATTAACCTTTTTCTGTCCACGTTTGATCTGAGAGAGCAGCTTGTAGCCCTTACATGGTAAATTAGTACATTTACTGCAGTTCTTGTGTCTAAAGAAAGCTAATTATATTTTAGGTTTAATAACATGTTTGATAATTGCACAGAGACAAAACTCTGTGGTCCAAAGGATTAATAGAAGCAGTGACACACAGTGGCTCAAGTATTAAAATTAACATGGATTATTATTTTTTGTTTGTTTGTTTGTTTCACAAGAATCTAAAAATAAACCAGGGCAAGAATGATAAGCAACATAATACAAGGGACATTCAAGTCAAACAGGGATTTTTAAATTGCGCCATTATGAGAGTTAAAAACGACATAATTTTTTAATCCCAGTGTTTCACTAGCGCTCGGATAACATCAACGAAGAATGTCTTCTCAGTATGCCAGAGCTACGATGGAACTGCCTGCTGCACGTACAGTATGTACACGTCGGCCTCCCAGGAACTCGCATCATAACGGAGCAAGGTCAGGCCTGTTCGGGCGATGTTGCAATAACTCCCAGCCGAGTTCCCGTAACGTGCAATGAGTGGTGAATGAGTTGGATCCGCTTTGCTGAATGTTCATAGGAACAACTGCAGTGGACTCCGAGCCACCTCGGCCAGGAGTTTGCAACGTTTGCACCATGTGAATGTTTTACTGCAGTTAAGAGTCTCATACCGTGGCCGTGAAGTGCAAAACAAAATAACAAAACAGAAAACAAAATTAAATTAAAAAACAAAATAATAAAACCCAAAACAAAACAACAAATTAAAAAACAAAATAACATAACAGAAAACAAAATAACATTAAAAAACAAAATAATAAAACCAAAAACAAAATAACAAAACCAAAAACAAAATAACAATTTAAAAAACAAAATAACAAAACAGAAAACAAAATAAGAAATTAAAAAACAAAATAACAAAACAGAAAAGAAAATAACAAATTAAAAAACAAAATAACAAAACAGAAAACAAAATAACAAATTAAAAAACAAAATAATAAAACCCAAAACAAAATAACAAATTAAAAAACAAAATAACAAAACAGAAAAGAAAATAACAAATTAAAAAACAAAATAACAAAACAGAAAACAAAATAACAAATTAAAAAACAAAATAACAAAACCCAAAACAAAATAACAAATTAAAAAACAAAATAACAAAACCCAAAACAAAATAACAAATTAAAAAACAAAATAACAAAACCCAAAACAAAATAACAAATTAAAAAACAAAATAACAAAACCCAAAACAATAAACAGAATTTGCAGAAACAAAATACCAAATGAGAAAACACAAAGAAAATTCAGTCAAACCGGAAAAGGTAGGAATCGTTTTCGAATTAAATTCTTAGCGCTGATTGGAAGAGACATCCGTCACTCAAAACATACAAGCAGTACTGTCAAGTGACGTCAAATTTATTTTAAAAGGACATTTAACACAACTTATTTAGGATGTAAAATCCTAAAATACTGAAATGAATCTAAATGTCCGTGAGACTGCAGTACTTCCTCTATATTTTGAGTAACAGATGTCTCGTCCAATCAGCGGTAAGAATCAACAAGCTGCAAAAAGGTAGGTGTGGCTTGCGAATGACATTCTTACCACTGATTGGACGAGACATCTGCCACTCAAGATTAGCGGTAGGGTTTAATTCGCAACCCAACGTAAGCTTGTTGATACTTAACGCTGATTGGACGAAACATCTGTCACTCAAAATATACAGGAAGTACTGCAGTCTCACGGACATTTAGATGTATTTTCTTTTAAAGATTTTTTTCTTTAGTATTTTAGGATTGTACAGCACCTTGACCTTCTAAGTTGTGTTAAATGTGCTTTAAAAATAAACTTGACGTCACTTGACAGTACTTCTTGTCTGTTTTGAGTGACGGATGTCTCTTCCAAACAGTGATAAGAATTTCATTTGCAACATATACCTACCTTTTCCGGTTTGACTGAATTGTCGTTGTGTTTTCTCATTTGGTATTTTGTTTCTGGATATGTCGTTGTGTTTTCTGATTTGTTGCATTGTTTTTGGTTTTATTTTATTTTAATTTTGTTATATTGTTTTGGAATTTGTTATTTTGTTTTCGGTTTTGTTATTTGTTTTTTAATTTGTTATTTTGATTTTGGTTTTGTTATTTTCTTTTGCACTTCTCGGCCACCATAGTCTCATCACTATACTGTGCTTGAAGTCTACTGTAAGTGTAAATCCAATTTTTATGCCTTCATCCACATTCACATCATAATGTTCATTAAAAAAAAAGAAAAAGTCCCAGTTTGAATTGAACGCCTGTCATGTAACCGTTATATCACATTATAACAATGTGTTATAAGAATACAACACCAATATCTTATTGTTATACAGGAAAATTACTTCTGAGGTGATTTTTATTAAGAGGAATAACAGTAACAGTAACAACAATATTCTAGTTCATGCTGCTGTTTCTTATTGTGTATCACTTAAAAGAAATCTTTTTATTTGATTACCTAATCAATTTATTTCGGTATTTTATTTTAAATACTAAGATGTACATTTCCAAAATCTTTTTTAAGTATATAAAAAAAAGCATTATTATTTTATTATAAGCACACTGTCCATACATCATGCCGTTTCTTAAGCACGCCTGTTCAGCTGCAGTTACCTAATCAGCCAGTCATGTGGCAGCAGTGTAATGCATAGAGTAATACCGTGCAGATACTATATATCACGGGTCAAGACTTCCAGTTTGATGCAATTTCACGTCAGCGTTGACACAAAACATGCACGTCAATGATGTCGTGTAGAGTTTCTGGGTTAGGATCCATCAAAGTGGTGTTGAAAAATCAGCACAGGACTTAAAAACAATCAGATGTTCCTAAGGTTGAGGAATTGTGATTAGGCATGTGTTTTTGATTAAGATTTACAGATTTGGCTGACTTTTTTTTTTCACCCCGCATTACAAATTAAGCAGCTGTGGGTTGGAACATGGAACCTTCTGATGAGTAGGGTTAAATGATTGATGGCGATGAGATCTGAGCAGAATTTTTTTTTTTTTTTTTTTTTTTTTATAATGCACACATTGTATCCCTAGAGGGTGGAGTCGGAGACGGGAAACTTACCAGAAAAAATGCCATGTTTGTTGCAGTGATATGTTCTGAGACCCTAACCAGGTTAAAGTGCCGGTTGATGAGGAATGACAAAGAATGAATGAATGAAACATAATCTGGAGGTCGAATGTATTTAAAGGTCCCGTATTTTACTATTCCTTTCACAAGTTAGCACAGGTGCCAGAGCTCCCCCAAAGTGATTCTGTTAATGCTCCAACTGAAACAGCATTTTATTTTTCTTACCTCATGCTCGCTTTAATTCACTCCTCGTCCGAACACGCTGTTTCAGTGTCTATGTACTGTAAATGAGCTCCGCCCCTCCGGAGAACAGTAGCGCCGAGCAGTAAGCCTGTGGTAGAGGGATCTTCTTATATTGGGTCACAATTAGAGGGAGAATCTAATTGGTTTGTTTAAACCCCAGTTGTTTTTTCTGTGTGCAAAAACAGAGATTGATCTGAATGTGTAAGGTGACCTTTAATTTACCTGTAATCTCAGTACTAAGTAACTAACCTGGATAGTGTTCTTAATAGACAGTGTTCGATACAAACCCTTAGTCTTTCATGTCATGCTACACTTTGTTAAATCCAGTAAGGATGCAAACACTCAGTTTTTCCCTTGAATCCTGATGACTACTGCTCCTAATACCCATCCTTGTTGTTCTCCGTCTCAACAGATGCCGTGGATTTGCGCGGGCCGCCTCCGGATCTCTCCGCTCCCTTGTTTTGCTAGCGTTAATTCGCGTTTATTCTCCTTCTGTGACTTTCTACCACATTTTTCCGTCGACTTTGAACGGATTTCATTAGGCTCGATATCGTCCTCTAAAACATTTTAATTCTTTGCAGAGCCACCGAGGTAATTACGGACAGAACCGGGATTTAAGAAGCGAGGTTCGAGCTTGTTTGCTTTGCACTCTTCGCATAGTCCTCCCATTTGGCTCTTGTTAGCAATGCCACATTTGGCGAGATATTGGCAAGCTGTCAGAGAGATCCTTCTGCGGAATGAGGGAGCGCTCTGGGCCGAGGTGTTTCGGCGCTACGCGTCTTATCTCCTGTTCGGTATCAGACCTCTGTGTTTGTTTGGAACCTTTTTTTTGTTCCCTGAGGCTTTTGTTTTGCAAGCATGTTGGCATCTTCGCTTTGTCTCTCGTCTCTATCATGGCGTAACATTCAGGATGTCTTTGTTTTCGAATCCGCTTTTAGCCTTGACACGGGTGGTTCGGCAAAGAACGAGCAGGTGCACCGGAAACAGGCGACGGAGCTTTCTGATGTGGTTTAGCCTCCCTGAAACCCTCTCATCCTTCCATCATCGGGACAGACGGCTTTTCGAATGAGTCTCGTCGTTTGCACCTGCTCTACGATCCTGCTTGACAGGTGTGGAAAAATCTCCCACTGAGCCATGACTCGTAAAAAAGAGCGCTCTGGCCTTTGATTCCTCCTTCCTCGTCCTCTTCTTCTTCTTCTTTTCGCTCTCCCTCCCACTTTTTCATGCAGGTGGATTGAGTCATAAGGCTTGTGAGTCACTCGTGAATACTCATATGGAGCCAACGAGAGAGGGCACATGAGCGGCGTCGAGATCCACCGCCCACTCTGTGCCGAGGTGGACAGAGATAGAGATAGAGAATACTTCTAATCCACTACTGCATGTAATGGATCTGCTTCTTTGCACCTCTTCTATTTGCACTAGCAGGGACAAAAAAGCTGCTTTCTCCCTTCACAACACCCACCTCCAGCCTGGAAAGCACACAGTTTCACTTGTATTCTGAGCGGCGTTACGGCGCAGGATTCCTTAAGGACCCTCTAGAAAGTTCAGCTCATAGAGGAGACTCATCATCTTCAGCACTGGGGCTCTTCCATATCTACTCACAAGTTCAGAATAATGCAGCTGAAACGCCGAGAGAGCCGGCATTAAAGCGGTTTGTAACGAGTGGAGGACCTTGGACAGGAATTCGAGGCGATGTCATTGCATTTATTCAGCTACATATTTCCTCTCCAGGTCTGCTTTTGCTTCAAGGTCGATTAGGCTTTGCTTTTTATTTAATCCCTTGTGAAGCATTTTTAGTCATTTTGCGTTTATGAATAGCTGTAGTAAATCAAAGTGAATTGAATGGTATTGTAATTTTGAAGACGTTTCATCACTCAACTCAAATGGTGATGTGAGTAACCAAAGTCTATATAAAAACTTTAGCTCTTGGGTACATTTAACTAAAACATGTAGTCTAGAGTGGCTCGATTGTTTTTGTTGGTTTGAACACAAGCACAAGCACTTTCTGTAAACCTGAATAAGACATTTTTCCCTTTAACAGGTTTAACACTGGTAAAATAATTGCAAGAACACTACAGTGGTACCTAACCATACAAATCGAATCCGTTCCCGAGGCGAGTTCTTAGGGCGAAATTTCGTATTGTGAAACGCATTTTCCCAAAGGAAATGATGTAAATGCAGATGATCCGTTCCACCCAAAAATATTGCCAATATCATCCATTTCCAACACTTATAATTATATTTTTCATAATCATACATGCACAATTTTTAGTTCTTTAGCCGAAAATGTACAAGGTGGGGCATTCGAATGCCAAGATAACACAGTATCGTCCAGTGCATTTGTAAAACCCATCAAGCACCTTGATGAAACTGTCCCTCATGAAGACCATCACAGGAAAGCAAAACCAAAATAATATCTTAATCTTATCATATTCATGTTGATCACTGCAATTATTTTTTAAACATTGTGCTTCGACAGCTTGTCACACACAACTCACACAAGTCATGAAGTATTACTCTGCAGCCATGACATTATACAGTGTGTGTGTAGGTGTATGAGGCAATTATTCACTTTTTAATTTGTTCTTTTCAAGTCGTCAGCTAAACAAAATATCGCCGCTATTTTTTTTGTTAATTTAATCTGTGCGCAGTAGTTTACCAAACACTCATCTTCTTCTATGCTTACTGCTCATTTTAATTTCATTTTACCTCATGAAAGATGTGCTTTAGATAAGATGTGTGGGATTCTCAGTGAACTAAAGCATCTGAAGATATAATTTAATGACTATTAACATGATAGTGTTATTTATTGCATTGATTTTGACCTCAAATGTCATTCAAATGATAAAAGCAAAAATAAAACCCCACCAAACTTTCAACAGTTAAGCAAAGTGTTAGACATTGGCCTTAGTTCTGAATACAAATTAGCCCGGTTTTAGTATTAAATCAACTCCCAGAAAAGCCCTATAGCATTGTTTCCTTTCTAGCACAAGACATGAAACAGAATTCCTAAACTGAAACTCCCATTGGTTTACGTGTCAGAGAGCGATGTTTAAACCTCTTGAGCGTGAAGGAGATCATACACTAACACTCGCACTTTCCAATATTCTGTGTCACATTTTTTCTTTCTTTTTTTCTCTCAAAGTCTCTTATTTTATCTCGATCTGTCTCGATCGTGTCCCAGTTTGCTCTTCATATCCCCCATACCATCTTGCCGTGAATGTCCTTGTATGGTCAGCGTTTCCTGTTATTGTTTCTCTTTCACCATGACCGTTTCCTCTGTGACCGTGATTACCATGACAGTCTAATCTATCGCCCATTACCCCTCATCAGCCTGGAGACGTGCATTTTACTCACCAGTCCGGGTTGAGTTAGAGCCCACATTGTACACAAGGTCAGGACAATTCATGCTTGTTTATGATTAAAAGTGCATGAAGGTGTAAGTGCAAGGTCTTTTAAAACATTAACCCAGAACAGATTAGATATAAATCCAGTCACTTTAACGCAAAGCTTGAGGTGCATTTTAGCCCTATGTCGACAGCTCTAAATGCATCCTTCTCTTAGATTCACATTGGCCATCCATGACAACTCATAATTCATAACTGATGAATTGCCATCATTAAGAAAAGCAAATACTCTAAGATTCAGAAACCACTTCCTCACTCTCACTCATTTACTCTTTTATTCTCTATAGCGCTTATCCTGTACAGTGTTGCAGGAGGACTGGGGCCTATCCCAGGGTACTAGGCAGGGTACATTCTGGACAGGGTACCAATCCATCACAGGGCGCAAGTGTACACTTTCGCACACTATCGCCTATTAGCCTCATCTGCATGTCTTTGCACTGTGGGAGGAAACCGGATTACACGGAGGATACCCATCAAGCATACAGAGAACCTCCACACTCCATGTACACAGACCTGAGATGGAATCCTTCACCCTGGAGGTGTGAGGCCACAGTGGGGAACAAAGAAAAAGACTTACAAGAAACAAAGCAGGATATGCATCAAGTGCTACAAGCTAATTTGTATATAAATGATCAGGGGTAGCTCAGTGGTTAAGGCATTGGACTATGGTTTGGAAGGTCTCAGGTTCAAATCCCATGACGACCAAGTTGTCCCTGTTGGGCCCTTGAGCAAGGCCCTTAAACCTCAACTGCTCAGATGTATCATGAGATAAAAATGCTCTGGATAAGGGCGTCTGCCAAATGCCTAAATGCAATGACACTCAGATCGTTGTCTAATGTCTCTTGCTTGATATCGGACTACTCATCAGAAGGTCAAAGCCAAGTTGCCAATGTTGGGCCCTTTAGCAATACCCTTGTCCCTCAACTTATCCCGCATCTGCCAAATGCCATTAATGTAAAGTATGTACTGTAGACCTTTAGCATGTCATGCAACATTTAGTGTACGCATTCATCCATCAATCCATTAGCTATACCACTTATCCTTTAGAGGGCTATGTAGGTCCTGGAGCCAAACCCAGGGAACTTAGGGCACAGGGTGGAGTACACCCTGGATTGAGTGCCAACTCATTGCCACACACTCACACACCCTGGCAATTTGTAACGGCAATCATCCTACACCACATGTGTTTGGACTGTGGGGGGGAAACCAGTGTACCCAAAGGAAACTCAGTGTACCCATAACCACTAAACCACCACGCCGCACTGGTGTAAACGATTCAAAGATTCAAATACACTTCAAATAAGTTAAGACGCAATTCATTGTGAAGAAACCCAAAACAATTTGTTCATGACTTAAAGTCAGACTTAAGTCATATTCAAGAGCTTGTGTTCTTTATACCTTATATTTAAAACCACGTTGTCTCAAACTACGGTATGTGTGGGAAGTGTTATATCAGGTAGGGTTTCACTACAGTAGCACTAGCAAGTATTGCAAAGTATCATGCTTTGGACTCTTCCCTGATTTTTGGTGTTTTGACCCCAGCCATTTGAGACAAATTCCATGGTCTTTTTCTTTCTACGTTGCAAAACAATGCTGAAGGCATCCAACATATACAATAATCTCCTTTGAGCAGTTGATATTGAGATGTATCTGCTACCTATGCTCTGTAAATCCTTCATAACGCCTCTAATCTGAGGTGCTGGTTGTTAATTGGTGATTTCTGAGGCTGGTGACTCTAAATGAACGTCTCCTCTGCAGCAGAGGTACGTTATGGTCTTGCTTTCCTGGGAAGGTCTTCATGAGAGACAGTTTCATCGTGGTGCTTGATGGGTTTTTGTAAATGCACTTGACAATACTGTTCTTGCAAGATCTATTCCAGAACAGCTGATCTCCATGACGTCAGATTACAATTGGCTGTTGTTGTTACTTGTTGCAAAATGTTTATCGAGTATTCCGAAGTATCATTTTTGGTTCAATATCATTTTCATGGTTTGGACTCTTCGCTGTTTTGATGTTTTTGAGCCCAGCCATGGAAGTTGACCAATTATGCAGTTTTGTTAGTTTTCTTCTAGTTTGTTCATCTTGTTGATTCGCCATCTACAGCCAGACAAATCGGGAACCAAGAGTGCCACAAAGTACCAATATGCATTCTTTTACTCTTTCATCTAGTGTAACTGCTATTCTTAGATAAAAAGAAAGTTTAACCATAAAGATAATTTAAACAAACAAGTAAATAATAAATACAAAGTCATGTAAATGTTTTCAACCCCCGTTGCTTCCTGACTTTTGAGACACCCTGCACAAGCTGACTGACGGGTAGCGAATAGTGCTATCACTCCTACTCAGACAGCCTGACTAATTTAGTCTCCGGGCCATGAATAGCTTTGAACTCATCACAAAATCTGCCTTCTAATATTAACTCTAATAAGCAGGATTTAATAAGCATGGCTTTTGCAAAAGAAGGAAACAATGGTATTATTAAACTTCGTTAGAAAGCGCTATGCAAATAAATAGAAATTACTTATATATCTGTACGGCATGCTCCTTACGCCATGAGCTGGGTTTGATTTGACGTGACGAGACATGCCAGCAATTCGATACTAAAATGAATCCTTAGAGCAATGCTAATGCACGATCTGGTGACATCGCACCACTCAGATTATCCCACTCCTGCAGTACTTGGGTTTCTCTATCTAAACACGGTAATGCTTTCATCCTGTACTGCTTAGGCATGCACATTCCAGCAGGCCATCCTAAAGTGTCCGAAGGTGAGTCAGGTTTCACACAAAACAAAAACGTCCCTACCAAAAATAGTCCGGGCGTAGCATTTAAGTAACGAATGAGTAAAGGACACTGTAGGAGACGTGCACCTGCTGAGCTAGTGCTGCAGTTTTAAAGATCTGACCCCAAACAAACAAAAGTCAATATAAAAGACATGGTGTATTTTTTTATTTATTTATTTAAAAGGTTAAACTCTAGCGTGAACCGCATACTACCACGTGTTCATGTCTTACTTATTGTCTGTGCACCGTTTTATTAAAAACGCCAACTCAGAAACCATCCAAAATCAGAATGCCGAAGAGTCTCCTGGCTTTTCTGAGCTTTCTTTCAGATCCATGACCTTTAAGATCATACAAACACCTTTAATTCTTCACATTTTCCCAAACCATTTTCTTGTCATCCAGTGTTTATTCACCAAGTCCTTTTGTTGACTCTGCAGCCTCAGCCAATGTTACTGAATCCATCCGATTGAGTGTTTTCTTGCTGTTGTTTTTTTGTAATGTCTCATGCTTTCTGGACATCCCCTCATTCCAGCATAATTTGGTTTTGCCCTGTTTGTCATGTAACGTTTATTAGACGGTGCATGCAGACTCCGTTTAGCCAAATCGGTTTAGAATCACACACAGGCTCCGTCATGTCTCTCATTCTCCCCGAGCTCGAGTGCCACCATACGAATCTGCATTTCAATTGAATTTCGCCACGTTATTAGTTTTTCCCGAAATATCGGCGGCTACGAGTGCACCGCGGACGGATACTCTTTTCATGCATGTTTAACGAAGACATGCTGCATCTCATTAGACTTAAGGCCTGGCCGGACCAGCTGACATCTCCGTCTGCCTCGTTTTCATTTGGTTGACCCAGACGAGGAATGCACCTCAATTATGGCCGCTGTACGCTTTGTCACCTCGGCTGCGATGAATGGCAGACTCCAGAAAGCCTCTTAGGCACGTTAATAAACGGGGTGTTTTCAATAACACGCGGATTTACCCAGGCGAGGAAGGAACGTGCTTTCGTAAATGAGAGACGTGCTTGATTTGGAGCTGTAATTAACACAGAAATGAGATGAGAGCAGATGTTGAGAACAGGTGAAATTCGTTGCTGATAGTTTTGGATGTGGGTTTTTTTTTTTTGCCCCTCCCCCCAAGCACCAAGATTCGCTAATCAGCTAATCAGCTAGATGAAAACAGGTGGAGGGGGCTAAGCAAATGCAACATTTTCACATTAACCTCAGCTAAAATTAATTTGCAGTTATTGTTCTTTTAAAACACTTGAGACGTCCAACATCCTATTAATTCATACAATTTATTCTAAGAACAAAGACCTTATAAAGTGTTGGCCTAATGGCCAGGCATTTCCCTTGAAACCCTTTCAGTGTACAGTTTCAGAAACAACGAATATCACAAAAGATAATAAATTGTGCCATTACTTGTTTCTGGGTTGGACCCTAAAGTGTACAGCATTCGTACTAAGCGAGAGCCCGCTACTTTAAAACTGAAGTCTAAAAACGAATAAAAGTCCATGCACTGCATGTAGTGTAAATAATTTTCTGTGGCACATTATGTGAACAAGAGAAATATGCTTTTGTTATAGAGCATATTGAGAAAGGTAGCGTAGTGGTTAAAGCATTGGACTATTTATTAGAAGGTCCCAGGATCAAACCCCACTAGCACAAAGTTAGCTTCAAAGTACGACCCTTAATCCTCTACTACTTGTATAACAAGATTAAAAACTCTAGTTTAGTGCTTCTCTCAACTGGTTTAATGTAATGGTCGCACCATGATTTCTGAGAGTGTACGCTACTGTACATTAAAGAAAAGAAAAATAAAATACTAACTTTCAAGAAGCAAATGAACCTCCCAGCAGGATTTTTTAGTGCTGTTAATTTGACGACGCTACAGACGTCGGGACATCTTGGTTGTTTTCGAAAGTTAGAATTCACTCACTCGTTGTCTAGATCACGTTATCCTGTATAAAGGGTCACGGGGGCCTGAAGTCTATCTCGGGGGACTTAGGGCAAGAGACGGGGTACATCTTGGACAGGGTGCCAATCCATCGCAGAGCACACACGCATAGCTGACTACAGGAGAAAGGTGTGATATTGAACTATTTATGACGACTAAGGTGTCGTTAACCATCAAGCATGCTAATGCTAATGATCCAGCATTAAGGATTTAGGATGCTAAGTTGTTAGCTCAGCTCTATCATCTATATCTCTTTATCCTGCATACAGGGTCGTGGGGGGTATCTGGAGCCTATCCCAGGGGACTTGGCGCACAAAGTGGGGTGCATCCTGGATGGAGGGCCAATCCACTGCAGGGCAGACACACTCGCGCGCGCGCACACACACACACACACACACTCATTCACACACTACGGGTGATTTGGGAAACCAATTAGGCTAATCTGCATCTCTTTGGAGGAAACTTGTGGGAGGAAACCAGAGCACCTGAAGGAAATTCAATTCCATTCAATTCAATTTTATTTCTATAGCGCTTTTAATAATTGTCTCAAAGCAGCTTCACAAAATTGAAAAGAAAAAGAAAAGAAAATTTATGGAATTGTCCAACAAGCATGTGGAGGACATGCAAACAGACCCAATGCGGAAATCGAACCCGGACCCCGGAGGTGCAGGGCCACAGTGGTAACCACTAAGTCACTGTGCCACTTGGTGGAAAAATAAAAATCCCTTTTAAATTCAGTGAAGCCAGTGATCTGTCTTGTTTTTCATGTTCTAATAAGATATTTTAATGTCATTTCTCAAAGCAGCCAGCTGGTTAGCTCCGTGATGAAGTGTTCTTCTTTGTTCCTGTCTCGATGAAGAGTTACTGTCAGTTGACGTGTTTATCAAAAAAATATATTTCTTTTGTCACTAACCATGGCTTCATTAATACCCTGAAACTCGAGCGTGATGATTTAATGGTAAACAGAGCGTGTTGGCGAGCAATAAGAGGCCGTGAGAGCACTCGCAGCAGCGGCTCTGTTACGAAGCGAGATGATTCACGGTGTATTACAGCGAGCTATTCCTGGGCACTTAGCTTTAAGTAACAGCAGCGTGTGCCTGTGGGTGAAACCCGATCTTCCTGGCCTGTCATCATCCACATGATGAAGATCCAACCAGGGCGAGCTAACCGATTTTGCAGAATACACACTCTTTGTGTTGCTGTTTTCACCTTAACTAAACTGTTATTTTAACAAGCACGGCTTAGGTGATGAATTTGAGCTGCTTGTAATTTTTTTTCGTTCTCACTTGTAGGTCCAGTGTTTAGAGATGAGAGAATGAGTTAGCATAGAAAGAGGTTAGCGTAGAGAGCGGCCTTAACAAAAGATTATTTGACTACAAAAGATTTCAGACTTGCCCTCGGGGGTCAAGGACCACACCGATGCACTGTTTTAGAGCGACGATTCGGCTGACATTCTCTTTTCCGCACCACAGATCATCGACAAAAAAGCAGCCGTGATGATGATGTGTGTGTTTTGCTATATAGATATGTTCTGTTATATAGGACTGCATTAAAACTTTGAAGCGATTCAGTTCAAATCATATTCATTTGTAGAGACTTTGTCGCAGAGTGTTTTTTTTTTTTTTTTTTTTTAGAAATCTGGATAAAGTTTTGGTTCTCCCAGGTGACCAAGAAATATGGCTCCAAATGGAACCCATCCTCAAGGGGGCGACATAGAAGAGTGCGACTATAACTCTCATCAGTATAAATGTAAAGTTAAACAGTAGTGAATTGTATTGAACAGTATTGTGGTCAGAAATTGAACAGTATTGTGGTCAGAAAATGTTCCATATGAGGATTTTAGGCTTTATGGCTTCAGTAGGTACAAATCTGTTTTAAATCTTGGGCATAAACTGGTTTTTGGAAGTGTCTTTAGGGTGTCCATGTGGAGTACCTCAACCACAAGATCGTAAAGTGAGGAACAAGCGCAGAACCTCCAAGCAGGTCTTGAGGGCAGGAGAAACCAGAGCAAGTGTCTTGCATATAGAGTCATGTGTAAAAGTTAGTACACTTTCTTTAATTAGTCTCAGTATTAGGCATAAACAACCTCGAGTGAGCAACAACATATAATATTTTTCACTGTGCCATGTGAGCAATACTAAGTACCCCACATGATTCAATAGCTTGTAGCAGCAATCATTTGAAGTAATCATTTCCTGTACAACTTTATCAGTCTCTCACAACGTTGTTGGGGAATTTTGGCTCATTCTTCTTTACAACAATGCTTCAGTCTATTGAGGCTTTTGGGTAACCTCTTAGACATCCAATGAGAGCACCTTCAGAGTTACCAGTTGCTCATTCTATCTGCTTCGCAAATGAGACCAGGACATCTCCAGAAAGTTCAGCATCTCCAGGTTCTCTATCTCTTTCTTTGATTCTTCCTCTTCATCCAGACCCACTCTTTGCTCGTCTCAGGGGCATCAATGCCTTGATGATGGGCCTGGCCTCATTCTCCATCTCTTTTAGAGCCACGGTTGTTCACATGGCAATGAATTCCCAGCAGTGCACATCTGCTGTCCAGATCCTGGCTCTCTGGTCATGTTTTTTAGCATCCGCTACAGACTCAGCATAAATAAACAAAGAAGAATTTGGTGTTGTTTGAAGACGCATACTTGGAAAAAGACGACTTTGGCATTGTTTGGTGTCCACCACAAGCAGAGCATACAGAAAAGAAGACAGGGCTTCGCTAAACTGTTGGACAGTCTGTCAGTACAGGGACGTGACCTTCTGACATATGGGCCAGAGTCTCAGCTTAATAAGCCACCAGTGCCTGAAGATATTATCAGATATCATCTGATCACCTTACTCCTAGGCCTCATCCATAGCATTGGCACAACTCTGTGATGTACTGTACATGCGCTCTATAGGTTACACAGCATGAGGTCTGGCCTGAGGTTAGATGAGGTAATCTCAGACGAAAAAAACACAGCTTCTGGCCAACCTTCTGGCCTCGGAGTGCAAGAGGCTTAAGTATCCCACTTCTGACAAGAGCTTCAGGCAAAAAGCTCTGACAAAAGACTTTTTCTGCCTAGGCTGTGCTTGTGGACACCAGACAACACCAAAGTTCTTTGGTCTAAGTATGCTTCGTCAGTCCAATCACATGCCATGCCCAGTTAGCTGATGTAAGTATAAATATAAGGAGCTTGATTCTGGTTTTCCCTGACAAATGATAAAGGAGATAGATTAGGATGTGCAGTTAGGTACTAAATGGTTCTTCATGATTATTCATGTTATTCGTGTGTTTCACCTCGGCATGCTGTCAAGTGCATGGGCTTTGTTTTACAACACACCTGAATGTTCCTTTCCGTTCTGTTTTGCAGTCTTTTACTAGCTGTATCATGTAAACTTGTGACCTTTCACTGATGTAAATCGCCAGGAAAAAAAAAAAAAAGTCTGTGTCTCTGTGTAGAAAGGCTTAAGTGGCCTCAAGGCAAAGTAATAATATCCACACCCTACGTTGAGACTTGCTAAGCTCTGAGGCTGATGTCATTGTCCTGAGGCACCCTGGAACAAGAAAGTCCCTTTATATTGAATCTGGATCACGGACAAGAACATTCAAGAGCTTTCTTTTTTTTTTTCTCTTTTATTCTCGAATGTATCAGCCAGAGCAGCTGAGGAGGAAACGGGAACTTCTCCAGGGAAATATTTCTGATGCTTAACTTCATAATGGTGTGTGTATGTACAGTATGTGTGTATATACTGTATGTGTGTGTGTATGTGTGCATATAAAAGCATCTAACTTAATCCATGACCCAGTGAGAAACAGGTGCAGATGCTGACAGATGATCAGGACGGTGATTAGTGTACTGCTGGTGCTGAATGCTGAATGGTTGGAACAGACGAGAGGGGAAATGAGGTCGCTGCTGAGGTTGTTACTAAAACAAGCAATTTTTTAAACAATTGTACTCCAAGGCACTTTGAAGTCTGTTACAGTAAAACGTTTGTTGGAGTGTACGTTTTAATGTAAAAGTATGTTATCGGCCGAACAACATTTCCATTGTGGGTTTCAGTGATTTTTTTACATTTATTTCTTTATTTTTTCCCTCTAAAAGGGTGGATTTTGCCGGAAATGTCCAAGGCGTATAATTCATTACTTTCATTTGTTTAATCCCTGTGCAAGGAAAGCTACAGTTCCTAACACTCTGCCGAAGTGCATTTTAATTCAGAATAGTGAATTCTAACAGGTGGATTGTGCTGATTAAAATCCTTTGGCACAAAAACCCAAACCTGTCTCAGGGACTCGCACAAATCTAAGTGGCGTTTTGGGTTTTATAGAAAATACGTCCCGGTGAGCACCCCCTGCTCTGCACATTTTTGCATTTCAGACATGTAGTCATCTAATTAGGGCATCCTTTAGGAGTAATGGAACAGAAGAAGGAAAATAATACAATTATGACAAACATAGGGCATCGATTTATTAATATTACATATGATATATGGTGGCATGGTGACTTAGTGGTTAGCATTGTGGCCTTGCACCCCCAGGGTCTGTGTTCGATTTTCACCTCGGGTCTGTGTGCATGGAGTTTGCATGTTCTCTCTATGCTTGATGGGTTTCCTCCAGGTACTCTGGTTTCCTCCTACAGTCCAAAGTCATGCAGATTAAGCTAACTGCCGTTTTCAAATTGCCCGTAGTGTGTAATTGTGCGTGTGCCAACCTGTCCAGGGTGTACCCCGCCTCATGCCCTAAGTCTCCTGGGATGAGCTCCAGACCCCCTCGACCCTGAATTCAGGATAAAGCGCTATAGACGATGAATGACTGAGTGATATCTACTGTATATAATTTGTACTTACTTAACATGATCAGGTTCAATTTGGGGTATAATATCAATATGCATTAAATAATTTTTTTTATTATTTATCCGGTTGATTCATATTTATGAGACCGATAGTCTATAAAATTTAGAGCACTTCTGAGTGTATATTTTACGCTTCAGTAGGACACCTTGCTTTCTTATCTAGTCATCATATTTCCTTTTTTAGCCAAAGTTAAAATATGTGTTTACTATGCCTCAGTGGCCATTACTCTTCTCTTCCATTCATCCTTGAACTAATTTTCCCTATCCTTTTCTTTAACGCCTCCCTAAATCCACTCTTTTTCTTTTATGTTTGTGTGACCGTGGCCTTCTGCATGTCTTTCAGATAGCAAGAGATTTTTGTGCGGATGAAAGTCCCAGCAGGAAATCTCTCCCTTTTCTCCTGAAATGTTAATTAAAGCCATGTGCGCTAATTCAGAGTGATAAGCATGTGATTACGGTGACTTTTCCCTCTCGTTTACTTTGGGAACAGCAAATGTGCTTGGAACGTCCTCGTACAAGATGTGTGCCTTATTTAACCTTTCGAGAAAGGCTTCTCCTCCAGAGGACTGTTCGGCAAAAGATTGTGGACCGTAGAGATCAGGGACCTGTCGGCATCATTAGCGGTGCCTTTCAGACCTGCCAGGGAGCGCTGTGTTTTATCGTCCAAGTACTGTGGTTTTTCACAGGTTTTCACGCCAAAGTGCACTAAAAGAGTCTAAAATAAAACAGCAGATATACAGGTCAACATATAACTCTAAAATAAATCATAGGTGTTATTTTAACTCATTAGTGCATTATGGGAAAATCAAGTCTATTAATGTACGCTTGACTTAGCAAACAGTGGCTAATGAAAAATTCCTGCAAGAACAGAAAAAGAAGAATTGGAGACAAATCCTGGAGAAATTGTGGAGTAGGTGTGCAAAACACTGGGGCTCAATTCTCAGCCAGTACCCATACCCCAGCCACTGGATGAGGTGATGGTCCCAAGCCCGGATAAAATAGGAGGATTGCATCAGGAAGGGCATCCGGCGTAAAACCTGTGCCAAGCTTGTACTGTATGTGCGGTCCGGGTGGTCCATTATGGCGACCCCTTGCCGGAAGCAGCTGAAAGTCCATCAACAACAACACAGCCTGTGTGTCCAGTGGAGGGGTGTGGCCCTGACTCACCACAGAATGTAAAATTGTCATTTCCATTTAATTAAAGTGACTGCGCTCTTTCTGAGGTGGATATAGTGAGTAGCGGGTAGCTCAGTGGTTAAGGCATTGGTCTACGGTTCTTCAAGATCCCATGTTCAAATCCCACAACCACCACAAAGTTGTCCCTGTTGGGCCCTTGAGCAAGGCCCTTAACCCTCAGATGTAGAATGAGATAAAAATGTAAGTCGCTCTGGATAAGGGTGTCTGCCGAATGCTTAGATGTGGTTATCTTGGGAACTGTTAGTGTGACAGCTGTGGCTTTTTGATTGTTTGAGAGAAGAGGCTTTCATTTAGTTTCATGTGAAGTTTGGTATGTGTATTTTAAAAGATGTGATCAAAGGCATGATTTAAAGACATTCTTGTTTCTGGCGAATTTTGGGAAAAATCTTTGTAACAAGAAGGCAATGCATTGCCAGGAGAAAATTGGTTTTGTGTCAAACATTCATAACTCCCCAACAGCTTGACCAGTCTGCCTCATTTTTTTGGAGCAACCCGGAGACCTGACTGAATGTTGTGATGTATGTTTTGTGATAGTGTGTGCAAATCTGAGGGAGATGCAGCTGTCTAGACAACAATAAATAAAACAGGAATTTTGGTTAGATCGTCAGTATGATTACCATCCAGGGGTGATATAACACGCATTAATCTACAGTTTTTGGGGTTAAAAAAGTGCAACGATCATTCCCTAATTAAAACACGGGCAGTGGTGCCTCAAACGTTGAAGTTTTAGGTTACTGATCAGAAAGCTCCAATACCATCAACAGTGTTGGGCCCCTCAGTAAGGCCCTTAACTGTCTCTGCTTCAGGGGCTCCATAGCAGAAAAGGAAGAAAACTATTTCACAGTATGTGTATGTGTATATATATATATATATATATATATATATATATATATATATATATATATATATATATAAAACAAATCAAGCTTTCTTCTAAAGATAGTTTGAACTGTATGTATATTTTAAGATCTCTCTCTCGCTCTGATTGCCTCCAGTGTAGGATGTTGTAAATGGAGATTTCTGACAAAGAATTTTAAATGAAATTAAATAAAAAGCAAACACAATGTCACACTAGGGGACACTCGAGTTATGCTTTTTAAAATGTTTTATTTTTTTCTTAATATTCCATCTTCTTTACATGGTGAGGTGAGTGGTCCAGCGAGGTTATACGAATGGGGAAAAAAAAAATATGGAAGCTTGTAGACCTGAGGAAGTGGAAAAGGCTATGATGCATTCACGTCTCCATGTCTTGGTGGGGACTTGTGTCCCTTAAAGGATAGGAATAGGTGAAAGTTTGTAGCTTGTGAGGACGTGTGGCTGGTCCCCGCAGATAAAACCATTATAATTATTATCATCATGGCGGCACTTTGGCTTAGCGGTTAGCACTGTCTCCTTGCACCTCCAGGGTCCGGGTTCGATTCCAGACCAGGCTTGATTCCCGTCTCTGTGTGCATGGAATTTGCATGTTCGCCCTGTGCCTGGTGGGTTTCTTTCGGGTACTCCGGTTTCTTTCCACAGTGCGAATTGGCGTTCCCAAATTGCCTGTAGGTTGTGTGTGTGTGTGTGTGTGTGTGTGCCCTGCGATGGATTGGCACCCTGTCCAGGGTGTACATCACCTTATTCCCTAATTTTCCTGGGGATAACGTGCTTATTTCGGGAGTAAGGTGTGTTTTGTGGTTGTGTGTGTCATACAATTTAACTGTGTTTTTCCAGCAAAGAACCCTGGTCAAGTCATTCCCCGATGTATGGCCCTGTCTGATTGGAGTTTGTTTTCTTTTCTGCTGTTTTTCTCTTTTAAGAGGTTAATTACTAGGACGCCGGCAGCCTGTACTCAATAAATAGTTATTGCCTTTTAAAAGCACCTTTTTCATCTCCCGCCCCCTCCCTCCCAAAAAAAACACACTTTTAAGCTCTTTGTCGCCTCAAAGCGTTCATTAAAAAAAAAAAGAAATGAAAAGAGGAAAGAGGGAGAAAGATGCTGGTGCTTGGACTGTCTTTAATCTAAGCACATAAAAGCAGAGATGAACCTTTTGAAAAGCGTATAACCTTTTACAAAACTCCAGACTCTTTCACGCTGTTGCCGCTGTTTCCCAAGTAACTGTGGTTTGCCTTCATCGGCTTCGCATTCGGAATATTGACGAGTTTTTTTTGTTTTTTTTGTCTTTTGGCTGTGTAAAGTGATGCGTATCTTTTACAGCTTGTTAAGTTTGGGATAAAAGATAAATAGATACATAGACAGATAGACAGACACAGTTATCAGGCATTAAAACGTTAAAACCAGATACGGATTAAGTAAATACCATTGATAATGTTATTGTAATGGCAGCTGGACAAATGGGCAAGTGTAAAGATCCGAGTGACTTTGAGAGTGACTTCTCAAAGAAATTGCAGGTCGTATGGGGTGTTCATGGAATGCAATGGTCAGCACTTACAAAAGTGGTTGAAGAAAGGACCAGTGGGGAACCAGCGACAGGGTTATGGGCACCCAGGCCTCATTGATGTAGAAACATCTGCCTGTCTGGTCCAATCCCACACTATGTAATCAAGCCCACAAAAGTAAATTCTGGAAGAAGGTGGCCTGGTCTGATGAATCATGTGGATGGCGGGATGCGTGTGCACGTGGCTTACCTGGGGAGGACGTGGCACCAGAATGCACTCCAAGGAAGAAGACGAGTGGGTGGACGCAGCATGATGCTCTGATGGGAAACCTTCAGTCCTGGCATTCATATGGATGTTACTTTGAGATGTACCTACCATCTGCCTAAACACTGTTGTAGACAGGTACACCCGTTCATGGAAACGGTATTCCCTGTTGGCAGCAGTATAATTTGTCCTGAAACACTGCAAACATTGTCCAGGACTGGTGTGAGGAACATAACAAAGAGTTTAAGGTACTGTATTGCCGCGCGATGTATTTGGTTATAATGGAGACTGACAGCAGGATTTTCAGGTACTGCGGTTTAAGAAAATGTAATCGCCAAAAGCCTAAAAAGAGAATTGAGACTGAAGTTCCAGAGCAGTGCACATTTTAAACAGAGGGTAGTATGTGGAATAGTCAATTTGTACTGAAGTGTACTGCAGTGGCATCTTTTATTATTTGGAAAACTTTATATTTGATATCTAGACTTTCAATAGTGGAAACAAAGGAATCAGTACATTTACAAGGGTGAGTCAAAAATTATAGAGTAGAAATTATTTTTAATAAAATTTTAGAAAAGACAAATGTACTTTTTCTGTTGTTTTTTTCAATGCACTTCATCCGTCTGTCAACAAGCTTTCAGATTCCCTCATTAAAAGTTTCAAACTGAGGTAGGAGTCATTAATGCACCGCTGTCTTCACTTCTTCATCAGAAGTGAATCATCGTCCTCGCAGGGCTGAGTGTCGAAGAAGTGTGGCAGAAGTGGCAAGATCATGCAAGATCACGACGCCCTTGGATAGCGGTCCTCTGTGTTTAATCACAGAAAAGGCTTCGGCCCTTCATTAAGCCTTTCACTGTAACGAGCACTGTTGATTGTTGATCCCTTTTCCTGATATCGTCCCAATACTGAATCTTGAGAATCCCAGAAAAATGGAAGCATTGATGGATTTTCCAGCTGATGGTTGGTTGACTTTTGGACTTTACTCTGCCGTTACCTCTCAGACTCGTAGTGAAGAATCTGTGTCTTATCATCAGGAATGATTCTCTTTAAGAAGAAACTTTCACCTTCCTTAGCTCCAAATTTTGTTTGCACATATCCAAACGCCTCAGTTTATGCTCTTTTGTGAGTTGTTTCGGCACCGGGCACACCCTCAGACCACAAAAAAATTAAGAATCACTTCACGCTGCTCTTCTTTCGTGCCAATCACAAGTGGGGCGTCCATTTTTGCTCGCACCACAGTTACAAATGTGACTGGGATGTGTGACACAGCAGTATTCTGGGGAGACAATAGCCTTGAAGGCTGAAAACAGATTTTTTATATAACAGGTATGCGGATAATTTTTGAGTCACCCTCTTATATTAAAAAAAAAAAAAAACAGGAAATGAAATGAATTCTGCATACAGGGATGGAGTTCCTTTAAAAAAAAAAGATGTCAAGATTTTCTCAGTTTTATGAAGTATGAGACAGCGAAAGGATAAAGCCAGTTAATCCCAGTAAATTCCTCAAATCCTTCAAAGCTACAGAACGTGAGAGCTCACATCCACCCGATCCTTCACCAGCAGTTCATCTCATTGGTGCCAAAACTTATAACGTTGATTTATTTTCCTGTTCTTTACAGTAATAAAAACAATCCTTAGGCACATTGCAGAGCATTGTATCTACATTTCGGTCCGGGCCACGCCCACAAGCGACAACAAACACAAGAACTGACAGGAAGTGACATCAGGGACTTTTCGTTTGCTGGCCTTACAGTAGAGTGTTACACAATGCTAAGACTTTATATGTTATCATTTCAACACTAGCACATTATTGCCGTTGCTATGGTAACTAGCCAGGAAACTGTCATTTCAGTTCTTGGAGCCTCAGGGGCAGCAGCAGCATGCCAATAACTACTAATAAAAAACACAAATCACCGGTACATACTTTGATTCAGTTTTGCAATAGCGAAGTTTAGATCGACCGAGAAATCAAAACGGCACATTGAAAGAAAACGCCAGATGTTAAAGGTTTCTAAAGTGTGTGTGTGTGTGTGTCAAAGGCTGTGAAGACAAGAGCACGGAGCTCACTGAAATCATTTCAAAAGTTGGAAAACACTTTCTTTTTTTAAGTGAAAAGCCAGAATTATCTGATAGAACATTACATGAAAATTCACTTCATTTCAGAATTGTGCCCTGAGAAGCTACACCACTCATTGTAGCTAGCTAGCTAGGAAGGCAATCTAAAATAAAATATAAATAAAAGAAAGGTTTTACCTGTACATTGGGTCAGAACTCGCTCTTTCAATGATACCTTTACCTTTTTTATACATTGACCGACCCGAAACCAGTCTCAGAACACTTTATGCATGTCTGTATGTCTGTATGTCTGTCCAGACAGATTTTGTCACAGCGAGACACAAAACAGGCTAAACAGTGCTTTGGTATTCGGCTGAAGTTAAATCTGTGCCATAAATGAAGTCAAAATGTGTCACACAACAGAGCCAATCAACGTAGAAGACACAGAAACGCTGGTAATCTTTATCCGATCTGATTTCTATTAGATTTCTCATCTGTGATTTACGCCATGTCCACACATAGCCGGGTATTTTTGTAAACGAATAATTCTGTCCACACGCTCTGTTATGTACTGTTAGGAGCCTCCCTAATCAACAGGGGGCCAATAAGAAGCCAGAAACGTCACAACCGGTTGAGCTTCGTAGATCGGATCTCGTCCAAAACTGTCGGTCTGTGTGTCATCAGAGTTTTGTATGTAGCAGCAGTGTATGTAGCAGTTAGTGCATTCAGGCACCTCTGTTCATTAATGTAATGTGTGAGTAACTGCACGTGTATGTACACGCAGATAGAAAGTCCAGTAAGCAACGTTAACACAGTCACTTGGTTTACTGTACGCAAGTCCACTATTGCACAAAATATCCTCATAAACAACGTTGACGTCAAATCAAGGAGATGAGCACACACACGATGACATCATCGGCACACAATGCGACGTTACAACAAGCCAGAATCTGCGCTTCGCCGTCCACACAACACCACTGAAAACTGAGTTTTGGAAAATCTGCACTTTGGACGGAGTTTTCCAAAACTGCGTTCGCGTGTGGATGAAAGGCGAAAACCACAGATAAAAAAAAAGAAAAAAAAAAAAGAATCTCCTCAGTCTCTGGTTACTGAACAGGGAGTGTAAACAAGGCGTAAGATACTCAACCTTATAAAAGTTTACTTCTTTGTATCAATAAGTTAGACAGAGAGTTCTGCTGTACAGAAAGACAGGCCGGCATGTACGTGAGCTTCAACCTGAAATAATAATAATATCACTGAGTACATTACAGCTGATCCGCTTATTTTTAGTTTTAACCTTGACCAGTACTTACACTCGAAAAGAAAAGTCATCCCTGTTAAGGCACAGATTAGTGGATGAAACGCATGAACTGATAGCGATGCAACCAACTTCTTCAACTTTCGCAGATGTTATCTATTTAGATAAACTCAATTTTTTAACGATAAATCAAGTTTAAATCAGCTGACTGTTTAAATCCGTCGCTAGCTCTTTAAGAAATTAGAAAACAAATAAAACTCCTCCATCACTGCTGTTTATATCCACATGCTCTGTGATGTCTATCGCTCTCTCTGGTTCTCTTTCTCTCTCTCTTTGTTTCCGGATGTGTTCCGTCTCCTGCCCTGGAGATGGGCCGAAACTGGTGTACAAATTTCTTAACAAATCTGGCTTGTCACCCCTGAACCATCTAACAGCTGATTATAGCAGTTTTATTTATTTACAGTATTAATTTGTTTTCTGACTTCTAATCATTAGAAATACATTTTTGATTGTTGCATGCACTGTAGATTTAATTAGTTAATACACTAGGAACTTAAAAATGAATAAACATAAGTACAGTGGAACCTTGGATTACGAGCATAATTCGTTCCAGAAGCAGGCTCGTATCCCAAAATACTTGTAAACCAAATCAAATTCCCCCATAATAATGTAAACTCAAATATACATACTAACGGATTCACTGCTGTAAAGTAAAAAAACAAACAAACAAATGAACCAGCACTTTATTTTGAAAATAATCGTGACAAAGCAGAGTTTTCTGTGTAAAGCAGAGAGTGTCTGTCTTGTATGTGTGTGTGAAGCCGGGGAGGGGGGTGTAAAGGCGAAAGAGAGTGTGTGCGTGTGTCGTTGTGTGTCGGTGTCAAATTACGCGCGCGCGCACACACATAGGAGACAACAGAGAGCGAGATGTTGATTATTCCAGTAAGAGATGAGCACTAAGACCCAGCAGGGGAGATGATTACCCACAATTCCGCAGTGCAAGAGAGGCTCAGTTGTGATCACGTGACGCTCGGTGTCAAAACAAGAGCGCATGCGGGATACATGATACTCGGCACTCGTAAACCAAGGCTTGCTCGTTTTTCAAGTCAAAATTTATTACATATATTTGCTCGTCTTGCGGAACACTCGTAAACTGCCTTACTCGCAATCTGAGGTTCCACTGTAATGTTAAAAAAAGAAGAAAAAAAACCACCACAACATGCAACTCCGCTTTCCATAACACACCGTTCGTACTTGCATAGAAAAATGACCACTATGGTCTACAACACACTGCACATCACACCAAATGTAATAAACACTTAATGATGTCAGTCATCATCAACTTCAAGATCAGGTTAATGAAGGCATGCACAATACTGTGCAAAAGTCCTTACCGTCTATTTCTTCATATTAAATTAAACTATAAAATAAATGAAAGTAATGAGAACAAATGTTTTGCTGTTACAAGCTGCAAAGTGCCTAAAGATACAATTTAAAAATCGCTTGTTTATGTAAGGACCTCCGCAGCGTGCTCATTTCCTGTCTCGTCTGTTCCAACCACTCGGCATCAGCAGTATACTAATCACTCTTTGTGAATTTTTATATTCAAAAGTTTTGATGCTGAAAAAATGTCTGATGAAGAAGTTTAAATGTCCGGGGGAGGAATATAATCCGGATATAATCAAGAAAGCAGACAGTAAAAGATGCACAAGATCGTCTGAGATTTCTTTAAAAACGTTTGAAGGTTTTCTTAGTGGGAGTGAAAAGCTGAGCTGCTGTAGACTTGCTGTGTGAGTGTTTAAAGAAAAAAAAAGAAACTAGTCATTAGGAGAGCAGTTATCAGAGGTAATGTATGAGAGATGTACAGCAGGTAGTATATAGAGATACAGATGCTCTGGGTCAAATAATAATCAGCACTCTGAATTATGGTACATGTGCGTGTGTGCACATCATTATAGTGTATAGCACCAAGAGACACTTGTACAGGTAGAGACTGAACTGAGCAGTCTTGTAATTATACAAGCAACATTCGCTCTCTCTCATGCTCTCTCTCTGCTCAGCAACATACTGAGACTCTCAGCATAATGACTATTGAATGTTGATCCCAGCAGTTTAACCCAGGATTTGATGTGTGCGGCATAATGCCGACAAACTAAATAAGAGTGCTGAAGTGAGATTTCCTATTAGTAATATGGACAGTACGCTGGAAGCTACAGTAATTTAGTACCGCTGTAATAAGAACAACTGTACATCTGCTCACCACCGTGGTGAGCAGAAAACTATTAGCAACTCTCTTCTTTATTCTTCCTGATTCCATACTTCCCATGTCTGTCCAGATGAATGTTTTTCCTATCGTCTGACTGCCTGCGGGTCTCTCTATGACTTAAAGGTTAACGACTGGTCCAAAAGCTTGAACATGCTGATGATCGTGTGTGCATGCGTGTGTGTATGTCCCTCTGTCCCAGTTCGGGTAAGTGTGTGGCCGGTAAATGTATCAAGGTGCGGTGGATAGATCAAGCCATAATTCTTCCTCTCACTCATCATCTATACCACTAAATGGTAACGGGGGACCTGGAGCCTATTCCAGGAGACATAGAGCACAAGGTAGGGTACACCCTGGATAGGGCACACACATACACTCACCCACACACACACATTCATTCACACACTACCTAATCTGCATGTCTTTGGACTGTGGGAGGAAACCGGAGTACCCAGAGGAAACCCACCAAGCACGGGGAGAACATGCAAACTTGACAATTTGGGCACTCTTCTTAAACCCAATTGCAACTTTAATTAAACAGTGGAATCCACAAAGAAACAGAGTCTATTTTTATAGTATAAAAATGAAAGTGTAAAACTTTTTAGTCTTTTTTTGCTAACCCCTAACTGTGTCTTTTATATCTGTTAAACTGTTGTCTGTTATATCGGTCACTATATCTATGTGCATTTGCATGGACCCTGATATCAAACTGGCTGCACAGTGGCTTAGTGGTTTCGCCTTGCAACTCCAGGTTCGAGTCACGCCTCAGGTCTGTGTGCTTGGACTTTGCATGTTCTTGGTGGGTTTCCTTTGGGTATTCACTTTCCTCAGTCCAAAGACATGCAGATTAGGCTAATGGGTGTTCTTAAATTGCCCGTAGTGTGTGAACGCACGTGTGAATGTTGACCGGAGGTTGTACTGTACTTCATGGCCGTTAAAAAATGGAATAGCCATTGGCTTCCACAATCCCTAGTTTGACTATAGAGATTCCGAGATGGATGGGTGGAATATACAACTAGTAATGGGAATAAAACCCCAGCTGGAATAAAAATGCATCATGTAATAAACACCTCTGTCAGAACAGTCTGACCTTATCCGGCTAGATCGGAATGAATTTTTAAAATTAGAATAAAAAAGGAGGTAGAGACTTTTAATAATCCATGCAGTAGGTAAATATTATCCGTAGAAACACTTGAACGGATCGTTTGGCTTGTAAACTGTAGAAGGAATCCTCCTATTTTGGCACCAAGCATGAGAAAGTTTCACCTTTCGGCACAATAACGGCCCAAAGCACACATCCGAGTAGCAAAGAAACAGCTTCAGAGGAAGAAGATCAACGGTTTGGGGTGACCCAGTCAAAGCTGAGCTCTAAATCCTAATGAAAACTGGTGGAGTGATTTGAAGGTCTAGCTCAGTTAACTTTTTTTTTTTCTTTTTTTTCATCACAAAAGCAAACTATTTTAATTGGGGTCTGTAGACTTTTTACGTTCACTGCAGAATATCAGTGATGAGTCAGTCTCAGAGTATCAGAGGGTGGTTATGATGAGATGTCATGAGTTATTATTGGAACTTTCAGTATTTCTGTTAGTCTTAAAGATAAAATATACTAAAATATACACATACTACCAGTTAAAAGTTTGGACGCACTTTCTAATTTCTTGGTGTTTTTTCTTTTATTTCTTTATCTCTACACTGAAAAGCAACGCCGAAGGCGTCCAAAATCTGCAACTGAGCCGTTGATATTGAGATGTATCTGCTACTTAAGGCTCTGTAAGGATTCATAACGGCTCTAATCCGAGGTGCTGTTTGTTGTTAATTGGTGATTTCTGAGGCTGGTGACTCTCAATGAACTTCTCCTCTGCACCGCCTCGTGCCCTAGGTGCTCCAGGCCCCCCGTGACCCTGCATACAGGATTAAGCCTTATAGATGATAGTGAGAAAGTGAGTGTGTGTGTGTGTGTGTGTGTGTGTGTGTGTGTGTGTGTGTGTGTGTGTGTATATATATATATATATGTATATATATATATATATATATATATATATATATATATATACAAAATTGTTGGTACCCTTCGGTCAATGAAAGAAAAACTCACAATGGTCACATAAATAACTTTAATCTGACAAAAGTAATCATTTAAAAAAATTCTATGAATGTTAACCAATGAAAGTCAGACATTGCATTTCAACCATGCTTCAACGGAATTATTTAAAAAAGTAAACTCATGGAACAGGCCTGGACAAAAATGATGGTACCCCTAGAAAATACTGAAAATAATGTGACCAAAGGGACATGTTAATTCAAGGTGTGTCCACTAATTAGCATCACAGGTGTCTACAATCTTGTAATCAAGCAGTGGGCCTATATATAGGGCTCCAGGTAGTCACTGTGTTGTTTGGTGACGTGGTATGTACCACACTCAACATGGACCAGAGGAAGCAAAGGAAAGAGTTGTCTCAGGAGATTCGAAAGAAAATTATAGGCAAGCATGTTAAAGGTAAAGGCTATAAGACCATTTCCAAGCAGCTAGATGTTCCTGTGACTATAGTTGCACATATTATTCAGAAATTTAAGATCCATGGGACTGTAGCCAACCTCCCCGGACGTGGCCGCAGGAGGAAAATTGATGACAAATCAAAGAGACGGATAATCCGAATGGTAACAAAAGAGCCCAGAAAGACTTCTAAAGAGATCCAAGGTGAACTTCATGCTCACGGAACATCAGTGTCAGATCGCACCATCCGTCATTGTTTGAGCCAAAGTGGACTACATGGGAGACGACCAAGGAGGACACCATTGTTGAAAACAAATCATAAAAAAGCCAGACTGGAATATGCCAAACTACATGTTGACAAGCCACAAAGCTTCTGGGAGAATGTCCTATGGACAGATGAGACAAAAATGGAACTTTTTGCCGAGGCACATCAGCTCTATGTTCACAGATGGAAAAATGAAGCACATCAAGAAAAGAACACTGTCCCTACTGTGAAACATGGAGGAGGCTCTGTTATGTTCTGGGGCTGCTTTGCTGCATCTGGCACAGGGTGTCTTGAATCTGTGCAGGGTACAATGAAATCTCAAGACTATCAAGGGATTCTAGAGAGAAATGTGCTGGCCAGTGTCAGAAAGCTGGGTCTCAGTCGCAGGTCATGGGTCTTGCAACAGGACAATGACCCAAAACACACAGCTAAAAACACCCAAGAATGGCTAAGAGGAAAATGTTGGACTATTCCAAAGTGGCCTTCTATGAGCCCTGACCTCAATCCTATTGAGCATCTTTGGAAGGAGCTGAAACATGCTGTCTGGAAAAGGCACCCTTCAAACCGGAAACAACTGGAGCAGCTTGCTCATGAGGAGTGGGCCAAAATTCCTGCAGAGAGGTGCAGAAGTCTCATTGACAGTTACAGGAATCGTTTGATTGCAGTGATTGCCTCAAAAGGTTGTGCAACAAACTATTAAGTTAGGGGTACCATCATTTTTGTCCAGGCCTGTTCCATGAGTTCATTTTTTTTTATAATTCTGTTGAAGCATGGTTGAAAAGCAATGTCTGACTTTCATTGGTTAACATTCATAGAATTCTTATTTATTATTACTTTTGTCAGATTAAAGTTATTTCTGTGACCATTGTGAGTTTTTCTTTCATTGACCGAAGGGTACCAACAATTTTGTCCACGTGCTCAGACAAGGACAAAGGTTCTATTCCTCCTTCCCAAGTCCACACTTTAACATACAGAAATCATTTCCTTTCAGTCACTCTTTTCACTGTAGTAATATGACACGAGTTCACACTTTTATACCACATTTATTCATCATCAAACACTTTTCTTCAAACAGTTTATAGCTGAGGCAGAGTTTGAATCCTGCACAGAGCTGTAAAACAACCCTAGAGCAATAAAAGCAACAAAAAAAAAAAAAACATAGAGTATGAAACCAGGTCAAGGGAATAAAAAATTGTATGTGCTCTTTAGAATGTGCAAAAAGAAAAGCAAATCCTTGAATAAAGAAGAAACACCAAGAGTATAGTTTATTCAAAGGACATAAAAGTGCAGTTTGCATTAGTTGCAGGAGAGAAGCGGGTAGAATGTAGAACCAGGAGCAACAGAGAGTGTGATTTAGAGTAGTCGCTATCCATCCTGGTTCTTATAACTGAGCTGATGGAAGCTGATGATTGATTAATGTCACTGCCATTAATAATGAAGACCGATTATGCCCCGCCCACCTAAAAAGCCAAGTCAGTTTTTTGCTCTCTTGGACTCCTGGCGATGGGGGGATGTAGCTTTTATCATCGTCATCATCATCAGGATTTGAACTTGTGATGCATTTCTGCTAAAAAAAAAAATATATATATATATATATATATATATTTATATATATATACAGTATACAGTGCCCTCCATAATTATTGGCATCTCTGGTTAAAATGTGTTCTTTAGCTTCTGAAAAATTCAGTTTTGTTCTAAATAACACACAATGGAAAAAAAAGAGGAAATTCCAACCTTTAATTCAAGTGAATTTATTCAGTGGATAGAAAATCCCACACTAAGAAATAATTCCTTTACATCAAATCATGGGGGCCACAATTATTAGCACCCCTGATGTTTAATACTTTGTACAACCCCCTTTTGCCAACAAAACAGCACCTAATCTTCTCCTACAATGTTTCACAAGATTAGAGAACACAGAAAGAGGGATCTTCGACCGTTCCTCTTTGCACAATGTCTCTTAATCATCCAGTGACCTGACTCCTCTCCTCTGCACTCTCCTCTTCAGCTCACTCCACAGGTTTTCAATGGGGTTGAGGACTGAGATGGACATGGGAGGAGCTTGATTCTGTGTGTGGTGAACCATTTCTGTGTAGATTTGGCTACAAGTTTTGGGTCATTATCTCACCAGTGACGACCCATCTTCAGCTTTCGGGCAGAGGCCACCAGATTTTGCTTTAAAATGTCCTGGTATTTCAAAGCATTGATGATGTCATGCACCCTAACAATGTTCCCAGGGCCTCTGGAAGAGAAACAGCCCCACAGCACCACCGATCCTCCCCCAGACTTCACAGTGGGCATGAGGTGCTTTTCTGCATACTCATCTTTGGTGTCCCACTTAGAGTGTTTGTTGCCAAAAAGCTCTATCTTGGTCTCATCTGACGAAAGAAAACGGTCCCAGTTGAAGCCCCAGTACCGCTTAGCAAACTCCAAATGTTTGCGTTTATGATTGTGACTGAGAAAAGGTTTTTTCCTTGCATGCCTCCCAAAGAGCGTGTTGGCGTGTAGATAGCGATAGAGACTTTTTGACCCAAGATGCTGTTCATTGGTTGCAGTTCTTTAACAGTGAGATTTAGAGATTTTTTTTTATTTCTCTTACCATCCTCCTCACTGTGCGTGGAGGCAAAATAAACTTGCGTCCTCGTCCAGGCTTGTTTACTACTGTTCCAGTTTTTTTAAACTTCGTAATGATTCCTCTCACAGTAGATATGGGCAGGTGCAGGCGGTTGGCTATTTTCTTGTACCCATTGCCTGACTTGTGAAGGTCGACACACATCTGCCTTACTTGAATGGTGTGTTCCTTTGTCTTTCCCATGTTGAAGAGTGGATAAGAGAAATGGCCTCTGTGTCACGTCATATTTATACCCCAGGGAAGCAGGAAGTGATAAATTACTAATTAAATGTTCCTAGATACTCTGATCAACTTTGTAAACTACTGTAGAAATGACAGAAATACTTCAATTACATTTATTTTCTAGGAATTGTTAGTGGTGCCAATAATTGTGGAACAGGTTATTTTATGAAAAATAATTATTTGTTAGTCAGGGATTTTTATTTCCCCTTAAAATTCACTTGATATTCATGTTATATTTTTCTACACTTTTCAGTGTGACAATATGCTGCTGCAATAAAAACAAAATTTATTTTAAGGTTTTTAACACATCTTAACCAGGGGTGCCAATAATTATGGAGGGCACTGTATGTATGTGTGTGTATATATATATATATATATATATATATATATAATGTGTGTGTGTGTGTGTGTGTGTACAGTCTTATGCAAAAGTTTAGGCACCCCTTGATATAAATGGTTTGGGTGATTTGTTTAATTGAAAAGATGTTAATACAGCCTCTCTTGGAGTGCTACAATAATGTTTTTATTTTTTTTATCTTTGTTCAATTTGTGACATAAAAAGTAACTATGCACCAATGTTTGCGGAAAATCTGCATTATTTCTTCCATTTCCAAGAGAGAAACATCTTTTCAATTAAAAAAATCACCAAAATCGAATTATCAATGGGGTGCCAAAACTTTTGCACAAGATTGTGTGTGTGTGTGTGTGTGTATGTATATATATATATATATATATATATATATATATATATATATATATATATCCTTCCTGGCCAATAGGAGAAAAAAAAAATCAGTTGCTTCCCATTAATGAAATTCTTGGCCTGCATCAAGCAAAGAAAACAACTAAGGAGATTTGAAATAACTATAATTGGGTAAATAACTGTCCAATGCATTAGTAACAGCTGGAAGGATAATACTAGGACTGTCCATGTCGTGAGAGCAATGTGGTCTGGAACAAATCATGAATGGAGATCATTTAACGCTTGGTGAAATTGCATCATAATAACTGGACAGGAGAAATCATACGTAGAAAATAAGAGCTTTTGCATACACACACACACATAATGTGACAAGAACTCACAGGATTGGGACTAAACAGCTGTGTGGCCATAAACAAAAAAGAAAAAAAACTCTTGTTTTAGTCAGACTCATCAGAAAAAAAGGTTTCAGTTTGTTAAGGAGCATAATGACTGGATTTGGATCAAAAGGTCATGTGGCACAGAACGATGTGCACGTCAGGGTAAGAAGAGAAGCGATGCACCCATCATGCATAGTGCCCACATCAGGTGCTCGGGTCTAGACTCAGCAACATTATGTGGGAGCTGAAGACCTGAATGTACTGAGGTTATTACAGTACATCTATGGCGTTTCACTTCTCTGATGGATTAGTTATATTCCAGCACTCGTATTGTGAAAGAGTGTTCTGGGGTAATCGAAGCTAAAGGTGGTCGAATGAAGTTTTGAGAGTGTATGACTGTCTTTATGGACACACTCTGTAGAATATAATATTAAATCACTTTAAAAGATTGCACTGCTAAATCTAAAAAAAAAAAAAAAAAATTAGTTGGGATATTTTTTTTTTTTTTGGTTATCTGGAAGAAAGACGAGTGTTGTGGAAAACCAGCATATGTTAAGTATTTTATAATAAAAGCTGTTTCGTTGGCTTCATGTTCCGAAGCGTTCCATGTGTTCGGGCAGCTCTGACATCTCTGAGCAATTGATTTGCTTTTTACCCTGAGGACAAAATCTGCTAGGGAAAAAAAAATATGCATGTTTTTTTTTCTTTTTTTTTTTCTATTACATTATAATTTTTTTTGTCAGCAGAAACGCACAGATTTCTGAGAATGTGAACTTCAGTGTTCCTTGGATCCTGTGGAGCAGCAGATTGAAAGCAGGACATTTTCGCAGAGGTTTGATTAGTCCGTGTACCACCCAGCATGTTTAATATTAACTAGTAGTGGACGGCGAGCTTTTTCTCCCCCCAACGGTATCTCTGATGGATGATCTGTCTGGGTACGGAGTAAAGTGGAAGATCTCGTCCCTGCTACATCAGCACAGATTTCATGGTGTTCTGTTGAGCTTCATCCAGTGTGATTAAGTATGGACGAAAAAATCTTTTGTGTGCCTTTGGTCCACTTTTTCTTGAGAGAGGTTTTTTTTTTTTTCAACTTGCAGACAAAGTTCATAAAAAGCATGGCGGAAGTGTGAAACCCGGAGTAAGTCCGATTTGTGTTTGTTTTGTTGAGCCCGTACTAAATGGACAACCTGTTGCAGAGTTAAAGTACAATGTAAAGATCTTTTGGAGGAGACACTAAATGGAGATTAGTGACATTTAGAGGCACTAGATGGACTGGAGATTCATAAAGCATTAAGCGATAAATAGGGGGCAAGGGTGGCTTGGTGGTTAAGGTGTCGGATTGGGGACAAGGAGGTCCCCAGTTCCAGCCCTGATGCCACTGTTGGACCCTTGAGCGTAGTCCTTCACCCCGAGTGCTCGGACACAAGTGGGCAACCCTGTAAATAACTGCCACAGAAACGACGGATATGCATCCGCCGCCTAATGGTGCACGATAATTTTGCTTAACTGTAAGCTATTTTTATGTACAGTGTTTGTTGCTACCTGTTATTTTATTTTTTTTTATTTTTCACATTTCATTGCAAAATGTAACTTTTCGTACATGCGTACAACTGTCTCCATGTGGACAGTGGAGATCTGTGACTATTCGCGCCAGACGTTGGGAATGCATCTCCAGTGACCGCATGTGGTCATATTTCATACATAAGGCGTGTGTGTGTGTGTTAACGAAACTTGGAATGCATGATAAATGTGACAATGAATGAAGCTGTGAAAAGCAACACCTTTCCCCCCTCTGCTTTTATACTGTAGTATCACCTGAATCCATTATCCTAGCAGCAGAGAGTTAAACTCGTCAAATGACTTCGATTCTACTATACTGCTTAAACGTTGAAATGCTTGCAATGGTGCTTGTGTGTGTGTGTGTGTGTGTGTGAGCAGTTTTTCAAAATAGTCGCCACTAGATTTATCCATTTTAATAACGTATATAGAAAACAACGTTCCTCTTCCTACTCCTCCAGCCGACACTCCGTTGAGATTAATGGCACGTTTGTTTTTTCGCTCCGTTCCCCCTGTGTGATTTATGTAATTTAAAGGTCCTATATTTTACTATTTCTTTAACAGGTTAAACAGGTCTCAGAGCTCTCCCTGTGATTATGTGTAGATACCCCAGGTCAGTTCCACTCCTTCTCCATACGCGCATTTCAGTGTCTATTTAAATGCTGTACAGTTGAGCCACGCCCTTCCAGAGAACAGCAGAGCTGAGCGGGAAGCTTTGGAAGGGGGTCTGCTTATTTATGGACACATTCGGGATGAAAATCTAAAAGAAGTGTTCAAGTCAAACCGGGACTTTTTATCGCGCAGAATAACAGCACACAGTTATGAAAGTAAAATACAAGTGGTGTCACGGGTATGACTGCACCGGGCTCCAAGCCCCCTCGGTCGGGATTTTTATCCATGGACGTACCTCATTTTTTGCACCGTTCAAATGTAGTGCAGCTAAAGGTCTCAACACCGCACTGTGCTTTAAGTCTTCTGTAAATTTTAATCAGATTTATGCCTTCATTGATGAGAATTTTCATCACATGTCCCTGATTGACCCGAACGCCTCATGTAATTGGCTTGGTTAAACCCTGACCAATGCAAAAATGGCCATGTTTTTTTGTTTGTTTGTTTGGTTGTACACACACACACACACACACACACACACACACTGGAGACGTATCTGAGAGTCTAAAAATGACTAAGAAGTGAGTTTTGCTAGTAGCTTATTGCTCCTAATCAAAGTAAGTTCATGTGTTTTTTTTTTTCTTACAGGAAGTTCGTGCCATAGTAACACGCTCCCGGCACTTGTGCGTACGCCTCCGCTGATGATGCAGTCCACGCTGGACATGAAACCGTTTATGTCTTTCCCTGTGGATGGCTCATCGCCTGTTGGTCTCTTCGCCAATTTCAGCACGGTATTGCTCCCCTCCTTCTCTCAGTCTCTCTCTCTCTCTCTCTCTCTCTCTCTCTTTTTTTTTTGGCTCTCTCTGGACTCCTCAGTATGCCGAATATAAACCGTGCACATTATTCATTTCAGAGTTGAACGCTGCATTTTCATATTCATTGATGGACGTTGGAGTTTAGAGTGCAAAAAAAAAAAAAAAAAAAATGGCTGCACTTAAAAAATCAAAGGGAACCAGAGGCATGGTTATGTAGCTAAAAAAAAAAAATGTGCATTATACAATATTCATGTTTTTAATGCAAAACACCATGTCTGTAACTTCAGTCAATAAACTGCTTATCTAATGTGTAAACATAAACATTCAACAAAATTTTTTACTTTTTTTTTTTTTTTGCTCGTGATAAGTCAATCCACAATCAGAGGATTTTATACGTACTGTACTGTATATCCCTGATCATTTTGTTTTCCTGATATTTGTTAATTTGTGTCATACAACACACACACACACACACACACACACACACACACACACACACACACCAATCTTTTCAATTTCTACTTACTATAGTAAAAATATTTCAAACCAATTAAAAAAAAAAAAAAAATATATATATATATATATATATATATATATAAAATGTGTGTGTGTATGTTTATATATAGTTTCTTATTGTGTTTACAGTTAAACAGGTCTGTACGTAGTGCCGATCTTTAATTAGAAAAGCATATACAAGGAATATTTCCAAAATGTTGATTCTTATAAGATTGATTTTATAGCTTGGCAAATCCAACAATAATCATTGATTGGAAATTTCTCTGTAAATACCCTTGCAATCAAGAAAATGCACTTTTATTTATTTGTTTGTTTGTTTGTTTGTTTATTTAAATTTTTTTATTACGTATTCTTTTAATTAAAGAATGAATAATTGACTGTCCTTAACAAGCGTTTCTGGAGTGTTTTTCACAGTAAAACAGTTTCATACTAACGACATCAAAAGACGAGAGCGCGGGCTCGATTAATATGCACATTCATTTGTATTTAATTAGACAAACCTTTCGGCTATAAGGTTTGAGTCACACAGATTTAGTTTTGATCTTAAATTTCACAGAACCGTAAATATTTCGAGTAAGGAAACTTACTGAGCTGAGGGAGTTGGTATGTGATGTGTGTACGGGAGGATATTATTTGATCATTTTTGTTGGGAAGGAGTGTCTCTTAGTCGCTCATCTGCCCAATTTGTCTCCCCATTTTGTCGTCCTGTGTCTCTCATGTGTCTGTCTGTTTCCCTGTCGTCGTTGTCGCTTTCCTTGTCTATCTTTGTTTTCCACTGCTCGCCTGTCACTTACTAATGTACATCTGTCTTTCTCGTTCAGTGTCCCTGTCTTCTTCCTCGTCTGTCTGTCTTCTTTTGTGTCCCTGTCTCATTCTGTGTCTGTCTGTCTTCTTTTGTGTCCCTGTCTTATTCTGTGTCTGTCTGTCTATTTCTCTGTCTGTTTGTGTTTTTCTGTGCCTCTGTTTCCTCTCGTCTCCCAGTTTTCACCTGTGTCCATTCGTCTCTGTGTGTCTGTCTGTCTCTTCTGTGTCCATCTGTCTGTTTCTTTGTCCCTGTCTCTTTCTGTCTGTCTACTTATGCTTCTGTCTGTTTTTTTTTCTGCCTGCCTCTTTCTGTGTCCATCTGTCTCCACCTGTCTCTTTCTGTGTCCCTGTGTTCTTTGGCGTCTTCCTCTGTGTTTATCCGTATCCTCCTGTAGCGTTTTGTCTTTTCTGTGTCCCTGCCTCCTTCTGTGTGTATCTAGAGTATCTTTACCTGTGTGTCGCTTACTGTGTTCCAGTCTCCTTCATCTTTCTGTCTCTTACTGTCTCTTTTCTGTTGCTTCCTTTGTCCCTGTTGCTTCCTGTGTCTGATGTGTCTCTCTGTTTCTTCCTTTAACAATTCCTGTATTTCTCTGCCTCCTTCTGTCTGTACCTCTCACTCGCTTTCCTTTAAAACCCTTGTCTCTCTTCCTCTTATTATCTGGCAACCCTGATGTCTCCTTAATCAGGTGCTCTGCTTTACACACATTTTAAATAAATTGTGAGAGAATAATGCTGTGTTGATCTGGATAACAGTGAATCTGCATCATTCAGACCTGACTCAAGAAGTGGAGCTCAGTCTCACGCTGGATCTCACACCTTTGTGTCTCCTCACGTCCAACTGTGTGTGGGTGTGTGTGTGTGTGTGTATAATGGAAGCTGAGCAGTGACACCCTTCAGGCGGACATTGAGCCTGAGCTGTCGATGCCTCAGGATTGAGAGGCTGTGAAATCGATTAAAGCTTTTATCTGGTTAGAGCAGCAGCCATGACCGAGAGCTTTGTCTCGTCCGGCAGGGACAGAAGTCAAATCCACACTGTTCAGGATTTCTTCAAGTCTTCGACGCATCAGCCCTCTCACTCCTCTCTTCCCATGTCTCTTGTTTCTCTTTTTGTGATTTGTCTGTATGTCTTTTGTGTCTCCCTGTTTATGTTTTCCTGTGTCTCTCTCTGTCTTGTCCTGCTTCTTTCTGTGTCTCACTGTCTTTTCTTGTGCCATCTCTGTCTTCCTCTACCACTCTGTCTTTAACCTTATAGCACTGCCTCTGTCTTCCTGCCTTTCCTCTGGCTCTCTATTTTGTATGTATTCTGTATGACATTTTTTTTGTCTCTCTGTCATTTCCTGTCTCTTCCCGCATCTCTATGTTCCTTTTTGTGTCTCAATTGTGTCTCCGTCTTTTCCTGTGTCTCTCAAGTTTCTTCTTGTTACTCTCAGTCTCTCCAGGTGTCCCTATGTCTTTTTCAGTACCCCCCCCCCCCCCCCCCCCCCCCACAGTCTTCCTGTTTTTTTTTCCCATCTCTGCCTGTCTCTATGATTCTCAGAGTCTTCATGTATGTGTCTGTCTGTATTTCTGTTTCTCACATGCATTCATCTCTCTTTCTCTTCATATATATTGTTTATCTTACTGTCCGTCTGCCTTTCTGGCTCTGTTTCTGTCTGTTTGTCTCTCTATGCAAACGTTTATTCCCAAAATGTCTACTGTATATTACATCTTGGCCCATTTAACATGTCGGCAATATATAATATAATCTCTCTCTCTCTCTCTCTCTCTCTCTCTCTCTCTCTCTCTCTCTCTATTTTCAAGATTGGATATCAAAGTATTGAAACTTTTTCAGACAGAACATGACTCTTCCTCTTCCCTCACAGGGGAGTATATATATATATATATGTATATATATATGTATATATATATACTGCAAGCATCCATAAAATAACTGCAGAGTGTACAACACAAAGATTCCTGTTCTTGAAAGGAAATCCATCTTCATCTTCAGTTCAGTAGCACATCATCCTCAGGTTATTGTGTCATGCATCAGCTTTTCTGCTCACCGCGGTTGTAAAGACATGTTGTAGTTATGTAAGTTACCATGTCCGGTCATTCTCCTCTGACTTGCAATGTTTTTTGTTTTCCTCACCATTTTCTGTAAACTCTAGAGACTGTTGTGTCTGAAACCATGGTAAAGTCACTGACATCCCATTATTCCCTATTTCTGCTGTTATATCTTATGCACTGATTTGCTGGATCATGATTGGCTGATTGCATAAGTGCAGCACTGAACATGTGTACAGCTGTTCCCAATAAAGATGATGTCTATCTAGCTTTCCCAATAAAGATGATATATTTCTGTCGCATTAATCTTTGATTAATGCGACCACAGGTCAACATTAATCACCGGTCATATACCAGTAAAGCTCAGGATCACAAGAACCCAAGGGACCAAAGGCCAGCTCGTCTCACAGAAAAGCCAATGCGGTATAAATTTGCCGCAATATAAAGGAATCAGGACACCACCCTGATTGACTCACCCGCCAAACTCCCTAGACCCCCAACTGATCGAGCATGAGATGTGCTAGACAAACAAGTCAAATCCACAGAAGCTCCACCTCACAACCCATAGCACCCAAAGGATCAGCTGCCAAGTCCTGGTGTCCTGCAGAGCCAGAGCTGCCCCGGTGGCACACGGACAACCCAAGTGGTTTTACTGTTAATGTCTATCGGTGTATAATATTTGCGTGAGCATGTACTCTCTGCTAAGGGCATATACGGGATTATGTTTCATCATGGACAAGTTTTAAAGCTTACAGAAGATCAGAAAAGCACTTTTGACCCTCTTTACACTCACGATTATATCCAGGTGGAGATATAAAAGCCTAAGTGCGCACAAGATGTACAGATTGTAGCCACATATTGAAGATACAAGTCTCAATCTGAGCAACATTTGACAACCAGATTCCCTCCTGATAGTTGTCGCGTGCTGTTCCAGTCCTGATGTTGGCGCTATTAAAAATAGTAGTGTCACAACTGGTTATAATCTGTCATTTCTGACGAGGGACATAAGAAACAAACAAACAAACAAAAAAAAAAGTGCCCTCTCAGTTTCTCCAGAATTCTGATTTGGATACACCAAAATCATGTCCTTATTCTAGTGAGTCATATCTGACGATTAAATCTATGACACTCGAATCCTGGGTGATGCTGTAGCCTCTCACACCCGGGAGCCTGGAGAGAGCTGATTGACCGAGCTCTCTCAGAAGGTTGCGGTTATGTCGGTGATCTCCCGCAAGCGGAAGGAGCAGATAACGCTATCCTCGCCACGGTGTGGTGGTGAGGAGTTCAAACCAGCGTCACGTGGCTCAAAAGAAACGTGTGATAGTCTTCATACTCCGTGGTTAATAGTTGTAACCTAGATGAGGGAGTTCCCTACGACACCGTGCTATCGTTCATAAGGTGTAGCGCTCTGTTCACCACAGTTTTTCCGGATGATACTTCTCGGGCTTGGACATCACTCCAAGTTCTGTCATCATGAGGAGGAGTTTGTGACCAAGGACACATCATTTCTTTGGTTGTGAACCAATTTGTTCATATTGGGGGGCATTGGTGAACCAAGGTTCCACTGCATTGAAGCTATACATTTGCAATTCTCATTTTTTTGAGAAAAAGGAAATACACTATTTTGCCAAAAGTATTTGCTCGCCAGCCTTCACAGGTATATGAACTTCAGTAACATCCGATTCCTAATCCACAAGGTTTAATATGATGTTGGTCGCGTCCCCTTTGCAGCTGTAACAGTCCACTCTTCTGGGAAGGCTTTCCACAAGGTTCAGGAGTATATTCATAGGAATTTTTGACCGTTCATCCAGAATCACATGTGTGAGGTCAGTCACTGATGTTGGACCAAAAGACCTGGCTCTCAAGCTGCGCTCTAATTCATCCCAAAGGTGATTCGTCACCCCAGAGAACACGTCTTCACTGCTCTAGAGTCCAGTGACTGCGTGCTTCACACCACTGCATCCGATGCTTTGCATTGCACTCTGTGATATAAGGCTTGGATGCAGCTGCTCGGCCATGGAAACCTATTCCATGAAGCTCTCTACGCATTGTTCTCGAGCTAATCTGAAGGCCACATGAAGTTTGAAGGTCTGTAGCGATTGACCCCGCTCTGTGATTCTACCACGTATTACTTCCACTTTGTTATAATACAATCTTATATTATATTATTATCTTATGTTGACTTATTGCACAGGTGACATCCTATCACGATACCATGCTGGAATTCACCGATCTCTTGAGAGCGACCCATTCTTTCCCAAATGTTTGTCGAACATCCTACAACCCCCACCCTTGTCTCTCTGCCATTTTGTTTTGAGCAGAAGCCGATCAAACGCGTGCTCCCGACTTTGCTAATAGCTAACAACCTCCTAGTGTTGTGTAAAGCGTTTGTTCGTTTCACACGGTGCTCTGAAGCACGCTGATTTTTCGCCCTTGTTAGGAAAAAATTAGCAACTGATTAGATTTCTCACCGCACAGTTTGTTTGACTTTTGTTCAAAGACACCTCGCAGTCATAAAGGGCCCTACGGAACGTTTCAGGAGCTGCTTAATTGCAGCACTGGTGTGATTTCCAGCGCGTTTGATAAATCTGTGGAACTTTGGTGTCAGACGAATTTTACTGAAGCGGTTGATTTATCGCTTGGCCCTGAGTTTTAAGACTTACTGTTTATTTGGCCTGAAGATTTCTGGAAAGCTGCGAAAGGGAACAGCGTGTGAAGAACGCCGTCTCTTATGGAGATAAGTGCGGATGTGCCAAGACGGATCTTGGCATTTTGATGCAGTCGGTAATCGACTCGGCGTGTTAGCTGTTCCGTAACACTGCGCAAATTCAGCGAATGAATAAAGGGCTTTTTGAAGCCTTGCTCTTTCCCTGTCTTTTTCTTATTCTCTCTCTCTCTGTCCATTACTGTCTCTCCGTGTCTCCTCTCTGCGTGTCAGTGTGATGACCCACTGTGACACTTGTTCAGCAGTTAGTGCTGTCAGCGTCTCTAACGCTCACCGCCGTCCAGCTTCACTCTCACTTGCCAGGCGCGAGAAAAGAGAATCAGAGAAACATCATAATTGCTGTATAACTGTCAGCTCAAATCAAGTGCAGCTCCAAGCTGCAATCACGCTGCTGCGAAACGAACATAATTACACGGCCTCCTGAAGTTAATCACCGTCGTCTTTAACAAGGCTCTGAGGAACAGATGGGTTCGGCAGCGATGCGTCTCAATTGCAGGAATTTGCCGAGCGTCTCGATGGCAGTTGTTGTCGTCGTCATCGATGTCTGTCTCTCGAAAACATCACGCCACAGCGGTGTTATTATGTTATTATGTTTTGATTCGGTTAAATCCCTGTTTTTCATTCTCAGATTTTTAATTCGATACAGCATTTCTTTTTTTTTATTAAAAAAAAATTCTTTGTTTTAGTTTTATCTTCATCATTGCCTAAATACATTTAAAGAATTGTGGTTGGACGAATTAAATAGCAATTTGCTAAACAGCTATGATTGATTACTAATGAGTCTTACCGTCACTGACAGACGGAGAGATGTGCAGACGGACAGACAGTCAGACATGGACAGCTTGACTTTCCTAAAGGGAGATAGATTGGGCAGACAGACAAATACAGGGAACAGATAGAAAGACAGACAGATTCAGTGAGAGACAAATACTGATAGATAGATACTGACTTACAGACAGACAGCTACTGTAGATACACAGTAAGACAGAAATACAGATGGATAGACAGACAGAATGTTGACAGAAAGACAAATAGATACATGTGTTTTTGCAACTTGGAGTTACTGAGGGACTTTAATTATTAATCCGTATTAATCCGCACACATTTAGTCATTTCTTAAATGCTTAGATTTTATTATATTTATAAAAAGTATTGATGCAAAATTAAATGCACTGGTGTACTTTTAGAAGGTTATGGTTCATTCGAAATGGAACAAATGAGTGTATTGGGATTTAGTGCTTCACTTAGCAGACAAAAACAGTCAAGAGAAGATAAGAGGGAAAAAAAGGAAATATCTAGCAAAAATAAATAAAAAAAATACTCAAGTGCTGTATTTTTTTTATTTATTTTTTTTTATGCCAGACAAGATTTGGATTTCCACTGCAGAAGTCCATCCATGTAAATAAAAGACAAGTAAGGGCAACAATTTTTTGCTCAATTCGAATGCCAGCACCTCTGTGGATCGATGTTAATGCTAATGTTAATGCTAATGTTATGCATAAGGCACATGCTCTACAAACACAACCAGCTCAGGATTTTCTCAAGTCTGCATTTGATAGAGCATGAACTGCAGAGCTTGTTATATAATGAGTAGATCTGACAGTTTGGGGAAGGGTATATATATATTGTTTTTTTTTTTACATGCAGTGCTAGGAGTAAACACTAGCAGCAGACATAATATCGAAAAAAAATTTGTTTAAGTTCAGAAAGATTGTAAAAAAAAATGAATGAACGAACAAATAAATGTAGCTAGTTAAAGTACTTGGGAATGATTAAACGTTAAATTATAAACGCAATATTTCTGTTATCATTTTTGATTCAGCGTTTAACTGTTGGATAAGGTCAGAGCTTTAACACTCAAGTGTCGATCTGAAATCAGCCAGCTGCTTGAATATGCCTAAAGTCAGAGTTTAAGGGCAAAGACAGTAAAGATTGAAAAAAAAAAAAAACCCTTTTTCTTTATTTTTCATTCTTCTAAGAACCGATCGAGCGCATTTCTCCGAGTCAGAAGCGAGGGGGGGTGCTGTAAGCGCTGTCGTTCATCAGGTCGCTGACGATTTTGTGGATGAGCAGAGCGCTGTGATGGGAGATGAAGTGAAGGTGATTGCCGTGCACTTGCCCGTTCTTTTTTTATCTCCCTTTTTCTCTGTGCTTAGAATCAATACTATCAGGAAGAAGAGCAGGCTCGACTTGGAGATCACTCGTTGTCAAGGTCATGGCTCGCTCGCGCCGGGTTACACTGCTGTCAGGGTAATGCGCTGAGACGGAGACAGAGCAGCTCTGACAGTAACACTGGGTTTAATTCAAAGCACTGGGTTAATGTTCATTCTTTCATGCATTCTATTGAACGGCGAGTTTAAAGCTAACAATTAATGTAATTCAGCATAAATATGATATAATGGTATTGTTCCAGAGTAACATTGTTTACATTACATTATTACTTTTATATTCATAGGATTGTTTCTGGGTGTCAAATGAGCAATGCATAGAAAAGACCAAGCTGACTGTATTATGACTTCATTACTAGTGAACTTGTGCAAAGCATCAAGGCAGCTGATGTGTGTCTCAAACTTGGCTTTTGTGGAGAAGCCTGGAACGGTTTTAGATGTGACATTGCAACAGGCACAGTGTCAGTGGAAGTACATTTAAAGATCTGTTCTTTGTCGAATATACAGTCTGTACTGATCAGTTCACTATTCGAAGTGAGTGATCTGAAGCAAAAGTGATTGCTTAAGTCTTATGTTGTCTTTTTGGCACTACACATGGCTACTGTCTACTGTCGCAAAAGTGTGATATCCTCAAACAGGGGTGTACATGGGAACTGAAAAACAAGAGCATAAAGCTTTAAAAAAAAAAAAAAAGCATCATTAAGAACAATGAAAGAAGATCCCGTCTACATGTATATAGACATTTTGGAAAATGTCGTTCTTGCCTCTGTGTGTTTCTGTTCATGCCAGCACCAGTTTTGAAAATATCCTCAAAACACAATTACAGTTTAAAACGCCTGTATGTGTAATCTTGAGGAATGGCATGCAACGTGGAAATTCAGTGTATTTCACTAAACATCTAAAACTATAACATATATAGCTAATAGCTACACGTCCTTGCCAAAAAAAAAAAAGGTCTCCACTTCAATAGGGTCAAATTATTCCGCTGCATCGAGCAAAGAAAACAACTAAGGAGATTTGAATTACTGGAACTGGGTTAAGAACCCTTCAGCAAACCTGGAACTGTCAACATTGTGGAAGAAATGTAGTCGGAGAAAACATCTTGACTGAAGATACCTTAAACACCTGGTGGAAATCTACAGTAAAAATCTCAGCTACGTTTAAAAGTGGAAATAAGAGTATTTCCATACATACAAAATGTGATGAGAACTTACAGGATTGGGACCAAACAGCAGTGCGTCCATAGGAAAACCACTTGCCTTCAGCTTGCTAGGGAGCATAAAGATTAGAGTTTGGAGCAATGGTAAAAGGTCATGTGGTCTGATGAGTCCAGATCAGCGCTGGGCGTGGCAGGGCAAGAAGGGAAGCACATGAAGCGACGCACCCATCATGTGTAGTGTCCGCTGTACAAACCTCTGGAGGCGGTGTTATGATCTGGTGTTGCTTCAGTTGCTCAGCAATGTTATGTGGCAAAAAAAATGAAGTCAGTTGACGACCTGAATGTACTGAACGACCAGGGTATCACATTTACAGAGTTTTTCTTCCCCAATAGCATGGGCTTATTCCAGGACTCAAAGTGTCAAAGAGTGGTTCTGGGAGCGTGAGGAATCATTTTTGCACGTGAACTGGACACCACACTGGGGAGGAACCAACATGACTTGAAGATCGTTTATTCTTCTGAAGTAATTGTCAGCCCATAAGATCTAAATTTGAGCCACTCATGTACAGTATTTGTTGACGGAAGTCCAAGAAAGCAAAATTGGCCATGTTATCTGAGTGGGAGGGGCTTGTTCTCATCCCTCCGTCAAACACCATAAAACTAGCCACTCACAGCCATCAGTGACTTCATGTATGTGAAAGAGGCATGATAGAGCTTTCATCTCTAAGATGGTTTTTCCACCTGATCTGCCTCTCCTGTTCAAGTGTCCTTGAAGTTGTCAGCTCTGTTTTGTCCACCTGAACACACAGGATGTGGCTCTGTAATTGAAAAATCATTGAACAATAACTCTCCTTACTCTTCCTCCCTCTCTCTTCATCACTCCGCTTTTGAGTGACAGCTGAGGTCAGTCACATATCTATAAGTTGTTTGCTTTCAAATACTCCCTAGATTTTTTTTTTTAATCAGCCAAAGTAAATAGAACTGATTGTCATTTATTTCTTACATGCTTTTATACAAAAATTGAAGCAGAATCAGTTCTTGAACAGAGATATAAACATCTGGCCTCCATCTTGACTCTAAACTAAACCTTTGGGTTTGACACGCCACACTGTTTTCCTGCAGGAGCATTAGGCTATTATTGAGCTTCAATATTTGCACTCTTTCTCCTATATAAATAAATAGATGAGAAACTGGATTCAGGGATCTGCTGCGCATGATAGCCAATGAAATCGATTTCCTATTGTGTTTGAGATTCTCCGGCTGTTTTTCAATGTTGCTCATGCTATTTCTCATCAACAAGGTAATGCTACAATATTGATTGTTGATGAATAAAAATACCTTCATGGTCACCATGGGGATAAGTAGAGGGCTTGAGGATTGGGTTTGAATGTCGCAGATTCAGTTTACTAGGTCACCAGTAAACCATGTATTTTTACTTGCTTGTATCGGATTTTGTTTTCCATCTTGTCGTTGACCATATTTTGCTTGAAACAACATTTATGCTATGTTAATACAAGGGCTGTACCGAATGTTGTGCAAAACTGAGCATGGAACATGCAGTTCTGGCGTTGCCCTGACCCAGTTTGTATAGCTGTCACTATTTGGCTCTTCTTACAGGCCAAATAGTGATGGTTAGAGGACCCGGTCAGAGCAACTCCAAAACTGCAGCTCTTATGGGATGCTCCCAGGCTGAAGTGGTCAGGAAGTACCAAGGAAGGAAAACCAGGGAACTGGTGACAGGGTCATGGGTGACCCAACCAAGAAACTTTTCGTGGTTGTCAGGAAGAACTGGTATTTTAAACTTCGTATTTTAAGCCATCTATTCTTTAAAGCACTTCCTTCATGCTTGTCATCCGTCACCTCTCATCACACCTCCTCTTCATCCATATGGCAACTAGAAAACCTCAGAAAACAGTGTGAATTTTGTTGTTGTTGTTGTTGTTCCTGTGTTGTTGTTGTTTCGATTGGGTCTTTCAAGATTTTCACATGTTCACAGTTTACATGGAGCTTGGGTGATTATATTCATTGATTGACATTTTCTCAAAACTTAGTGTAGATGGTTGGGGTCAGACTGAAGGTCAGGTTTAAACAACAACGACAGGGTTTTTAACTTAACACTGTTCGATTCAAGCTGCCAATTTCATTAGCAGACTGGCCGACTGGATTAGTGAACATAGCACCCACAAAAGTCAGTTACTCATATATATATATATATATATATATATACACCCCCCCCCCCCCCGTCTGTCTCCAAAAAAACAGCATCACTCGTTGCCTCTAGGTTTACGACCTTTGTTTGTTCTGAAGATAAACGAGTACTCTATTAAACATCGAGTGGAGTAAAAATAAATGAGTGTAGGATGGAATGATAAAACACTGCTCAAACACCTTATGAACGCACTGATCAGACCAGTTTAGAACTCTACCAATGGGTGTGGCCTAATATTACAGTAAACCCACATGATTGACCGCTCTGATTCATTAACTCAAGCAAAATGAAATGTACTGTAACTGGTCAACCAGAAAGAGTCTTTAGTTAGAAGGTTCCATCCGTCCATCTAGGAACCTCTTTTATCCAACTAGTGACCGTGGAGGCCAGTGATGATCATTTGTATTTATTTCCATTGTTAAGACTGTGGTAGGACCACCGGTCAACATTCACACGCATGTTCACACACTACGGCAAAACTCCAATTAGCCGTATCTGTATGTCTTTGAACTGTCGTGGAACAGTACTAACCACTAACCAAGTGTGCTGCCTGGTTAGAAGGTGTTTATTAATTTTCTATCACAGCAGATCTGTCTGTAATGCTTGCTATATTTGTATTAAAATACACTGTAACTTTAAACAATATCAACTCAATTTAGTTCGGTGGGACTGCAGAAGCTTCATACAAGTCTGAGCTGAACATTGGAATGTATTTTTGCATGGAACGAGGGGTGTGAGATTTGGCTCAGAGTACTCAAATTGTACTCGCGTTCTGGGGGCGTATTTCACGGTCAGTGTGCAGTGTAGGAAAACTAATAACGACCAAGACATATTGGAATGCACCTTAAGTTTGATTTAAGCCAGATTTTAAAAATTGAATGAAAACTGTCTGTTCAAGCACTTGACCTACAGTAGTGTACAAAAGTCTTATAAACATGCAAATAACTGCTGTAGAGCAAGAATGTGTTCAAAAAATAAAAAGCAATAAACAGTAAGTAATAATACAGTGAATAATTGGTATGATGACCCTTTGCTTAAAATCTAGTCTCGGGTATGATTTGTGCAGTTGTATAAGGAAAATTGCTTAGTTTTACTGTAAGACTAAATCTTTTACTGGGGTACTAAGATGCTTAAGACTTTTGCACAGTACTGTAGATCTGCCGCATGATTAGATGACCGGATAATTGCACGTGAACAAATGTTTCTATAAAAGTGTTGTGTACATAAGTGTATATACTGTATATAATGATTCAGTAGTCTAATTTTACTTAATAGTTTACTTGGTTAAATATGTAAGAGCTTGAAGTTTAAACAGTGCAACTTAATCACTGTATACACACATTAATCATTTAAAATCAGCTCATATTCCACATTCAGTGTATGCTCCAGTCTCACAAAGGCTTTCTCATCAGCACGGAGGGACAAAACACAAACGCGTAACCCATGCACTTAACGCAATTAGTCAAATCATCATCATTTTGTCTTATTACTGTAATTAGTCTAATGTCCATAATTAAAATGTTTGTGCGTAAATGTGGCCGAGGCCGGCTACATTAAAAAATACAAGAAAGTCTGTCTCTTCGAGAGCAAGATATGAAAACATGGGGGAGTCAAGACTTTTGAAAAGTATTGTATTCCTGGATCACGCTCACTCACTCACTCATCATCTATACCGTTTTATTCTGTATTCAGGGTCGTGGGGGCCTGGAATCTATCCCAGGAGACTTGGGGCACGAGGCGGGGTACACCCTGCACAGGGTGTCAATCCTTCACATGGCATACACGCACACTATGGGCAATTTGGGAATGCCAGTTAGCCTAATCTGCATGTCTTTGGACTGTGGAATGAAACCCACCAAGCACGGGGAGAACATACTGTACAAACTCTATGCACACAGAGACAGGAATAGAGTCTGGCCGGGAATCGAACCTGGACCCTGGAGGTGCAAGGCGACAGTGCTAACAAATACACCATCGTGCCACCCAGGAATGGATCAATTAGCTGATATCCTACTGAATAACCTGACTGCGGGAATGAACCTTCCGTTCAGTGGCCTTGAACAGGAAGCGGTCGGGAAGCTGAGCCTGTTAGGTCTGAACACCTGTCTCTATAACTGGTTACTGGACTTGCTGACCAGAAGGCCTCAGTCAGTACGGATCGGGAACTGCACCTCCAGCACCACCACACTGTACTGGGGCCCCCAAGGCTGTGTACTCGGTCCCCTGCTGTTCACACTGCTGACTCATGACTGTGTAGCGACACACAGTTCGAATCACATCATCAAGTTTACTGATGGCATGACCGTGGTGGGTCTCATCAGCGTGTACAGAGAGGATGTGCAGAGGCTAACGGACTGGTATAAAGACAACAACCTGTCTCTGAATGTCGACAAGACAAAGGAGATGGTTGCTGAATTTGGGAGGACATAAAGCGACCATTCTATGCTGAGCACCAATGGCTCCTCTGTGAAGATCGTCGACAGCACCAGATTACTGGGTGTCCACCTGGAGAAGAACCTCACCTGGTCCCTCAACACCGGCTTTCTGTACAAGAGAGTCCAACACGTCTCTTCTTCCTGAGAAGGATGAGGAAGGCCCAGCTCCCACCACCGATTCTCACTACCTTCTATAGAGGGACCATCGAGAACATCCTGAGCGGCTGCATCACTGTCTGGTTTGGGAATTGTGCCATATCGGATCGCAAGACCCTACAGCGGATAGTGAGGACAGCAGAGTGACAGTAAAGCCTACTTGACTTGACTTGGCTTGACCTGTCTGATAAGGCCAGCGGGAGTTTTAATATACCCGGAGTGTGGATCATTTTTGACTCATCCTCAGCAGGTTGGCTACAGTATGGTAGCTTAGTGTTTAACATTGTTGCCTTGCACCTCCAGGGTTGGGGTTAGAATCTCGCCTCTGGTCTGTTTGCATGTTCTTCCCGTATTTTCTTCCAGGTACTCCAGTTCCCCGCCAAAGTTTAAAACATATGGTATGGCTGATTAACTTTTCCAAGCTGCCTGTAGTGTGTGAGCTTGCATGTTTTTGTGCCCTTCCTGCCTTGTGCCCTGAGTTCCCTGGGATTGACTCCAGACCTCCTGATACGCTGCAAGGAAAGATGGATGGATGGTTGGTTTCAAATTTTATTGACCACCTTATTAACCAAAAAAAACCTGTTCTATTTCCTCCATACCTCCTTGTTTTCTTTGTGCTGACCCCGATCCGGAGTTAGTATGGTTTCAGCCCTGTTCCCATCAGCCGACGTTTTAATGCACATTTAATATGGAACCAAACCGTGACGAGATGAACAAACAAACCAAAAAGTATCAGTTCCACTCTGATTACAACTTGGCGAAAGGACGAATGCAGTCTAAATGGTGCTGTACGGGCCAGACGGCAATCAGTGTGTGTTTTGTGTTTTCCTCGGCTCTGATGTAACTGCTCTGGGAGCAGAGCTAATAAGATACTGGTGCTGATTAAAAATTAAAATTAAAAGCACTGATAGGAGTTTAGGGAAGGTGAGAAGCTCTGAATGGATTCGGTTCAGAGCATCTCCTGTTTACTGAAATCCGTTCAGCTATTCAGAGCTAATCAAGAGCTGGAGAGATAGACATCAGCCCTGTATGTGGGTGTGGGTGTGTGTGTGAGTGTGTGACAGGAAAAATGCAAGCGAGAGAGATGCCCCATGCTCATTACAGCCCAGCCTTCTCTCTCTCTCTCTCTCTCTCTCTCTCTCTCTCTTTCCTCCATCACTCGCACCGCAGGCATTTCTCCGCTCCCTCCAGGTACGTCCACTCGTCTCCTCCTTGTCTTTCCCTGTCTTTCTCAGTGATTGGAAACACTCTCGTGAGTTGTTACACACGTGCAGCTCAAACGAAGCTCCAGAAGCATTACACAAACTTGATCACCGAGAGCTTTACGGAGAATAGTAACAAAAACTTTAAGAATCGTTCGCTGTTCAGGTTACGGAGGGTGTGCTTGCTTTGCCGCAGTTCTCTATATTATGCTTTTTACTCTACATTATGCCTTTGAGGGCAGAAGTTTATGTATCTTTAAGATGAAGACAAAAAAAAAAGTGTAAACTGCACCTGCAAGGTGTTTACTGTGTGTTCGGGTTCTTTGTTATTTAGTAAAAGTGTGATTAAATAGTGAGCATTAAGGGACATAAAGAACTTGTAACATAAAACCACTATGTTATAAAGGTCAATCGTGTGTGTGTGTGTGTGTGTGTGTGTGTGTGTGTGAGTGTGAGAGAGACAGTTCCAGGCTGGTATGTACTGTGCTGTCAGTATGCTGCTCTCTGTCTCTTTCCCTGACAGGATCAGCAGTTTCTCAGTCAGAGTGTAGAACTTTTAGAGATTTTTTGGGGAGTAAATTAGTTGTAAGTGTGTGTCGTCCGTCTCCATGGCCAGTCGTGTGTGTGTGTGTGTGTGTGTGTGTGTGTGTGTGTGTGTGTGTGTGTGTGTGTGTGTGTGTGTGTGTGTGTGTGTGTGTGTGTGTGTGTGTGTGTGTGTGTGGTTGGTCAGTCAGTACGTTCAGGGAATCAGATATCCAGATACCTACGCTGCATTTTACTCTGTGCTCATGATGCATCCTGGTATGGAGTCTCTCTCTCTCTCTCTGTCACGCTCTTACCATCTTTTCTTTTTGTCTCTATCTTTCAATATTTCTATCTCTCTCTCTCTCTCTCTTGCCATCATTTTTGTATCTTTCCTCATCTGTCTTTATGTTCTCTCTTAATCTCACCACGTCTCCCTCATCTTTACATCCATCTACGTCATCCCTCAGTTTTTTTGTCTCTTTGTCTCTCTCCTTCCTCTCTCTATTCGTGTCTTTCTCATACTTCTCTCGCTCCCTCTTTGGGAGCCTTTTACCTTCTCTCTCTGTCTGTCTTTTCTCTTCATGTTTTTCCTCTCATGTTTTTTCTTTTCACACACACACGCACACACACACACACACACACACACACGCACGCACGCACGCACGCACGCACACACACACACACACACAGGCACACGGTCCCTGATTGACCTTTAGAACATGGAGGAAAACGATTCCTGACTCGCTCCTCCAAAACAGCCCAAAGTGGCTCAATAATATTTAGATCTGGTGACTGTGCAGGCCATGAGAGATGTTCAACTTCACTTTCATCTTCATCAAACCACTCTGTCACCAGTCCTGCTGTGTGTATTGGTGCATTATCATCCTGAAACACGGCTCCGCCTTCAGGATACAATGTTTGAACCATTGGGTGCACATGGTCCTCCAGAATGGTTCGGTAGTCCTTACAGTGACGCGCCCATCTAGCACAAGTATTGGGCCTAGGGAATGCCATGATATTGCAGCCCAAACCATCACTGATCCACCGCCATGGTTCACTCTGGGCATGCAGCAGTCTGGGTGGTACGCTTCTTTGGGGCTTCTCCACACCGTAACTCTCCCGGATGTGGGAAAGACAGTGAAGGTGGACTCATCAGGGAACAATACATGTTTCACATTGTCCACAGCCCAAGATTTTCACTGCTAGCACCTTTGAAACCGACGTTTGGCATCGGCACGAGTGACCGAAGGTTTGGCTATAACAGCCCGGCCGTGTACATTGACCCTGTGGATCTCCCGACGAACAGTTTGGTGAAAACAGGAGAGTTGAGATGGACATTTAATTCTGCAGCGAGTTGGGCAGCCATGGTTTTATGTTTAGCATAAATATGTTAGCATCCGGACATCCCTTTCAGACAGCTTCCTCTTACGTCCAAAGTTACTCCTGTTGGATGTGGTTCGTCCTTCTTGATGGTATGCTGACATTACCCTGTTTGCTGTCTTGGTCACAGATGCGCCAGTAAGACGCTCACCAACAATTTGTCCTTATTTGAACTCTGATATGTCACACATAATGTTCAGTTCAGTTCAATTCAATTCAATTTCTATAGCGCTTTTAACAATGGTCATTGTCTCAAAGCAGCAGTGGCAAGGAAAAACTCCCTGAGATGACATAATGTTGTGCGCATTGCAATATTTTAAGCAAAACTACTATGCTATTACTGTGCTAATTAAACCTTAACACAATGTGTTTTTTTTTTTTATCTGTCTCATACACACGTTGAGTATATATATTAAAAACATATTAAAAGTATTACGGGTATTTACAGTATCTGCGACCTAGGACGTGTTCTCATGCAGCACCCTCTGGGTCATTTAACAGGAATAAATGTATAACCTGCTGAAGGAGAGAGAGATTCTGAATGTCCTATGCTCTACTTGTGCTCAGTAGCCGTGCTTAGTATACTGAAGATCGAGTGTGAGAGCAAATCTAATTCACTAATCACCTGAATAGATCTATTATTCAGGTTAACATTCATGAGGAATTCAACTCTTTGTCTAAATTTAAGATGTGATGGTGTGAAATACGAGGTAAGAGGAAGAATTAGCATGTGATAAAACCTGGATAAATTAAAAAGACGGGAGGGTCATTGAGAGCGAACACTAATGAGTGTCAAGACCTTGTAAAAAAAAAAAAAAAAAAAAAACTGTTGAGTCCTTGTTCCTCATAGTCGTCATCAGATAAAAGTCTCAACATAACATGAAGAAAGTTTCATCATATATGAAGCATATATTTTTATTTATTCCTATAATGAGATTTTGCTGAAATTGGAACTAAGCTTATTAATATTTTGCTAATGTCTTGGTTTATATTTTTGCTTATTATGAAATTTGCAAACAAATCTACGAATAGACAAATCAAAAGGCATAATAATTGTAATAATAATAGAAACAATAACTACACCAGCAACAATGATACTAATACAACAACAATTACGATAGCAATAACAATAACTAAATCAAGAACAGTAATAACAGCAAAAATAATTACAAAAATAATAGTAATAACTAAATTAAGAACAGTAATAACAGCAACATTGACAACCTGTATAATATAATAAAAATAAATGAATAAATAATACAAAATAATACAATAATAATAATAATAATAATAATAATAATATCATTGATTTATAGTAATGCAACAACAACAACAATAATAATATATACTGCACATTTGAAGCAACACACAAAAAACAAAACCATATGAAATTATTATTTTATATTTGTTATCATTTAATATCATTTAATTGCTGGTATAGAAAACTAATCAACAAGAGATTACAAAGATTTACATTTTTATGTTGAACATTTTATCCAGTTATAATTATATTTCACTTACATTAGCTATAAACAGTTGTTCTCTGATTGTTCTCATTAAATGCTAATAAGAGTTTTTGTATTCAAGCTTGTCGGAAATAGTGAGCTATAAAGTTGGCTGTTAGAAAGTGCTGAGACTGGAGACTCCTTCCAGAAATGTTGTATATTAGAAGGCATCAACATAGCAACAATTATATATTTTTTTCTTTGTCAAACACCATATTTATTGATATGTTTATTAATGATACTATGAAGCGTCTGCTATGAAACGCCCTCTGAACGAGCTGTTACTTTAGAAGTGATAAGAGTCACCAATCAGAATCAGGAACCTGTCAGGCTTATAATAAGAGAAATGTTTTATTATGTTAAATATTAAATTTAATATTTAGTAGTCTTGGCAGGATTTTTTTTTTTTATTATTATGACTTCATGTGACAGTTTATAAAGCGTAGCATTGTATTTTTTCCTGTCTTTTGTTTCCTCTCCATCGATTCTGTTTTTCATTCACTTTCTTGTATTTTGCCGTCTCTGTCTCTAGTTTCTCCTACTCATCCTCTCCATCACCTCCCTCTCTCTGTCTATTTCTCGCTTTCTCTCTCTCTCTCTGATTTATATTTCATCTTACGTGGGTGTATTCTTTCTTTTAAAACAAAAAAAAAAAAAAAACACCCTTGTCTTACAGATGGATCCGGTCCAGAAAGCCGTAATCAACCACACCTTTGGCGTCTCCATCCCTCCGAAGAAGAAGCATGTGATCTCGTGCAACATCTGCCAGCTCCGGTTTAACTCGGACGTGAGTGCTTAGATCAGACTCTTATTACACGGCCTGTGTGTGTACTGTGTGTGTGCCTGTCCATGTGGAAACATGAGATCTTTACGACATTTGTCTGTGCATGTTGGGCTTGTTGTGCATCTGTCTTCTGTCAGCGTGTCACATTTCATTTAGATTACTGACAAAGATCACAGTCCTGATCGTTTAGTGTAGATTCAAGTCTTTCCTGCTCAAACGCACCTGATTTAGCGCATCAGCTCAATACCATATGCTTCATAAAGCCAAAACATGTGCGTACGAGCTGTTTAATCATCTGGGTATGTTATATAAGGCATCAGACAGTGCTCCGTTATAGGAAATGATCATCGTCTGAGTTGCGTGACGCAACCTGAGATAAACTGGAGTAACTATTACTGCTCTGAAGTTGATTGATTATTTTCATCTTAACTTTTTTTTTTTTATCCACTCTTTCTGAGATGTCTTTAAAAGTCTAAAAACAAAAACTTAATTGCTGTTCTCACTTACATTACAGCAGCTATAAACACTTGTCTCCTCACCATCCTCTTGAATTAAACAAGACAAATAACAGAACTTGCCTCTTTATGGGTGGAACGACCACCAAATTCAACCCTGAAGTTTTTACATGCTGGGAACCTCACTAACTTACAAAGCACTAACACTGGAGACTCCTTTCTTAAATGTTAATTAAACATCTCCTTACAGAAAATGTTACTATGTTAGAATACATCCAGAATCCAGACCTGAATTGCTGTTGAAGTTGCAGGTATGAAAAAGTGTTGATTTAATTGGAATGTTGGCCATTCAATCCAAATCAATAGCACCAAAGCTTTATTTCTTACAGGTTACAATGTTAAAAACCCCTTGAAGTATCTATTAAGTATGATTACAAATGCTATATGTAACTTCAGTTGTTGATTGTTTCAATGTCATATTAATTTTTTTTCCCCCGCATCCTGTTCCGTACTCCGTTTTTCCAGACTTTTCCTTAACGGTTCATTTTAATCACAAAAGTACAAGCACTGACGAGGATGACAAAGGCGTTCTCCACCACTCCATACATCTGTAAGTCCACGTCTATTGTAGGTCTTCATCAAATAAGTCCTCAAGCAGCGTCGTCACTGAGGATAAAATAAGGCGTGGGCTTGTCATCATTGGTCTTGTGGGGGAAAGTTGATGGTAACATTCTCTATGCACTCCATCAGCTCACTGTCATTATATAGCTGGGCATCTAACACATGTCCCTTTCCTCCAATGTCAACTGGCCGGCGTCTGTCCTTTAACAGGACGTTATGAGGTCGTTATCATATTGTGAACACCTCAGTAATAGTCTGTAAGAGTCGGTAGCATCATTGTAATTTTGCTTAGTGTCAGTAGCGTAACTGTAACGGCTCGATGTGGGTTTGCTACGCTTGAAAATTTTAATGAATTGGTTCCGACCTTATTAACGACCATGGAGCTGATTTTTTTCCAATCAGAAGACGTCGGGAGACGAGAGTAGGTAGCTAAATTCGGCCGAGTGGAATGGGCGTATAAACTACTTAAAAAGTGTGAATTGATTCACAATAAAAGACTGACCAACAAAATACCTATTGAATTGCAAACTCAAATAAAACACCTGACTCTATTGAAAAATTTGTATGGGGAATTTTAAAGCACTGTCAAAAGTATCTGAATATGAATTCTGTATATAAGTGATAAGTTATATCCACATAACATTAGGTCGTGTTCTTTCTTCCATTCATTCATTTACTGTAACTATAATTGAACTCTTATTTATTACAGCGCTCAAGGAAAAATGTACTTAATGTGATATTATTCTGATGTTTTTGTCAGCTTTGCCTGCTCTACAGACCCAGAAGTGCAGTGGTGTTAGTTGTACAGAGGGCTGGGTTGCATTTATTAGCATGTGTTTGAGTATCTGTTAGATCAATGTTTCTCAGTCCTGTTCCTCAACCAGCAACACTGCACTGCTTGGGCTGTTTCCTCAACACGTTAGATAAACATCGTCAGCTCATTACCGAACACTTTACAAAGTTTAAATGGGGGTGTTAGAGGTAGAGAAATGCTAAAACGTGCAACAATTGGGAATAAAGGGACGCATTTAAAAACCTGAATGACGTTGTTTTTTCCCCTCTCCTGACGGATCAAAGCATGTTGGGGCCAAGCAGGAACACCGAACGTGGACCGAAAGGTAGTGAAAATTCGACTTGTTTGAGAGTGAATAAGGAGATTTAGGACATGTTGAATTGAAAGCATTTCACTGCCAGTACTCCAATGTGCAGCGTAGCTAAAAATAGCATCTTGGCTCCGACTTTAAATGTGGCTGCACACACTCATAGTCTCTCAAGCAGTTCCTCTACTGCTGATTTTCCGCCTCTACGGCGATAGCAAAGACAAACAGCTTCCACGTCACCCGAGTTACAACAATCTTTATTCCACTGAGGTTATTACTACTAATAAATCTGATCTAGACAGCAAGTTCCAGGACTGGTAAGAGTGTTATTATAAGAGTGAGTACATCATGTGGGACTTTTCTTTTCTTTTTTTTAAATATTCAAACTTTTTCTGATAGGACCAAGGCCCACTAAAGCTATGTTCACATTATAAGCCACATTGTTTACAATTAATTAATTAATTAATTAATTAACATCTACATCTAGGCATTTGGCAGACGCCCTTATCCAGAGCGACTTACATTTTTATCTCATTACATCTGAGCAATTGAGGGTTAAGGGCCTTGCTCAAGAGTCCAACAGTGGCAACTTGGTGGTTGTGAGGTTTGAACCTGGGATCTTCTGAACCGTAGTCCAATGCCTTAGCCACTGAGCTACCCCTGACCCCTGAATTTAGTACCTAGATCAGATTTACGTGTCATGACGGTTCACATTCATAATTGCAAGTAATTTTTAGCCGACCCTAATGTGGATGTGTGTGTCCTCTGGAACGGCATGCACATCGATGCGACTTTATTCACCCCATCTGGGTTAAAACATGTCATGAGTTTGTCCGATCACTCATTCATTTCAAACAAATATGCGATTTTAGCAAAAATATGCTTAGGATGTTGCTCTGAAGGACAGCAAACAGTTAGTCGGCTGTATTCGTTGAGGTCCAGACCAAAGAAGAAAGCCAGACATCTCGCTTTTGCTCTTTTAGCAGCTTGTTGTTGCTAAAGCCGCTTTGAAATCCTCGCACTGTCGGTGCTGACTGACATCAGCAAGTGCCCTACGCATGTGCTTGGGCAAAAAGTCACCTGAATTCCGATTCGAAATCCGACTGTTCTCATTCAACTCCTATGGCCGCGTGTCGGATATGTACCCGATCCAGGACCGTATGTGAACGTGCCTCAAATCCAATTTGAGAAACATCAGACTTGTGCGTTCAGACAGGGCTAAAAATCTGATCTGTGTCACATTAGGGTAAAAAAAAAAAAAATCTAACTCCAGAATTCATATCATCTATCATGTTGTATGCGATTTTCAAGACTATAATTCTAAAGAAGCTAAAGAAGGTAATTTAATATTTTTTTTGAGTGTTCAGAAAGCACAGCACAGTTCAATTTTTTTAATTGATTGGTCAACGCTTCAGAATTTTTTGGTATAACAGCACAACTTTCTCAGTAATTTCAGCCATGACGTGCATCGCCGGTTATTATTAATGTACTAGTTCTAATATGTCATTGTTTCTGTAGTAACAATTATTGACAGGAAATTTAAGAAAGAAAAAAGAGAATTTTTTTTATTGTGATGTGTTTTTTTATTTATAGATTTATTTCATGCTATAGGAAATGTTTAAAAAAAAAAAGTTCTCAGGTGTCACTTTACGGTTTGTCGATAAAATGACAAGCTGCATCGAGAGAGTGAGAGAGAGAGAGAGAGTTTATTGCAGCTGTAACATACATGTGGAACTAACAGGAACTAACTAATCTTACGCAACATTAAATCTTAACTATAAACCACTTAAACCCTCAATCTGTGGTTCATTATTCAATTCCACATAGTAAACATTGGCAATTTGCTGTAGAATAAACAGAATAATTGAGCATGTGGTTATACATTTATTTTACCTTAATGAACTGATGAAGTGTATAAGAGGGAAAGAACGTTCTGTCCACGTTAGACATGCTTTGAGGATCCCCTGGTTAAGAATCCTGATCTTAATTACGAAATAAAAACAATGCATATATTACTTTGTTTACTTTACTAAATCAGTGCCTCTGGTTCTGCTCATGACTTTACAATCTCCTGTCCAAAGACACCCCCCTTCTCTCTCTCTCTTTCTCTCTCTCTCTCCAGAGAGTCATTTTGTCTATTCTGTTTTATTTAATTACTCCATTATTGGCTCCGTTTCTTCTATTCAGCTATTCCAGACTCAAACTATTTTACTGCACCTTATAGCTCCGTTCAATTTCATAAATGCCACTCAATCTGTTTATGTTGGATAAAGCGCAAGCAGCACTGAGATCCCTAGCCCCGGCTGAACACATGCTCATCTATCTTTAAGGTTTTACTACCCGTGCTTCTGAAGGCTGTAAATAGACCACATTATCCCAGCTCCAGGAACACATTTGCACATGTCAGATCTCCGTAGTTTGGTGAAACAGCGTGTGTATTGTGTATCAACTCACCGGTAGTGTAATTGGAGGTAATAATAGACTAGCAGATGCATCTTCATTATTATTTTACAGCCTTCAGTCATCCAGTCCAGTGTGTTTATCTGTACTGTGCAGGCTAAATAAATCGGAACAGAGGCCGATCTGCGAGTTTGCCGAGCCCAGGTGTAACAATTGTACCATTGATGTTATTCCATATTAAGTTCTGAAGGCAATAATTTCTTGGTCAAAATCAAGTCCAACACATCAATTAATTTGTCAATTCTATGGCTGGTCATAATACAGCCAGTATAGACACTGAGAATATAAATATATACATGAAGTATTATAATAGCACTATATTGAGTGAACTTGGGGCTGGGTATCTGAAAAACTTAAACCTTGAGATTGATAGTAAGGGCCCTGTCACATACACTGATGAAGAACATGTTCCCACTGCATCCTAAACATATTAAAGAACAGAGCGGTCATGGCGTCAAAGTGGAAATTTGACAACTTCCTATGACATCCTTACAGGTTCTCAAGGCATCCACCAGGTTGTCACTAATTTCCTATATCAGTCACATGATCACATGCTCACCAGGTCTGATGAGATTAAACCAAGTAATTACTATGTCTGATCTGATCGCACCATGCTCTCACCAGAAGCTTATCATGTGCTTACTACTTTGTCACGGCATCCAGCAGGTTAGTATAAATTCCACAACATGGGCAGTGTATTTCTTTATGAAGGTTGATGTAAGGAATTAGATCAAGTACTTATACTAAATTCTCTAAACGTGACATAGACGTGTTGATAACCTGCTGCATGCCATAACCATGGTCAGCACCACAAGAATGTAATATGAACTTAATGTGGTCTTCTACAACATGACATGGACCTACAACATGACATGGTCCTTTTATGGTCATACTGTAGCACAAGCCTAAAAAGTTCATTGTGAGAACCTCATTCACATCGCAACAACCCACTGGCAACTGAGTCTGAACGCCATCCAGTCTTCCCCGTCTGCACCATGCTTGCAAAACGCCAATGAAGTCCCTACGAGGTGTTACCTGGTCAAGACTGTTGTTACTTCGTCCTTATTAAGTTCTTCCTGCGTTTTGCTTTGACTGGGCGTTTTTATTTTGCAATGTGTCCAAAAAAAACGCGTGGCAGCACCACGTCAAAGGGAGTCAATACTACTTCCTTGCTGGTTTCTACTGTGTTCCTGCCAAGTTGTACAAATTCTTATGTCTTCACCCAATTTTTTGCAGATGTACTGGAGACGTGGCTAAGTGTAACAGGGGTAATGTTCCTTTTCGGCACATGAACATAAGAATCCAATTTAAATAAATCCAGCGGTCATTCTCAAACCACAATACATTTACATCACATTATACAGTAAGTTCTGTTGCTGATCATGTACTGATAATGTTGTTCTTTTGTTTTTTTTAATACAATTTGTGAAGTAGTATAGATAGTGGTGTTGCAACAAAAAAAAAATCACTTAGAAAACAGATGCAAGATTTCCAAACAGGTTGCTTTTTTTTTTTCTATGGTCAGCAACATTTAGCCCCTAAGCAGTCTGATGTTATTCGTTTTCAAAGACAGCTGGTGACTGTAAGCACTTGAAGAAATGTTAAGTGAAGTTTAAGTTTAGGCAAAGCTATGCAGAAAGGGGTGCAGGTCTTTTCCCCTCACTGTGAAACATTATACCGGTTTTCTAATTCCATATATGCTTCCTTTTGCACCAGTTAGCATCCTGTGAGTTGTTTTTTTAAATAGCTGTAAATATTTTTATTTAATAGTGATGCATTCTGACATTTGTAGTTTAATGCACTGCAATGATTCATATACAAATGTAGAATATTTGTAATGGAATTATCTTTAAGTTATGTTTAGAATTGTACTGTCCGTTCTCTATTTCAAACACAAAAAAAAAAAAATCATAAACCAAATCATATTTTCTCATAAGAAATTAATACAAAATATAAAGTAAAAATAAAACAAATTAACCCGCACTTTACCTTAAAAAAAAAAAAGTAAAAATAAATCCCGACAGATAACTATTTCCATTTGTGCGCGCAGGCGCTGTGTATGTATGTGAAGCTAAAGTAAGGAGCCCCTCCCCTCTCCCTCTTCTCATCTTACACAGTTACCGTTCCTCCACTTATTTTTTACTTAGTTTTGTGCACACGCACGCACACAACGGACACACTGTTTTTTATTTTCTTGTTTAAATAAACAATAAATCTCTCTAATGACACTTGATTGAGCGACACACTAACGGAATCACTGTTGTAAAGTAAAAATGTAACAAATTAACCTGCACTTTACCTTTTGAAAAGAATCGCGACAGAGCAGTGTTTCTGTGTAGAGCAGAGAGAGTGTGTGTGTGTCTGCTTGTGTGTGTGTGTGTGTGTGTGTGTGTGTGTGTGTGTGTGTGTGTGTGTGTGTGTGTGTGTGTGTGTGTGTGTGTGAAGCAAGAGGAGAAGGAGTGTGTGTGAAGGGGCATGGTGTCCAATGACGTGCGCGCACACAGACACAAAGTGCAGGCTGATATAAAGAGAGAAAATAGATCTTTAACCTCCCTAATGAGACTTACTTTTCCTTTACACACGCGCACACGTGTGTTATAATAAACAGTAGACGCGCGCTGTACACACATGCCTACAGACACAAAATAAAATGTTTTACGTGCACACACATCATCACAGTGTTATTGTAAACAGTACACGCGCGCACGGATGTTGATTATGTCTTTATGTGTGACCGAGTAGGGAAGACGATTACCCACAATTCCGCAGCGCAAGAGAGAGAGAAAAATCATTGGCTCAGTTGTGATCACGTGACACTCACCGTCAAAACAAGAAGCGCATTCGTGATGCATGGTACTCGTAAACCAAGAATTGTTCGTTTTTCAAGTCAAAATTTATTAACAATCTTGCGGAACACTCGCAAACCGCATTACTCGCAATCTCAGGTTCCACTGTAGGTGATTTTGTATGGTAGTGTGCAAAAGACTTGACCCCTATTTTTATATTAAATTAAATAATATAGAATAAATAATAAATGGCAATAAATGATTTCCTGTGACAGCCTGCAAAGTGACTAAAGATACTATTTATAGTATCTTAATGTGTATAGGTTGTTTATGTAACAACCACAGCCGTAACCTCATGTCCCCTTTTGCATGTTCCAGACCAACAGCATTCAGCATCACCAGTATACTAATCACCTGCTTAATCATCTGTCATCATCTGTTTCTCACTGGTTCCTGCCTTAAGGTAGTTTTTTTTTTTTTTTTTGCTTGAATGATTCACTGGTGCTCTGAAACTGCTCAGGTACAGGGACCAGACTGAAAAAGAGAACCATAAAAGAAAAACTATTCCTCAAGATTACATTAAAAATACAAGAAAGTCTGGCACTTTGGAAGCAAAATATGAAGAAATGAGGAGAGGTCAAGACTTTTGCACAGTACTGTATATGTTCTATATCTAATATTTGTGTGGTTGCAGTAAAACCATAGCAACAGGCACTCAACTAAAGATAGGAATGCCGCCTAGTTGCCAATTTCAGCAATTCAAATAATTTTATTTTCCCAGTATACCACGCTTAACAAAATAGACAGCTTTTTAGAAATCTAACTTAAATGACATAAAGACAAAACCCAGACTCAAAAAAGAACCAGACCTCTTCTGAGTGGTGACACCAGATAATAGGTTTATAAATCGTTTCAGTATATAGGTGTAGAAAAGTTGATGCAACCAGTATCAGGTGTGACGCGGCACAGTGGTATAGTGGTTAGCACTGTCGACCTTGCACCTCCAGGATCCTGTTTCGATTCTCGTCTCTGTATGCATCGAGTTTGCATGCCCGTGTTTGGGGGATTTCCTCTGGGTACTCCGGTTTCCACCCACAGTCCAAAGATCTGCAGATTAGGCTAATTGGCATTCCCAAATTGCCTGTAGTGTGTGAATTAGTGTGAGTGTGTGGACGTATGTGTGCCCTGCAATGGATTGGCACCCCGTCCGGGGTGTACACCGCCTCGTGGCCTAAGACTCCTGGAATAGGCTCCAGGCCTTCCGCGAGTATAGATGACGAGTGAGAGTAAGTATTAGGTTGTGTTTAAAGGATTCAGTATGAGCAGATTGTGAATAAGAGTCTTTCTATGAGAACAGTGTTTTCAATGAGGACAGTGTTCATGATTACAGCAGCGCTTCTTAAGTGCAAATTCTCAGAGAATTCAGCAGGCAAGATTATCACATAAGACATGAGATTGCTGCTGGCATGAATACAGGATTGTAAAGCAAACATGGCAGAGGAAACTCGGGGAAAACTGTGCCTGGATTGTTTTAGTAAAAGCACTCAAGGCACAAAGCAATTCTCCCAACAAATCCCATTTAACCTCTAGCACAATAACAGAATCCTTATCCAGTGCTATAAGATGTTAGATGTTATCCTTATAAAAAAGGGCAGGTTGTGAACAGATGCACAAAGCCGAGAGTCTGGGTTGTGTGATATCACACTGCACGCACAGGGTATCTTAAATGTTCGTAACTGATCTGTAGCCACAGAGCTTTGTTGTGGTTGTTATTGTGCGGCTCTCTGTGGGGGAAAATGAGTAATTACTTACTGTACAGCCATGTTGTTGGCTCTGATTGAGCCATTTATTTTAAGATGAACCGTGCCGGGTGGCATCGTGCCCAGCCTGACTGGGGAATCCTGCAGCGAGCTGTAATGGAGGAGCGGGAAACAGACGGGAAACGTGATTGTGGCGTCTGTTTTGTTTCATTTTGCATCTTTTTAATCCACATCGTGAAACGCAGCCAGAGATTCGGAACAGCACTGCACGTGTGAGGAAAGCAGCAACGACTCCATTGTTCCTACTCATTAAACTTAATTAATCGATCGTTATCGACGCTGGAACTTAATTTTCTCCAGCACGCACACTCTGAATTGCAACAAGTCTCAAGGCGCTTCTGAGATTGCTGGTGAACGCTTTAAATTCCCCAATACGCTCACAAACTGACCTTTGAAGTACGCACAAAATGCATGTTATTTACTAGTTTACCTCACCAATGTGCGATGTGCCAATGCTCTTTCATAAAATCTCTAACAAATGCAAATCATTCTTTGGGTTACTACTTTACATGTACGCACAAATCGTTCTAGCAAATTTGGTCATCTAAAACATTCAAACAAAACACAGCAATATGCTAATTTACCTCAGAAATAACTCTTTTTAATACATTAGTTTACACCAAACAGACGCACACAAAACACTATTCAATACACTGTTTTACCTCAGACATGCACACAAAAAAACATTCTCTAATACACTACTTTACCTCAGACATGCACACAAAAAACATTCTCTAATACACTACTTTACCTCAGATATCCACACAAAACATTCTCTAATACACTACGTTACCTGAGACATCCACACAAAACATTCTCTAATACACTACGTTACCTCAGACATGCACACAAAACATTCTCTAATACACTACTTTACCTCAAGCACACATACATAAAACATTATATAATACATTTTTTTTATTATTACATATGCAGAGATTTGGACACAAACACTACATTTTTATTTTCACCTTAATACTGCAGTAATACTACTACTACTACTACTACTACTAATAATAATAATAATAATAATAATAGAATAACCTAGTTATGGTGCATTCACACCGAACGCGGCGAGAGCGTCAAAGCGGCCGGAAGTCATTCATTTTCAATGAGAGCCGGCGGCAAAGGGCCGCGAGAGCGGCGAAGGGAGTTGAAAACAGCTTAACTTTAGGATAATGAGCTATGACGCGGTTGAGCGGCAACCAATTAAAAGTAGAGGTCCTCCACTTGAGAGGATTCTGAGGAAAGCAGCCCTGTAACTTTTGTTCCGGCTAAATTAGTTCCCAAGCGAAATGGAGGAGAGGTTGATTATTGTGGTAGCGGGTGTTTATTAATTATTAATGTTATTTTAATTAAAGACAAAGTCTAGCAAGTGATTCTAATGTTATAATAATAAGAAATATAATATAATAATTTAAAAAATATATTAAATGAAACTAGCAATTCACAATGAACAGAAGGCACACCATACAAATTACTTATAATTTGTTTATTTCTACAATACCCTTTACAAAAAATAACTGCAGTTTCTGGGGGAAAACTGCAGTTTTTGTGAAGTACAATGCGGTACAGTGCAGTTGGAGTGCAGTACGGTGCAGTTGTATTGAAATATGATTGTGTAACGTTGTCCATTGTAAAAAAAAAGATAATAACTTCAGCTCCTGCAGCTTCTGGGATAAAAACTGCAGTTTTGTAAAGTACAATGAAATACTATTTATTCAGTACTATTTCAGTTAAATGCAGTTGGAATGTAGTTGTATTAAAATATTATTCTGTAACTTTGTAGTTATTGAACAGTTAATCCTTCACTGAATCCTGCAGTCCTTAAGTAGGTTATTCTATTATTAATAATAATAATATATTATTATTATTATTATTATTATTATTATAGATTGGTTCAAGAAATATAGGATCCTACTAAATTCATTCAGTGAAGTGACGTGTGTCTCAATTGTAGTTTGTGATTCTGACTTCTGAATGCCAGGGTCATCTTATTTTCAGGCACAGGCAAACAGAAACCAGTTGGGAGCAGGTAGAAGCAAATAGCGTGTGTGCAAGGAAAACAATAACGTCTTCCTCTTATACTCTTCCACTGTAAAACTGAGACGTGCTTAAATATGCACCACTGTACGATTTGTCCTCACCAACCAATAAGACTACAAGATCACATCTAATCCTCAGACAGAGTTTGAACTATAGAGCGCGTGATGCAGTTCATTTAGAGATGCGCGCGCTGACCGAAACGACAGCTCATAAACGCCGAGAAAGAGACACTAACGGTTTGTGTATGTCGTTATTGAGGAACTCAGACAGGATGGAGTACTATAACTATCTTATAGACTTTATTATTGATAAAACGGTATACCTTCGCGACATATCAGAATTACACACGTGGACAAAATTGTTGGTACCCTTCGGTCAATGAAAGAAAAACTCACAATGGTCACATAAATAACTTTAATCTGACAAAAGTAATAATTTTTTTAAAAATCTATGAATGTTAATCAATGAAAGTCAGACATTGCTTTTCAACCATGCTTCAACAGAATTATTTTAAAAAGTAAACTCATGGAACAGGCCTGGACAAAAATGATGGTACCCCTAGAAAATACTGAAAATAATGTGACCAAAGGGACATGTTAATTCAAGGTGTGTCCACTAATTAGCATCACAGGTGTCTACAATCTTGTAATCAGTCAGTGGGCCTATATATAGGGCTCCAGGTAGTCACTGTGCTGTTTGGTGACATGGTATGTACCACACTCAACATGGACCAGAGGAAGCGAAGGAAAGAGTTGTCTCAGGAGATTCGAAAGAAGATTATAGACAAGCATGTTAAAGGTAAAGGCTATAAGACCATTTCCAAGCAGCTAGATGTTCCTGTGACTACAGTTGCACATATTATTCAGAAATGTAAGATCTATGGGACTGTAGCCAACCTCCCTGGATGTGGCCGCAGGAGGAAAATTGATGACAAATCAAAGAGACGGATAATCCGAATGGTAACAAAAGAGCCCTGAAAGACTTCTAAAGAGATCCAAGGTGAACTTCATGCTCAAGGAACATCAGTGTCAGATCGCACCATCCGTCATTGTTTGAGCCAAAGTGGACTACATGGGAGACAACCAAGGAGGACACCATTGTTGAAAACAAATAATAAAAAAGCCAGACTGGAATATGCCAAACTACATGTTGACAAGCCACAAACATGCTGGGAGAATGTCCTATGGACAGATGAGACAAAAATGGAACTTTTTGCCAAGGCACATCAGCTCTATGTTCAGAGACGGAAAAATGAAGCATATGAAGAAAAGAACACTGTCCCTACTGTGAAACATGGAGGAGGCTCTGTTATGTTCTGGGGCTGCTTTGCTGCATCTGGCACAGGGTGTCTTGAATCTGTGAAGGGTACAATGAAATCTCAAGACTATCAAGGGATTCTAGAGAGAAATGTGCTGGCCAGTGACAGAAAGCTGGGTCTCAGTCGCAGGTCATGGGTCTTGCAACAGGACAATGACCCAAAACACACAGCTAAAAACACCCAAGAATGGCTAAGAGGAAAACATTGGACTATTCCAAAGTGGCCTTCTATGAGCCCTGACCTCAATCCTATTGAGCATCTTTGGAAGGAGCTGAAACATGCCGTCTGGAAAAGGCACCCTTCAAACCGGAAACAACTGGAGCAGCTTGCTCATGAGGAGTGGGACAAAATAAGTCTCATTGACAGTTACAGGAATCGTTTGATTGCAGTGATTGCGCAACAAACTATTAAGTTAGGGGTACCATCATTTTTGTCCAGGCCTGTTCCATGAGTTCATTTTTTTTTATAATTCCGTTGAAGCATGGTTGAAAAGCAATGTCTGACTTTCATTGGTTAACATTCATAGAATTCTTATTTATTATTACTTTTGTCAGATTAAAGTTATTTCTGTGACCATTGTGAGTTTTTCTTTCATTGACCGAAGGGTACCAACAATTTTGTCCACGTGTGTAAATCAAGATGACAATTTCAAAGTTCAGCCAAGAAAACTTGCCGAGGTGGAAGAATCTAGAAAGGGGGCATGTCGTCTTGTGGAGGAGGAACACAGCCGAACCTGAGCGATGGCCCTGTCACATCATTCAGTTAAGTGGTGAGTGGGACCTTAAGTTATTTTTATTATTTTACAATAAAGTTATTTAACTAGTTATTGTATTCTATCGCTATGCGGTGTTAATGGCATTGTCCTAAATGTGTGCGTGTTTTCTAATGTTAACCGCTATACTGTTAGCATGCTAGCTAGGTTAACCTGAGGTAGCCCACTGCTAGCATTGGATTCAGTTGTAAATGTATAGCTCAGTTTAACTATAGACCATATAAGTGCAAGTTGATTTCTTAATGTGTAACACTACACAATGTGAGAGGAGTTAAGAAGCGAATAAAGTGATTAGGCTGTAAACGTCCTGTGTTTGTTTCTGTAGTCGTCCATTCAACGATGGAGACAATTCTTCGAGGAGCTGTACAACCACATTCCTCCGCAAGGACCACAATCGGAGCCGCCGCGCATCGAGCCACCAGAGGTCGACATGTCTGACACTGAGCCAACTTTGGACGAGGTCCGGACAGCCGTCCGAACTCTGAAAACTAGCAAGGCACCAGGGCAGGACCAGGTTACGGCCGAGGCGATCAAGGCTGGCGGGGATCTATTACTCCACCGACTGCTACTGCTCAGTCGAAACATCTGGCGCATGGAACAAATGCCACGAGCATGGAAGAAGGCCACAATTGTGCCCATACACAAAAAAGGCGACAGCCAAGACTGCAAGAATTATCGAGGCATAAGCTTGCTGTCCATCGTTGGAAAGATCTTCATGAAAATCATCCAATCACGGCTGCAGCGATACCGCGAACAGACAAGCCGGGAGGAGCAAGCTGGATTCAGGCCAAACCGTGGTTGCAGTGACCAGATCTTTACTCTCCGTCAATTGATGGAGGAAAGAATCCGATGCGGGAAAAGGGCAGTCATCGTTTTCATCGACTTTCGATCTGCCTTTGACTGCGTCCACTGGCCAGCACTGTGGAAGGCACTGGAGACCGAGCATGTACCTCCGAAAGTCATCAACCTCCTTCAGGAAAGCTATGCCGGGTCCTCCAGTCAAGTACGCATCCGAAACGAATCGGAAGAGTTTACTACCAGAACTGGAGTCCGTCAGGGAGATGTCGCCTCCCCTCTGCTCTTCAACATTGTCGCCAACGCCATCATGAGAAAAGTCTCATGAGAAGGCAGACAAGGAATCCAGTACGGTGAGGATGGCTTTCTGACTGATCTCATGTTCGCAGAAGATAGTGGCATCCTGGCAGGCGACGACGCGGCGGCCACGGACATTCTCTACAACATCGCCAACGTCGCCCAATCATATGGATTGAAAATTTACACGGACAAAACGAAAGTGCTGACAACGGATGGGTCGCTGGCCAACATGCAATTCGATGGTGTGCAGATTAAGCAGGTCCAACAATTCAAATACCTCGGGTTGCTGGTCCAGGAGAAGAAAGTGGCTTCTACAGTAGAGGTCCATAGTCGAATTGGTCAAGCTACCACGGCATTTGCTTCTCTGAAGTGGTGTCTGTGGATGCAAACCAACATAACCAACAAGACCAAGATCCGACTCTTTAGGACTCTGATTCTGCCAATTGCCCTCTATGGATCAGAGACATGGACACTACTCAAACAAGACCTCAATAAACTCGAATTCTTCCAAATACGATGCCTTCGACAAATCCTACACATCTCACTCCGCGACCGCATTCGAAATGAAGAAATTCGTCGCCGATGTGAGCAACAGCCAACAATCGAGGAACAAATCCAGCAACGACGACTACGATGGTTTGGCCACGTCTGCAGAATGCACGGCAGCCGTTTACCACACAAACTCCTCTGGTGTGATCGGCCCACCCTGTGGAGAATCCAAAGTACGGCGCCAAAGAAAACGTGGCTCAAGCAGGTCAAAGGCGACATCAGTAACCACAGACTCAACCTCAATGAGGCCAGAACTACAGCCATGGATCGCCTTGCATGGAGGTGCCTGCAGGAAGAAATCCGACAACCATTGGCACCCACAGCAGCGTACGGTCTTAGGACCAGGCCCAGACCAAACGCCAGCTAGGGACCAAAGAAAGAAAAGAAAAGTAGTCATCCATCAGCCCTTACACGAGAGAGAAGATCGAGAGGAGGACTGTGTTCCTCTCCAGTGTTCCTCTAATCACCTCAGAGCAGACTCTGGGAAAGGGGAAGAAGGAGAAGGCCAAGAGGTCAGCATTAGACCCTGGGCAGAAACATAGTTTTTCTCATCTCTTTATTTTCCTTTACTCAAAACAAATTTTAAGTTTGTGACCTTTTTTTTTTTAATCATTCAGATTTGGCTAGGTGCGTAATAAGATTTTTTTGTGGGGTGTGAGGTTCTCAGAACACATTTATATTTTTGCTTAGTCAGTCCTAAACTTGTTTGTCTTCATGTTTCAGAAAGACGTCAAGAGGTGGACATCACTCTGTGGAACAAAGGTGTGGTTGGATTTTACCTGATAAAATATTACAGGATTATCTAAAATCTCACACAGTCTACCAATGGTCCACTTTCCTTTTATGAATCCAATGGTGCTCATTCGGACAACAAAACACTTTCTGAGTTTTCTTCTTGATAAACATTTGCTTTATTTGTTGTCTTTTGTTAATAGAATCCGCAAAGCCTTAAACTCCGCACATGGCACTAAGGGGACCCTCCCAGCCCAACAAACAGCAGCTGTTATATTTGAGTAAATTGAGTTAATATTTTAATAATATTTGGTCATTTCACATATAATCAACCAGAGTGATTATAAGTCTGAATCTCTAAACCAATGCCCAATGCCAGAGTCATCACATTCACATTACATTCTGAAATTTTAATTAATTAACAGGGTCGCTATCAAAAACAGCAAACTTGAGCCATTATTTAGCAATAGTTTAGGACATAATGACAGAAATAGATCGTTTCTCAGTTAAACATGTAATGTTGAGTATATATGGAATGACTTCATTTTAACTATTCAAATGTGTTTTTTTACACACCTCGTAATGAATATTTGTCTTGCTGTTTGCTTTTCAAGAATGCCTTTAAAATGAAGGAAGGGAAGGTGAAAGTGTTCATTCAAACAAAGTTGAAGAATGAGGAGGCGTCAAACCTCTCCAGGCTTCCAGCTGCACACCTCAAGCCTTGTAATATATTCACATACTTGACCAGTCATACACTGATTGACAGCAGTGTCTCCTAGCAGCAGCACTGTTGAACAGTAATATTGCTAAGTGTTAAAGAGCTTTCATGGTCTGTATTTAGTTGTTTTTAATGTTTTAAGTGTGTTGCTTTATTGATTTTTTTAAAATTAAATAATAAAATGAATTGCAATAATTTTGTTGTAATGTAGTTGTATTACACTACATCACACATTTAGATTATAGAAATACTGTAAGTAATTTTTCAGCTTTATTCAAATTGCATATACCCGTACATTTTATTTGCAGTACAACTACTATTTTAACTGCAGTAGCTGTTTAATATTAACTGTAGTATCGCAGTATTACTGCATTATATTGCAGGATTATTGCAGTACTATTGCAGTAGTTATTGCAGTATTATTGCAATATTACTGCAGTATTAAGAAAAAAATGCAGTAATTTCGTGTCCAAATTACTGCGTTTCCTGCATATGTACTGCATATGTAGAATAATGCAGTTTTGACACTTGAAAACTGCAGTTATTTTTTGTAAGGGACAGTCCTTTGTATCAATTAATTTATTGTTTTCTTCCACATTTTGGTCAGTCTCTACAAAATCAACAAGCTTGATTGCTTTGCGACCCCTTTAAATAAAAGAAAGGCATTCGATTGGCGGCGGCAGGCGGCGACGGCAGGGCGGTGAGAGCGAAATTTGACGCTCTCGCCGCGTGAACGCACCATTAGGAGAACAGGTATTGTAGTCAAGTACAGGACTGCGGGACTTCAGTGCAGGTTAACTGTGGTTACTGCAGTTAATTACCTTCACATAAGTCTATTTTAGCAATGAACTGTTTAATAATTACAAAGTTACAGATACAAATGTGTTGTACTTTATTGTACTTTACAACAACTGCAGTAACTGCAGATTTTATCCCAGAAACCTTTTTAAGGTACCTCAGACACTTTACACACAAAATTGTTTCTAATACATGCCCAGCACTCTGCAATACACTGTTATCTTTTTGTGAATATTGTAGTTTTTTGTTTATGTATTAACATACTGTATGAGTCAAAGTACATTAAATACACTACTTGTGAAATATGCACAAATCACTCTATAGGTAATCTCACAGATATCAAACACTAAAAAAAACACTCCAATACACTAATTCACCTCAACACAAAATGCAAAATACAGCAACAGACATACTGTACACACAAAACATTATCGAAGACACTGTTTTACCCCAGACATCAACACAAAACATTCTGTAATATACTATTTTACCTCCAACGCAACATCCTGTTATACACAATAGTGCCTATCTTTTTGTGTATATTGGAGTGGCTGTATAAAATTTGAGATGTGTATGTATCTAGCACATGAACCAGTGTATTAGACAGTGTTTTGTACATTTGTCTGAGACAAATAGGCATGTTGTATATTGGTGTTTTGAAGTCAAATTCAAACTCTCCTGTGTTTTCATGGCGTGATGCTTTACTTTGTCTTGCTGAAATGTAAATCATCGGCCCAGCCCGAGATCCTGAGCACTCTAAAAGGTTTTCACTCAAGACAGCACTTTATTTTTCTGCATCAAGTTCCCTTGTACTATATACTTAAAAGTTTCCCAGTCACAGAAAAACATTCCCACAACATGATGCTCCCACCACCGTGTTTTTACTGTAGAGATGGTTTTAATAAGGTGACATGCAATGCTTCATTATTGGACACATGGCCTGGTGTATTTAGGGGATTTTTCCTCTCATGGTCTGAGTGTCCCTTTTTCTTTGTGGCAAACTCCCAGCATGCTGTCATGTGCCTTTTAGTGAGAAATGGCTTCTGTCTGACCACGTTACCATAGAGGCCTTATTGCTGGACTGCTGCATTGATGGTTGTCTTTCTGTAAGGCACTCCCATCTCCACAAGGGAAGTCTGGATCTCATTTATACTGACCCTTGGGTTCTTTGTTACATGTCTGAGCAAGGCCCTTCGTCCCCAATTACTCAGTTTGGTTTCGCGGCCAGACCTGGTAAGATTGTTGGTTGTTCCGCATCTTTTCCATTTGAAAATGCTGGAGGCTATCATGCTCTTGGGTGCTTTTAGTGCTGCAGAACATTTCCTGTATCCTGTATCATGACATAATCCTGTCTCACAGGTCTATAGATAATTCTCTCGACCTCATGGCTTGGTTTTTACACAGAGATACACCATTTACGATGACATCTTTATAGACAGGTGTGACCTTTCCTAGTTATGTACAATGAGTTCAATTACTCACAAGTAGACTTTATTCAAGTGGTAGAAGCATCTCAAGGACCACTGATAGGAGTAAGATGCACCAGAACTCAATTGCATGTGGTATAACAAAGGTTATTTTATTATATGACTTTTATTATTATTATTATTTTTAATATAAACTAACAAAACACACCAAACAGCTGCTTTCATTTTGAAGTATTATGTGCAGAATGATAAGTGTGTTCTTATATGTAACGTAATTTTGAATAACATCCTGAGCAGCATCTCCCCCAGTCCTTCCTTTCTTCTCTCAGGTTTGCTCTACATTTAGTAATGAAAAACAGAGCATGGCGTTGCAACTTGGTTAATATAAAACAGATATTTCACGGCACAGCTTTTAAGATGATTTAAGGCAGCATCTGCGGGGTTCACGTAGGTCGAGAGCAAGTATCAAAGGGCGCGGTGCAGAACGAAGAGGTCTTTGATGCTAATTCTGGATGTGCTTGTTCACATGCTGCAATCTCTCTCTGTCTCTCTCTCTCTCTCTCTCTCTCAGACTTGTGAGATATTATTAACCTCCTGTTATAAGAGGACATGATGCTCTAGTTAGCATCTCAGATCAGGCTGTTCTCTTTACTTTGGAAGTCTCGACTTCAGTGTGCTAACATCAGCTGGTACAGAGCATTTATCGGCATATACTGTAAGCACGAAGTCCAAAAGTGACATTTTACTTTCTTTTTAGTCCAGTACCAAAGAACGAGTCATAGTGTCTAAAATTACTTTAATACCACTGCATATTTAGATTATGATACAATTCCTTCACCCAAGCTGTGTCAGTTTTTTCAGTATCTTAAACCAGCATGTGTCTGATTTCTGATATTTTCTATTACCTACAAAGAGGCAAGAGCAAAGAAGTAGTAGCAGCCATCTTGAATGTAAGTTCTGCTGTTTAACAAAGATATAATAATAGATGGTATTGCTAAATCCAAAATATTTCTGACATCAGTGTGGTGATTGATACGGAAGGCTGACTAAAAGCTTTCTTGATTTGTTACAGCTACAGGGCAAAACTAAGATGCAAACTTCAGATTTAAGGAAATGGCAAATGGGAAACGAAGACTTAAGAGATCTTGCATGATGCTACATTGCAAACGGAAACAGATATCCGATGCACACAATTTTATACTGTGAAGCCTCATATTAGCCTGGACACATCTGTAAAACCAATTACTGTGGTTTCCTAATTCTTTGCCTAAAGTAAGGTGATAAGACTTGGTTGTAAAACTGAGCCTTGAAGCCTTAAATCAGCTTTATCGTCTTATAAACTTTAGTCATTCTGCTTTAAAAGGTTGACATTGATGACCAGCTAACAAATCCATACAAATTCCCATGTCAGGTTTCGGAACCTGGGATCAAGTTTTGTTGCAAAGCAAACCATTAGGGACCCTAATGACGCGCATGAAGGCCAGGTGGAACAACAGCCTGAATTTGACCTTCAGACTGTTATGGATTTAATGACTGCAGAGTTTATACAGCCGTTGCTCAGTCACTTAGAACTGATGAATCCTACATGACTGAGAACATGGGCGGAACCAGAGAGGAGGTTTGTTTTTCTAACTTGGCATTAGCAATATCGTAATGGATTGTTTTTTTTTATAAAGATGGTTCATAATAAGTGCATGATTCCCTTCTCTATGGCCTGTTATAAACTTTGTGCATTTGCCAGTTAAGGGCGAAATTCTGACTCGTTATAATTATCTCTATGTGATGCTCTTCATATATCATTAAGTTTTTAGACGAAACACTGTTGATTCATTCTTGAGGTGCTGGGTGACTGAAAGTATGAGATTGAGAGATTGTCAGAAACAGGGTCTAAAAATGTGCACAAACCTGACTGGTGCTTGCAAGTTGAGTGTCACATAATTGTGACTCGTCTTATCTGGTCAGGTATTAAGTGGCACATGTTTTATTTTTGCACTATGGCCAATAGAGTGAAATGTATCAATAATTGGTTGATAAATACCTTATCTTGCTGATCCTCAAGCAGATTTAAGAAAGTTATAATCCTAATCATGGTTTTACAGCAGGTTAATGAACACTATCCAAACTGGCTACTCCAGTTTCTCTCACTTACTCTCACTCATCATCTATGCAGCTTTATCCTGTATTCAGGGACCTATCCCAGGAGACTTAGGACACAAGTCAGGGTACACGCTGGACATGGTGCCAATCCATCACAGGGCACACACACTACAGGCAATTTGGGAATGCCAATTAGCCTAACCTACATGTCTTTGGACTGTGGGAGGAAACCAGAGTACCCTGAGGGAACCCACCAAGCACAGGGAGAACATGCAAACTCCATGCACGCAGAGACAGGAATCGAACCCGGACCCTGGAGTTGCAAGGTGACAGTGCTAACCACTACACTACCATGCTACCTTATTCCAGTTGTGATATATTTTATAATTTTTTTTAAAATTAATTAATTAAAAAACATCATTTTTTCTTCTATAAAACTGTTACAGCTGGGAATTCCTGGTGTCAAAATGAAAATGTGTTTCCCTCTTTCTTATTACATCACGTTATCCTCATTTATGCCTTCTAAAGAAAAGAATTTCAACAAAGTTTTCGGGTGTCTGAGCCATGGCCATATCTCAGGAACAGGACATCAAAACAGAGCTTATGAACCTCTGAAATCTGAATACTATATTATTCATAATATATGATTTAATGTGACTGGTGAAATTGTATATTCAGAGGTGTGTTTTGGCTTGTCAGTGCATATACATGTGCATATACCTCCTCCGATACAATCACAAGATCACATAAGCTGAAAGGTTCACCTTGTTTCAAGAATGGCGTTGTGATTATATCGGACGAGGTACAGTATATGCATGTGTATTGGGATGTTATGGTGTGATCACCGGCACCCTCTCTAAAAGTCAGGCAACCCCATAGCACCAGTAAAAGGATGTTTCTGGCACCAGAGTCTCTATAGACATCAAACTCCAATCCCCAAACAAAAAGAAAGTGTTTAAAGTTTATTTCTTAAAAATTATTAGAGGTGGAATGCTCTTCGATGGCACTGTTGCTTTCCTTTCACTTAAACTACGCTCGACATATGTAGATTGCAAACTGATAAGCTTGTTGGCCAGCGGATAGTGAACATTCACAAGCACGGTGTCTCTTAAAGGATCTGTCGGTTGTTATTAGGCTCATATTAAAGGAGGAAGCGTTGCTTTGGTGAGCATGTCAGAATGGATCAGGCACGGGTCTTAACTCGCACAATTTCAATCCACCTTTATCCTTCTCTCGCATGCTGTGATTCTGCATTTTGGTGTTCTTTATTAAAAAAAAAAAAAAAAAAAAAAGCTCAGCGTAATATAACACACATGTGTGCAACGCATTTTTTGGGAGGGGGTCTTTCTGCTCACCTAGCCCATTTGTATGTCAATACATCTGAAGGACAGAAAGACAGTGGAAAGGGAGCTGTTATAGCATTTTAAGCTGATTTTAATGGAGCGTCTAGCTTATTTTCCTCACGCAGCTGGTTTGCGTCAGGCTCCTGGCTCGGCCGTAAAGATTAGCTCATGCTCTCAGAAGCTGAGCTGCCTTCGTCGCTGGCTTCATTAAAGCTACAACACTTCTCACTTCTGTTCCTGTGAGAAGTGAAAAAGTGTCTGCGATGAAATTCAATCCTATTCTTTGGAGCTTGTTGAGCCTACACTGTGTCATCCTATCCTTATAGCCTGAGGTGTGAAGAAGAAGAATTAAAAAAAAAAAAAAGAAAGAAAGGAGGCAACCGGAGGTCTTCGCTAACAGCGTTCTTGAAAACGACCTGTAATGAAGTTGCACAGTTTGTGTCACAGAGTCTTTTGCTCTGATAATAGGATAGCAGGCAGCTGGGAAATGAGGACGTAAAAGGTCTTGCACGGAACTGCGTTGCAAAAGGAAAGAAGATATCTAATATCTAACACACTATCTGATACTGCAAATCCTCATATTAGCCTGGAAACATCTGTAAAACGAGTTGCCATGGCTTCCTAATTCTCTGCCTAAAGTAAGGTGATAAGAGTTGATTGTGAAACTGATACTTGGACCTTTAAGTCAGCTTTATAGGCTTAGGTTTCAGCCTAACAGGTTGCTCTTACTGATCAGCTAACAAACCCAAACTTTTCATCTCAAGCTTGGCAACCATCTTAAAGCTCTGGCTGTAGAATGAATTTTTCATTAACTTTTAGAAAAGAAAAATGCATATATATTTTTTGACATAATCTCCTTGCTTTTCAATACAATACAAGGGCAGAAATGTGGGGAGGACAGGCATCGCCATGCAATATAACAACGCCCTTGGATAGCAGTCCTCTGCGTTTAATCTGAAGTTTACTGCAGGCTTCAGCTCTTCAATAAGCGCCTCACAGTAACGAGCACTGTTGATTGTTGGACCTTTTTTCTGATAATGTTCCAATACTGGCTCTTGAGAATCCAAGAAAATTGTAAGCATCAATTTTCCAGCTGATGGTTGACTTTTGATCTTTTTCTTGGCCGGTGATGGAGGACGTTTCTGTTCCATACTCTGCTGTTTGCTCTCAGACTCGTACTTATGAATTTGTGTCTCGTCACCAGTAATGATTCTCTTTAAGAAACTTACACTCTCCTTAGAGTTTCAGCTTCTGTTAATCCTTTTTTTTGTCAGTTGTTTCAGGAGCAGGTAAACCTTCAGACCACAAAATGCCAATCACTGCATGCTGCTCTTTTTCATGCAAAACATTTACAGTTAGGCAGCTGCACTTATCCTTCAACTGCTCAGATGTATAATGAGATAAAAATGTAAGTCACTCTGGATAAGGGTCTCGCTCAAGGGCCCAACAGTGGCAACTTGGTGGTCATGGGGTTTGAACCTGGGATCTTCCGAACTGTAGTCCAAGGCCTTAACCACTGAGCTACCCCTGACCCTCAAAACAAAAATAGGGGCATCCATTTTTGCTTGCACCGCGGTTACAAATAAACTGATGTAACACGTCCATACCTGCACAGCAGTGACTGGGGAGAGAAAGTGCTGAGAAGACCAACGGAAGTTTTAATATAACAGGAGTGTGGATAATTTTTGACTCACCCTCGTTAATGATATAGGTATGGATGTGACATTTTGACTCGTATTGTTAAACAAAACGCCTCAGAGCATTTCCTTAGAGCAAGCTTCTTTAGCTAAAAAGCAGGCAATGCTTTAAATTTGATCTAATCATTTACATCCAGAAAATATGCAGAATTTAATCAGTGTTATGGATGTGACAGTAAAAGCTTAATAAGAGAGGACAGGACTGTAGTACAAATGAGAAGTTTTCTTTGAACTTTGTGAATTTTAAGCAGAATTGCAGAAAACATTTCACTTGTACCATGAAAGAGACTCCAATGAATTTAAAAAGTGTAGATTGGAAAACGTTTTTAAATAAATGATTTCAGATGAACTGCCATTACTGATGTGGCATTTCATCAATGAGACGTATCTAAATCGGTCCTTTACAGATGTGATGTGTCTGAATCAGTCCTCTACAAACTGTACAGCTGAAGAACACACTTCTACAGAATTCTACTACAGAATCATAAAACTTTAAAAATAGAAATGATCCCCAAACTAACTATGAAAGGACTAAATTAGAGATTGCTGACGTTCGTCGTTCATTCCCCCCCTCTCTCTTTCTTTTTTTTCCTTGTCTTTTTCTTTGTAGTTTTGATACTACAAAGAAATATTTGTGTTCTTCGCATTTTTTGCACGCTCCGCATTGGACTTCACTTTTTAATTTTTAAGTAAACATTTAGTCAGTATCAGCAGATGTAGTATTTGTAGTGTATCAGTAGTGTTGCATAGGAACCCTATGAATTACGACTACGTTTTTCTTCCATGGTTGCTGGAATATATCCCAGGAACACTGGGTGTGAAAATACAGCGGTGGCCAAAAGTATTAAGATAACATATGCCATGTATTATAGTTCTCCTTGTGCAAAAAACAAACAAAAAAATAGGTGATTTCATTAATTTATTCTTTTTTTTTTAACCTATCTGGCTGAAGAGTTGTAATAATTGATAAATTATACAATAAACTGAAAATCTAGTGAAAAACCGGCTGTGTGACTGGCGTTAGCTTCTGTAGCCACCAGAGTATCCTTTTGACTCTATGCACAGCCAAATCCGGCAGGTTTTGAAAAATAAAGGGCTTCAAAGTAAATATTGATTGTTGCATAGCAATTTCATTCCGTAAAATGAATGATTTTTTTATTATATTCATTTTCATTTTTATTTATAGTTGCTCATGCCATTAAAACATTGTATTTCACTTTTGTTTCAATACATTTGGCCACCCCTGGATATCCTAACTGGACATCCTAACCAAGCCAATCCATCACCCTGATTGATGCACAAAATGTTTTACACATTAGACTCGATTAGAGTTGACAGACGTTCTGCTAGCATGCTTTTGGAACATAAGAGGGAACCTAAGAATGCAAACTCCACATTGACAGTATGGCCAAGATGGCTTGGAGCCCACTGCAATCGTTCCCGTGAGCATTCAGCGATTTAACAATTGACAGAAAACTTGTCACAGACTTGCGGAAGAGACGGATCTGTCTGTGGGAACTGTACACACAATCATTCATCCAGAAGCAGGCAGTCTGATCGTGGCTCCAGCATTCTGAGAAAACTTTCTACCTTCATGGTATCCAGGCACTAGTAAAACACTGGGAAAAGTGCATTAGTGTACAGTATGTTTCACTAAAGAAACGTTTTACTCTCAGAACTGTGTTCTGTTACTCTGCACGATCAAAAGTCCCGGTATGACTCGAACACCCCTTGTTAAAATAGACTTTGCATTTTCTTAAATGTATTTCCATAAACCAGAAAAGAAAAGTGTTCTTTCCATTTGCCTTAATAAGTGACATCACTCAGGGTCTCGAAAGTAAATTGTGAAGTGTTTAATCCGATCCTGAAACGTGCACTGAACTTGACTGTTCACTGCTTTTAGTGCATTGCCTCGCTGGGAAAATTTGCGAAGCCGAATATGAGACGTTTGTTTTGTAAAAACTTTATGACTGCTGTGTAATGACCCCAAACCAGTTTCCAGCAGCACTCGTTCAGTCCATCATTATAGATTTTTTGCTACTTTTTGATTGATGGTCTCGCTGTTCGGATCGATGGGTGTAAAAGCTCAGTTGCGGTCACTGGTCATGTCCATTAAGTAGTCAGCCCACGTCGATGCCATGCCAGCTGTGTGGAATAACTTTTTTCCTACCCAAACCCGCAACACTGTTTACTTACTGTAATATAGCTTTTAACAACTTTGGTTTAAGATATGACTCATATTAAAATTAATATGAGCTGCAGTGTTTTATGATCTATCAATAAAACACGTACACAGTCTGTTTTTCTGATATCCCATGCCCAACCTACAGGCTCATAAAGGTCTGCTTTTTTTAGTTGGATATTGATTTAATTCCATATTTTGGTCCTGCTACCTCTTGGCTCTGTACGTCTCACTGACACAAATTTAAAATTCCTCCAGATGTAGCCTGAACGAGCTCATTAAATGTGTATTGGGAGAGATAAATAAATAAATAATGTAATTTCAACCCTTGGCTAAAGGTGTCTGTTTATGAGGCAACCAAGTGTGCGAGGCCATGGCTTCTTTCCAAGGTTAGCAAAGTGACCATACAGCACTGTGATCTGAAACTCAGCCAGTATGGCCTGTGACCAGGACACCTCATTACAGCCTTAGCGTCTCATACAAACATACCATGTTTAAGACATGGTGTGAACGCAGGCTAGCCGCCGTTCCTTATCAAACACGAAGACTGAGTTCCAGGTAATCCTGTACACTGCTATGTTTGCTCGCTGCCAGTGGTGCATGAAAACTTTTTTTGATTGGCTTGGCCCAGTTGAAAGGAAAGCACAACCCCATACAAAGTCACAAAGTTGGAATAAAAAATCGGAAAACACAGACAGATAACATGATTTTAATGAGCAAAGACAAGGACAGAAATGAAATAATAGCATATACAGTTAAACCTTGGATTGCAAGCATAATACATTCCAGTTAAGTGCTTGTAAATCAAGTATATTAAAGCGAATTTACCTATAAAAATAATGGAAACTTGTATTATTTGTCCCACAACCTAAAAATATTCATATAATATTCACACACACACACACACACACACACACACACTAACTGAATCACTGCTCTCTGACAGAGTCTCTGTCGGCAAACTTCTTTAACAAGGAACCACTCTAAGGACACTTGCTTTTGCCTCCTTTTGAGGATTTTGCAAAAATGGGATGTTGCGTTGTCATTAAACAGATTGACCTCCTGCACTGTTGCAGCCTTCTTAACCTTTTTTTCTTCTTCCTGGAGGCTGTTGGTGCAGAACAGTTACTAAAGAACAGTCACTACACTTACACACGAAATTAATAGAAAAGGTTTGCACACGATGTTATAGTAAACAGTGCCCGCCTGCATGTTGAGTATACGAGTGACACACATGAGACCGAGCATGGGAGCCAATTACCTATAATTCCACAGCGCGAGAGAGAGAAAAAACATTGGCTCAGTTGTGCTAACATGACGCTTGGCGGACAAATTGTAAACATACTACTCGTATATCAAAACCTTCACTCGTCTTGCAAAACACTCTGAGGCCAAGTTACTTGCAATCCAAGGTTCCATTGTATAACACTTTGTGAAACAGGTTGAATTATTGGGTCTGTAAGATGTTTTTCAAATTGATAGCTTGAAGTGTATTAGCAAATATTTGAAGGAAAGGACAAATTAAATTAAATATGCTTACAGCTTACTTTTGTTACCTAACATGTCTAGGCCAGGATATGATAAGTGTCAAACGTTTTATTTTAAAGAGGGATGTTCATGATCAATTGTTAATCAATTAATCACGTTAATAATTTAATCAGTTATAAATGTACAAACTGATAATGTTTGTTTTGCATAATAATGCTCTGTCGCTTGTGTATTTGTATTTATACACCACAAGAACGGACAGCTGCAGCTCGAAGTTTGGAAGGAAGCAAGGTATTGATTTTGTGGAAAAGAAACAGCCGATCAGAAACTATTCTGGCATGATTGTATTGTCAGATTTTCGGCTTTCCAGTAACTGGACTACTTTTTGTCTTCTTTGGTTGGAAAAAAATAGTTACTCTTAATTTAAAAAAATAATCTTATTAAAATAACTACAATAGTTAATCTTTTTTCTCCAGTGTAGAAGCATGTGAACTTAAAGATAACCTCGACTTAGGAAATTTGGTACCATATGCTGGGTGTTACAGCCCTTTATAATTTTCCTAATCATAATGTACTTACGTTCTCATTTGTTTTCAGATGTTCAGTAACAGCGACTACGGTTCTCTGCACAATCACTTCAGTTCTACTTGATTAACATTCACTGCTAAACAAAGCCTTTGTGCATGCATGTGTGCGTCCACCTATCTGTCTCCTCCTTTCGCCCGGACAGGCATTAACCAGGGTAGGCATTAACGAAATTGAAAGGTAACGAGATAAGAGAGGGTCAGGAAGTAGTGGCGTTTCCCCGCATTAAGCTTTCCAACACTTAATTAGCCATAACGAGGCGTGTTTAAATTAGAGTGCGGGGGCATTTCAGTGCTCTTGAAGAGTCTTAATCTTTATGTCTCTGGAGAAGTTTCTAAGGAAAGAGCACAGAAGCCCCATGGCAGATCGGATCAAAACAGGGCTTCTGTTGAAACCACAAAGTTATCTATGGTGGACATGTTCAAAGAGCTTACTGTGCTAGCTGCGCTTTGTAGTAGGGCATAAAAAAAATACAAGGTAAAAAAAAAATGTTGATATGGAAACTGCATGTCACTTGCTGGACATGTGAAAGAATGTATTATTATAGCTGGGCTTTCAGTTGGGGCACCTGGAAAGCAGTCTGTGGGTGAACCTCCATGCTTACTTGTGTGTAATTTTTACTTTACAAATTACAGACATGGCTGATTCGTACGGGATTAAGATCACAGACAACCTCTGCACTTATTACAAATTACAGGAGGTCCCCGGGTAATACTAGTCCCATGCGAATAAGTCATTAATCATCTGTAGGTAGAAGGATAATGCCTTCGTAACCTTTATTTTGGAATGAAAGCTTTGGAGATTTTGGAAAAAATCTGACGTTTTTAGCTATTTGTAGATATGGAGCTTTCCAGGAACTTTTCCACCACAAGAAAAGTACGATGTATAAGCACACATTTATCCATGTTTCTTTTAAATAAGCGTAAATTTCAGGATAAATGTCAAGTTAATAATAGTATTATGGGCTTTGTTTTGTTTTTTTTTTTAAATGAGCCTAAATGTCCAGCTAAAACACAAGTTTTTTTTTTTTTTTTTTTTTTAACTCTTGTTTTAAAACTAAAGAACCGGAGAAAGTCACATCGAGTTATTGAGTACCAGACTTCCGTCTCTGCCCAGTGGGACAAGATCAATACTGATCTTATCAAGTATAGCGCATTCAGGGTCCCTGGACTCATTGAAGACATAAACATTTAACAAGGTTGGGGGGGGAAGAGAGCCAGGAGAGCGCGACCAGAGACAGTACTTATCAAGGACATGCCTGCTCTTTTAGAGATAATCACTGATGTTGCCTTGGAACAGTTCAAAAAGTGACCTGAGTTAAAGACAGTACTAAGGACTAAGCTATAGCAGCCTAGTGGCCTTGTATGTAAACAATGATTTCATCGACTATGCATGAGACCAATGTGGAAACTTGTACACACAGAGAAGAGAAAAGAGCTACAGATTAACATTGAATACTGCTTAATGGAAAGGAAACTGAAGACGAAGCGTGGTTCAAGCAGCTAGCATGAGCTAGGCATGAAATACATGTAGCATAGTTGGCAGATTCATTCGATACCCAAGGTACAATCACACAGACGCACACACACGCACACAGCCAATGCCGGTCTTCAGTTCCTTAACAAGTCAGTGATGAGGCGAAGAGCTTATGGTTGTAGTAAAATTTTATTATAACTGCAAGATGTTACAGATTTTAGCCTTGGCCTCTTACACTTATACAAGGTGCACGATGAGAAACGCACACACACACACACACACAAACACACACCCACCCTCGTCTCCTATTTGGATGGATCCTTTGACTGCCATGTACACCACATGGCCATGATTTATAGTAGATAATCATGAGCTAGACTGAGTGGAGTCAAGGATAATGAGCAGATTAAGATGTTAATCAAAGAACAGGGCAAAGGGAAAACAAAAGGAGAAAAAAACATTACTTCCAACAACATGCACAAAGGCGTACTGTTATACCAAGCACAAAATAATGATGTAACATGCATGCTGGAATTCAGATGCAGAATAATATTTTGGACTGCATTCTTAAGGGAGCGCGTACACACACAAACACACACACACACACACGCACGCACGCACACAGGTACAAACACAAACGTGGCATGACTTTGCTGAGTGAAAGGCGTCTACGAGCCAACAGTGGGCGGAGTTAAGTTTGAATTAAATCAACTAATCGTGAACTGATTCACTCATCCTCTACCGTTTCTATTTTTGTGTCACCTGTCCTCAAGGCATAAGCGACACAGAGGGACCATTATCTGCAGTCTTGCATCGCCATCATCGTTGTTCTCCTCAGTAACGAGCGGTGCAGGATGCGATTGCTATATTCTATAGTTCATATACTGTATATTTACTGAATGTAATTTCATGGACAACTGGCTTGTACAGCCCATGCTTAATACTGTAGATGTGTCACCTTCCTGTGAAGCATAGGTGACACATTAGGAACAATATCCACCATCATTTTTAGAAGGAGCACATTTGCTGCGCAGGCGACACGTGTCATCCTTTGAAGATTAATCGTTTTTTTTTTTTTTCATTTTTTTTTTTTAACTGTAAACATAGAGTTTAGCTAAAAGTAGCGTTTCCTTTTCTGTCTTAGATATGCGATGGCAAATGGCAAGCTGAGTTTACTTACCTAGCTAAGTAAGGAATAAAGCAGTTTAGGGGTGTGATTTTCGAGAAAGAAATAAACAATAATGGGGTGGTGTTATGTGGCTTGACCTCCTGTTGCCACAACAACGTACTAAAACGTGTTCTTCCTCTTGTGGAATTTATCTTCCCCTCATATATGCAGTTCATCTAAGGTCCCTGGGAGATTATAATTTATTATTATTATTATTATTATTATTATTATAAGTGTTGAGAACACATTTAAACATCAAATAGATGCACTTTTAAAACAAAGTTTTTAAAAACTCCCAGCTCTTTTATGATCCTCCTTTCTGAAACTGCTCCAGGCATGATCGCATTAGCATATCAAACGTGTGTGTGTGTGCGTGTGCATGTGTGAGCGCTTGTGTTTTAAGATGAAGTACACTGAACAGACTTTATTCATCCTCCAGAAGGCAGTCGGTGGCTGACCGTTTCGCCTGGCACAATAGACACAAACACTGGCATATATAAAGAAACACATAAAGTGACACAGACATGAAAGTGTGTGGGTAAAACAGCTGAGTTCAGAAAGAAGACCAAAGCTCTGTGGTGTTTGTGAGATTTGAAGCACATTGCGGAGGTGTGTTTGTTACCACTGGTAGCCAGAGGCAGTTGAATGTGAGTGCACTGTTTCTTTATTTGGGCTAATTCAATAATCACAGTCAGTGTTCACAGCGGGGGGCTTGATCATACAGTAGATCACAGCCAGTCTGGGTAAGTAGTGATAAATGTAAAAAATAAAAAAAAAATAATAATAATAATAAAAATACAAGCAGAGGTCAAAGCCAGAAGGTAGTAAAACATGAATCAGAAAAATTCAGAACTAGAGACGTGGGCATGAAAAACAATGACGCTAGAAGGAAAAAAAGCAACAGAACAAAAAAATATAGGGAAATTAAGGAACCAGGCAACTGCAAATATGGCTGAAGCCTAAATTATACCTGCTTCTGAACAGACTTGTGATGTGTTCAGATTGTTGAAAAATGACACATTCAGAGTTGAGGGGGAAAAAAACCCTCTCTAAACCAACGTGTTTAAACTGCCCACCCACCTTTTCAACAACTGACTGGTAGAGATGGAATGAATAAAGGGTGAAACCTAGCTTCATGTTGTACACAGTGCTATCATCATCATCACGTCACTAGATTTGGTGACTTTTATGTCATGTGGAGCATCTTTATTTTATAAGAAATGTCTAGCGACAAATCTAACATTTTCTGAACTGATGCTAGCATCTTGATATTACTGTTTAGCCCACATTAGAGCTGCTGGTTAAAGGAGTCATTGGTTATAAGCTTCAGTGCAATGACAGTATAGATGGGATGCAATTTCACTAAGCAACCAATCACTGATCACTATTGTTCCTAACAACTAATCACTAACAAACAATTCTAAGGGTTCCCTAGGAAACAACTAGTCGTTGATCACCATTGGTCCCAACAACCAATCATTGATCAACATTGTTCCCAAGATTGGACAAATTATTGTTCCCTAGAAAGTATCCCTAGAAAACAAACAGCAACTTATTATAATTATTCCCAACAAACAATCACTGATCACCATTGTTCCTAACAGCCATTCACAAACAAACATTGTTCCCAAGACCCAATGAAGGAACAATTACTGACCAATTCTAAAGGTCCCCAGAAAACAACCAATCACTGATCACCATTTTCTTCAACAATAACCATTCACAATTGCTCCCAATGACCAGCCACTGATCACCATTTTCCCAACAGTCAGTTACTAATCACCATTGTTCCCAAGACCCAGTGAGTGATTCACTAAACGTGTTTTCCAGAAAGCCACCAATTACTGATCAATATTGTTCCCAACTGACCAATCACAATTTTGTCTTCAATGCAAATTTTTAGTGTGTGGTGTACAAGTGTACAGTAAATCTCCCATTGCTCATGTAACATAGTTGGTATGCAGCTGATTATAAAAAATCTTTGAGCTGTTTTGAGCTCTTTTTGCTGAAAACTGTTTGTAACTGTGGTTACGCACTTTTTCCACTTCTTTTTCACATTTATTTCAATCCATGCTTTGCAGTGAATCTGTCTTTTAGTTTAAACTGTATTTGATATGGTGAGGTAGAAGCATCATTCCATTTTCAATCAGCTGCACTCGCCTGGCTGTCATTCAAGACACAAAAAGGATATGCTTCCGAACATTTTCTGTGTACTGGCACCCTGAGGTGGAATGAACTTCCATAGACTGTGTGCCGATCTCACTCACTGCCTGTGTTCAAATGAATATTGATGTCCCACCTCTTTACTGAAAACTTCACTTAAAACATCCACTGAAACTTTAAAAAAAAAAAAAAAAAGCAAAAGAGAAACTTAATGCTATTTTAATCCTGCTTTCTGTAAGCGTTTTTATATCTATACAGGGCTGAAAATAATATGTTCATCCATCCACTGTCTATACTACTTGTTATGGGGATTACAGGTATTAGGCAACATGGATGGGGAATCAACTCATCACAAGGCACAAACACACACACTAACACACCCAATCACACACTACGGGCAATTTGGAAACAGCAATCTGCATTCTAAGAACGAGTACGAGGTAACTCATTAATCTTACTACCCTGGAGGCAGGAATAGACAGTGCTAACCTCTATGCCACCATACTAAATCTAATAACTTGTAAATATCATAACTAGTTTATTGAACAAGAATGGGGAAAAAAATTGCATATTCTGGTGCACACCACCTACCCTCACTCACTCATCATCTATATCACTTTATCCTGTACACAGGGTAGCAGGGGGGCCTGGAGCCTATCCCAGGTGACTTAGGGCACGGAGTAGAGTACACCTTGGACAAGGTGCCAGTCCATCGGGCACACACATACACACCCTCACACGCTCATTTACACACTCTGCATGTCTTTGGACTGTGGGAGAAAACAAAGGAAATCCACCAAGCACAGGGAGAACTTGCTAACTTCATGCACACATACGAGGCCGACATCGAATCCAGACCCTGGAGGTGCAAGGTGACAAAGTGCGAACCACTAAGTCACCGTGCCACTTACCCCCTCCCCATCCTTGTTTACTGGACAACCTTATGATTATGCCTTTTAAAATAATTTCTGGTAAAGCATAAACCAGCTGTACATAAAAAATACAGTGGAAAATAAATACAGTAAATAATGAACGTTATTTTTTTTCTTTCTTTAAAAAATAATCAGCATTTTGTCCAGGACAACAGTTTTCCAGAAATGAGAATACAAAGATCAGGCTTGACTTTCGGAGAATAATGTCCTGTAAGGACAACCACACAAAAACAAGATATTAATATTTTTGACTTTATTATTATTATTATTATTATTATTATTATTATTATTATTATTCATAACTACCTACTAATTAATACAGGAGATTTTTTGGTAGCTATTTAAATTAACCTCATGGTATTGGTAGCAATATAACTATAATCACACAGGTTTATGACTAGCTATCCAAAGTTTTAATAGAGGTCATAGCTACTGGGCTAAATTTACGACATGTGGTTGTTGCTAACTGCTCAAATTTACCACAGGAGTTTATAATTACTGAGATAAATTTACCACTTGAGATGAACTGTCTTAAATTACTGCATAAGGCTTTTAATAGCTGTTTAAATTGACCACAGAAGTGTATCGCTACTCAGATAAATAGTCCCAATAAAGGACCAATCACTGACCAATTTTAAAGGTCCCCAGAAAACAACCAATCACTAATCAACATATATCTCAACTACAACCGATCACAATTGCTCCCAATGACCATCCACTTATGACCATTTTTTCCAGTCAGTCACTAATTAGCATTGTTCCCAAGACCCAGTGAGTGATTGAATGACCAGTCACTAAATTTAATGTGTCGCCAGAAAGCCATCACTGATGTTCTCAAGCACCAATGACTGATCCCAAATGTTCCCAGGAACCCAGCAAGTGGCTGAATGAACAATTGTTGAAGATTATTCTACATAAGTGCCCCCATGAGTACAGAAAGCGTCTGTTTTCTTGGTAAAGATCGCATTAACAAAGACTTTTCTATTCTGTTCTATTCGAAGTGTCCTGTAAATTTCCCCATATTGTGTAACACGGATAGATAGTTTGTGCACTTTCTCCTTTTTCACATTTATCTCAACCCATGCTTTGCAGTAAATCTGCCTTTTAGTTGAAACCGTATTTGATATGATAGAAGCATTGTTCCATTTTCAATAAGCTGAGATAAATAGTCCATAGCAAGATATTAATAGCTGTAAATTTATTACAAGTGTTTATAGTTACAAAGATAAAGCCTCTATTTTAGAAATGACAAGCTGTATCAAGTTAATACACAAGGCTATTACTAGCTGCCGAATGAGCTTGTTGCTATCTGTCTAAAATAACAGCAGGAGCCTATTGCTAGCTGCTTAAATTTACCAGTGGAGTTTAAAACTACTACTGAGATAAATTTACTGTACCACTTGAGATTATGGTTAGGTGTTTTTAAAATAACACATAAGTATTTTAATTGCTGCTTAAATTTTACCACAGAAAGCTATTATTTCCCATCTAAATTTACCACAGGACTATAGCTACAAAGGCATAGCTACCATAAGAAATTATGATTAGCTGTCTTAGGTTACCACAGTAGGCTATTACTACAGTACCTGCTTAACTTTACCACAAGATTATCTGTCTCTTTGGTGAAATACTAAGGTCATAGTTACAGAGCTAATATTACCACAGTATATTATTAATAGCTGTATAACAGTATATGTTTAGCAGTATGTGAGATATGCCGTACTGTTTATCCACATGTATGAGATTATGGCTAGCTGTCAGAAAATGACCACACGGTACCATGACAACAGGGGTTCACAAAATTTAACACAAGAGTTTATAGTTATCATGTGTATATAAAGCAAAAAACTTGGTTATTAATAGCTGTCTAAATGTACCACAGGATTTTACAGCTAATGAGATCATTTTGATGCCGTGAAATTATGGCTAGCTGTATAGCGTTACCAGGGAGCTGTTAGTAGCAACATCAAAGTTAGCACCAGTGGTTATTCTTTGTAAGTACTAGGCATGGTTTGTATCAAGTGAGCAAATATAATCGACTAACTGTTAACTGATTTCTTGATGCATGCTTCTTGATACCTACAATTAGGAGTCTGTAGGGATTGTTCCTGCCATGAATTATGGATCATACGTTTGGTTCACCTTGACGACCCACCAATATTTTAACAAGCTCAAGAGCACTTATTCTTAACTGCTGTCTGTATAAGCAATGTCTAGCAACACGGCGAAACCTTAATGATGAAGTGAACCTAAAAGATAGTAAAAGGAAGAGTCATTCAAGTGCCTATAAATGGGAAGCTATTTTGACAGTCAACCATTTTTTTTTTTTTTGGCAGGGTGGTGAAGGCCAAATGAAGGAATTCTCAAACCACTGTGGGAAATTGAAGTTATATTTTTCACTGATCCCAAATGCAAATATCAGCAAAATAGGCTTAACTGGCTCTAAGCTGCTTTGTATCCAGAATTCTCTCTCTCTTTCACTCTCTCTCTCTCTCTCTCTCTCTCTGTCTGTCTGGTTCTTGCAAATCCCTTCTGAAAATGATCCATTTAATACGGAGTGTGTCAGTGCTACTCCGTCGAGGCAAGAATCTCAGTGCCACTCAAAACTCAGGGGAACGGTTCTACTACACAGGTGCACACATCCGCATGCTCAATTGAGGTACAAGGTCAACATTTACATGTGTTCCCCCGGGGACTAAACTGCATTGGTGTCGATGAGATGCAAGGTCTCTTTGTTTATTTTTTTATTTATTTTTTTTATGTTTTTGTGAATGGCGGTCCTGGGATTTGGAATGAAACTGTCCAAGCAAAGCTAATACAAACAACCCAGGCAACATTACAGGAACATGGAGAAGTTGAATATGTGGTGTTACGTTATGAGAAAAAATGGAGAATAGTTATTCAATTTACATGCAAAAAAGGAATATTGTCCCCGTGTTGCAATGTCTCCACAGATGAGTGTGTTTGATATAAATGCTGACATGTTCATGTATATTATGCAAATAAGGTACTGGTGGGCCGGGTCTTGTTTCTATGCAGCTGAGCCATCAATAGCTTTCAAAGCTTGTCTCGCATTTCGACGTCAAACAAAAATTTCATAAATCAGGTGTAAACAAGGGCTGCTTCTGCAATGTGAGCCACTGGTGCGACTGATTATATTATGCATATTATTTGCTCCATCTCACACTCTTCCTCTTTGTCTCTCCCATGCCTTTGTTTTCCACCTAGATTTTCGCCTCATCATGTTGCTTGTTTTTATCATGGACTCCTAAATGTGCAGGCAAAAGCCTGCATTTTTTATTGTCTGTAGAAAAACAGAAAAGGCTGATTTATGAGGGTGAGTCAAAAGAACACCTTGTGACAAAATGCAACATGAATTAGAGATGAATTCGATTTGTAGTTACAAAAGTAAAAATGTCCAAAGATTGTTTTGTCAGGCTTCATCCACAAATCAAGTTAGGTGCTGCTACCATGCATAGTATGACAGCGATAAACTGTCCTTTCCTTACTTTTTTGTCCCCTCTTTTAAAGTTTGTCCTTTTATCAAGAAACCAGGAAATGTAGAAAGGTCATCTTTCCTGAATCTTTTTCTCCAGGGCAAGAGAACTTGCTAAATGTTAAAAGTCCTGACACTGGAGACTCCTGGTGTAAACATTAAATAAACATCTCCTAAAAAAAAAAAAAAGCTTCACATCATCAATGATCATATGTATTAGCTTTTTTATACTGTAGTCTATTTTTGAATTACAGACAGTGGAGCATCCAGCGTGTAATTAAATTGTCATTATAGCAATAATATCACAAAATTGAAATCAGTGTGCTAATAATAAGCTTGAAGTGTTAAATACATAGCTTAACCTCCTTCTCCTGTGGGAAATATTTAGTATCTCACACATCAAGTAGAGAAATGAGATCAAGTCACTACAGCTAGTGTGAGCATTAGGATTTGGGTGACAGCACACAAATACATGCAAGCTTGCACTCCACCGGGGTTTTTTTTTTTTTTTTTTTTTGCACATTCAACAGTGTAGTAAAAGAGCACAGTAATTTGATGCTTGTTAAAGTCAGATGGCTATGCCAGGATAAAGGCCTTGCTGCAAAGTATATTCCATAACACATTTTAATGCTACAATGAGAAAGAAAAGCAAACATGTTAGCATTGCCATACATTTCACAGAAAATGACCTTCAGATGGGACCTTTATTGAATACAACCTTTATCTCATATCCTTGAATCATGGATCTACTGGTTTATTTATGGCTGGTTCTGACTTTAGACAGTATAATGAAAGTTTATTTACTAAAAATAATATTATAGGTCATTAAGTTTAATTAATTAATTACTTAACAATTAATTAACAAGTGGTTATAAGATGCACACCAAATGTTGCGCTGCACCTTTGTATTAATTTTTTCTAATAATTTTTTTATTGATGATGTATTTTGTTTAGTTTTTTTGTCGTTAATTTAGATTTTTTTTCTTTTGTTTATTCTAAGTTATTCCTCTTGTTTAATATTGTACCATTGGTAGGATGGGTCTTTTACGTATCTTTCTGTCTATCTATCTAAATTCATATTAAAACAAAACTCTATTATTCCCAGGGGCAAATTGTGGTTGTTATATGTTTTTTTCTTTTAATTCTTTACAATATTCCTTTTGTTAGTATTGTGCTATTAGTATCATGGGTCATAGATAGATGGATGGATATTAAAATTAAAACAAATGATAATGATAGTGAGTGATGTAATACATTAATTATGATGATGATGATGATGATGATGAAGATAGAAAGAGTATTAAAAAATTTTCTTAGAGTCATTTGATCCTTTAAAATGGTTAGAAATATTTTTCAGAACATAGATGCAATTTTCATGCTAATTTAATCCGGAGTCGGTTTCTTTGTGCTTGTTCCTTGCTCAGCTCAGGTCATGAAATTTATTGTACAGTGTGCTACTTCACCCAGATATTATGGACTTAAAGCTAAAATGCTGCTGAAAGCAACAATAACCCTGATGCTTATACCGAGGATCTGTCTAACTCATTTGACTCTGTAGTATACAATTGTAGATGAGTAATGATTTACTTTCTCCCATCCTGCTTGCATTCCCATTTAAGTCTGGTTCCTCTCAAGGTTTCTTCCTAATGTTCGTTCTCGCCACTATTACCTCTCTCTTTTTCATTAGGGATAAATCTTAAGCTATAGCTACAGTACATGCTCGGTCTGTAAAACTGCTTTGTCACAATGTCCATTGTTAAAAGTGGTATATAAATCAAACTGGAACTGAATTGTTTCTAAAAAAAAAAAAGTGATTTATCTATTCCGAATGGCACAAGCATCTATTATCAGGCATTGAAAATATTTGAAATCTATTTTCTTTTGAAACTAGATGGAACAAAGAAAACTGGGTCTGTCACAAAGAAAGGTTTGCTGACGGCTCACACTTTTCCTCATGATTAAAGCTAAACAATCAAAGACTAAATCCAGCATGGTTGTGTATTAGACATTATTCATCAAGGTTTGCATAGAAATGAGGGAGGATTTGAGCACCAAGTACAACATACCATCGGTTTCCAGTCTCATCCATTAAACTTTCATACAATGTCAAGATTATTTGTGATTTGAGCATAAATCATGACTCGGCTATTTTATTTGTTGAATCAAGCACCCACCCACCTCATTTACATAGTATATTCATAATGCATGTCATGCTTTATGACATATACAAATCTATGTGAACGTGCAGGAATATACAGAATTATACCTTGACTATGTTTAATAATACAAGAATTTTAGAAAATAGTGTTAGAAAAAGGTCTTGTGGACAAAAAGTCAAATTCAAATCTACAAGTTTAAGAATTGAAGACGTTCTTTAGTCAATGTATTATAAATAAAATATTAATTTGAGCTGAAATTAAGATCAAGTAAATAACTTAATTAATTAATCATTATAATTAATGTGAGCTTTAATGGCATAAAATATTTACAGTGGAACCTTGGATTACGAGCATAATTCGTTCTGGACGCGGGCTCATATTCCAAAACACTCGTAAACCAAATCAAATCTTTCCATAGGAAATAATGAAAACTCAAATAATTCATTCCACAGCCCAAAAAAATAAATACAGAAAAATAATTAATACAATATATAAAGTAAAAATAAAACAAATTAACCTGCACTTTACCTTTAAAAAAAGTTCAAATAAATCCCAACAGATAAGTGTTTCCGTTTGTGCGCGCAGGTGCCATGTATTTGTGTGTGTGTGTGTGTGTGTGTGGAATTAGCCCCTTCCCTCGCGTTGTCTTACACAGTAAAACTCCTCCTCCCTCCCCCCACCTCTTTTTTTTAAGTTTCACAACAAACACACACAACGGAAACACTGTTTTAATGGGAAATAAAGAAATCTCTCTAATGACACTCGCGTGAGCGCAGACTAATCAGCACCTTACCTTTGAAAAGAATCGCGACAGAGCAGAGTTTCTGTGTAGAGCAGAGTGTGTGTGTCTGTGTGAAGCTGGGGAGGGGGGGTATAAAGGCGAGAGAGGGTGTGTGTGTGTCGGTGTAAAAAAACTTAAGACGTAAACCAAGATATGCTCGTTTTTCAAGTCAAAATTTATAAAAAATCTTTGCTCGTCTTGCGGAACACTCGTAAACCGAGTTACTCGCAATCCGAGGTTCCACTGTATTCCTAAATTGCTTAAATTCCTAGGTATTTTTTTGTTGTTGTTTTTTTTTTACTTGTTGCTTAGCTTTGCTGTTTTGTGGAGGGGCGTGGCTCAGCAGTAGCGCATTTACACAGAAACTGAAGTGATGTGTTTGAGAGAGCAGCGTACTTCAGCTGGAGCATTAAATATTAGCAAACAAATTAACACATCAGATTGTGTGTGTGTGTTGTTTTTTTTTAACTCCATGGGGTTGCATCAGTAGCACGCGTCATCATCATGATAATTTGTCTTTACTTGTTTTTGACTCAGTGACTGTGTGTATTTACTGCCAAAGTTATGCATCTTCCGATAGAAGCACATCCACATCCTATCTGAAATAAATGCAGTTTGCCTTTTCATTACACTGCAGAGTGTTGTAAATGTAGAGGGAAAGCAATGAAAGATAATGTGGGCCGAGTTGCTGCGTTATTCTCATAATGGCCCCAATTTATCAGCTCTTGACAGGGGTTTCTCACAGTTTTGCAGCTTTGTAGCCTCTGACTGGTCGTAGAGCGAGAAATATGCTCGCTCCATTTCTTATGGAGAAGCTTGGGGGTAAAATGCTGATTATGGTGGATTATAAAACTGCAGACTTATAAGGCAGATAAGAATAGTCAGAGAATGACAAATTGTTAGGTAGGACTCGGCGGACGGTAAGGTTAATTACATGGAATCTTCAGCTCGTCCGGAAAAGCAAACGGAAATCTCTGAGGGTTTGTCCGAACAGCGTGAGAAATCTCCATGCCGTGTATAGTTAGAATGAGCTACTGAGAGTGTGTGCACTTGAGCCCCTCAGAGACTAAGCGACTTTGATCTGGTGAAAAGGAGAAAGTGAGCCGCGTAAGACCTAGCAGACTGAAACTCAAAAGGTTTCTAATCATTTATAAGCGTCCATTTTCTATATAAATCCACAGCTGACAGTTAACCAGACTTTAATATTGAGTTGGTAAGATTTACTCTTGTTGACTGTGGACTATTCATTTGTAGTAAATCTGTACTCTCCACTTTGTAATCAGGTTTATTCAGATAGATTCACACATACTGTATCTCCCATCTATGACAGAGCATGGAGACAGAAACTGAGAAAGAGGAAGTTATTGCTGTGAATAGTTAGAATATAATTTAGATCTACACAGAAAAACAGCTCATATTTACATTGTATAAACACACACGAGGGACAAATCAGGTCTTTTGATGTTCAGAATAGCTGAATACAGTAATGAGAGTAAAAAGGTAGAAAGTTTTCTCAATACTCCAGAGCCATGATCGGACTGCCTCCTTCACGTCTGAAACGCTGGCCTCCCAGGAACTCCTTTCGAGTCGACACCAAAATGTGGAAATATTTGTGTGAGGGCAGGACTGTACGGCGGGTGTGGCGATAACTCCCAGTCGAGTTCCTGTAATGTGCAAGTGGTGTTGGTGAATAATTGTGTGTACCGTTCCTACAGACATTGCGTCGTTTCCACGAATTTGCCCCGGACTTCCAAGGATCAGATGTTCCACTCGTTGAATGTTCACGACTGCAGTGCCAGGATCAAAATTTTAATAACGTAGCTAAGTCACTCAACATCGTACTGTGCTTGAAGTCTTCTGTAAATCGGTTTTACGCCTGGTCCTGGTTTCACCTGAAAATATATAAATATGTTTTTTTTTTTTTTTTTTTTTTTTCCTAATGTCTATTCTTATGTGCTATACATATAAACAAAATATTATGTATATAGCCTACATAAAAACTATATCTTGTTAAACTTGTGATTAAGGATCATGGTTCTTAATAGAAAGTCATGAGTTCAAGCACCAACAAGCTGCCACTCTTGTGCCCTGGAGCAAGCCTCTTAACCCTCCCGCTCCAGGGTCGCTGTATCATGACTGACCCTGTGCTCTGACCATGACTTCCTAACAAGAAGGGATATGCAAAGATGGGAATTTTCCCAATGTGAAATTTCCTATTCTAAATATAATCACCATCGCACACTGTTTCAGTAGTTTATTATCTTGGCATCTCAGATCAGACATGTGTGCATGTGTACTTTCCATGTGTGTGCGCGCGCGCGTGTGTGTGTGTGTATTTGACATTCATGATGCCAGTTGTTGAAAATGAGCCTCATTTGTACGGTTCATTTGTTCTCCTTTGTAGAGCCAAGCTGAGGCGCACTACAAAGGGAGTAAACATGCCAAGAAGCTCAAAGCACAAGACTCCACGAAAACTAAGCAGAAAGGCGGATCTGGCTCGGACAACGGCGCCAAACCGGTCAGCGCCGGTCCTTCCCCCGCCCCCGTCCCCATCTCCTCTGCTATGGTCACTGACAGCACCACTGACCAGTCAGGTTAATCTCAACCTTTCATTCTCATCATCTGCTCTCTTCCTCTTCCTCTTCCTATCCTCACACCGACCTGCGATGTCTGCGATCCTGCATGCTGAATATGTGTGTTCTTGGGTTGACTTGTTCTTCTCTCATTGTAGATGTGTCTGTGTTCCTGTACATGCATTTTAAATGAGATTTTTTATTGTTGTTGTTTTGACTCCAAAATTATTGACCATCTTGGTAATTAGCTGCTTTATGGTATAATTATAATTTGGTATATATTCCATTAGCATGACTGTCAATTATGTATGAATTTATTTTTAGAAGATCCAGCAAAATGGGGATATTCTAAAGGACAAAAACTGACATGAGCAAAAGAAATATCATATAAGAGCTTGCCAAATAAACTAAACTAATATTTGCCATGTAACAAAAAAGTTCAGAATGATGGGAACCACCCAGGAACACACGATACGGTATTATCATGATACCTAGGTGTCGAGTCGATTTGTATCGTGATTTTGTTAGTATCACAATTTTATATAATAATATCCCAGTTTGATATAAAATTTTTCAGATTTTGTCACAATTCTAAACCAATAGGAATATTAGGAATAATAATATATTTTTCTACCACACAGGATGCTGTGCCTCCTGCCACCTGCAGGCCCATAGATGAACTGCAACATTTTACCACCTCAAATGCGAAACATTTATAAATTTTAATTAATTAAAAAATATATTTTTTGCGACACATTGTATCTAGCGATATGTAACTGAATCAAATGCACAGGTATGTGTATAGTGACACCAAAAAGAAACACATTCTTACCTTCATTCACTCATTCTCATTCGATTTTAACAGGAGCGATATCCTAGGCAGGACGTCGGTGGAGCCAGAACTATTCCTGGAAACAAAGGATCTAGAAGGGACGTCAGTTTATAACATAAACATTCACACATACTGTAGGTGCAAGTTAGCTTAGGAAGTCAACTAACCAGAGTGTTTTTGGGGAGGTGCGAGGAAACCAGAAGACCCTGAAATCTTGTCTGCACGTACTTTTAGTATGAAGCATGACTGAGCACACATTTGCAGGTCGCTTTTCTCATTGCTTATTCTTATTTAGTCGGAGTACGCTGCTTCTAAGGAAGTGTACCTCTCTAGTTATTATTATATTTCTTCTTTACTGGTCATGTCATTTAAGTCATGTGCATAGGAATCATAGGCTCTTAGGGGCTCGTTTTAAACGGAGCTTAACCAGATACTACTATGGTTATATCCTCCTGTGGATTTCTTTTATACCGTTAACCACACACACAAATCGAAGGTGCTGTAAGAAACAACAGCATTTATAAACGAACAGTGTGTCTGGGAGCCGACATATGGAGGAGTGTCAAACACACACTTAATTTCTATGGTTGTGGGTGTAGCCAATGGTTAAATTGAGCTTTGGGAGGTGAGGGATCTCTCAGGGTGCCAAAAAAGTACGAACAATGTTGTTAAATGTATGTGTTATCACACAAAGTTCTCAACACTGGTAACACAGAAATGTGATTGAATCGGGTTTTCGATGCACCTGTTCCCGTCCTAAGGGCTTAATTTAACTCAAAGTTTTGTAGATTTTTTTTTTTTTTTCCTTTCCAATTTTGGCATCAGTGGATCTCTTCCTTTATTTCTGGCAAAGATGCATAGAATAAAGCCAGAAAGGAACATGTTTCCCTTTAATGAGTAAATGTAGAGACACAGCAGTTAACATGACGTGAAATAAAAGCATTTTTCTGTAAAACAGCATGAAAATTTTATTAGCTCATTATCATTAATATCGTGATTAAACCCTGCTACGTTTTGAGTAAATTATAGCACTGGAGCTCTGCTTCACTTGTACAGGTGCACATGCGCCTCTCAAGTTACACACATCCCCCTGGGTATGAGGCTAATGTCAGAGGAAACGCACCAGGTAGTGTATCACAGAGCGCAAGCACCAAGAATAAAGTTCCTGCTCCAATATTCATGATATAAAATGATTTAATGTAATTAGCCACATTTGGAATCTGGGGGACGACGACGCAGGTTTAAATGCAACCAACCACATCTAATGCTAGTACAGATTTGGGCAGATGTGACACAGCTGCAAGTTCTGCTCCATATGCCTCTGATACTGTTTGTGATCCGCATGAGTTGATTGCTGGCATTTCATCCTGGTATGGGGGCCAGATGAAACTGGAAAATTTGGACCAGAAATAATCTGTTTTCAGGGGCACAATAAATCAAACTCGTGGTCTCGATTCTGATTGGTTAGATGGCGCAGATACAGTACATTTGGTGCCTGTTCTGATGCATCTTTGTTTCAAAAGCTTTCTTTAACTTGTTGTTGTATTTAACATTATTTGAAGTGGATCTCCATGGGAGTATCTTAAGGAATGAAGATTTATGCTTTGTGGGTAACCTGGAACAAGCCACTCTTTTGTTTTATTAACATTAAAATGATGAAAAAACAGAGAACAAGTTTGTAGATATAAATGATGATAATCATGGCGGAAAGTAGGCCAGTCCTGTCTGCTACTAGGCACGGGGTAGATTGGAGTTTAAACTGCTCTGACTACTGATCAGAAGGTCCCAGGTCCAGACTCCTGACACTATCAAACTGCCGCTGTAGGGCCCTTGAGCAAGGCCCTTACCTTCTATTGCTCGTACTGTATGTGTGATGAGATAAATGTTAGTCGCTCTGGATAAGAATGTCGGCCAAATGCTGTAAAGATAAAAGATTTTGCGTAACACTTAAAGATTCAGTGGCGGTATGCAGTGCTGGAGAGAAGAGAAGAGAGCAGCTGACTGCCAAAACCAACATTCAAAGTGTCAATGTTGTGTTTCCATCTATTCTTAGTGCTACTTAATGTGAGTCAGCAGGCTGCAATCTACATATTTAACTAGCTTTAACTAGCTAACACTTGATCGAGGGCACCACTTGGTGTGTGGAACAAGGGATTCTAAAGCCGACATGGTCTACGAGCTTTTCATTTTACGCTATTTGGGATTATTTGAATAACGATGTGAGCACCTGCCAATCTCACTGTCTGAACTACAAAGCGTTAGCTGATAAAGTACTGTAGGAAGGCGGGTGAGAGGGGCGCTCTTGATATATACTCTCAAAAGTCAATAATATTAGTTATAGTGTTACGGTTGACTTCCTTGTTCTCTTTTTCTTCTTCGTGTTCATTAGTATCTTGCAAATCAACTAGGTGGATACTGCCACCTGCTGTTACTGAAAGAATTACTTTACTGAAAGTAATTCTTACTTCAGGAGAAAGGGGAGGGTACACTGGAACCAGTTGTACCTAGTATGAAAGCAGCCCAAGATTTACAAGCTATTGATAACTCGGGTAGTTTTTGTTACCTAACTAGGGCTAAAAGCCACCTATTTCCACAGAACAAGAGCAGATTTATTTGTTTTTTTTAAACCTTTTGCCAATTATGTTCTTGTTTATTCAACCCTATGTGCTTCAAAGAGGACTCTGTAATACCTTTTAAAAATTGGGTGAATCAGTTTACTTATACAATACACTATATTTTGTATATATATATATATATATTTTTTTTTTTTTTTTTTTTTTTTTTTTTCAAACCAAGCAGATTAGCATTTGGTCCCCAAAGGCATAGAAAACCCTTCGTGCCCCATTTTTCCTAAAGGGCAAAATTATTGAACAAACATGTCTATAGACAATCCGATTACAGATTGCAAGATTGTAAAGTATTTTGGTATAAAAGGTGTCTGTGTTGTATAGGCTTCGTGTCTGAATTTGACTCCATCCATCGTATGGTCCATCACTTGTCATACATTGTAATTAAGAAGCTCTGTTTACTTGCTGGCTAAGAATTAGGAACCAAGGGCTTTTTGTTGTTGCTGCTTTAGAATTCTTTATTTATAATCATACCAAACCATATATCACCAGCCAAAATGATACCCTTCCCTTGATTATCATAGCTACATAACCCATTAATAATTAACCATTTTTGACATACAGATTAGCATGATGGCCTGCGATTGCCTGGAACAGATTCATAATCTGTTTTCAAAGAATTCATGAGATCTTCACCCTGTGCAGAGTCTCGCTGTTCAGAAGTCCCACTTATTCATCCTCAGACAGATTGGGATCCTGTATGTTTATTGCTCATTACTATGCAGCATCTCGGCACGAATCGGGCCAAATGAACGTCACACTGGTTCCCAGATGGCCCGTGGGTCCTCGCTGTCACAGCGGCTTCTTAACGCCAAACTCCAGCTTTCTCCCAGAGGCCCGATGTGGCTGCTGTGCTTCATCTCAGACCTTTAGGATACTTCACACAGGAAACCTGAGGGATGGAATCATGAAAATAGCTCGAGCATTTACGTAAGAGCTTTCTCTTTATGTAACGTCTTAAAGCATCGTGTAGCGCTGTGCCGACTATAGATGAAGCTGTCTCTGCAAGGTGCCTGCTTTTGTTTTCCTCGTGACTCTGAGATTCATCGTGACAGTGTTACAGCTTCCAGAATGTGTCAGATAAACTATGTATCGCAACAGATGGGATAATTGGATAATAAATGACCTATATACAGTGATACAGTAGGCTTACCAAATATACCAGCAGCTTGCATAGAAAGCCTTATGTTAGGTTTATTAGAGGGTAGCCCAGAAAGCTAGCCAGCTTCAGTGGTGCTATATGAAGAGATATCGCTTAGAGTACACGTTTGACCAATCAACAAACTTTATGGTTGTTTGTGTTGTTTGTGTTTGGTAGATAATGTATATGCACTCTATAGATGCTATAGACTGATCTTTCCTTTGGATATATCCATAAATCCAAAGAGGTTTACAGGGTATAGGGGTTAAACTGGAGCTGTGCATCAAAATGCAAGCAAAAGGTTATACAAAGCTGAAGAATGTGCATTAAATTAATTACTATATTCTTTTTTTTTCAGTTTGGGAAAAAAAAAATGACATTTCTTACAAACAAAATTATAATTGCGCAGGGTAAAATATTTATTACAGGATTAAATTAAATTGTGCCAACCCGGTTATTGTCCTGTAAAATAAATAGCCTAAACATCTGATCTTAGACTTCTGTAGCCCATTAGTGACAACTTTAAAAAAAAATTTTAAGGAAGGTTTAAAAAATTATCAGTATAAACCTGCTGTGCAGTCTTAGATAAAATGATTCATCGAGGAGTTTAGATTGTAAGGGTGTGACCTTATCTACTTAGAGCTTTTGTGAAAGTGAAGGCTTTGTTTTTCAAGGCCACAGCATCTGAATCTGAAGCTCACGTCTTGAAAGAAAAAAAAACAAAGCATCAAAGAATTTGTCTTATCGTTGCAGAATCACCTTGAAGACACTTTTATCATTGGTGTTTTGTGATAATTTAGGTGATTCACACACATTTCAGCATTGAGAAATACATCAATCAGACATGGCATTAACACCACAGTCAGGTGAATTAAATAATGTCAATTATGAAATACAGTGGAAGCTTGGATTACGAGCATAATTCGTTCCGGAAGTGGGCTCATATTCCAAAACACTCGTAAAACCAAATTGAATTTGTAAAAATATTTTTTTTTTAAATAATTGTTTTAGTAAAAATAAAACAAATTAACCTGCACTTTACCTTTCAAAAAGGTAAAAATAAATCACAACAGATAAGTGTCTCCGTTTGTGCGCGCAGACGCCGTGTATTTGTGTGTGTGTGTGTGTGTGTGTGTGTGTGTGTGTGTGTGTGTGTGTGTGTGTGCGTGGAATTAGCCCCTTCCCTCACCTCGTCTTACACAGTAAAACTCCTCCTCTCTCCCACCACCTCACTTTTTAAGTTTCACAATAAACATACACACAACGGAAACACTGTTTTAACGGGGGGAAAAAATCTTTCTAATGACACTCGCGTGAGTGCATACTAACGGAATCACTGCTAGTAAGGTAAAAAAAATATATAACAAATGGACCAGCACTTTACCTTTGAAAAGAATCGCGACAGAGCAGAGTTTATGTGTAGCGCAGAGAGTGTGTGTCTGTATGTGTGTGTGAAGCCGGGGAGGGGGGTGTAAAGGCGAGAGTGTGAAACAGAGAGGGAGACATTGATTATACCAGTAAGAGACGAACACTAAGACCCAGCAGGGGAGATGATTACCCACGATTCCACAGCACAAGAAAGAGAAAAATCATTGGCTCAGTTGTGATCATGTGACGCTCGGTGTCAAAACAAAAAGCACATGTGCGATAGATGATACTCGGAACTCGTAAACCAAGACTTGCTCGTTTTTCAAGTCAAAATTGATTAAAAAAATTTTCTCGTCTTGTGGAACACTCGTAAACCGCGTTACTCGTAATCCGTATAATATACGTATGTAATATTATATAATATATATAATCCTGTATATAGAAGTGAACTGGTGATGGGATCATGGGGACTGAAGGCCATCCCCTCTGGTCTGATTCCACAGAAAAGCCAATGTAGCACAAATTGATGAAAAACGTTCATGCTGGCTGTGATAGAAAGGTATCAGAACACTCAGTGCATCACAGCTTGCTGCTTATGTGGCTCAGCAGGCAAAGAGTGTAAGGTTGTTGATCCGACATTCAAATTCTTCAGATCTTAAGCTGATCGAGTGTCCATAGAATGTACCAGCAAACAAATCTGATCCATGTACCACCCCACAACCCAAAGGACCGCTAACATCCTGGCAGGTCCTGTGGGGGAACAGAAAACCTCATTTTAATGGTTTTAAAGTTAATGCAGATCAGTGTATTGTCAGGTAAAAATAAAAAAATCTGCGTATATAAAATAAATTCTGCATCTTTTATTTATGTCTTACAGCATTTATTTATTTATTTATTTATTTATTACAGTTTAAAGATAAAATAATGGAAACATAAATAGGTTCTATCAAATCTATAAATTACTCACAGAACTTGAAAGAGTGCTTTATTAAGGGTGAGTTCACTTCTTTAGTGAAGCTGTTACTGTAAATAATTCTGAGCCGAGACCTGATATTAGAAAGTGGTAGTACAAAGCAAAGCAAATGAATGTACAAATAGTTGCATAAAAACTGAAATCACGGTATGGATGAGTGCACTTATTTAATCGCAAAAGAAACTGCACTTTGTGGTGATAGTTGGCTGAAACGGTTAAGGCTGTGGGTTACTGATTGGAAGGTCAGGGGTTCAAGACCCACCACAGCCATGTAGACACTATTGAGCTCTTGAGCAAGGCTCTTAATCCTAGCTGACCATCTGCTCTGACATCAGCTGTCTAACTGGCATCATTTCACTGTGCAGTTTTTGTGGAACTACCTTAATCGAGTAATAGTCAGGAGTTTATAGATAGTTTGTCCATAATTTAAGTACTTTATAATGCTTTTGAGGTGCTGAATAAATACTAGCCAACTTCCTCTTAATGTGAGTATTTTGCTATTTATTTGGCCTTGAATACTAAATGCTACATACCATTTATACCATGTATACATACCATTTATGCTGAAGAATACTTACTGGTTACATATCTCAGTGAACCCAAGTGCTTGTGGGTTCAAGCCCCAGCACTTTGGTAAAAAAAAAAAAAAAAAAGGTCAATGTGACGAATGATTAAATATTCATCTTAAAAATACTGATTACATGCTACAGGTGTTGAAATAGAATGATCCAGATCATCCTTCTCTAGACTCCCCGCTATATGTTAACAGGATTTTCAAAAACTTTCGACAGGCTGTCCACCATACAAGTCAATGGCTAGCAACCGGTTCTTCAGTAGATCATGTGAATTAAAAGCATTTTAAATTGTGAGGTTCAGTGTGAGGTCAGTTAAGAAAGTATGCGAAAGGTACTTTTATGGGGTTTGTTATGGGAGAGTTGTCACTTCACTTTCGATGAGTCCAGCCCTGAAAGCACCGGTTTCATCACCAGGAGAAACAAAAAGAGACAGTCTCCATCTCCAGCACTTCTGCAGCAATAACTCTGATATAGAAACTAGAGCAACACCCCTAAGGAGCCTTACACAACACCGTACAAGACAATACACCACAGTCCAAACACAACACAGCGCATCCCTGCTGACAGAATCCATAGTTGTGGAGTTAAAAATGAGTCACTTGGATGTGGGCACCTCATGAGTGTCCTCTCTCTCTCTCTCTCTCTCTCAAGCCGTCTTGCACCAGCTGAATGCAAGTTTGATTGTGAGTCAGAGTTTAAAGTCAGACCTAAACCATATGTTCAGAGTACATTTACAATTAACTGTGGGTGCAGGACTGTGGAGTAGAATGAGAACATTTCTCCTATTTGTATTTTTTTCTGGAAACTCGAAAGTCTCTCTCTCTCCCTCTCTGTCTCTAATGGAAAAGTCCCTGTGGCTTATTTACTTATTTCCAAAGCATTCACAATATTGTATTTTAGTTTGATTTAATACAGCCAAATGACTCATGGTGCAGAAATGTTCTATATTTAAACTCTGTAGGGTTTCGTGTTGATTTTAACGCTCTCTCTCTCTCTCTCTCTCTCTCTCTCTCTCTCTCTCTCTCTCTCTCTTCTTTAACAGAAAAAAGTACAGAAGCTCCCAGCACTCCAAAAGCCCCCGTGTCTCCGCGTTTCTTGGTGCCTGCCTCTCCGTTAGCCTCCAGCACCTGCAAGCCGACTCCGGCGCCCTCGGCAGAGCACAAAGCCAGTCCCAAACCGAGCCAGGCTGAACCGAGCATAGAATCCGAAGAGGAAAAAGCCAAGAAACTGCTCTACTGCTCACTGTGTAAAGTGGCTGTCAACTCCCTGTCGCAGCTGGAGGCTCACAACACAGGTGCGCCAAACATTTGGCAACTTTCCCTCAAGACTCCCTTGTGTTCTTCACTCTCATTAGCACCGACTGCTCAGAACGGCTGCCGGGTTTTGCGCGTTAGGTCTCTCGCTCCCTGTTGTGTTCGTTCTGTCACAAGGACGTGTTTCATCAAGCTCAAAAAAAATACAAAGTCCACCGAGGTGTTAATTGATATGTTTAGAATGCTTGACCAGCATTGATTTAAATCTGAGTTAAATATAAACATCAAGCTTATAATCCTGTCCCAGCCAATTTCCTTGATGCCGAAGGACCATCTAGGAGAAACTTTGATATTTTTGGGCAACACAGTGTAAGCTGTTAATGAATATATGTGAATATGTGTGGTATTCACAGCTTCACGCGTTAATAGCTTTTACATTTGATACACGATTTTATAGATCCGAAATAATGAGAGTGTGCTGTTGCTTCTCAATGGAGATTTATTGCTATGGTGTGTGCTGGTTGCTGGCTGTGGTGGAGCTCCAGTCCCAGGCGGTTCTGGTTTTGGTTTTCACTGCGTGGTCTGTCCTTCCACTTGATAAATTGTTTCATCTGGTCACGCCCGTTATGGCAGTTGTTTACATGGTTTGATGTTTGGAGCTGTCATTCTCGCTGGTTCTATCATCTCTTTCGACACTGTCAGATTTTCCTACCAGCAGCAAAGAATTATAGTTGTATCAATCTGCACTACTTTATCTATATATCCAACCTATAGTTTTGAAATAAATAAATAAAAATTACCTCTGGTAGCATTTTCTGACATACTGATAGCACTTGTCACATGTTTTTAACATCGAGTATATAACACCTATAGATTTAACACTGGTAGCACGTTCTGACACATTGATATGACACACTATCTATTAATCCAACTGTCAAAAGTCAACTGTTAAATCAGCCATGCAAAACAAATATAATCTGGAGTAAAACCACACAAATAATAATAATAATAATAATAATAATAATAATAATAATAAAAACTTTTAATACTAAGCATCAACCCATAAGCTGATGCCAGTAGTAGCATGGATATATGTGTATGGCTCTAAAGCAGTGAAATATGCTGTATTTTTGGGTATGTGCGATTTCAGGAAATGTGAGTAGGACAGACTGATGGGTTGGACGAATTTATAGCACACCGCTCTTGGGGCTGCTGCTTGCTGTTGAGCAGTGTGTCTGTGGTTGCTTTTTGTAGAATTTGGTTGTGTGGGCCCGCAGTGATCCTGACTTCTCAGTAAAATCACAGAATTTAGATGGAAGCAACTTTTGAAGGACAGGAAACCGTATTATTATTAGTAGTAGTAGTAGTCGTAGTAGTAGTAATAGGAGTAGAACTCATAGTAATGGTTGTAAATGGTCCAACTGAGTAAAATTCCTTGTGTATTAAGGTCTGAATGAGTGACTGAATAAGTGACTAACAAGACTGAATAACAGTGAGAACAGTTCCCTTTTAATGCTTAACCTTTAGTCATTAATTCATGGCTCTGAATAAAGTGAGTAAAAGTAAACAGAAATTGTTTAGGACAGAAATTGCCGTAAACTCAAATCTCTATCAGTGAATAGTTTGTAACCTGGGCACTTAAGTCTTGAGTGAAATCCATTTTTTGGGAGCTCAAATGGTTAAGGCTCAGGCTTACTGATCGGAAGGTCAGGAGGTTCAGGCCAAAGCCCTTAACCCTCTTTGCTCCAGGGGCGCTGTATCCTGGCTAACCCTGTGCTCTGACTCCAGATTCCTTACCATCATATGTGAAAGTTACAAAAGAGATTTATATTTTTGGTCATATTATATTTGAATAGGTTATCTTTTGAGCCTGGGTCCTCTCAAATGTCATCTCAGGGAGTTTTTATTTACCTCCAGCTTGCTCATGGGTGAAAGTTGGCTGGAAAGTACAGTGCAGTACTGGAAAGAGGAGAGAGAAACTGCCTGCCAAAACCCATATTCAAAACTAGTCACGGAAGCACTCTCAGCAAGAAAACACATCTGGTAATGCTATGGCATCTTAAACAACACTTCAACAAGTTGTTCTGAATTTTCTCTTCATTTCCTCACTCATCGTCTATATCGCCTTATCCTGTATACAGGGTCGCGGGGGAGCCTATCCCAGGCGAATTAGGTCACGGGGTGGGGTACACTCTGGACGGTGTGTTGTCAATCCATCTCAGGGCACACACATATACACTCACACACTCATTAACACATTACAGGCAATTTGGGACCGGCAGTTGGCCTAATCTGAATATTTTTGGATTGTGGGGGCTGAAACCAGAGTATCCTGGAGGAAACCCACCAAGAACAGGGAGAACATGTAAACTCCATGCACACAGAGGCGGGAATCAAAACGGGTCGGGAATCGAACCCGGACCCTGGAGGTGCAAGGCGACAGTGCTAACCACGAAGCCTCTTAACCCTCCATATTGTGTTTCAATCTTTCATTATTGCTATTTAACGTAAGCGTGAGCTTCCACTATAACAGATTCATGACTTGCTAGATAACTACCTTCTAACATAAGCCTGAATTCAAATCCCTCCAGATCAAGAGCACTACAGTACTTAGTGTGTGGAACACGGGACTGTACAACCTACTAGCTTTCCGTTTAATGCTATTTGGGATTCAACACTGGAACAGTTAGTTAGCTGAGGCTGTTTTAAAGTGGAATAAGTGGAGACATAAACAGGAACTTAACATAAACAGGAACTTTACATAATGTCCTCATTACTTGCAGGAGATTCACAGGACTGTCCACCACCTCCATGATTTATTCTCCTCACCTTTGGACCAGCTGATTAAGCTACGGTAGAAATGTCCTTTTTTTTTAATTTTTCATATTTTTAAAGGTCCAGAATGTTTATTTTGGTAAAAATGCTTTGCAGCAATGTGCAACGGTTAAAGCACACAAAAAAATAAAATTTGAATAGAACTGAATTTTGTAGTGCCAATTCACAATATGGCTTTTAACTAGTGCCTGAGACTCTGAACAGATTAAATTCATCTGTTTGAAATCTGTTTAAACAGCAAGATCTCATAGGTGTCTGCCTCTCTCAGTCTAAACTTGGTTAATATCAGAAAAGTAATGTCTCTCGCCCTGAAGCTAGACTTTGTTCTAATGCACAAAAGTCTTCTGCTGTATGCATATGATTGCATAAACAGCAACAGAGGATCTGCCTCAGAAGCTTTGGTGGGTTAGAAGTCATCAAAAAACAAAAAGAGTGGTGGAACAGAAACGCATTTGCCCCTGTTTGCAGATTTACATTCGAATCCAATTGATGCCAAACTCGTACAAGACCGGGAATCAAAAAGAGCGAAATTGACTGCGTATTCTGAGTGAGAGGTGTGTGTGCAATGTCTCTACCCTGTCAGTCACAGGGACACTAGCCAATCATGGGTGCCTGTAAGCACATGCTTGCAGATTGAAGCAGATGGCTCTTACATTCGAGTGTGCATTTCACTGCCCCTTGTGCAACAGTGTGAAAATGATGCATTTGACAGCTTCATGTGCCTCGGGGGGGAAGCATGTTGACCTTCAGACCAAGATTGGAAAATAATTTCATATTTGTTATTTATAAAAATAGCATTTCCTGTTGCCGCTGCATTATGCTGAACTACGCTGTTTATTGAAAATACTGTTAATGTGTCTCTAAGCCAGCACAAGAAATGTAAACTTACTGCTGTAATCACACAGCCTGCTCTCCCGTGCTTATCCCAGAGTCCTATTCACAATCTGCGCATACTGAAAGCTTTAAACACATTTCTACACCTGTATACTAATACAGTGGTTTGAAATCCCAGAAATCGCATCTGGTTTCTTCAATAACGATCCTGAGCCCCCTCATTTCTTCAGACTATCTTATATTGTTAATGCTGTCTTGAGGAATAGTTAATTTAATGTAATATGAAGAAATGAGAGGTAGCCTAAGACTTTTACAGAGTACCGTCTTCTCCCTTTTCTTTCGGCCGCTCTCGTTAGGGGTCGCCACAGCGGGCGGTTTGTCTCCATCTAACTCTGTCTACCACATCTTAGCTTTTCACTCCAACCTCCTGCATGTCCTCACTCACCACATCCATAAACCTCCTCCTGCCTTCCTCTTCTCCTCCTGCCTGGCAGGTCTTTCACTAACATTCTGCCCTCGATATACCCCTCATCCCTCCCCTGCACATGTCCAAACCACTGTTTGCGCAGCACTCTAAATCTACATCAGGCCATAATAATCTTTTGAGTTTTAAAATGCGAAAAATAACAAACGTTTTCAGCATGCCAATGATGAAAAGGTTTTTTAAAAATGTTTTTAATCGGGCCTCCGAGTGGCGCAGTGGTTAAAGCGCTCGCCCTATCATCCGGAGATCGCTAGTTCGAATCCCGGGTGGTGCTGTAACCTCTCGCAGCCGGAGGTCTAGAGGGAGCTGATTGGCCGAGCTCTCTCAGAGGGGAGGGATGAGAGGTACTTAGTGCTCCTACATTAATCAGCCAGTCAGGGGCGTCTGTGAGCTCGCGCAACGGAGGGAGCGGATAGCGCTGTCCTCCGAGTGTGTTACGCCGCCCCCAACGGTGCGCGAGCGAGCAGTTCGAAAAGATGCGGTCGGCTGGCGTCACGTGGTTCGGAGGAAACACGTGATAGTCTTCAGCCCTCCCGGCTGAGTGGTAGTAGTAGCCTTAATGTGGGAGCCCCCTAGTGACGGGGAGGAATTGGACACGACTAAATTAGGGAGAAAATCGGGGAAAAATCCAAAAAAAAAAAAAAAATGTTTTTAATTCAAATAATTTAATGGTAACCTTAAAAGCTATGTTTGTTATTGAAAATACTGTATGTATTATCTTTGGAACATGCCCTGCGCAGCGGTGACCAGAACATTGAAGGTTAAATCTGGTTTAAATAATATTTCCTGACAGGAGTGAGATGTCATGTGATGGTCTCTCTGATCTGTCACGGCAGGTTCAAAGCACAAAACCATGCTGGAGGCGAGAAACGGAGCCGGGCCTATTAAAGCCTACCCTAGACCTGGCTCTAAACTCAAGATGCAGGCCAACGTTCTGAAAGGTTCAGGATTACAGAACAAGACGTTCCACTGCGAGATCTGCGACGTCCACGTCAATTCAGAAATTCAGCTCAAACAGGTGTGTGTGTGTGTGTGTGTGTGTGTGTGTGTGTGTAAAAGTCTGAAAGGATACCCATTAGCTTTAACTAACTGTTATTATTATTATTATTATTATTATTATTTGAAATTCATTCTTCACTAAAATACTGTATACTGTTCTGCATTAGGCAGGCACAGATATTTATCAATGTTTATCATGTGATTAACTGCAAAACTTTATTACTTTTAAGGACATTGTGCAATATTATCTGATCATCTTCTTTTCTTCATTACATAACTGTATTACAAGCAAATTTCATTTCAAGCCTTTAAAGGTGTAGTTCAGCACAATACCGCTGCTTATCTCATACAGACATCTCCTGTGTCTGAAGTTACAATGCTTTTTTTTTTTTTTTTTTTCCTGATGGCGTTAATAATTTGAGGACGTCAACCGCAACCAGTTACTGATATTCTGTATATACAGCCTGGACATGATGGCTTACTGCCTCATGCTCGGTGTTTCCTGGACCGGATGATATACACACAGGACTGTGCAAAAGTCTTAGGCGCCATATTATCTGTAGTACAAATTTTGTTATATAGGTTTATTATGTCCGCATTATTATGTACAAGACCATTCCCTACACGGATACACTACGATTCGTGAATAAATAACATTACAGAAGAATATGCGCATGCCTGTAAATAAAGCGACATATTACATGACAGACCTGTTCTCAGATGGGTAAAAAAAAATCAATAATGTCGACTCCTGGGCTCTGCATGAAAATAGAAAGGAGCGAGTGTGACGAAGTTACCAAAAGAACTGATATTCTCCAGCACGCTCAGTAAAACCTAACAGCTGCTTTATTCACAGTACCGTGCAAAAGTCTTGGGAACATCCAAACCAAAGCCATATGCAATGATGCTTTATATAAAACATTAATACATTAAGAGAAACTTCTATAAAAAGCACCAAGTAATAGCATAAACAATAAACGTTCAATATTTGGTGTGGAAACTCTTTGCTTGAACATATGCGGTAGTGTTCAATACAGATGTGTGCAGTATTCTAAGTAAAACAGCTGTTAGGTCAGACATAATAAATTTATATAACAAAATTTGTACGACATACTGTATAATATGGCGCCTAAGACTTTTGCTGTATGTGCCCAAATGTATTGTATGAGGTGTTATCGAAAAATTGTAAGATTTGCGATTTTAAGATCCAGTCGCTTTCGCTGTACGTCCTCTCTCAGCTGCCTTAAAACCTGGCAGTAGAATTCGCTATTGATGTCACTGGCTATTTATGTATAAGATAAAAATTCGACAAAAAAAAAAAAAAAAACTCTTTTATGGGTGGCAATAAATCTACATTAACAGACAGACATTTACACTTTGTACTTGAACGGAAACATTGCAATATTCTTGCGACTGTTTGGCAGTAAAATATTCTCCTTTTTTTTTTTTCGAGAATTTTTTTTTTTTGCAAGAAGCAAGAAGTATTACAATTACAATGTTAGAACATATTTTGTGAATTGTTTCTGTGAGTCACAAGACATCAAAATTGTTTTTACTATATCATTTTGGAAGATTTTGCGAAACACTATAACTCAACCTCCCACATTTTGTCCTGATGGATAATTCAGTCTGCAGTTGTTGGACATGCAGTGTAGTATGATGGTTGAGTTTTCATTTAAAATATATTTATAGTAGACTTGTGCGCTGAGTGAGTCACTGGCAGCAACTTGCAACAACAGAAAAGTTTGTTGCACACAAAACTGTTTAATTAAAAAGATTGTTTAACATCATGAGAAACATTGCAAAAACGTTGGTTTACAGTTCAGCATCTGTTCCTATTCTACCTGTTTATTCTGGTTCCTCTCATAGTACAGGTCTGCAGCATATATACGGTCTGATAAGTGCATAATGGCTCCCAGATGCAGCAAAACCAGTGCTAGTAATAGTTCAATATTAACGCCTTAATGTATGTGATGAATCTCGAAATTTTGACACATTACTTTTTTAACACATGACCAACATTGACCCTAATGGCTTGCCATAATCACAGCGCGGTTATTCGGCTGTAAGACGTGTGGAGATGTTGCTCTACAGTAGGTTGTTGATTTTTGGTCTGAGAATCCAGACTCGAGCCTTGCTGTCAGTGGTTTGCCACACTCCAAACTACCCAGCCACTGCATGCAGTGCCAGAGAGATTTTAATTTAACAATTGTTAAATGTTAGTGTTTGAGATATTATAAAACTGCATAATAGTTTGACATGCATTTCTTTATCCCAACCAGTGGCGGCTGGTGCAAAAAAAATTTGGGGGGGCGCAAACAAAATTAAAATTAAACTTTTAATGCTCGCCTGAAAATAGCCATGTATCAGGTGATTTAGCATCACTACTACCGTACTAGTATAAAATAGTCCTGACTCACATGACTCACGTCAGCCAGCTCCGCTTGCCATAAAAAGTGCTGGAAAAGACTCGTTGAGAATGGTCCAATCACATGAACCCAAATATTTAAAAACAATATTGATTCGCTAAGAACAAAAGTGGGCGGGTTCAGGGCGCACAGTACCACGCCCGAAGGATGATTTGACAAAATCCAATCAGAGCTCAGCCTCAAGTCACATGCTTTTCAAAAACGTACGCGCCTACATAGACACTCGTTTGTCCGGCGCCCCGCGTACACGAACACAAATGAACGTAACACAGTTTAGTTTTGTTTTAATTGCAAATAAATTATATTAAGAAATACAGCGGAATATTGTGACCAAATGACTTTATTTCATTATTAAAAGAAATAATTATTATGTTAAATAATTACTTGTTAATGTAGCATTCTTCTCTGTCTAACATTAAGGGGGGGCGGCGTCCCTGCGCCCCGTATTGACCGGCCGCCACTGATCCCAACATTGCACATTTATAATACAAGTAAATCTGAGCATTTTAAAATTGACATTCCTCGAGGCAATGACTGTGTTATTAATTAGATTAAAATGTTGAGTCAATTGACAGAACTATATATTGATTACAACGCAAAACACATCCTGGCGGCTGGCACCAGGACGTTGGCAGCGAATTTTTTGGATGATATGTGCCTTCGGCTGATCAAACGTGTGTCCGATGAATCCTATGGGTGATTGATCAAATTGGGATCTGTGGCATTAAGGTCATCTGTGTCCGATCAGAGGCCTTGGGCCATGTGCTGGACCCCGAGCACTGAAGGCTGTGGTGCATTGACTGTGCTGGTACCTTTCTGTCATGGCCAACATTAACTGTTTTTCAGCAACTTTTGCCGCATTGGCCTTTCTGTTGAATCAGACTGGACAGAATGGCATTTGATCCCCATGGGCAGAGACAAGCCATAATCCAGCCATAATTGCTGCTGTATACATACTACCATAAAAAATAAAATAAAAAACAATTTGGTATAAATAGTTATTTGCAAACAAAATGAGTGAAAGTCAAACTGTTGCCACTAAGAAACTAAGTAAAGGCATGGGGAAGAAATTTACATCAAAAGAGCAAAACCATACATTTCATTACCACTACACTAGTTATCATAGACGATGTAAAGAACAGGTGTGACTGATGCTTTAGGAGGGCCGTTTGGTAGCTTCATTATTTCTAGTAACATCTGAAGAAACAAGATTTTACTAGACACTTTTTTTTCCAGACACTAACCATTCTACCATTTGGATGACCGACTATGTTTTTCTCGGAAAAGTGTGTAAAGATCATTAATTAATAATGATCATTAAAAATGTATGTTTTCATATTGTTCCACAATAAATGTGTTTATATGTGCAATAAAAAAAAAAGCTTTTAAAAAATATCCCTTTTAAAAAAAAAATATATTATTTTTCGCAGCACATCTCCAGCAGAAGGCACAAAGACCGGGTGGCCGGCAAACCTCTGAAGCCCAAATACAGTCCTTACAACAAGCAGCAGCGCAGCTCCAGCTCCCTTGCAGTAATGCATTATTTATCAACTTTGTAATCGAGTGCTTTCATCAAGAGATGCTCATGTGTCAGGGATCAGCGGTGTGAGCCAACTCGCGCAGTAGCCTACTGACTAACAGATGCTAATAATCTGTTGCAGGCTGGTTAATGTGTCTAAATGTAAAAATACAACCATGAACTGCATGACCTCTCCTACATTACAGGACTTTTTATTACATATACAGTATAATGTGAAGCATACTACCCCGAGGCCTTGGCAGTAAACTGGAATGTAATGATGTCCAGTGCAAAACGTTTTTTTTTTTTTTTTTCAATTTTTAAATATAATCCAAAAAATGAGGTTTATATGATGTCTTTCCATATATGATGCGTTTCCATAGTAATAGTTTAGTCACAGGGATGTATATGTATTATGAAAGATGTAATTGTACCAAAGTTTTCTGTTAGGGGCTTTAAGAAATTTACAGTTTTGGAAGGAGTCTCCAGGGTCAGGGAAGAGAATAAAAAAAGAGGAAGAGAATAAAAAGGGGGAAGAGAATTAAAAAAAAAAGAGAGGCTGCTAAGAGCGCAATTACAGTATTTATAATAACTGCTTTAACATAAGTGATAACAGGGTCTCATTTGTTTAGCAGACATTCGATTAAAGTACAAGCTATGAAAATATACCTGTCCTTTTTTGATACATTAATTAGCTGCAGTTAGAGTTACTTTAATATTTATTTGGACTAAACAGACATTTAACGAGATTTAAAGAGGATGAAAATCATTAACATTCTAATTTTATATTAGAATCTAAATGTATTCTCTCTCTCTCTCTCTTTATCGCTCTCTGTTCAGGCTAAGCTTGCAATCCAGAAGGACCTAGTGAAACCCATCTCTCCAGCCTTCATCTCCAATCCGTTCTCCTCCACCACGATTCCTTCCATCTCTCTCCACGCACGCCCCAACACCTCTATCTTTCAGACGCAGGCACTACCAGCCTCCTTCCTGCGAGGGGCACCGGGCCCCATTCGGCCCTCCAGCAGCTCCATCCTCTTTACCCCGTACTGAACAACGCCACGGGTGAGAGAGAGGCTGACACTTTGACCTCTGACCTCTCAGGCATGGAATACTCTAAGTGATGTCACAGCCTGATGGAGGGAGGTGTGTTTGTTTAAAATTTTTTACAATTGGATGGTCCAAGTCCTCATGTATTACTAGAGGAAGAGTGTTTGGATTCTTGTAGAAGGAAAAAAAGAAATCTACTTCCTCTTAAAGGTCCAAGTTTTTTCGTGAGGTGCTCGGGACCTGTTAGGATTCTCCGAGAAGAGAGAGAACTTTTAAAAAAAAAAAAAAAAAAAAACTGCTTCCTGATTGACTTGAATGATCGTGGTCTTCCTCTTTAATGGAACAGAAACTTCTGGATACACACATGGGCAAAAAAAATATATATATATATATATAAGCCTAACAATCATGAACCTACAACAATCAGATGCTATGTGTTGCGTTCAGTGGCTCGATGTGGTCAGGGAATGTGTGCTGTCTCGTATCGTGTAGTCGATGATGGTTCATCATCTGTGCTGGACTTTCTTCCTCTTCCACATTTTTATTTTTTTGTTTTTGTTTTTGTTTTTTTAAATCTCATGTCGTGTAGCTCCTTTATCGAGCCTCCGGATTAAATTTCATCTATAACTCACTGGGTTATAGTCATCTCCTTTGCACATTTCCTCCCAAAATCCTTTTCCGTTTCATTTAAATGAAGAGCTCAAGGCTAATTTCCTCATTTGAAGTCCTCCTGATCTCAGACACACACCGTTATTCTAGACTTATCACTGATTCCAAATTTAAATTTCCATTTGAAAATTGATTTTTGATTTTGATTAACAGGATTTCTTTAAAAGAATATTAAGACTTCCTTCATGAAAGAAAAGCCACAGGTTTTTCATTTCTTATTCACTCAAATCTAATGCAAATACACGCCCAGACAAACGACATTATTCCACAAGCGCTGACCCTCATATCCAGAATTCATTTTCTTCTTTATTTTGAAAACCCAGGTGATCTACTCACCAATTATGCCAATGTTGCCATATTTTCCAGACAGTAAGTCCTATGTTTAGGCAGCCCAGAAAATCCTGATTTCACTGTATGATTTCCAGCCCTTACATCTTTTGCAAGATTACACATCATAAAGTGATTTGGTTGTGGGTTGAAAGAATAATGTAACATGATCGATGGCACCTGCTACTATCTACAAGCCATTAACAGCAAGTCGGTGTACGGTAACTATTGTATACCTACGAATATGGTAGGACAGCTGCAAATATGGCAGGCAAAACATAAACGTGAACATGAACCAGATTTTTCACTTAATGTACTCGGTCAACTCAGTGATGATGTAAACTTCTTTAATGACATTAAATGCATATTCGTAGAAGATCTGTTCTCACATACTTTATTATAGGATTTGTAAATCTCGCAGTGTATGAAGGAAGTAAGTAAGTAAAAAATTATCCACTTTCCTGCTGGTCTTATCAGCGCTTTCTTTTCTAGTCTACCGTCTCCCCAGTCACTGCTGTGCAGGTGTGAACGTGTTACATCAGTTCATTTGTAACTGCGGTGGAGCAAAAATGGAAGCCGCAGTTGTGATTTACACGAAAGAAGAGCAGCGTGCTGCAGTGATTCATTTTTTTGTGGTCTGAGGGTGTACCTGGTGCCCCCACGGAAGAGAGCATCAACAGAAGCGTTTGGATTACTGCAAACAAAATTTGCTGCAATACTAAAAGGAAGGTGAGAGTTTCTGAAAGAGAATGATTACTGGTGATGAGACACGGATTCATCACTATGAGAATGAGAATAAACAGCAGAGTATGGAATGGAAACATCCTCAATAGAATAAAGTTCAAAAGTCAACCATCAGCAGGAAAATTGATGCTTACAGTTTTCTGGGATTCTCAAGGGCCAGTATCGGAACCTTATCAGGGAAAAGGTTCAAAGGTGCTCGTTAAGCTGAGATGCTTATTGAAGAGCTGAAGCGTAAAGCCCGGATTAGATGCAGAGGACCTCTATCCAAGGGCGTTGTGATATTACATGACGATGCACGTCTGCACATTTCTGCACACTATTGACACTCATTTTTCAATAGTGTTTTTGAGGTGTTACTGCATCCTCCCTATAGTCCCGATCTCACTCCGTTCACATGTTTGGTCCCCGGAAAGCAGCCCTATGAGAAAGAAGATTGACTTCTGATGGAGTCGTGAAGACAAGGCTGTGTTCGTGGCTCGCGGCTCAGCCCATTTTCAAATGGACAAAGTGTATTGAAGAGCAAGGAGATTACGTCTAAAAATGTGGCATTTGTCTTTTCACTCAATTATATAGCCAGTGTGTGGATAATTTTTGAAACAATCTCTTATTAAGTTCAAAGAAGCATGTAATCATGCACTCTAAATACAGCTTTAGAGAAAGAATTGATAAATATGTGCATTGTCCTACAAGTTCAACTAATGCGGCAAACATTTTTAGCTTGGTAATGTTTGTACTTGCTTTAAAATGTTTTTCTGTCCTGATAGTGTTGCCTAATTCCAGGGCAGAAAGCTCATTGTTTTCTTTCTACATAGCTTTTATTTATCTGATTACCACCACTACACCTAATGTTTCATGCTAGCACCAAGCTGATGGTAATTTAGCACATGGGGCTGAGCTGTGGCGGCCTCCGCTAAACCAGAGATGCTTTTTTCATTATCTTAAATGAAAAAGCATCTATGAATCTATAGATCACCCACATGGACTCAAATATACACCTTTGTTATTCCACATTTTTGGTGATTTTGCTAATTCTAACTAGTTTGCATTATCTACCTACAGTATGCTAGTCTTTAAAAGTTACCTAGCTAACGTTTAGCTAGCAGTATAAAATAATTGCTTCATAACTTATATAGCTAGCTGGCTAGCATCATCGAGTTGTTGAAAAATTAGAATATCACTAACTATCAAGCTACTAACGAATAAAATAACAGTGGTATACACTTTAATAAAACAGTTAAGAACAAGGAAGTTGTCAGTGACGTAGCTAAGCATTTTTTTTAGGCAAGTTTTATTTTTTTGCAAAATAAAATGCTTTATAAGGTAAAATGTTGTCATTAAGCTAGCTAAACATTATCTATATAGTGTAAAGAGCAAGCTAGCTAAACTCTGTAGTTTAGAATGTGGTTTCACAGATTAGCGTAAAACTAAACTCACTAAAAGGACCAATAAAGTCAGAAGCTCACCGATTTTGTTGCTTTTTTATGCTTTTTTTTTTTTTGTTGCATTTTTGATGTGGGTAATAAGTAGTAGAACTATCACCTGGGCAACATGTGTATCTTATTGTCTGGAAAATACGGTAATCTTCATAATTCATATATACGCACACACACAGAGTAAATATAAGTCTAATTTTATTTGATCTAAAATCGCCTTTTTTTTTTTCATTATAAAAAGTGAAGAGAATAAGCCCAGCGTTTCGCATTTCTGTGTTAAATCCTCGTTTGTATCTAAGCTGCAGTAATTCTGCAGATCTTTACCAATGCAATAATGTACAGAACGTTCGATATTGATATTCTCCGTAGTGTATTTAATGTTTACCTGAAACGTTGCAATACTTGTTGTACTTTATGGAGTGGAGGAGGTGCTAAGAGACATGGAAACATTTTATTTGTATTTTTAAAAAGAAATCCCTCATCCGCAAAGAATTCTTTATTTCATACATCACGATATGTATGTATGTATGTATGTATGAGAGGATGTACATAACAATATTTCCTTTTCAATAAAAAATAATATATTTAAATGATTTTCTTCCCAAATGATACTGTACAATTCTTTTTTTTCCTCTTTAAAATAAAATACATATTTGAGTTTTTTTCTTTTTGGAGAGATAATATTCTCAAACAGAAAGCAGGTTTTAGAATAAGGAGCATGCTTGAGGTAAAAGGAAAGAAAGAAAGAAAGGAAAAATAGCAGTGATTAATATGATGTGAAATGTACAGTATTTATTTTCGGAAATTTTATTCAGTGGAGTTTGATGTGTTGTGATGATTGTTTTGTGTTTTACATTGTGTTTCTTTTATTAAAGCCTCCAGGTTAGTGCTTCTTATATGGAATTGTTGGATTGTGTCATGTTGTCGACAAGGTCAAATTTGCACATAGCAGCATAGCAGCCTGTGAATGTGTCACAGTTGTGTAGGGTAAAATTAAAAACGTTGAACGTTTCTTTTTCAAAAAGGACATGCCGATTAGGATAATTGGCGTTCCCAAATTGCCCATAGTGAATGTGTGTGTGAATGTTGACCAGAGATCTTACCACGGTCATACAAAATGCGAATAAATACGATGGTCACCATTGGCCTCCAGGGTGCCTGGTTGGACTACAGAGGTTCCTAAATGGATGGATAGATGAATGATGCTACTGTACAGTATATAGATATGATAAGAAAACCTGTACTCTAATACATCCATCCATCTAGGAACTTACTACTAGGAACCTACTATGGACTATGGAGGCCAATGGTGACCATTGTATTTATTCCCGTTTTTACCCACGGTCATCACTCACACATTCATTCACACATTTGGTAATGCCAATTAGCCTAATCTCTATGGCTTTGGACTGTGGGTGGAAACCCATCAAGCATGGCGAGAACATGCAAACTCCATGCACACAGACCCTGAGGCAGGAATCGAACCCGCACCCTGGAGGAGTAAGCCGACAGTGCTAACCACTAAGTCACCATGACGCCACTCTAATGCATATGAAACATTCATAGGATGTTGGACGTAATGTGCAAGTGTGGTGCATGAACCAATCCTGCTACAGTACAGTAACTACAGTACGTTTTTCTCATAAAAGAGCAGAGCAGTGATACTTTTCTTAATGCCGCCAAAATAAATTTCCAGGTCCATTGTGTTTTCTTACAAACTCTACATATTACAAACTGCACCTTAACTTTTGTGTCATTTTGTCTCACCCTGCAGACCAAAGATTATCAAGTTAAATTAAATTTCTTGCTTATAAAGATCTAGATAATCAACTAACATCTTACCTTTTAATAAATGCATACTTCTCGGCCATTGTATTTTTGTCTTCCTAATATACAGTACTGTGCAAAAGCCTTAGGCTGCATATTATCATTTGTATAAATTTTGATATATCTGTTTATTGTCTGCATTATTAAGTAGAAAACCATTCAGTATTTCCTAACATACGTAAAAAAAATGAAGAAATAAATAACATGATAGAAGAATACTTTCATGCTTGTAAAGAAAGCAACTTATTACATGATAGACCAGTTTTTAGATGAAAAAACTAATGTAGGCTCCTTGAATGAAAATAAAAAGAATTCTGGCATATTCTCCAGCATGCTCAGTAAAACCTCCTACTGATTATTTTCAAGCTGAGTTTTTATACCGGTTTATATTGACTCTTTATTGTATTCTCAGTGTTCTTTATTGGAGCTTATTTCTGGGAGAAACCAAAGGCATCTTTGATTGTCATTTTCTGTATGTGCCCAAGACTTCTGCACAGTACTGTCAACAGCTACCAACCAGAGGTCGAGGCTAACTAATGTGTGCTTCTTTTAAGAAACATGAAGCCTGCCAAGCGCACCATTATGAACTGCTGCTTGTGCTGTATAAAGAAAGTGACGAAAGTGATGTCTACCTATTGCACATACTGTACACTACTGGATGACCATGGAGAGCAAGTGTCGCATTGACTGGCAGGATTCTTAATATCTCTCCGACTCTGCGAACACAGCCAGTTTTGCTTCTTCTGTACATTAAGGCAAACAGTTTTCTCTTGTTCCACTTGTGATCTTGATTTTTCTTTGTGGTTGTTTCTTACTAATCAGACCAAAGGGGGTAAATTATGATTATTATTATTATTATTATTATTATTATTATTTTATTTTTTTATTTATTTATTTTTATTTTTTTCATTCTATTTTATCTTTTTTTTTTTTTTTTTTTTTACATACTGATCGGTTATTATACCACATTTGGTGAAATTATTTGCTGGGACCGCTGATGTATGTACATATACAGTAATCATAATTCACAAGAATGCCACATGTAGGTAGCATCTAGAAGATGCTGAAAAATCTTAACACATACTCATTATTTCCACGTTATGCTGATAAACTACTTACTATTTATTCATTTAAACAGTGAAATTTAAAAAATATTACTTATAACTTTACATTTGTGTGCTGGAGTGAAATTTTTATCCCAAGCAACTCTATTCTAAACAGGATCCAACTAAACTGTTTAGTGTTGCATATGAGTGGTAGCATGATTGGAACAGGACTTCACCTGTGTCTTAGTCAACTAACACATTTGGGTGTTTGGTACATGGGTGTGCCAATTTCAGACGTAAATTAGACACCTTTCTAAGAATTGTGTTCCATCAAGAGAGCATACAAGATTTTTAGTGACAACATCCTGTAATATCTGATCCCACCCACTGACGTTTGATTGGTTGACAGCTGAGCTTACCAAGAAACAAGATCTCTGGAGTGTGTTTATCGCGCTATAGGTTTTGCACACGCAAACAAAGGAAATTTGAATTGATCAAAGGTGACAAGTATAAGAGCTAAGGATTTTCTCCTGCAGCAGTGAGCCTTTATTTCTTATCATCACTGTGTTTTAGTCATTTATTTATAGAGGCATGTGTTCCTGAAATACACGGTAGCTATGCACGAAATTGCATCTCTCTCACTCTTGCAGGAAGAGAAATATATAATGTTGACAAGTTAATGGAAAATAATTTTACAGTCTCAGATATGATGAAATCTTTGCAATATAGCTATGTATAGTGTCTAGGAAAGAGGAAGTCTGAAGTGGATATTAATAATGGGTGTTCCTTAAGATCTATTCAGATTGTTTTTAGGTGTACAGCCAGGTCCATATATTCTGGAACAAAGGTAAGTTTTGTTGTTGTTGTTGTTGTTGTTGCTGCTGCTGCTGCTGCTGCTGCTGCATTTGGCCTCTGCAAACCATTACAGTGAAATTTAAAATGAACCACTCAAGATGTGAGTGAAGTAAAGACTTTCAGTTTTAATTGCTGGAGTTTGACAAAAAAGCTTGAACCACTCAGGAATTGCAGCCATTTTCATACACACCCTATTTGGGGGGGGGCTCATAAGTAATGGAACAAACTAACGTAATTACAAACATAAGGATTGCCTTTAATACTTGTAGTTCTTGGAATCATTTGCAGTCAGTAAAGCATACTGGCATCTTTTGGTTAGATAAAACCGCTCCAGCGAGCCATAGGTCATAGGCTCATATAAACACAGGCTATAAGAACTATTGTCATGTAAGCAATGAGGAAGAGCAAATAAGGGGGGTTGTTTTATGGTCTTATGACGTAGAACAAAGAGAGATATAAGAGATAGAGACATGGGAAAGTTCAGACAATATCAGCTTACCTTACAGCTGATGCTCTGAGATTTTTACACTGAAGTGTTTACAGAATGATGCAGGAAAAATATCCACTTCTTTATATTCAGAAATGAGGTCAGATGAGAATGCCCCGACCGCTTCTATAGCAGTCGAACAGGAAGGATATGGAAGCATCTCGGAATGGACAAGACACTTAGCCTCAAGGCAGACAAGCTACAAGAGCAGAAGACCACATGGGTTTCACTCCCGTCAGCCAAGAACAAGAATCTAAGGCTACAGTGCGCATAAGATCATCCAAACTGGACCGACTGGAAAAACCTCGCCTGGTCTTTTTCCCAGTAAGTCACTGAGATCACATTTTCCCCATTCTAATGAACTGACCTTTCAGCAAAAAAAAAAAAAAAAAAAGATGGGAATTTAGTCTGTAAAAGACTACTCAACTTCTTCTCCCTATAGTCTTACATTTTTTCTTCTTTTTCTTTTTGCATTACTATCAAATCAAAATAGGTTCATGCTCTGCAATATAACCATCTTTGCTCTTACAAATAAAAAACTGGCATGTTCAAAATTACCGGGCAAAGCTAGAGGTTATGTATTATGGTCTTGTGGTCTGCTAATTATGAAGCATACAGTAGCTAGTGTGTCCTCACACTACAGTAAAACCTTATAATAAATTCAGGGATATGATGAATTAGGGGTGACTATTTTTAGCAAAATGTATCATTCATACTGTGATGCTGCACAAACACATCCTTAATGCAACTAATTTCTTTCACCGTCATTAGAAGTGCTTGTTCTCGAGGTCTCCAGCGTACTGTGTTATGGTCGTGACAGGACCATGCATGACCTGTGCTAGATATTTAATGCATTTCCTAAACTCACCTGAAGTGTTACTTTTCTGATGGATCCTTTTGAACAAAACTTCTCCACAGGATATGAAATTATTTTCACCAACATGTCAACTTAAACAAGATACTGTGTAGATGATTTGAAGCTACAGTATTTGTATTTCTCATTTTTACAGAAGGCAACATACACTGTGCTTTTATCTTTCCAGCTCTAGAAAACAAGAACGTTTTCAGACAAAAGAAAAATCCCAGAGGTCCTTATGTACTAATTTCATTGTGCAGATTCAATGTGTAAAACTTTTTTAAAAATTCTTTCATTCATTCTTCAACCCGTCTCCAAACCCAGATCATCTTCACATTTGGATCAGACTTGATTACGGATTTAGAATCCCTTCATTCCTCCTTTTTCTCAAACATGTTTTGCAATGTGTTTACTGTAATCCTTCATCTTTTATTTCCAAATAAACCTTCATTCTGCCCTTTCAAAAAAAAAAAAATGCACTCCTGGAAGAACAGTCAAAAATTACCATGAACACACTCTTAAATCTTGGAAGCTGTTATAGCTGGGAGACTGGGCCGGCATCATATTAAACCTTATCGATTAAGAATTGGATGTTACGTGATGGCAGCGAATATTTTTGGATATATTATTTGAATGTAGTGTGTATAAATATCTGGTATGAACAAATTGAAATCTTGCTAGAAAGAAATTAAAGCACTGCTTTATCTTTTCTTTTTCATTCCTTTTTATAGCTGTGAGACTGATTTGCATAGAGAGTGTCTCTCAGGGCAGATATACAGTTTTTTTTTTTAAATGTCTTATCTCCTTTTCCTAAGTGAAATCCCATAGCACTGACTGTGGATAGACGCGTGTTCGGGTTTAACACAATTAAAATTTTTTACTTAAGCACTAAGGAGCGAACCTGTAATTAATAAGAGACTGAATTAATTCATTCATGCATTTTAATCCAATGCCCTTTTTTCCCCCCGTTACTTTGATTTTCTTCTTAACCTGAACAGTGCTGAAACAAAGGGAACACTTTTTCAGCCTTATATATACAGTATGCGTACATGCATATCGTACATGAAAATATCGCGTGGACAACATTAGACAACGTCTGTTCGCATAATACATTTAACTGTGAGCTGAAACATCGGTGAAAGATGATCCTGGCTGAGGTGGGTCTGAGCCCACTGCAGTCTGTACCACACTCGGTGAGTGGAGCGCTCTCTGGAAAAGCAAAAGGCTTGGTTTGATCACCAATGGCATTCTGTTCTTGCAGGACCTTGCACAAACATTTCATACTGCGCACCGCACCACTTGCACATTACAGGAACATGGTTGGGTTATTGCCACATCCTCTGTAACATCCTGACATCGCTCCAAGCCCTTTCCAAGATATTTGAGCCATTAAAGGGGTCCCTAGAAGGCCAGGGTTTCAGGGTTGAACAGGTATTCTGATCATGGCTCCAGTGTACTGAGAAAATTTTCGACCTTGATGGTGTCCAAGCACCAGTGAAACTCTGGAATAAGCATATTTTTGGTCCTCATTCTCTTTCCATTTGTCTCTTGCTTTATATGTCTTTATTTCTGTACCACACACTTCTTTCTTCTTCTGTCATCTGCTGGTGTTGGTCGGTTGTGTTTTTTCAGGTCCGAAGTCAGCGCAGCCATCTAACAGGAAGTTTTAGAGCACTTCATGCTTCCGTCTGCTGACCAGCTTTATGGAGATGCTGATTTCATTTTCCAGTAGGACTTGGCACCTGCCCACACTGACAAATACAAGTACAACTGGTTTAGGTAGGATGGTATCCCTGTGCTTATCTGCAAACCCGTCCAACCTAAACCCCATAGACAATCTATGGGGTATTGTGAGAAGGAAGATGCGAGACCACCCCACCACCAGACCACCCAACAATGCAGAAGAGCTGAAGGCGGATATCAGAGTAACCTGGGCTTCCATAACACCTCAGCAGTGCCACAGACTGATCGCCTCCATGCCATGCTGCATTGCTGCAGTAATTTATGCAAAGCGAGCCCTGACCAAGTATTGAGTGCTGTATCTGTTCATACTTTTCAGTAGTCCAACATTTTCGTGTTAAAAATCTTTATTTTATTTTATTAGTCTTAAATATTCAAATTTCCTGAGATACTGAATGTTGGGTTTTTATTAGCTGTAAGCCATAATCATCAAAATAAAAAAATTATAAACACTTCAGTCTACACTATCTAGAGATACATAAATACAGAATATATATTGTAGTACAGAATTTCAGGATGATAACAGACAGAAATGGTGTCTAATGGTGTAGTGTAGACTTCGTTAGGGTAATGGTCATGTGGAAGAAGCTCGTCCAGAGCCTGCTGATTCGGTCTGAAATGTTCCTCTCTGATAATGGATGGGAGGAGTCCATGATGGTGTTGCACACACTTTGTAGACATCTCTGTGGAAAAGATGTTCTGGGGGGAATTTGGAAACAACAATTAGCCTATTAGCCTACAAACCTACTTGAACTTGAACTAGCCTACTCCACATGTATTTGTACTGTATGAGGAAACGGGAGAACCTGGAGGGAACATACAAACTCCACGCACACAGACCAGTGGCAGGAATTTAACTCTCAACCCTGGAGGTGCAAGGCCGCAGTGATAACCACTACGCCACTGTGCTGCCACTGTGGGCTCTTGTAATCTCCATCTATTTCTTACAGACATAATGGAGCTGCTATACAGATGTGGCGAGACAGGAAGTAAAGGCGCTGCTGCTTTTTCCTAACCAGAGCCGAAGTATTACGGTGCTCACAGTTTTGGACCCTCAGGAACTTGAAGATGAAGACACCCTCAACTTCAGTTGCATTTATAGAAATTGGTGAGTGTGTGCTGCTTTTTGACGTATGCAACAAACTCTTTGGTCTTCTCTGCATTGACGATTTTCATGGAACACCATGTTGCTAGGCTTTGGATCTCCTCCGTGTATGTCAACTCATCATTGTTCCTAATGTGACCTTCCACCACTGTACCATCTTGATACCTGGTCATGATATTAAATTTATTCAAAGGCACACATTTATGAGTACACAGGGTGCAGAGCAGCAGACTCAGCATACAACCCTGTGGGACACATGTAAATATAACATTTATGATTTTAAATTTGGGAAGATCATGATTGGCCTGAGGGGTTAAGATTAGATTTCACACAAGACATATAATATATACTTTAATTATCCATCCATCCATCCATCCATTCAATGTATAATGCTTAGTCCATGTAGGGTTGCAGGAGTCCTGGAACCTATTCCAGGGAACTCAGGGCACAAGGTGGGGTACACGATGTATGGGTTGCCAATCCATCATAGGGCAGAAGCACATATTCCAGGGAACTCAGGGCACAAGGTGGGGTACACGATGTATGGGTTGCCAATCCATCATAGGGCATCACACGCCCAATAACACATTACAAATCAGTATGTATTTTGATTATGGAAGGAAACTGGCATATCCGGAGGAAACCAACTCTCCATGCAAACTCCACATCCACATCCACAATACAAGATATATTTTTTTTTATATATATTTTTTTTTTACCTACAGTAAGCACTACGAAAAGTTTACTTCTTCCTGTTTCTTCATCTGCTCATTAACATTCTGTGTAGATGTGTGCTGGCGGCATTAATGAAACATTCCTTCTTGACATTTTTATCCAACATCTCTCCCACTTTACTCTGGTGTGTCTTTATTGGCTGGGTAATGAAATATGGAAGTGATTATTCATTCTCTCTACACAGACGATGATGACAGTTGTGTTATGTCTCAGATCGGAGACGCACCAACCCGCCGAACACTGATTAGCCTAGACTGGCCTTCACCTCTCTGTTTCATTATCATTGTGATGCTAATGCTATCAGACACATGTCCAAATTACTGGATGAACAAGAAAGCCGATACTGCTGCTGCTTTTGATGCACATTGTTAGGTCTAACCTTTGTAGCTTGGTTGTGGAAGTGCTATTTATTTTGAGATGACCCTTTTTACATGGAAATGAGCCTAAAGCAGACGTCTTTGCTCTCCATACTTTAGTGTGTTTTTTTTCTCTTGCTTTTAAACACTTAATTACTTCAGCAACTCATTATCAGCTCATTCATAGAGTAAAAAGATTTGATTTTAAAAGTCGCTCATTAATAGGGTGTATTGATTAATAAATGTATTGATAAGAGAATAGCAATAAGAACAAGAGAACACAGTTATGAGAGTAAAAACACCATTTATTTCTCTATATAATCCCCTGCTACACTAATGCAATGATCCCAGTGTTTCACTAGCGCTTCGATACCATCAATCAAGGTAGAAAGTTTTCTCGGTACACCACAGCCATGGTCAGTCTGCCTGTCTGAAACACTGGCCTCCCAGGAATTCCTTTAACAACCCAAACATGTGAAAATGGCTTGGAGCAAGGTCAGAACTATATGGGGGATGTGGCGATAACTCCCAGCCGAGTTCCTGTAAGTCGCACTAGTGAATGATTGTGTGTACAGTTCCCACAGACAGATGTTTCTCTTCTACATGTTGGCAAGAAGTTATCCATCGATTTTCAAGGATCAGGCGTTCCACTACTCAAATGTTCACAGGAACAGCTGCAGTGGGCTCCGAGCCACCTCAGCAGGGATCGTCATTTTCATTCACAGGAATTTCATCACAAGTCCAGGTTTGACATGTTCGACAGACAATGCGCATCACTCACTCACTCACTCATCATCTATACCGCTTAATCCTGTATTCAGGGTCACGGGGAGCCTGGAGCCTATCCCAGGAGACTTAGGGCACATGGCAGGGTACACCCTGGACAGGGTGCCAATCCATCGCAGGGCACACAGACATACACACATACACTCACTCATTCATTCACACACTACGGGCAATTTGGGAATGTCAATTAGCCTAACCTACATGTCTTTGGACTGTGGGAGGAAACCAGAGTTCCTGGAGGAAACCCACCAAGCACGGGGAGAACATGCAAACTCCATGCACACAGAGACGGGAATCGAGCCTGGCCGGGGATCGAACCCGGACCCTGGCGTTGCAAGGCGACAGTGCTAACCACTACACCACCGTGCCGCCCAATGCACATCATTCCAGGTAAAAATTTATTTATTCTTTTTTTAAGTAAAACATAGTTTTTGTTCATTTCTACGAACCAATGTTTATTTGCTTTACTTTTGTGGAAGGAGCCAGCAGTGCCAGAAATGAACAGTTGGTCCAGTTGGTCATTTTTAGCCACGGAAAGAGAAAGGAGAGGCTGGTGAGGGAACGATGGTTTGTCGAGGAAATAATTCATGTGATAACTGGAACTGCGTGTCACAGCATTAAATAGATAGGTAGCTATACATAGCAAGAAAGTGTTTTTACTTTAATTCACCAAATGTTTTTACAAACTTAAACCAGTTCTTGTGGTAGCGACATCCATGGCACGTATTAAACTGTGTATAAGAGTGGATTACAGCGTATAAGAGTGGATTATATCAGCATTACCATTTACACATATTTATGCATTTTGTAGGCGCCCGTATCCAGAGCAACGTACATTTATCATATTTATACAGCTAAGCCGATGAGGGTAAAAGGGCCCTGGCTCAATTCCTGCAAAACCACACATTTGTTTCCATCCTCCCCTCCACCACACCCAGGTTAGCTCAGGAAGGGTGTGCTCACACGCTAATGAATGGTATGACATTTACATTAAGTCATTTTCCAAAGTAACAAGTAAAAAAAAACAACAAAAAAAAAACGTAAAGAATAAAATGAGTTGACATATCTGTAATGCTTTAGAACATTGCAATATGCAAATAATAAATAGATTGTAAAAATATAATATAATATATGATAAATGTATATAAGATGTACAGAAAAATTATTATTGTGCAAGGTTTTTTATTGATTACTAGCCTATATAATGGTAAGTATTTATTGATTAAATTTAAACTAATTGTGTTATATTAAATTATCATCCTCGATAATTATGATAATAGAGGTCCTGATCTGATATAACATTATGACCAACTGCCACTCCCTTCCGCTTGCCACCAATACAGTAATGACCTGTGTAGTTTGTCCAAGGGTCAGGTTGGGATGTCCTGACCACTGCAGCCTGGGAACATCCCACAAAAGCTGCAGTTTTGGACTTGCTCTGATCCAGTTGTCTAGCTAACAAGCTAGTTTTTTAAAAATGGCACCTGGAAGTGGGTGGGATGGCCTGTGTAGTCCTGTCCAATAGAAGGGCTACTTGAGATCAGATTGCTGAGGTTAATATTAGTTGTGATTGAAAGCTGTCAGAACTGGCAAAAGGGAGGACCTACTCAAAATTAGGCAGGTGGTCATATATGACGTAATCGCTGATCTGTGTATAAAAATCCCTTTTCAATCTCTATTTTTTCCTTTCGGGCTCCAGTGATTTGCATTGACTGATGTCACTTGTTCCCTGCACCATTCATAGTTCCGTTTGAACTGAGCAGTGTCGCTCCCTTTGGTTTGGAATCAAACTTAGCATGGCTGAATAGCCTGTGCAGTATACTTCACCGGATCGGAGCACACCATAAATGCCAACATACAGTACAGTGCGAGGCAGGAAGCCCACAGAGAGAGAGAAAAAATGGTGAGGCATCTCACTCACTCACTCATCATCTATAACGCTTAATCCAATTAATGGCAATTAGCCTAACCTACATGTCTTTGTTCTGTGGGAGGAAACCCACCAAGCAAGGCGAGAACATGCAAACTCCATGACCACAGAGACGGGAATCGAACCTGGCCAGGGATCGAACCCGGACCCTGGCGGTGCAAGGCGACAGTGCTAACCACTACACCACCGTGGCGCCTGGTGAGGCAGTTACTGAAGAAAAAGTACAGTACAGCTTGTGTTTCCCAGTGAATTCAACTTCTGAAAGGAGAGGATTTAATATCGGAGGTTTCAAATCCCATTTTATTCAACTGTGTCAAGAAATATACTAAAAACCACTCATTTAAATTTCCTGATTTTCCATATCATAACTAATTTGTGTCAAATCGAGAACATTTTACTTGAAATCAAGACAATCTGTTTGTTCCTAGGCAGTGAGAAACCTCTTTTAGTGTTTCTTAAACACTCTAATGATGATAATTCTGATTCTGTTTACCCACGTGTTTTTGGAAACTGATTGCCAGCAATATAAACTCTCTTTAATCATGAAGCCTGAACTGCTGCTTACCTCTGAAGACCTTCCAGTCTAATTGCCTGGAGGGAATGCTGCTTTTTATTGCAGAGGGCTTTCCCCCCCCATTTCTCAAAATTATTATTAAATAGGTGCTTGTTTTTTTAAATTTCCTTTGAGTCAGCATAGAAGCCATTATGGTTAATCAAGCTGATTGAAACTTCATCGTGCTGCCAATTTCTTTAAAAAAAAAAAATGCTGACTATGCTGGACAAACTTTTCTGTTGTACAAAAAAAAATGGTGATTATCTCAGCCACAGATTAATGTTTAGTTTACATATGACCAGCAGGTCACTGTGGATCGTGCAATAACGGAATGTATACTTTGTGTGTGTGTGTGTGTGTGTGTGTGTGTGTGTGTGTGTGTGTGTGTGTGTGTGTGTGTGTGTGTGTGTGTGTGTGTGTGTGTATGGGTGATTTAAAAAAATTTTTTTTTGCATTAGGAGATGGCACTTTAAATTTTGTTGTACTTGTTGCAATGACAATAAAGACTATTCTATTCTACAGTATGAGTGCCTGTGCACAGCTTTAATGCAGGAATACTGTTGACGTATCACAGAGAAACGGTGCAGAATTAGCGGTTAAGGAGCCACCGAGTAGCGCTTTCGTTTCTCAGCAGGCATTCAACTGCAGTCTGCGGTTCTCCAGATGAACAGTGGCTATTTTGTTCTCAGCATGTCACTCAAATTATAGACGGACTGCTGGTCTGTAACCTGAAGAAACAGATATTGACATTTTAATTGCTCTAATGAACTGCAGTGGGATTGACTGTAAAGCTGCCTTGGTGGTGCACTCTATCGTGGAGTGTGAAAGTTGCCCTGAGGCATCGAAAAGTCAATGGAAGCATAATGGATTTACAAATAACAGCTTAGGGTGTCAACCGATTAGCACACCTTTTTGTGTCTTTCTTTCGTCCCTTTTTTTCAAGTGCTTGACTTTTGGAAAAGAACCCTGTAAAAACGATTTTTGGACTATAGGCTTGGCTCAGAATTAAAATCATAAACTATGAACATGAACTAGTTGGTTACGAAGTGTTAACTTGCACAACATGAAACATGACAAAAATGATTCTGATGATAATTACAGTGGAACCTCGGATTGCGAGTAACGTGGTTTACGAGTGTTCCGCAAACCGAGCAAAGATTTTTAATAAATTTTTATTCGGAAACCGAGCAAGTATTAGGTTATGAGCACCGAGTATCATGCATCACATATGCGACTCTTATTTTGACACCGAGCGTCACTCTCTCACCTTCCCCTGCTCATTCCACACACACACACACACACACACACACACACACACATGGCGCCTGCGCGCACCAACAAAAACACTTATCTGTCAGGATTTATTTGTAGTTTTTTAAAGGGCTGTGGAACGAATAATTTGAATTTTCATTATTTCTTATGGGAAATTGGTTTACGAGTGTTTTGGAATACGAGCACACTTCCGGAACGAATTATGCTCATAATCCAAGGTTCCACTGTACTGTAGATGAATAATTTTAGGAAAATTTCTTCAAGGGCCAATTCCCACTGTTGGGCCCTTGATCAAGGCCCTTAACCCTCTGACCCCAACTTCCTAATTGGGATATGAAAAAAAAAAAAATTCACTGTGCTGTACGGTAGATGTGTACACATCTTGTAGAGCACGTCTGATTGTGTTTTTTCACTTAACGGCAATGAATCCTACTGGAAAGTTATTAAAAGTGAGAATTCTGAATGTCACAGATATCAGACATCCCATTCTATATAAACCGCATCGAAATGTTTTAATCTTCTTGATTTCCTATATCATAACTAATTTGTATAAAATGTCCCCCAGTGTCAGTGCCTCACTGGATCATTTCTATACCCAATCAAATCTCTTCTGGTTGTTGTGTAGGATGCTGTGGCTCAGAGCAGAACATCTCTGAGTGGATGAGTGTGTCAAAAAGGATAAGTAAAAGCACAAGGGGATGAGGAGTAATGTCAAGCCAAAAAAAAGAATAAAATGTAGAGGTGGATGCCTCAAAATGTGCAAAAATAACAGATATGTGTTGGTGTAAGGTCTGCGGTTGCGTCAACATTTATAGTACAAAACACTGTTCAGGTGGAACAGATTGAAGAAGAGGTGGCTGGCCATCGACATTGCCAAGCAGAGGAGGAGGCGCAGACAGTAGCAGGGAAGCCTAGCAGGAACCGAGTGAGCATGATAAAGCCGAGGGACAAAGCGAGCTGAGGGACAGAGGATAGAGGATAAAGACGAGCCCAGGGACATATTGAGCATAGAAGGACAGAGGATAGAGAGAGGCCGAAAGGTCGAAGGAACAGAGTGAGCCAAGAGACAGAGCAAGCATGACAGGGCTGAGGGACAGAGCGAGCAGTTAGTTCTGGGTAGCCTTACACCTAATTCTGGGTAGTTTATGAGCTACAGTACTTCCAATTAGCCGTACAGCTAGTTTTGGGGAAGAAAAAAAAAGTAAAATTCGTACTAAATGCACAGAAAGTTTAAGAGATATCGATTTGATTTACCTTCATATACTGTACGTCTCAGCTAAACTTTGGAATGAATTATTGCATGAACCAAGGGTTGTGGAATTTGGCCCAGATTAATGACGTTCCCAGTGACGAACTTCACGGTCGGTGTGCAGAGCATGAAAATGTATTATAAATTTTGATTTAAGACAGATTTGGAAAAAAAAGAAAAAAGAAAAATAACTATTCCCTTAAGGCTCTGACATTGCTGTTAACACAGAGTATAAGGATGTGTAGGAGCTAAAAATGACATTTAGATGTACTTTAAAACCTAAAGCGGGTTTGGCAAAGAGTACAGTATGTATGCATATTTACGGGCTGGTGTAATGGCGGGTGATGTCTGATTGCTTGGGGTGGGCCATCTGAGCCTGTAATGCCGAGGCCAATGGAGTATTTATTTTTTTCCAAACAAGTGAGATTATATACAGTAATAACATTGTTTAAAGCCAATGTCTTGGGTAAGCACTTAAGAAGGAATTTATGCAGCTCTAATGTAAAAAAAAAAAAAATAAAGAAGTAAATCTCAGGGGGTATAAACATATCCTGGCTGATTGACCTGAATTGGGGTGAGGGAATAGGTCTATAATTCTTATACGTCCCCACCCCTATTTTTTGGTGTTCTCCCCCCATTTTTCTTCAATTTGTCCATTTGACAAATCTCCAGCAGCCAGCTCTCCCCAGTCATATGACAGCTAAAAACAAGGGAGAGTGAAGGCTAAGACGTGCTTCCTACAAATACATGAAACACCCAGACGAAAGCACTACCTACCCGTTTCTACACAGCTGACAGCGCCCACGAATGGCTAGTGTTGCCCTGATTGACAGCACAGAGAATGTATGGCAGCATCTCTCCAAGAGACCATGGCTATTTTTGCTCACTTGGATCGCAGACTATGGATGGCTGATTTGAATTCTGACTCTTAGCAGCGCGTTGCTCTGGTCATGCTCATGGTAGGGCCTGAACGCCAACATTTAATTTCAAATTCGGACTAATAAGTCAAACGAATGGAAGTCATATACGGCATCTCTCCATGAAGGTCCACGCTGTTTAAGCGGCTCATCCCGTCATCGCTACTTAAGCTCGGCACCAAATCTTCGATCGTAATTTTGTTCTTTCCTTTTTCCCTGGGCTTCTCTACGCTTTTCCACCACTGGCCAGTTCACCATTCCTCCAGGTAGACTTCAGAGCTGTGAGCAACTCCTTGACTCTGCAACTCTCTTCACCTTAAAATGAATCGGCCTTCCACACTCAACTCTTCCACGCGCCACTCAAACCTCTCAGCGATTTTAACCTTAACTTCCAACGTTAACCTGCATGTTCTCTCCTGAAAGCTTTACACGGTGTGTTAAAATCACCATAAAACATCTACTGAAAATTATATATAAGAGCAAGGTATAATTACTATTATTACTATTATTATCTGAATCTGTGGCACTGATGCACTTTCACCTTTAGATATGCGATGAGAAATAACATTTGAAATATATTTCTTTGTAAAAGCCCAAGCAGCAGGTTATTTAATGCAATGCAGTTCCACATTTCACTGTGTGCTCATTTCCAGACTCCCAGTGTGGAGCTTTTGGGGGTGTGGGGGGGGGGGGGACGGGACGTGGGGGCTGTGCTTGGCAGGCTGTCCAGCATTAAAGCTATTCATTTTAGTAAACGCACAACTTTAGATTAATGGATTCTTTTTTTTGGCGCACGGTTTTGAGGCCAGTCTTGGACAATAAAGGCGTTCTCTGTGGTGAATCCCAGCCCACAGTGTGCACTCATCCAGAAAAAAACCTTTCTACTCTACTGTATTCATGTTCAGCTTCTGATTCTGATCATTTGCTCTCAACATTAGCAATCAATCTGCCCGATTTAACAATTAAATATGTGGCATTTGGCGTGTCGCGTTGGGGATTTGGTTCTAATTCAAATGTGAAGTGCTCGCACCATGTGCCAGTGTTTCCTCAGGCACAATAATTTCTTATGGACACGCAAGGCCTCTGTTTAGACTCATTTTATGCCAACTTCCCTCTGGTCCTAAACTCTCCATGTGATCCAAAGCAACAGATGCTGAAAGATATTGCCTGTAAAAAACAGACAAAGCCAAAAGGCAACCATTCCTAGTTAATACTTCTTTGAAATTTTATTTTTGAAGATTGTTATTTTCATATGATCATGCCCAAATCCTAAATGAATCTAATGTTCACTTTGGTTTTGTGCTTTGCTGGTTCATCTTCTACTTAAACAGAGCTGAAAGCTTTGTTTTAAAAAAAAAAAATTTTTGTAAGCGTTTTACAGTTTTCTGTTTAACCGTAATGTTTCCAAAGGGAATCCTTTGGCTGGGCTTGCAGTTTAAAACCAAAATACTATCTACAGTAGTGAGCATGCCATCAAAGTGGCAAAACACACAAAATACAAGAAAATTGTAAACCTGGGGGTGATCGGTTCATATTGGAGCTCTCTTTGTGAGTTGATGTGGTTATGGCTTCATGCTTGAACTGCAGTTCTTGGCTTTACAATCCAGTCTGGTCCAATTCGTTCATAAACATAACAAATAAGCACTTAATTTTGAAAGATATGGCAGATGACAGATTAGAGACATTTTCCCTGAGGTTTATCAGCAAGCGATGAAATGTTCTTTTAGAAAAAACTCTGAAAGAGTTTGGATGATTCAATAACTATTTGTTTAGTCGTTCAGTCGTGCCCGACTCTTCGTGACCTCATGGACCATAGTACACCAGGCCTTCCTAAATGTTGTCCATGGGGTTTTCTTGGCAAGGATATTGGGCTTGGTTTCCATTTCTTTCTCCAGAGGACCACCTGTGGGCAAATTAGGAATACCAATTAGCCTAATCTGCATGTCTTTGGACTATGGAGATTATTTCTCCTTCTTAAGATGTAATGTTAAATTGTTTATAAAAAATATGAAACTGTTACCCAAAAAATATCCCCAAGTTTGTTATACAGCATTTTGGTATACGTTTGGTATACTGAATTTAGGTACCTTTAAAGCTTATATATATATATATATATATATATATATATATATATAAGCTTTGTCACGGCGTGCGCCTGTGATGGGCGTGCGCCCAAATCTATTATCGCCCCTCGCTCACTTCCTAGGCTCCCTAAGTAGGCGGCACCCTTTCTGCAGGTGTGCAAAGGGATGGGGCCGCCTATGTGGGCCGGCTGGAAGTGATTAACGTTAAAAGGATCTCAGGCGTGCTCCGCATTATGAAAGCAAGGCGCGGAGTTTAGTCCGGGGTCCGAGAAGAGCGTAACGCGGTGGAGCTCGAGAGTGGCATGGGAGTGGGAAAATGGAACGTACCCCAGAGACTTAAAAGGACATTGGATTTCCGCCCCTTTGATCTCCGCGCTGTCCTCAGATCTTGCCTCGTGTCTGTGTTTCATGGTGCCGCCCGTGCAACTTTGGGTCGAACCCGTTACAATATATATATATTGCAACGGGTTCGACCCAAAGTTGCACGTGCGCCCACCCTGTGTGTATATATATTATTAACTGGCCCACGACGACCAATCCACTTTTCAGGAAACTGTTCATCTAGGAATGCTCGGAACTGACACCCATAATGTGGTGGTGCACCATCTTGCTGGAAAAACTCAGGGAACATGCCAGCTTCAGTGCATAAAGAGGGAGACACATCATCATGTAGCAATTTCAAATATCTAGTGGCCTTGAGGTTTCCATTGATGAAGAATGGCCCCACTATCTTTGTACCCCATATACCACACCATACCATCACTTTTTTTGTTCCAACAGTCTTGGAGGGATCTATCCAATGTGGGTTAGTGTCAGACCAATAGCGGTGGTTTTGTTTGTTAACTTCACCATTCACATAAAAGTTTGCCTCATCACTGAACCAAATCTTCTGCGTGAACTGAGGGTCCTGTTCCAATTTTTGTTTTGCCCATTCTGCAAATTGTGTGCGCCGATCTGGGTCATCCTCGTTGAGATGCTGCAGTAGCTGGAGTTTGTAAGGGTGCCATTTGTGAGTAGCTAATATCCGCCGAAGGGAGGTTCGACTAATGCCACTCTCCAGTGACATGCGGCGAGTGCTACGCTGTGGGCTCTTGCTGAATGAAGCTAGGACAGCCACTGATGTTTGTTCATTAGTGACAGTTTTCATGCGTCCACATTTTGGCAGATCCAACACTGAACCAGTTTCACGAAACTTAGCAAGCAGTTTGCTAACTGTAGCATGGGAGATGGGTGGTCTCGTAGGGTGTCTTGCATTGAAATCTGCTGCAATGACCCGGTTACTGCGTTCACCAGATATCAACACAATTTCGATCCGCTCATCACGTGTTAACCTCTTCGACATGTCAATGGCTGTGAACAAAGAGAAACTTGTAAATAACTCATGAAAGAATAAAGTTACGTTAAAACCAAGCACACCATTGTTTTTCCTTGTGAAATGCCCAATAAGTTTGATGTGTCACATGACCCTCTTCCTATTGAAAAAACAAAAGTTGGATCCAAGATGGCCGACTTCAAAAATGGCCACCATGGTCACCACCCATCTTGAAAAGTTTGCCCCCTCACATATACTAAAGTGCCACAAACAGGACGTTAATATCACCAACCATTCCCATTTTATTAAGGTGTATCCATATAAATGGCCCACCCTGTATATATATATATATATATATATATATATATATATATATATATATATACATTTATTTAAATGTATTATTTATTTAAATTTATTCTACAAATATGTGTTTTTTTCACTTGGAAGTAACCAAATCTGGTTCTTTGCTCGATTAAGGGTTAAAACAAACAACAAAAAAACTTCTCAAAAGATACGACCTCCAAGCCATCCATACCAAAATATCGTAGCGAGAATCTTAGAAAGATGTGCCAGATATCCAAACTGACCTAAATCATCACATGTGCATGACCCCGGTTGTTTGCTCTGAGATCAAATAGAAAAGCAGAAATCATTGTTAAAGTAGAGCAGGTATTAGTCATCCCAGGCAGAACGCCTCCGTAGCGTATTTGCTTCGTTCTGTGCCTCTAGGTACAAGCTACCAGCCTACACAACTTCAAAACACTTAGATCTGTTTCCAGAAGAGCACTCTCGCACACAGACGTGTTATCTAACCACTACACGTATCAGCGTGAAGCGCTTTTTAAACGCAGCAGGACTCCTAACCAGAGGTTCGGTAGAAAGATTTGAGCAATAAAAAAAAGAGACTATGTGAAATTATTAGACACTAGTTCACTCACATAAACATTAGTTCACTCATAAAATCGACTAATACAAAAATGTATACATCTAATTGGAAAATGTCCTGGTCTGTTCAGGAATGATGTGAAGAGAAGACATGTTATTTATTGTTTTTTTTATGTTTCTGAAAGCTTTTTAGATCATTATTCGTTTGTTATTATACCATCTGCTATCATTGTGTGCATACATAAATATTAATAACCCAAGCCCTGTCTATATGAATTTTCAACTTATACACTGTATATATACAGTATATATGGATTAGCATATGTAGTACTAGTGTAAGTACCTGTCATTGATGGATAAAGAGTTTGTAGAAAGAGATAAAAGTTCAAGCTAAAATATAATCTGATGAGCTTTAATCTAATCAGTGATATTATTATTTAAGGTTAAAGCCTGTGTACATGTATTTCTGTACAGCAGAACTCTCTGTCTAACTTATTAATACAAAGAAATACAATTCTTTAAGGTTGAGTATCTTACGCTTTGTTTCGTGGTCAACCAAATACACTCCCTGTTTAAAGTAGTTTATTACATCACTTTTACTCAACATTTTGATTTGGGCAGCTAACACTCTCAGATGGGGTAGTTTACCTCACCTCAGACTTCTGCGGATATGTTTTCTCGAACAACCTGTGTTTTATCTCATAGTAGCGCTTCACATTACTGCTTTAATGAGCACCACAGTTTCATGTGTTTGGTGCGGACTTGAGCGCTTTGTAGGGTATAATTGGGTGAGTGAGTATGGGTGCTTGTGTCCCACACTGGGCTGGCACCACATCCAGGGTGTACCCTGCCTTGTGTCCTAAGTTCCCTGGGACAGGCAACAGGCACACCTCAAAGCTACACAGTATATATATATATATATATATATTTTTTTTTTTAATTATAATTTTCTTCATATTCATATAAAGATGTTTACAGATAGATAGAGTACTTTGTTAATCCCAAAAGGGATTAATGAGGGAATAACCTTGTAGAATAATAAAAATACACAGTTTCTGTGTAAATGTTCATGTACCGTACTGTTATGTCCACTGTATCATGGGAGAGTCATGGAATATACGTAGGCTCCATGTCTTTTATTACCAGAACTTTCCACAGAATTAACATAATCAGGAAGGAAGTGTTATTGAGTATCATGATCAATATAAGCAGAAGGCCAATCCAATCTCATTAACGTTTAACAATGCAAAGTTCAGAATGATCAAGTGAGTCACAGACAGTCACGGAAAAAACAAGACTCAGAGCTAGGTAGTTAGCCAAGTCTTCAAAACGATACAGAGGATATTGTGTTTAAATACAAATGGCCGAAGGAAGTATAAATGGAACAGATTCCAGAACTAAGTGGCACAACACAAACTAAATCTTCCAGTAATGCAGCTCCACCTCCACTGAAGTACAACAGCTACCATAGACGCAAAGTGCTCTTCTTGGGTATTGTTTTTGTCCTTAATAAATAAATGACTACTCTTTGTTTTTGTTTTGTTTTTTTTAATTCATGGATTTGATTTGGATTGTTTTTTAAGTCATTAATATGAAACCACAGAATTAGGTTCATGTGTAATTAAAATAATTGAGTGATGTAAACTTGGCAGAGTAATCTACATTTCCATCAAGACATTTGGCAGACGCTCTAAACAATCAGGCAAACACTGTTGAGAATTATTATTATTATTATTATTATTTGTTTTTTTTTTTGGTGCGGGGTATTATACCTAAAAAACGAATAAGTCTTTAGTCACGCTTAAAGATTGCCAGTCACTCAGCTGTACAGACATCTAGAGAAAGTTTATTCCACCACACAAGCGCTAGTCTAAATCAATGGCTTCCTCAAATCCTGAGAGATGGTGGGACCAGTCAAGCAGTGCTGGAGAATCAGAGAAACAGTGATGCGGTATGTGATGTGATTAGAGCTTTGAGGTAAGTAAGTGCTGGGCCATCTTTAGCTTGGTAGGCAAGCATCAATGTTTTGAATTTGATTTGGGCAGCTACAGGAACCTAGTGGAGGTAGCAGAAAAGTGTGGCGGTGTGGGACAATTTAGGAAGTTTGAAAGCAAGTAAATGCAGCTCATTCTAGGTGAGCTGCCGAGGATGAATGGTGGACAGGGGCAAACACTCCAGGAGCGATTTGCAATAGTCCAGTGTTTAAATAAGAACTGAGAAAAATAGGAACTAACCAAATTCTTCTAATGTTATAAATGAGAAATCTATAAGAGAGAGTAAGGTTGGCAGTGTACGGTGAAAATGACAGTTGATTGTCCAATTGAGTTACCATAAGGTTGTGCAGGCAGTGACTGAAGAAGTGATCTGTTTGTTGTCCAGGGAGATTATAAGATCAGGGAGATAAATGACCTCCAATTAACAGCAAGTCAGTTTTTGCAGAGATAAAGTTTCAGTTGATGACCTGCCATCCAGGATGAGAAATCTGCCAGACATACAGGTGGAAACTTGAATGTCTGAGGGGGTAAAGGAAAAAATTTTTTTGAGTGTCATCAGCATAACAGTGGTATGAAATATGTGAGGATATGACCTCACCCAGAGATCAGGTATAGCGGGAGAACAGAAGAGGACCAAGTACTAGGCCTTGTAGGACACCAGTAGAGAGTCTGCATGGAGCAGATGTGGATCCCCTCCATATCACCTTGTATGACCAATCTGTATACAGTTTGAAGATCAGCTAAGGTTCAAATTATCATGTTTGCTTATATGTGAATTTACCCACATTTTGGGCAATACAAAAGTTATTTTTACCAGTCCAAACATACTTGTTTGATGATTGAAAGAGTTGCAGTTTAAATGTTTTTAATAGTGGTTTTTAACTAAATGTGTAGTTTTTGAGGGAATTTATGTATAAGCTTATTTCAAAAGGGTCAAATAAAATGACTGGAACTGGATTAAGAAACATGATATGACAAAATATTAAACATTAAACCTGGAAGGATAGTGCGGAACCATCAACTTCATGAAAGAAATGTGGTCAGAAAAAAAACATGAATGGAGATCACCATTAAATGCTTTATGAATTTGTAGAAATAGTAGAAATAATATTTAATAGTAAAAGTAAGAGTATTTACACAACCACAGGACTGGGACTAAACAGCCAGGTGAAAACCACTTGTTAGTGAGGCTAATCAGAAGAAAGGCTTCAGTTTGTTAGGGAAAAAATCGAAGCAATAGAAAAGGGTCATGTGGCCTGATGCGTCCAGATTGACCCTATACCAGAGGAATGGGTACGTCAGGGAAATAAGAGAGTGTGCATGAGACTCGAGGCACATCATGCATAGTGTACAAGCCTCTGGAGGCAGCGTTATGATCTGGGGTTGCTTCAGTTGTTCAGGTCTAGACTTAGCAACATTATGTAGCAATAAAATGGATTTAGCTGTTGACCTGAATGTACTGATGTTTCACATCTCTGGAGATTTCCCTCCTTTGTGTCATGGCCATATTCAAGGTCTAGTGGTTCTATGATGAATCATTTTCACACCTGAACTGGCCACCTGTAAGCTGTAATCAAAGCTAAAGTTCGGCAGTGTATTATTTAGCAAAAGTATAAAACGTGCTGAATATAATAACTGCAAGGCATATGCTGATTCTGCAAATTTATAAATCAATGAATATATTTCATCAGATGAAACCTGAAATGTCTTCATCTTCCTGCACAGATCTTCTTGTATACAGAGCCAGTTTACCAAACCCAAGGGTTAAAACAATCAGTCTGTCTAAAGATGACAAAAACCTTTCTAGCGATGTCTGATTTCTTCACATGTTGAAGTTGTTGAAAGGCTAGAAATGGCTATCAAAACGTCCACTGCCAAAACTGAAGGCAATTTTCTTTCTTTTCATTTTTAGGGTAGCCAGAAATGAACTTCTGATTGAGATACACGTAAAAGAGAAACACATTGCAGTTCGGGAAAGCATTTTCAGAACTACATAAAAAGTTACGATTTTACCATGTGATGGTTTCCAGACTGAAATGTGAATACTGTTGATGCACTGACGACATCACGATGTTGATTCATGTAAATCAAACTTACTGGCTAGCTTACATTAGAACAAATAAACAGTCATGAAGAACTACATAATTGCACTGGTGCATACGAGCCAACTGGGGCATCTGCGGGGAATTTTCCCCCCGGTCTTATAAGGAGGAGACTAAGACGCACATACTGATGAAATCATTTGTCATAATCGGTTAAGTCAAATTGAGGTTCTTGGGACTAAAATACGGATCTTGATCCAAGAACGAATCTTACTTTCATAAATCACATTCACAAAGCTGAGGGAGTTTCCAGCGCACCGGTGAACACTGGTGTCCTTTTTGATGTCGTAGTTCTCTGCCTTCAGAGGAATTATCCGTGTGGAGGCGTGGTGCGGGAATGAGATCGTTGTTTTTGAGCTTGTACTAATGGAAAGGTTCGTGCTAAATATAAAACAAATGCTGAGAATGGTTGCGAAGTGATTCTTGTATTGTTTATCGGTCGAATGCAAGCTGTGACAGACCTCACAGTTTCCACTCTGCTCGGCTTCCTGTCCCTGTCCTGTTCCTGCATATCCTATTTGGTTTGTATGATTCATTATTACTTAACTTTTAAAACTAAGTAAAAATAAGTGTGCATAGTTTAAACCTACACCACTTTTTCCCTTTGAATTATTGCTTCACAAAGTCACAATACAGTAAGGACCTTTAGTCGTCTGTGGACCCTGCAGTCTTTCTATTTGCAAATGAGCCCCTGCATCATACTGACTTGTTTGCGTAACCGCTCCTATTAAATTTCGGAAATTAGATTTGTTGAAGAAATGAATCTCAAGAGACCCTTAACATCTCTTTCACTTGAAAAATCTTTCACAAAAGCAATGCATTTATTCACTTATTGTTTGCATGCCATTATTAATCCCTTAAACCTCGTTGAATGAATAGACCAGCTTATCGCGAGCAGCATATTTCCTCGTAGACTGTGAATATCATTGTAGCAGGAATTAAAGTACTACTTTGTGTCTTTTGAAGCCATTTTAGATTTCAAAGAATGAATATTGCTTGTATAAGAGAAACTAAGTAACGTGGACTAAGTGTACTAAGTATAGAATTTTGCTCTGTATTTAATAACAATCTTGTGTGTAAAAATTGTCATTTTATTTTGATTCTGTGCATTGTTTGATTATATAAGCACTATGTCTGTAATAAACGTTTGTTAAATGCATTCACGTTTCCAGAGCAATGCTTTTACGGCACTATCGCCATGCTGTTTTTACATTACATACGTTACTTTAACAGAATCGTTTAGTTTGTTTGCAAAATGAGATATTTCACCTTTACACTTTTCATGAATGAAGGATATAAAACGTTTTGCTGTTTGTAGTAGAAACATTAAAGCACCACACAGTGATGAGACTCTTACCTGTAAAACATTTGAATGTATCAGGAAAACATATAAATGGTGCAAACATTGAAAAGAAGACTGCACATCCGCGAATAACGATCCTGACCGAGGGGGCTTGGACCCAAAAACCTGAAAATCCTTGAAAAAACTGTGCCCACAACGTTCACCAACTCCAATCGCACCTTACAGGAATGTGGCTGGAAGTTATTAGGAGCTTTTGTTTTGTTTGGAAAAGCCATTAAAGGAGTTCCTAGGAGGCCAGAGTTTCAGACATGAGCCAGGCAGCCCTGTGATGGCCCTTGTGTAATGAGAACTTTCTACCTTGATGGTATCCAAGCACTAGTGAAACACTGGGCTAAGTGCATTAGTTTAGCAGGAGATTATATAGAGGAACAAATGGAGTTTTTACTCTTATAGTTGTGTTCTGTTATTCTGCACAATCAAAAGTCACGGTTCGACAGAAAGCACCTCGTACAAAATGTTTTAAATAACAGTGATAAGAACCGAAGTGTACAAGGCCTTAAGAAATGTTACCATGGCAACAGTGATACAATGAGCTGTAGGTTCTTACACCGTACCAATCTAGTACCAATTAATTCTCAACTAAGTATAAAAAGCGTACGCCCGTAGCCATATGGAGCGGTGGCAAGAGTGACAAGAAATTCCCTCTGAAACAAACGGAATTTAATTCGCTTATGAGTAAAAACATATTGAGAAGTAAGAGTGATGCCGATGAGTAGCAGTTTTGTAAGAAGTGGTCTTTGTCTGTTTTCACGCATGCTGTTTATTCCTCGGCCTCCAACACATGTTTTGCATGCAGTCTTATGAGAAGTAATGGGATGCAAGGTGGGTGGAATATAGCTGGATTTTTAAAAAGTAGCCGTTGCTGGGTCGTGACACTGCTTAAAAAGACAATTTATAAAAACGTTATACAAGATATGAAATTTTTTTTTTTTTTTTTTTAGTGTGAGAGAAAAATGTATTCTGTAATAAATGACTGAAAGGAGGTGGCACGGTGGGGTAGTGGTTAGCACTGTAACCTCCAGGGTCAAGTGTTTGATTCACGCTTTGGGTCTATGTGCATCTTCTTCCCATGCTTAGAGGAGTTCCTCAGGGTTTCTTAGAAATGTTCTTCAGGGCTCCTTAGACAGCAGATTAAGCTCATTGATATCCCCAAACTGCCCACTGTGTGTGTGCCCTGTGTTAAATTGTAATGGAAAAATGTACCCCACCTCATGCCCAAAGCAGAATAGAAAATGAATTATTATAAGGAGATATTTTTGAAGTCAAATAAAAATATTTTCTTTTCAAGATTTAAATCTATCAGCCGCTTTATTGCTATATTTATAATAGTTATAAAAATATTGCAGTCACGTTACTGCACCTTTGTGTCTAAAAGCGAGTTGCGCCAACAGGCTTAGCTCTCAATCTACCCATGAATGTTCGTTCCTACCCTCACCTATAGGTATGAGCATTGAGTTAACCCATAATTGGGTTTCTCACAAAGATAGCTGGCTTTTCCCTTAGAGAAACGATGAGAAACTCAGTCATCCGTGATAAACTTGGAGTGGAGCTGCTCCTCCTTTGCGTGGAATGGAGTCAGTTGATGTGGTTCAGGCATCTGGTAAGGATGCCACCAGAACGGCTTCCTAGGACGATGTTCTTGGCATATCCAGCTGGGAGAAGGCCACGGGTCAGACCATGGACTAGGTGGAGAGATTATATTGTCACATTGCCCTGGGAACTCCTCGGGATCCCCCAGTCAGAGTTGGTTGAGGTAGCTGAGGAGAGGATATTGGTAGGAGCATGGTTATGGTTATTTAAACATTTTTATTTTTTTATAGGAATTCCATCCTGGTACTGATTTAGGTGGGCAAGGCCACTTAACTAACACAGTAAACCTAATCATGCTGGTTTCTTACAAGCTGGTATTTATCTATCCTGTTCTAGTTTGGTTTTCATGTACACTGTATGACCAAACCTATCTAACTGACCATCACACTTGTGGTACTTATGGCGTGAAATAATGCCCCAAAATCTTACAGAAAGACCTTAGACAGCAAGAATGTAGACAGCAAAGGGGGAATAAATCATGAATATGTTTAAAAAACACTTATGGGTAAGATAATCAGGTGTCCACGGATTTTGACCTTAAAGTGTATCTAGCTATTCATCCATGTATCAATTCATCTATCCGGTAACGTATGCTAACATATGCTTTAATATGCAGGCCATACCTGCTCACCAGTAACGAATTACATTTACTCGTGTTACTGTAATTGAGTAGTTTTTTTTGTGTACTTATACTTTTTAAAGTAGTTTTTCAAATCTGTAATTTTACTTAAGTATGTTTTGTTTGAAGTTTTGTACTTTGCTACATTTGAAATCATATTTGCTACTGAGTAAAAAAAATAATGAATGAAAATGAAAAAAATAATAATAAATAAATAATGCAACAGGGAAGGAAAAAAATTGCACCCGGAAACCAGTGCACTGATTGATGGATGGGCGCGGAGAACAAATGCGCTAAACTCACAAGGACGATGGTGACGGACAAAACAGATGCCAGTGGTGCAGACCCAGCTGGAAGGGAAATGCCATCAGAGTCTTATGAAGCAAACCCCTGGCCATTGTAACGGCCATTACTATGCCGTATACCACATTACATTACTAAAAATTTAAATAATTCTAATTATGTAAAGCTGCTTTGTGACAATGACAATTGTTAAAAGCGCTATACAAATAAAAACTGAATTAAAATTTAATTATGTATTTACTGTATGTTGCCCTTTTAAGCGTTGCCACCCCTCCCCCAGTGTGTGCGCTGCGGAGGTGTGTGTGTGAGAAGGAGAGAACGGAGTATGACCTCAGGTGTGCTGCTTTATTCTTTTACCCTTTACTTTACTTTTACTTTATGTCTTGTATTATAATTTTCTGACACTGAAAGAGGCCGATAAAGCTTTTGTGCTGAACGTTATTCTCGGCTCTGTGCTCTTTTCCCCTCTCGGCTATCCGGCACAAAGCGTCACACCGTATTCAAGCGACCACTTTGATTTCAAGCACAAGAAAGGCAACAGCTTTATTATGTTAAGGTGTTCCTTCAATTAAGAACGACTAGTTTGAGATTTATATCCGCTTGTCTTTTTTGAACTACACTAGAATCCCGCATCCCACCCCCGCTGTTAAAAAAAGTAACTTTTACTCTGAGTAAATTTTTAATGAGCTACTTTTTACTTTTACTTGAGTAGATTTATATATTTACTTTTATAATGGTAACTTTACTTGTACTTCAGTAAAATTTCACTGACGTAACAGTACTTGTACTTGATTACAAAATTTTATTCCTCTTTCCACCTCGGCTGCTCACAGGCCAGGATAATTACTGTAGGTTCAACTATGAAGCATCATCAAGTTACCCTTTGAGGTTAGCGTACTTTACGGGCATCTCATTCTCATTCAAATCAAATCCACATTTCATTGCCACTCATATGAAAATGCGGTCTATTATGTCAAGTATACAAAATTGGGGTGGCACCAAGGGGCAACCTCCTGTTCTGAAAAATGAGTCCAACACGTGCCAAAACATGCAGTTCCTCGAATCACCCCTAAGAGTTGGCTCAATCCCCATACAGCCCATGTTAAAATGTCCAACTTTAGTCCCCAGTGTTAGATTTCCCATTCATGACAACTGTATGGGGGTCAATTTTAACGTAATTCACCAGTTACAAAATATATTAAACCATAAAACCAAAACTTGAGTAACAGCTGCACTGATGCACTTGCATTAGCTAACTGGAAACAATGTAGGTTAACTTACCACAAGAAATGAAGGAGTTGACACAGGACAATGTGTAGGGTAAGGATGATGGAGGTCAATAAAATGCAATGTAACAGTAACATCGAAATTAGTTAGCCACCTTTGCATTTTATCAATGCATGTGGTGACTGAGGTACGTACTGTAGGTGTGTTCCAACCAATATGTTCTTTCTGCCCATTTGCCCATTTATGGCTTGACCGTGGTTTAGGTGAAGTCACCTAAAGATGGTCACGGCCAGAGCTCCCACAGTTGAGCTTCAAATCTGATCTTTAGAAAATCTATGTGTAACATCATAGAAGGTTGTTCAGTTCTTATACAGTCTATGAGAGCCACAGTGATTTAGTAATCTCCATACCTGTGCTTTGTAGCTGCACTGTTGATTAAAAAAAAACAGATTTGTAATTTCAATAGTCTTGTGGTATTAAGTAAGATTATTTCATGTTCAAGAAAAAAGCACTTGTTTTCTGCAGTAATCTCACTGGGAAAAGAAAATCACTACTGTTTTAGAGCATCACAGCGTTTCTGTTCTTTGAGAGAGAGAGACATGTGTTTTTGTTCTCTTGAAACCAGAAACATGGGCCTAACTATCGGATGTCAGTCTGTCAGTGTGAACCATTTCTTTGTCAACAAACTACCATGTAATTTTATAGAAAAAAAAAAAAAAAACAGATGGTTTTCCCAGTGCACTGCTCGGACACCCACAAGAGTCAAGACATCACTCCAGGACTCAAGAACCGCAACTTATTTCCAACAGCACTTTTAAATTTTCACATCAGATTCATTGGATTTTATACTACAGGTATACCATAAATATGGTATACTTTTTATACTTTTGGTATAAAATCCTGTGTGAGGAAGACTGATTCCTAGCAGAATCATCTCCTTCGGCTGTGCAATCTTTCCCAAGACATCTTCACCTTTCTGCCTCAGTGACTACCATCACTTATAACTTATAACATGCTTCAAGAGGCTCGACTGGGAGACCTCCATCAGTTTCGGAACAGCATCCCCAGGTCATCAGGTTTGAGCACTGGTGTCCCCAGGGCTGTGTGTTCAGTCCAGTGCTGTTCTCAGTGGAGATCCTCAACTGGTCGATCAACTCAGACTTCACAGCCAAAGAAGCCTAGTAGCATTATTATTGCTTGCCAGCATTTTTTTTTTTTTTTACGTTCAGAACATTTATTGAGTGTAATATTTTTTTTTACATTTTATTTCTCACTAGAACTGTACACTGCTGTGTGTGTGTTTTCTTTTCTTTGCAGCACCTTTTATGTCTGTTTGCATATTACATAATCCAGTGCTGTCTAATTTATTTTTGTGTGGTTTCAGTCTTGATTTATGTTGTTGTGAATGTTTCATTTGACTGTGCACTGTACCAGCTTTATGTGGTAATATGGACTGTATGTGGTGAAACAAGGATTATACTTTATACTTTTAAACCTCCTTTATACTTGAAATCACAGGTTTATATTAATGAACTCACTCTAGTATATTAGGTGATTAATACATAGGGACTTTAATGGTATGGAGGACTACACATAATCTCATACTAACAAACAAACAAACAAACAAACCTATTTAAAAACATGTTACGAGGGGATTCAAGTCAAACTGGGACTATTGATGGTGCAGAATAAGAGAACACAGTTATGAGAGCAAACATTTCCTTTATGTCTCTATATACACACGTGGACAAAATTGTTGGTACCCTTCGGTCAATGAAAGAAAAACTCACAATGGTCACAGAAATAACTTTAATCTGACAAAAGTCATAATAAATAAGAATTCTATGAATGTTAACCAATGAAAGTCAGACATTGCTTTTCAACCATGCTTCAACCTAATTATTAAAAAAAATAAACTCATGGAACAGGCCTGGACAAAAATGATGGTACCCCTAACTTAATAGTTTGTTGCACAACCTTTTGAGGCAATCACTGCAATCAAACGATTCCTGTAACTGTCAATGAGACTTCTGCACCTCTCTGCAGGTATTTTGGCCCACTCCTCATGAGCAAGCTGCTCCAGTTGTTTCCGGTTTGAAGGGTGCCTTTTCCAGACAGCATGTTTCAGCTCCTTCCAAAGATGCTCAATAGGATTGAGGTCAGGGCTCATAGAAGGCCACTTTAGAATAGTCCAATGTTTTCCTCTAAGCCATTCTTGGGTGTTTTTAGCTGTGAGTTTTGGGTCATTGTCCTGTTGCAAGACCCATGACCTGCGACTGAGACCCAGCTTTCTGACACTGGCCAGCACATTTCTCTCTAGAATCCCTTGATAGTCTTGAGATTTCATTGTACCCTGCACAGATTCAAGACACCCTGTGCCAGATGCAGCAAAGCAGCCCCAGAACATAACAGAGCCTCCTCCATGTTTCACAGTAGGGACAGTGTTCTTTTCTTGATATGCTTCAAGTATAATTAGCAAAATTTGCCTTGGCAAAAAGTTTCATTTTTGTCTCATCTGTCCATAGGACATTCTCCCAGAAGCTTTGTGGCTTGTCAACATGTAGTTTGGCATATTCCAGTCAGGCTTTTTTATGATTTGTTTTCAACAATGGTGTCCTCCTTGGTCGTCTCCCATGTAGTCCACTTTGGCTCAAACAACGCCGGATGGTGCGATCTGACACTGATGTTCCTTGAGCATGAAGTTCACCTTGGATCTCTTTAGAAGTCTTTCTGGGCTCTTTTGTTACCATTCGGATTATCCGTCTCTTTGATTTGTCATCAATTTTCCTCCTGCAGCCACGTCCAGGGCGGTTGGCTACAGTCCCATGGATCTTAAATTTCTGAATAATATGTGCAACTGTAGTCACAGGAACATCTAGCTGCTTGGAAATGGTCTTATAGCCTTTACCTTTAACATGCTTGTCTATAATTTTCTTTCGAATCTCCTGAGACAACTCTTTCCTTTGCTTCCTCTGGTCCATGTTGAGTGTGGTACATACCATGTCACCAAACCACACAGTGACTACCTGGAGCCCTATATAAAGGCCCACTGACTGATTACAAGATTGTAGACACCTGTGATGCTAATTAGTGGACACACCTTGAATTAACATGTCCCTTTGGTCACATTATTTTCAGTATTTTCTAGGGGTACCATCATTTTTGTCCAGGCCTGTTCCATGAGTTCATTTTTTATATATAATTCCGTTGAAGCATGGTTGAAAAGCAATGTCTGACTTTCATTGGTTAACATTCATACAATTTTTTATTAGTATTTTTAATAAAAGTATTTATTATTACTTTTGTCAGATTAAAGTTATTTCTGTGACCATTATGAGTTTTTCTTTCATTGACCGAAGGGTACCAACAATTTTGTCCACGTGTGTAATCTACTGCTACACTAATGCACTTATGCCAGTGTTTCACTAGTGCTTGGATACCATCAAGGTAGAAGGTTTTCTCAGTATCCTGGAGCAATGATCAGACTGCATACTTCACACTGGCCTCCAAGGAACTACTTTAATAGCCCAAACATGTGGAGTTCCTGTAATGTGCAAGTGATGTTGGTGAATGATTGCGTGTACAGTTCCCACAGACAAATGCACCTCTTGGGCACAAATTATGCGTAGACTTTCATGGATTAATCCCTGAATTTTCTCAGAAGCGATTGCAATGGGCTCTGAGCCATTAATGGACATACGGCATTCTTTTAGCACCGTTCAAAGGTTTTACTGTGTTCTTATCACTTGATGTCATTTGTAAATGTCAATTGTATTTTTCAGGAGTAATTTTATCATGTCCACTTTAAAGTCCATGTTTGACTTGAATGCCCCTCGTATTTGAAAATTGAACATGCACAAGCTGATGTAACTGATAAACTTTTTTAAAACACGGAATAACAGGAACTAACTTGAAATGCAGCGATAAATGAATAAAAAGTATGACATGTCACTCACTCCCTCACTCACCCATCTATCCCATAAGATTTGGGGCACGAGGTAGGGTACATTCTGGACGGGGTGCCAATCCATCTCAGCGCACACACCTTGACACGTTCATTTACACACTAGGGAAGTGTGGGAATGCCTAATTAGCCTAATCTGCATGTCTTTGAACTGTGGGAGGAAACTGGAGTACCCAGAGGAAACCCACTAAGCACGGGGAGAACACGCAAGCTCCATGCACACAGACCACAACGCGGACACCGAAGGTGCAAGGCGACAGTGTGCTAACCACTAAGCCACCGTGCTGCCATTATGAGGTGTCAGTTTTTCATTAATAAGCAGCTGTAAATGAATATGATAAAAGTGGTACCACAAAAGTGGTACCGTATTTTGCTGTTACTGGAGAAAACTTGTCATTAAAGTGACTTCACTCCACTTTTAAAGTGTTTTATTTCTTTAAAAAAAAAAAAAAAGATAGTTTATTGAGAGAGTCTACATATAACATCTATGTTTAGTATATTCTGTATTCTTTTATATAAAAAAAGAAGGTTGCTTGCATTATGTTGTTAGGTGGTTCTATTCGGATCCCTTGTTCTAGGGTTTTCCTGGAACAAGAGCCATATAGTCCTGTTAAACAATAAGAGGACTATATGGCACTTTCATCGCCTTACCACATTTCTGATTTCACAAGCTTCATTGTTCTGCTGAGTTTTGTTTTCAGCATTAACAATCGAGCATGAAGCCATCTGCCGTGTCATCATTGGTCATGGTGTTGAAGAGAAGGAAGGGGGAAGAGGCTTGCCTTAGTTGAATGAATATTTCCCAGAAAGTTGTCAAGTGTGTTAAATTCTTAGATCTCTCATCTTCTACACTGGGGGTCAGGCTGAAGTGAGCTGCTACTGTAGTTCTCAGCGTGTGCAACACTCAGGGTGACAGGCTGTAATTACGCATCAGCATGAGTATAGGGCTGAGACCGTCTGGATCTCTGCATATGTTCATCTCCACAGATCATCCTGTAAAAAATCAAGATGTGCCTAGATAGTCTGGATACCAAGGTAGTAGCATTGCTCACTCACAGATCCTTCCTTCATCATAAGCTTGAGGTGTGTTCTGTGTGAAGGTTCCATCACATTCTCCTCATCTTCTTCCTGTGAGTTTAAGGTTTTAACTAAATACTGTTGCAGAATCTAAGCTAAGCTAGTAGATTTGCTAGCTTGCTCAGTGTTTTTCATGGTAATGGTATACTTTGGCAGGTTTTATTGCTGTTAAATACACTGCAGAAAATACAACATTGAATACAAACTCAGACACTCAAACATACACTGTCACATGTACAGTACACCTCTGACAAATGTACTTGCTAACTAGTAGGCAACTAGGCAGCTCGCTAAGCTAGCAAGTGTAAGTGAGGTTAGGCTGTTTAGGGTGACACAAATGTGTTTACAAATTTTGGAACGGTATATGAACAGTATTTTCAATGATAAAGGGGCTAATTGAGTCCTACACAGAAGTGTCAAAACATTCAGTTCCTTGAATGTCCACTGAGAACCGGCTCCAAAAGTGAGTCAGTTGACCATAATGTTCAAATTTAGAACTTTACAGCAGAAATAAACATTCATAGCTAGATTTCCTATTCATTTCATATTCGCTCCTATTTCCTATTCAGATTTCCGTACCAACTGTACGGGGGTGAATTTTGATGTTTAACTCTATTTGAATGAGAGTTACACTGCAGGCGTCAAACTGCTATGCTTCACTTTAGCTAACCAGCTAACTGGAATCGTTGGAGTTTAATTAACAACTAGAAATGTTTAAAGAAAAAAAGTTGACATGGGACGACATGAAGGGTATGTGTGACGTTAACGGTTAAATTAACGTTACCCACTTTACCATTTTAGCTAAACAAGCTAGCTTGTGGTTACTGAGGTAAGTAGCCAGGCACTGTTTTGTCCATTCATTTGGCTATTTATGGATTAAACTGGGTTTATTCGGAGTCACCTCCTGCCAAGATAGTTATCACCAGAGCTCCCACAGTTGAGCTTCAAAACCTCTCTTTAGAAAAACCTTTGGGCGACGTCACAGAGCGCTTGTACAGTTCTTTTTATACAATCTGTGCTCGTGATGTAGAGATTTTTCCCTAATTATTGATTTTAGTTTCTTAGTCTTGAAAAAAGGCATCGAACACTTGGTGATTTTCTGCTGGAAATATTTCCTAAAACATCAATGACAGGATGCTGTGATGAAGTAAAATCGTTGTTACTTCATATAACAGTATGTTCAAATGTTTCATTCCTCTTACACCACAGCAATTTATCTAACTAATTTAGTAAAATAAACAGCAAATTACTAAAACACCATTTGTAGCCCTTAAAGCTTAGAGCGTTTTATACTTACAGGGCAGTGGTGGCTCAGAGGGCTAAGGCACTGAGTTACTGATCGGCGGTTCGATTCCCATCTCAGCCAGGTTGCCATTGTTGGGCCCTTGAGCACGGCCCTTAACCCTAACTGCTCCAGGGGCGCTGTACCATGGCTGACCCTGCGCTCTGACCCCAGTTACGCTGGGATATGTGAAGAAGGAATTTCATTGTGCTGTAATGTATATGTGACAAAATAAAGGCTTTACTTTACTTACTTAATTTGTTTAGCTCTTTTCTTAATTAACATATATAGGTCTCAGGGTTGTGCAGAATAAAGTGACATATCCTTTTTTTTTTTTTAGCACAAAATAGGCAATATGACGAACTGAATTTTATTTCATTTTAACCAATTATATAAATGTAAATGAGCAATACCACATACAGGTAGGCAAATAAATATCACAGATACTCACAATCATGTGTTTTTATTTATCGGTTGTTTCTATAACCAAATAAATATGCTAATTTTAAAAGATTGTAAATTTTTGATATGTCATTCCGCTCTTGGTAAAATTTACATGATAATTTTCTACCAGACATAACAGAGAAACCCAAATGGATAATTCGATGCCTGGAGCCTCCTCATTAACACACGGCAAGGCTTCCATAAAAGCACGTTTTTTTTTGTGTTTTTTTAATTTTTGTTATTGACCTATACTTGAGTTTAAAGGCTTTTGAACAGCAACTTCAACATAAAGCTGACTTCAAACATGTTACACAAACCTATGCTAGGTACATACAGTACTGTATATGAGGCTTATTAAGATTAATTGTTCTAAGAAAGCCCTCAGAACTCATGTTTTTATCTTTTTTCTCCAAAAGTTATGATTAAGCGTATTAAGTGTATTAAATTTATTTCAATCTTACATGTAATGTGTTGCATGTTAAAAATTGCATTATTGGTAACACCCTTAATCTTGCCATTTCCTTTTCCCCTGAAGTCATTCTAAACATAAGTGAAGAGAATTATTGACAAATATATCATCTTTTAGCTTGGCTTTTCTGAAAGCAGTTTAAAATGTACTAAAAGTCCACACAGAGTGCATACTAGACTTATTTATATTTATATAAAGCTCCTTTGAGATTTTCTTCCAGTCTTGTAGTGCACATCGAATGAACTCTAAGTCTCTCTCTCTCTCTGTTCAGGAGGATGTAACGCGACACACACACTCATATTGGATGAACAGAGACACCAAGTGGACGTCTTTGCATTTTCACTTACTGCAATAAGCAAACATGGTTACCATAGCAACGGAATTCATCCATGTGCTTTCTTCTTTTCTATCTCAGTAAGAAGAGAGCACTGTTGCTGTGTTTTTTTTTTCCTTCATGAGAACAAATTAAAATTCATGGAGCGCATTTTTGCATCGATCTGATGGAGGAGTTTATTAATAGGAGAACGCTAACAAGACAGCTGTGCAAAATTATTTCATTTTCTGCCAAATAAAACATGCTGTATTGCAATTTGTTCGTTCTAACGATGCATGCTGTCTATAAACGATGCATGTTCAATTCTCTGTAAGCATCTTTATATCATACACAGAGGCTACTCAGCGAATATACAGAGCAAAGAAATAAATGTAAGAAACCCAATGTTTTTTTATTTTTATGAAACTGATTAAAATAATAGTATAATTGAGAAGATATCCAATTATAAATGTAAACCAGTTATGTTATGTTCTTTCTGCACCCTATTCACGTTGTTATTCTGAAGGAATCCTTCTGCTAACGATGCTAATGTGTGTGCATGATCTCATTTGCATAATGTTAACAAGCCCCTCACATTAGCTTTTTTGTTCATTACTCGCAATAGGGGACAGATTAATTGACTTCCAGAAAGTCAGTGCAAATCATCTGGAGAACAAATGATGCTGTCTGATGAACGTGCTTGTATAAAATTAATAGCAGCATGCAGACGAGCTCTCAGTGATTGAGGATTATACAGCAAGGATGAGTCTAGTCTTATACATATATTAGGAGTGTGACTTGAGAGAGTGGACAAGTATTTAAGTGTACAATGGAACGCATGCTTCATTTTTTTCTTTGTTGTTGCTGTGATTAGTCCATTGCCAATACAGCGACCCCGCATAACCTCACGCACACCTGTGGTCGCCATATTGTTAGACGAACAGAGCATACCAATATCAATCTTTCTTATTTATTCTCTATACTGCTTATCCTGTTCAGGGTCACAGAAGGCATGAAGCCTATTCCAGGGCACTAGGCAGGGTATATCCCTGACGGGGTGCCAATCACTCATACACTACGGGCATTTTGAAAACACCAATTATCCAACCCTGCATGTCTTCGGAGTACCTATAGGAAACCCACCAAGCACAGGGATAGCATGAAATCTCAACACACACACACACACACACAGACCTGAGGAATCGAACTCTCGACCCTGGAGGTGCGATTGCGATTCCGCAGTGCTAACCACTACGCCACTGTGCCACCAGACAATAGTTGGTAAATAGAAAATCAATTTTCATATAATAACGTAAACACTGGCTGTGCTTTAGATTGCCCAGGGTGTTAACACATCTAGGAGAACAGACAAAACAGCTACGATGTGAAAAGCGACCTCAGGCCCCTGAAGATATGACAATCTGTGCAACTGCTCTGCCATTTTCCTGGTAGGTGTCGTTGAATACATATATTGATCTAGCTTAGATTTCAGTGATCGTTGTTTCTAAAGGTGTGTGTTGTGGCTTGCAATAGAGCTGCACCAGGACTGTTAAGGGTAGAAATGTCAGGATCATGAGCATTTTTTGTTGAATCTACATCTAAAATCTACAAGAAGATTTCATAAGGTGGGCTCTTACTATAATTAGATATTTAACAGATATGATGATACGAGATATGTGTATAATGCAGAGGTGGGTAGTAACGAGTTACATTTACTTCATTACATTTACTTGAGTAACTTTTTGAAAAAAAAAAAAAAAACGTCTGTGAGTAGTTTTACCGCACCATACTTTTTACTTTTACTTGAGTAGATTTGCGAAGAAGAAACGCTACTCTTACATTCAGCTCGTTACTTTTCCTACCATTTATTCTACACATGCAGACAGTGGTTCTACCACGCGACTGTGGTTCACCAATCAGACTCAGCAACAATAATCACATGACTCTGTTTGATCAATCAGCCGCAGTAACAATAAACACATGTAATCAGATGACCACACACAAACTGGAAGCACAGCGGGAAAAAATCTTCAGCCGTGGTGTGAAAACATAAAATTAGCAGAGGCAATGCTACAACAGAGGAGAATGAACATCCCTGGCCTCATATACAAAGCGTGCTTCGTTTACACACTGTGCAAAAGAAAGGCTTCATACTGCTTTTACTTAAGTGTGTTTTGTTTGAAGTATTGTAATTCGCTACATTTTAAATCATATGCGCTACTGAGTAAAATAAATGAATGAAAATGCAAAAAATATTCTGCTTTGTATAAATGCTTCGTTGCGCTCGCGTGTGTCTCGTGTCCTGGTCGCGCGCCGCTCCAGACTCCACTCCAGGTTTTCTGACTGTTTCCCCACATCGGCATCTACCTGACCTTCCACGCGGTCGCTTCCGCCCTGAGAGTGACGTCATCAACCAGCGCCACCATATATAAACCGGAGAGAGACGCGGGAAAGAGGAAAGAGATTGTGAGTTTGGCGTTTTGATATTTGGTTGTGACTTTTTGCCTCCGCTTGACTTTGATGATTGCTTTTGTTGGTCTTTGTGTATATTTGTAGATAATTTCATTGTATGTTTGTGCACTCACCAGTAGTAGGGGCGTGGCTGCCATTTATTTTGGGAAGAGGGAATTTATTCACTGTTTTTGGTTTAGGGAGTCAAGGAAGAGGGACCTGTATTTTTGTTTGTGCTTTTTTTTGCAGGTAATCTAGCTACTAAATATAAATACCATTTAGTTTATTATTTTGGTCTGGGTCCACCCTGAATCTGATCCTCCTCCTGTTGTGTGTGTGTGTGTGTGTGTGTGTGTAAAGCAATACAAACCTCATTATTTCATCAGTTAATGACTGGATCTAGTTCTTTCTGCCATATACCACCATTTCCATACAGTTTATAATAGAACCCTGAACCGCTCTTTTGCTGTACGGCCGACACTAGACTGGGACGTAACGCCATATTTAAGTGACCACTTTGATTTTCAAGCACAAGAAAGACAACAGCTTTTGTGAAGGTGTTCCTTCAGTTAAAAACAACTAGTTTGAGATTTATATCTGTTCATCTGTTTTGGACTACGCTAGAATGCCTCATCTCACCCTGCTGTTAAAAAAAAAAAAAAAGTTACTCAGTAACGTTTACTCTGAGTAAATTTTTTATGGCCTACTTTTTACATTTACTTGAGTAGATTTTTATAATGGTAACTTTACTTGTACTTCAGTAAAATTTCACTGAAGTAACAGTACTTTTACTTGAGTACAAAATTTTAGGACTCTTTCCATCTCTGCTTCTAACCTGAGGAACCATGTTGCGGTAAGATTAGCTGTTTCATTGAATGTTGTAATGTTGGAATATATAATTATTATAATTATATCTACCATATAATTATATATATATAATAGAATTATCATAATATATTATTATTATAATATCTAAAAAATTGATCGTACATTACGATTGAAACAGTTACTTAGTACTGGAGTAATATTTTGGATGACTACTTTTTCCTTCTACTTGAGTAATATTATTTTGAAGTACAGCTACTCTGACTTGATTACATTATTTGGCTACTCTACCCGCCTCTGGTATAATGACATCTGTCATACTCAGCAGCAGGTGTTTGACTTCGAAAATGGTGGCTGCCAGAAATTACATTGAGTTTTGGGGCGGCATGGGGCAATGGTGGCTCAAACGGGTAAGGTCCTGCGTGATCGATTGGAAGGTTGGGGGTTCAAGCCCTAGCGCCACCAAGCTGCCACGGTTAAGCCCTCGAGCAAGCCTTTAAATCTATCATCTCCAGGGGTGCTGTAGGCTGGCTGGCTCTGTGCTCTGACCCCAGCTTCCTAACTGAATTTTTATTTGGAGAAAAAAAATAATTCACCATGCCGCAAGGTACATGTGACAAATAACTGAAACCTAATCTTATAGTTACCAGGTCTGTCGAGCTTTCAGCTTTTCAACATTTTCAGCTGCCCTGGTTTGGGTGTTTTATATGAATTCACATAAAAGTAGTGTTTAGGGTTTCAAAAACTGGAAGCATTTAACCACTGGATGGGATTTCCAAGGCAAAAGCATTGCACATGTTAGAGTTTTAGTTTTATCCACAATAAGGCTGGTGTGGCTGCAGGCTTTCATTCCATCCAAACAGGAGCTGCACCTGATTCCACTTCAGTTCATCTTAGTCTCAAATCAACTATCAAGTGTGGTTTCTGAATGTCTGGTATGAAGGCCTGCAGCCACACCAAGACCTCTGCATTAAACATCACAACATATGCAACAAATCAGAATTCTCATCATGAAGATGGTATGTTTGCTTATTACTGGAAGTGACTCACTTACAGTACATTCAGTAACTGTTCTATCCTTGTCAGATGTTGGACCCAGAGCCTGTTTGAGGTGGGAAGACACCCTGAGCAGACACATGCACACATTCCTTGTTTAATCACCTGAGATTTGGTTTGAACCCAGGATTTTGGAGGTGTCAGTCACTGCACTTCCCACTATACAGAACCCACACAACAGTATATTGAGGATTGGGCATTGACCCGGGCCACGTCCCAAATGATGTCCCAGAACCAGCAACTGGGTTTGGAACCCGGGCACTGCGATGAAATTGTAGCGTCAGGAAGAGTTTTAAAATCTGTGCCAAAACAACAACAAAAAAAAGTTTGCAGGTGACCCCTGTTGTGATGACCCCTAATGGTGACCAGCTGAAATTACAACCACAAGTTCTGTACAGTATATGTACAGTACTTGAGAACATAGCTTAATCTAAAAAAGAAGCTGTACTGTAGGCTGTATTAAATCTGAAGTTTTTTCCCCCTGCCTAAAATCATGTAGCAGCAAGAATTTGTGATTCACGAACACACAAAAAGATAATAAAATGGAGCATGAAATGGTGTCCTAAATGATGTTTAAAACTTTGGCTCCTCCCACTTTTTTCATTAATTACTGTTTAGGAGTGGCTGAAATTGGCACAGCGTATATTTCATTTCGGTTATTAATTACTTTGACGTTGATTAAGAGCTGCAATTTTGCGGTTATTTGAAGCATGGAGAACAACCATTGTCAACTGCTTCTTAATCAGTTGCTTTAATCGAGTTTGTTTGAGTTTTGGTATTGGGCAGGATTGTACGAGTTAATTAAATGAAACCTTCCTTATTACAGTTTGTTACATGCTGAGGAATTATGTTCACTCCTGAGAGCATTTGCCTCTTTATAAACACACTTACTAACTATCAAATTACATTACATTACATTATAATTAGAAACATTTCATTATTATTTTGCATGACTGCCAGGCAAGGTTTCACATAATACTTGTTATTGCTAAAATGCTCCCCCCTGCCACAGACTGTTCGGCTTTTTAATATTATTATACAACATCATTTTATTTCTTTATTATGGTCAAATATTATATTTCTGTTATAATGAGCCTTAGTCATGTCACAGCCTTTGTGAACGGTAATAAAAAATCATTAAAGGCCTTTTTGACACGTTTATTTTGAAATGATATCCCTGAACCAAAATTATAAGTATGTATGAATATTTGAAACACTATTTGTTTATGCAAAAGTTTTCACATACAACTTATATATTTGATCAAAGGTGTGGGGGGGGGGCATAACACCAGAATATGGGAATGATGTCGCAAAAATGTGGAACTCACCAAATGCTTGTATTATTATTATTATTATTATTATTATGAAGATAACCAAAAATAACATAAAAACCCATGATCATGTGTGTGTGCTATTTCTTTGTCTATGTGATCCATTAATTTTCTGGGCTTCTTATTCGGCTTATGGAAATGATGTGCATGTAGTTGATACCACAAAGTGTTTTATGATGTTTTTTTAAATAAAAGTGTCTTATACAAGGTTTTTCCTTACTGTCCAGACGACCATTTTTAAACACTTGCCTTCAGCCTAAAAAACAGTCTGAATCTTGGAAAAAAAATTAGGTATAATCAGTGACAAACTGATAATTATAGTTAATATAATTATAAAATTGAGTCCATATACAGGTGAAACTCTGAAAATTAGAATATCGTGCAAAAGTTCATTTATTTCAGTAATGCAACTTAAGAGGTAAAACTAATATATGAGATAGACTCACTCACTCATCATCTATACCGCTTAATCCTGTATTCAGGGTCACGGGGGCCTGGAGCCTATCCCAGGAGACTTGGGGCACATGGCAGGGTACACACTGGACAGGGTGCCAATCCATCGCAGGGCACAGACACACATACACTCACTCATTCACACACTACGGACAATTTGGAAACGCCAATTAGCGGAGTACCCGGAGGAAACCCACGAAGCACGGGGAGAACATGCAAACTCCATGCACACAGAGTCGGGAATCGAGCCTGGCCGGGGATCGAACCCGGACCCTGGCGGTGCAAGGCGACAGTGCTAACCACTACACCACCGTGCTGCCCTGAGATAGACTCATTACATGCAAAACAAGATAGTTCAAGCTGTGATTTTTCATAATCTCATCTTGCTCTTGGCAACGCCCCGTAGATTCTCTGTGGCATTCAGGTCAGACGAGTTTGTTGGCCAATCAAGCACAGTAATCCCGCATAGTCATTGAACCAGGTTTTGGTGCTTTTTGCAGGTGCCAAGTCCTGCTGGAAAATGACGTCAGCATCCCCATAAAGCTCATCTTCGGAAGGAAGCATGAAGTGCTCCAAAATCTCCTGGTAGACGGCTGCGTTGATCCTGGACTTAATGAAGCACAGTGGACCAACACCAGCAGATGACACCATGTGTGGTGGCTCTTGATGCACTGACTCCAGCCTCGGTCCACTCCTTGTGAAAGTCCCCAACACTTTTGAATGGCCTTTTCCTGACAATCCTCTCCAGGCTGCAGTCATCCCTGCGGCTTGTGCACCTTTTTCTTCCACACATTTTTACCTTCCACATAACTTTCTATTAATGTGCTTTGATACAGGACTTTGGGAACGTCCAACTTCATTTGCAATTACATTTTGAGGCTTTCCCTCCTTATGGAGGATGTCAATGATTGTTTTCTGCACAACTGTCAGGTCAGCAGTCTTTACCATGGTTGTGCTTCCTATTGAACCAGACTGAGAGACCATTTAAAGGCTCAGGAACCCTTTGCAGGTCTTATGGCTTAATTAGCTGATTAGAGTGGAACATCTTGAACCTAGAATATTAAACCTTTTCACAATATTCTTATTTTCTGAGATTGTGGATTTGGGGTTTTCGTGAGCTGTAAGCCATATCTCAATTATGACAAATCACAGCTTGGACTATCTTGTTTTGCATGTAACGAGTCTCATATATTAGTGTCACCTTTTAAGTTGCATTACTGAAATGAAATGATGTTTTTATTCAAATTTTTCAATGATATTCAAATATTTCGAGTTTCACCTGTATATACAGTATATATACACAGTGGAACCTATGATTGCGAGTAACTTGGTTTGCAGGCGTTTTGCAAGATGAGCAAAATTTAAAAATAAAATGTAAGTTAATAAACGAACAAGGGCTTGATATACGAGTAGTACACATGCGCTTTGTCTGCCGAGCGTCACAGCTGAGCCAATGGTTCTTCTCTCTCATGTGCTACAGCAAAGTGTGTGTGTGTGTGCGTGTGTGTGTGTGTGTGTGTGTGTGTGTGTGTGTGTGTGTGTGTGTGTGCGTGTGTGTGTGTGTGTGTGAGAGAGAGTGAGTGTGTAAATCATGTGGCAGTGGCTATATTTACTGTACCTCTTGCCCCAGTGAACTACATATTCACTCGAGAGAGAACATTCGTTCAACTCTCTAATTGTCCTAATTACACCTTCTGCACACCTGATTAATTAGAGACTGAATGTGTGTGTGTGTGTTTGTTTGTGCCGTATGTGCATGTATATGTGTGTGTATGAAAGTCATCCTCCCTCCCTCCATCCTCCTCTCTTTTCGTTTTACTTCAGCTTTACACATTCACACACACACACACACACACACACGCACACACACACACACACACACACATGCGCTCACAAACACACATGCGCATATATATATATATATATATATATATATATATATATATATATATATATATATATATATATGTATGTATATATATAACTCTGGGAAAAAGAGACCATTGCAGACTATTTTTATTTTTACAATATGTTTTTCCTGGTTACAGGTGAGATGAACAGCTTTCTTTCTTTTTTTTTTTTTTTGTGAACTGCTGATAATATTTCTCCTAAATTCATCATCAGAATCATGCAGTATTCACAGAGCTTTAATAACTTAAATAATCTTTAAACAAATTGTGTTAATGCTTTGGCTAAATAACGTTAAGAAGTCAGTATTTGGTTGAATAACTTCGATTTGCAATTACAGCTTTCATGTGTTTTGGCTCTCCACCAGTTTTTCACACTGCAAAACCCACAAACCAAACGAGTTAAGAAAGAACCACTTCCGATAAAGTCACGTCATCTTAAACAACACTGTGTCTCATTAGTAATTGCTTCTGCACATAGTACCCAAACGTAGGTTAACGGTACTTCTGCCATCCGCTGTTGTGACTGATGTGGTACTCACGTGTCTGCAAACGGCCAATAGATCCATTGTGTGTGGATATAAGAGTGTTATTGTGCAATGATGTGAGCATTTTAACCTGTTTATCAATATAAAACATATTTGGTCCCTCTGTTTCTTGTGATGCTAATGATGCGTAGGTTAGCAGCTAACCACTATCTGTTAATCTAACTTTCTTTAGCTCATAGCTGTGTTGTAACTTTTGGACCACTTTTGGGAGAGAGTGTGTTAACATCTTTTCAATAAAAAAAACTAAAAACAAAAATCTGTTATTTATCAAGGGGTGCCTAAACTTTTGCACATATATAGGAGCTTTAATAATCTGTTCTCATTCTGTGTCGAGTCGCCATTTGATGTGAAGAGATTCCGCTGACCCTCTGTGATCTAATATAAAACGTCTTCCGCACTTGTGATTCACCTTCCACTGTGTAGATAATCTCACCTGAATACTCTCAAAACTTGTACCTCCAAAGACCTGCCATGATTATATGTGCTTTCTCTCGAAATCTAAATCTGGCTTATCCTCATCTTAATGTTCACTTTCATAATACATGGTATGAATACCAAACATCCTGTAATTCATTCATTCTTATTTGCTTAAGAGTGTTTTTTTTTTTTTCAAAGTCCCACTATTCAGTGTTACCCAGAAGAGGGTGTGTTTTCTTTCAAGTACTGTTTCTGTCACACATTTTCCCCCTCAATATTGTCTCCTTTAGCTGGTTGATTAAAGACCAAGGTTGAATTAAGATATTAAAGGTATAATTAAAGATAAACTAATAACACAGAGTAATATTAATCTAACCATTATGACCAGAGGTAATTGATAACCTTATCATGTGCCACAAGTATACCACTTGAACTGATTCATAGTTCCCATAGCAACAAGCACTGTGTGCCTTTGTTTAGGTTCGGATTCCACTTGTGAGCTTGGGTTACTGTGTGTGTGTGTGTGTGTGTGTGTGTGTAGTTTTGTATGTTGACACTGTCTCCATGTGGGCTTCTTTGGGGTTCTCGGGTTTCTTCCACAATGATTATGTGTACTGTATATATAATGGACTGGAGTCCCACCTCACATACACATACAGTCCTAGAATAACTCTAAAAATCTAAATTCTAAAATCTAAAGTCTCACAAAAGATGAATGAATCTCTCGATTCAGGTGAGTTATTCTGCAAAACAAATCATTCTAGACGATACCTTTTACCGTGTCTTTTACCACGAACAGAGATTATGCTGGTTAATCCAGACTGGACAGGGAACTGGAGTGAAGATTAGCTACATTGTACTGCCTTGTTGAGAGTTTTCCCAATCTGTTCCTAAAAAGTGCTGATCTTAGAACCGTTGTCAGTTCCTCTTGTATCTGTTTCATGCTTGTTTGTGCTCTGATAGTGAAGCTCATGAAGGTCTTGCACCACTTTGCATCCATGTTCATGCAATTCAGTGCAATTTTATTTAACACCTGTAACAAGAGATATTGACAAAAGCAGCTTTGCAGAATAAATCATGAGTATCATAGAGTATTGGTCAAAAAATTTGGACACATCTTGTTTCTAATCCCATGTTTTTTGTTTTGTGATTTAGCACTGGGCATGTTGGTGTAGTGGTTAGCACTGTTGCCTTGTCCCTCCAGGCTCGATTCCCGTCTCTGTGTGCATGGAGTTTGCATGTTCTCCCCGTGCTTGGTGGGTTTGCTCAGGGTACTCCGGTTTCCTCCCACAGTCCAGAGACATGCAGGTTAGGCTAACTGGCGTTCCCAAATTGCCTGTAGTGTGTGAATGAGTGTGTGCCCTGCAATGGATTGGTACCCTGTCCAGGGTGTACCCGGCCTCGTGCCATAAGTCTCCTGGCATAGGCTCCAGGCCTCCCATGACCCTGAATACAGGATGAAGCGGTGTAGACAATGAGTGAGTGATTTATCAAGGTCACCTCGCACATCCAGGGTTGAGCATTTGATTCTTCGGGTCTCTGAGATGACAGCAGGAAGAGACCTTGCGAAGAACCAGGTGTCAAAGGGTGATCTCAGATAGAGTAACCATGAATCAGTCCATGCCATATCTGTGCTATGAGGCTGAAAGTTCAATATACCAGGAAAGATGTTTAAGCTATACAAGTCCCAAACTGTTTGTGGTAGTTAAACCACTAAGCAACTCCAGTCACAAGCCGTCACAGAAACTACTGTACAGTACCTGCATCAAACCCAGTCCAAGACTCTTACTGCTGCCTTTTGACAGTTTAACATCTTTGCCTAGACTGAAGACCCAACGTTTCTCAGCAAAAAGTCACTCCGGATAAATGTCCCAAGTAAACAATGACGTAAAATGTAAAGGAAGCGATGCTCCCGCAGGACTCGAGGGAACTGAATTTAGTCAGAGCTGAAATGAAGCGTGAAGGCCAAGAGGATGTGGAAAGTAGAGCCAGCCGTTCTCATGGCACTCGTTCCGGTGTTGGTATTAAATAAAAATGAGTGTGAATGGGGTTGTCTGTGTGCTCGGAGCTACCACGCTGATGCTGTGTCACTCCCATGAGATACTACAAGAAATAAGACTCTGGATTAAATTCTCTCTCATCTCTAAGTATATATAAAAAAAAGAAATGTAAACTTAAAAGTGCCCTGTTAAAAAAAGGCTCAGATGTTGTATCATGAGGATCAGTAGCAAGAGAAAGATAATTTACAAAGCACGATTCATTCATTCATTCATTCATTCATTTATCGTGGTATGAGATCATGTGAAGCTGAAGCCTTTGCCAGTATTACTTTCAATAATACATGAAGTCATGCTGTTATTGGAATATTATATTATAGTCAGCTTTTGGTGTGATGCAATCTACGAGTTTTAGAAGTCAAGCTGCTGCAACCACCCTAAAAACAACCTTGATTAATTCCCTATAACACCACATCCCGTAGTGGTTGGCACTGCTTCCTCGCACCTCCAGGGTTGACGGTTCAATTCCCACCTAGGGACTTTGTGTATGGAGTTTGTATGCTCTCCCCGTGCTTGGTGGGTTTCCTCCCACAGTCCAAAGACATGCCGATTAGGCTAATTGTAGATGCAAATCTGGGCTAAGCATTACCAGAACCTGTACACCAATTAACATTTAACCAATGACGGCGCCCCCTGCTCTACTAGACGTAAAACAGCTGGACCAACCTCCAACACAAAACGAACATTGATTCACTTGCTAATGGCAAGACATGAGGCAGAGACAACATCCCCAGTGGGAAACCAGTTCTCCTGGGCCATCTTCACAAACTACTCTGCCAGTGTTAGGAGGAGAGATCAGTCCTTCAAGACATTCAATTTGCAAACTTCACACTTTATGAGAAGGATGGTGGCTGCAGTGACTGTAACAAGTACAGAACCTGTATACCAGTAGAGTGGTTTCACGCCAAACCCCAGTCAGGCTTCAGGACTGGGGGATCAACCCTCTTCTCTTTAAGGCAGCTACAGAAAAAGAGCCATGAACAGAGGCTACCTACTGTACAGTATATATGCTTCCTACATTAACCTGACCAGGGCTTTCGATCTTGTCTTTGGTCTTTGTTCTCCTGGAGAACACTGGACTCCACAAAGGCTGTTGAATGTCATCGCCGCTTTCCATGATGCCATGGATTGGACAGGACAGTTTGATGGGTCATCCTCAGAGCAGTGTAAAGCAGGTTGTGTCCTCACCCTGGGGGTCTCTTACTTCCTTCCTGTTACTCGTACTGTAATACACTTCGTCTACGGTGTCCTCACACACCAGGTCTGAAAGCAACCTTGCTCATTCAGAGCAAAAACCAAAGTGTAATATGTCCTGATCCAGGGGATGTTTTTTGATGATCATGGCCCCTGATTATGTTTCTCACACACAGTATGGTCTCCAGAGGCTAGTCAGTTATCTGGAACATTGACAAGAACTTGGCCTCATCATGAACCTTAAGAAGACAGAGATCCTGGCACAAGATTTGAATAAAGTCACATTTTTTGTGCCTCAATGGCTAAATACAATAAATTCACACCAGGCAACAGAAGGGGGAAACCATGCACTTACCATTAAACACTCTGCTTATGAAGTGAAAAATGATCCATTATGATGTAAGTTAAGCACATTTCACCCACTGGCTGAATCTGATCACCTTTTTTTGGCTTTATGTTTGTAGGCTAAAAGGAATTACTGCGTTTGCTTGACTTATTAACTAATGTATTTCTATAATTATAAATGATTCTATTCACACATTAAAAATAAAAAAAATCTGGGGGAAAGCAGGTGCTAAGATTATTTTAGGGGTCGCTACAGCACCCCTCCTTGGCATTACTGCAACGTTACTTAATTAACATACCATTCCACCTTCAGACTTTAATATTATCATGTTGTGACACCGAATGTGTGCCTAGTGTGTCATGTAGTGAGATGCTTTTATTTCTAGTGTCTTGATAAGGTTTTGGGTTAAACGCTTGTATTATCTGAGTTGAATAATCCATTAACTTAATGATCCATTAATTCAGAAGGCTCTCATTTTATTATAGTATCAGCTCTTATTTGAAACGGGAGTTAAGGGATCAGAAGGAGAACGAGATGTCCAATTTGAATTAAGAGCATTTTATTATTATTCATTGTATTCGTACAAATAGAGAAGAAGAGAAATACGGTTAGTGAAACCTTTTACTTCTCATAAGATACATGTGCAAGCCAGGAACATGTGATAGATTTAAATGAGAGATCGTTAAAGTTTGCATTACTAACGGAAGGGGTCATTATTTTTCAGGTAGGAAACATTTTGGAGGCTCAGTGATCAAACAACAGACTGTGGCACATAGCCACATAGATTTGGACTGGGAAGGGTAAAAACATCTGTAATAGGAGTTAAACTGTCTCAGCGTCTGTGTATCTCTAAACTGAAGACTAAGCTGGAAGATAATTATGTTTTTTGCGGTTAGCCCTTTCACCTAGCACCTCCAGGGTCCGGGTTCGATTCCCGCCACGGGTCTTTGTGCATGGAGTTTGCATATTCTCCCTGTGCTTGGTGGGTCTCCTCCAGGTACTATGGTTTCCTTCTACAGATCAACAACTATAAGGAATGTTTTCAGCACCTTGTTGAATCCATGTTAAGGTGGTTCTGAAGGCAAAAGGAGGTCTAACCCCTACTCTAGCAAGGTGTACCTAATGGAGTGGCCAGTGAGCCTATGTGAAAATGTATTTTCTTTTTTGTGTATTGCTCCATAGTTTAAAGGCTGGATGAAACGTCACAAGTGTTGGTAAGACTTTAGTTGTTGTGTGGTTTTAAAAAGGGAAACTCCAACGAAAGCCAGCTCACAGTGGCGTCTCAAGATCTCCTGCTAATTAACTATTAGATAGTTAACAGATGGATGGAGAATGCTTTGTTGAACCAGCTATAAACACTGGTTATTTTATCACATTTACTTCTCTCTCTCTGTCTCTTGATGTTTTTTTTTATTTTTCTTGAAGAAAAAAAATACATCATGTCATGTGAGTGAGAAACCATGAAAAATTTTCCATGTCTGAAAATTTTCACTGGAACTGTAAACCCCCTCCATAAGTGCTAAGAGCAAACAGTTTAACAATGTATGTGTAGCGTCCACTAAACAAGTCCTTGTGTTCACGACCGAAGGATTCAACTTGAAGCCAGTTGGTTGAGTGAACTCACATAATTGTTTCAATAAGTGTTTTCATTGAGTGATAAAAAATTGCTTACCAAAGGCAGAAGGCAAAGCTGTGGCACACATTGGGATGTACTTCATATACAAATCAACAAATAATTTACTATAATTTAACATTACTTTTAGTCATATTATTGATGTATTTTATCATTGAAAATCAGACATCATTAAAAAAAATTGTATAATCTTTCGCAAAAGTCTAAAATGCCAAACATGCCATGAAACAATGCAGTTTAGATTGATTTGTTCTAAGGAGAGCTAAAGTACAGTTCTGTGCAAAAGTCTTTAGACGCCCTCATTTCTTCAGGTTAAATTAAAGAAATGGGAACAAATGATTTACTGTGACAGGCTACAACGTGCCTGAAGATACAATTTTAAAATTGTTTGTTTATGTGACAACCTCAGCAGCGACCTCATTTCCCCTCTCGTCTGTTCCAGCATCAGCATCAGCATCAGCATCAGCAGTACACTAATCACCGGCCTGATCATCTGTCGTCATCTGCACCTGTTTCTCACTGGTTCACGCCTTAAGTTAGATGTTTTTTTTATGCTTGAATGATTCACAGGTCACTTTGTGGCTTAACAAACAAAAAACATTCCACAGAAACGGCTCAGGTACAGAAAATGAGAGTTGAAAAGTCCTACAGGGAGCGTTGTGAAAAGCACAAGAAAGTCTCATTCTTTAGAAGCAAGCTGTGAAGAAATGAGGTGTGGCTCAAGACCTTTGCACGGTACTGTATGATTATTATCTGGTTATTATTATGAAGTGAAGGCTTTGCTTTGAAATGTTTGCATTTGGTTTCATTCTTGATTGGGCTTCTTAACTCCTTAACTTGGGCTTAGTACACATGTATATAATTTATATTTTAAATGGAGTTTTGCTTGTATAATAATAATAATAATAATAATAATAATAAATAAATAAATAAATAAATAGATAAATCCCTATCCCCACAAAACACATTGTCAAGAGCATGCCAAGCCAAGAGGTGGCGATAAAACCCTAACTATAAAGCCATGTTATCCAATCAAAAGCTTGAAAAAAATTGTTACTTGGTATATCACACTCTGACATCAAACTAAGGACATGTAGGTGTACACTCTTAAATGACAAAAACCTTTTTTCCCTGTCGACATGTCCACACTGACAAATGGGATGGGGGGTTGTCAATGTTTTTGGCACATTGTTTGTGGCCGGTGGACACACCCCACCCTAGAGATACACCCTGGAGATATATGGCAGGTACTTACGGGAACAGGTTGCTAGCTGTTGCTCGATTGTGAAGCACATGGGTAAAAGACCTTAATCAAGGGTCCAACAGAGGCAGCCCGGGGCTCAAACTGGGGACCTCCTTAACCACAGTGCCATCCTTGCCCCCAGACTGAAAAATTAATTTTTGAATATCTTCACTCTGGAAGTTTTCGCAAAAAACCCAAAGACATAGGAAATAAAAACCCTTTAAACCGTTTAAAATATACCTATGTACATGTGGACTAAACTTTGATCTCAGCTAATCCTGGGCTTGGATATAACAACGGCGGTCTTGAACACAGCCCTGCTTGTGACAGTTTTTACCTCCGAAACATATTAAAGCGAGTCCATGAACATAGGAATTTGTCTTGGAGAAAGAACTGCTGTCAGAGCTGATGTATAAAAAAAAGAAATCGACACCTTTGGACCAACTGCTATTGTTCTGAGACCCAGAGGGCAGGATAACACGATACCAGGATAGCTGATGTCAGTGGGTGTTGGTGGTGACTCGCTTGCTGAAGGTGCTCCTGGGTATTTTTGTACAGCTAGCAGTAGACCAGACTATTGATTGGACGCAGTTGTCACTCAAGTTAGATACCCACCATGTTAAAGTTGTCTTGATCCACTTACTACTGGACTAATTAAGAGGTCAAGTTATATAGAACATACACTATACTCTATAGTCACACGTTTGTAGACACCAGATCCATTCCAGATTTGTTTCCTTGTTCCAGTTTCAGTTCATCCCAAGGGTGCTCAGCGGAGTTGACGTCAGAGATGTGTGTACGACCCTTGAGTTCTTTTAATCCAACCTTTAAACGGCATGCCTTCATGGAGCTTGATTTGTGCACAGGGGCATTGTCATGCTGAAACAGGTTTTGACCCTTTACTTCCAGTGAGGGAACATTTTAAGCTTGCATTTACAGCGCATAAAGACTCTATACAAGTGTCTGCTACCAACTTTGCGGCAACAGTGTGGGGCATAACCACATATTCTTATGTGATGGTCAGGGGTGCCCATACTTGTGGCCATATAGTATGTATTTTCATATGTGGTTGTGTACTGAAGAACTTAAAAGAAAATTTCCAGACGCCATTCATTGGGTTAAAATATATTAAGTAACTGTATACTGTTCACATCAACTCGATGGATTTTTTTTCTTAATCTGTATGTTATTTTTGTTGCACTGTTATTATTTTTGCCATTATTATTTTTACATTTACTTGTAATCACGCTGTACAACTCTTCACGCTCAGCTTATCATAAAAATGTGTTCTGTACAATATAATATATTTCTAGATGCTGCTTTTTAAAAATTCATCAGTATTCTTTGAATTGCTGTATTATTCTATCAGCATAATTAGGCAGAAAGACAAATAGCAGTGTTACAGTTGCAGTACTAACATAAGCATTTACAGATAAAAAATTTTTTTTAATTAAAATCAATAAAAAAAGAAAGAAAATATATTTACACTGATCAGTCATAATGTTAAAACATTTACATTAAAACCATCAGGTTGTACTTTCTCCTTGTGCCTCCTAAACAGATCTGACCCCTCATGTCATGACTCCCCAAGACCTCTGACGGTGTGCTGTGGTGTCTGGCACCAGGACATTAGCAGCAGATAACTTGGATACAAGCTGGGGCCTCCATGGATCGGACTTGTTTATCTAGCACGTTCCATGGAATTTTAATTGAATTGAATTGAGATCTGAGAAATCTGGAGGTCTGCTGAGCGAGTTCTTTGCCTGCCGAGCCACATACACAGCAGGCTGTGATGCATTGAGTGTTCTGATACCTTTCTTTTATTTCTAGTTTTAACTTTTTTCCAGCAGTTTGTGGAATATTATGGCTTTTCTGTGGCATTAGAACAGACAGGCTGGCCTTTGGTCCCCACAGGCATAAATGAGCTTTGGGTGTCCATGATCCTGTCACCAGTTTATCCCTCACTCTCACTCACTCATTGTCTATATCGCTTTATCCTGTATTCGGGGTCATGGGTGGCCTGGAGCCTATCCCAGGGTAGACCCCGGACAGGGTGCCAATCAATCGTAGGGCACACACACACACACACACACACACACACACACACACACACACACACACACACACACATACATACATACATATACACACATTCATTCACACACTCCAGGCACTTTGGGATCGCCAATTAACGTAAGGTCTTTGGACTGTGGGAGGAAACGGGTGTACCCGGAGGAAACTCACCAAGCAAATCGAACCCGGACACTGGAGATGCAAGGCACTCCAGTGGTAACCACTACACACCACCCTGACAACTTATCACCAGTTTACTGGTGTATAATGTTATTGTTATGGCTGATTGATGGACAAAGGGAGCTGACCTCTATACAAAGAAATACAGTGGATAAACTATAATAATATAATAATAATAATATAATAACTATAATATGATAATAATAATACTACAACTACAAAACGATTACTAATGCTCATGTTAATGCTACTAATACTACTATTAATAATAATTATTATTATATCGCTAGTATGTCATATTTTATTTACATTTTAATTTTTTTCCACAAAAGATCTTTTTTTTGTTATGTTTTTAATAATCTTTTGTTTTTGTATATACAGTAAATATAATGTGCAGAATGGTGCATAATGTTGTCATTTGGTTGCTTCTGTCGAGGGGTCGCCACAGCAGGCCATCCGATCTGCACACACCTTGGCACAAGTGTTTTGCTGGACGCCTTCCTGATACAACTCTCCCATTTTTATCTGGGCTTGCCATTGCATCCAGCCTCCCACTGAGCCACCAATGACTTAATGATACGCATAAAAATAATACATTACAATTTTTTTTCTTCACATTTTAACAGGGCACACACTCACCAGGCAATTTGGAAATATCAATCTGCCCATCTGCCTAATCTGCTAATGTCATTGGACTGTGGGAGGAAACCAGAATACCCAGAGGAAACACACCAAGCAAAGGGAGAACATGCAAACAGACCTGAGGTGGGAATTGAACCTGGAGGTGCGAGGCCACAGTGCTAAACAATATACCACCTTGCCATCACATTTTAACATTGCTTATTAAAAACCTTTGAAAATAATTAGCATGGCAACTTTTATAATAATATTTATAGATTTCATTATATTTATTTCAATGATTATAGTATCAATATTTTTTTTTTTTTACATTTTAGTTATATTAGTTAAACTTTTTACACTATCTACTAGTTTCCTATATATAACATTGCGACCCTTTACACAATATTTATAGTTTTCATTACAAAAGAATTTATTGTATATACACTCGTCAGATTTATTATATTTGAAGTAAACATGCAGAGGGTTTGGCTACTGCCTGTCTCCGCCCATCGTTTTTAACAAATCCTATTGGTTGGCGTGTTTATGGGCCTGGCTTTGGTGGATACGACCCGCCCCTTTTCCACAAAACACAGTGGCTAAGGTATTTAGCAGCTCTATGGTCATTTTATAATAAACAGCTCTGGGTGTATGTGAGTTATCAGCGCCTGACGCCGGAGAGAAGGTAAAGTGTGACTGAGAGATTCGCTTAATATGGGAATGTGCTTGGTATTGCGAGGGGAGCGTCATAATGCGTGGCTTTTTTTTTGTAAGCTAAAGGAGGGTGAGCCGTTAGTGCTGGAGTCATTTAACGTTATTGGTTGCTAAGCTAACGTTATTGGTTGCTAAGCTAACACAGATAAGGGCTGTTTCGCTGAGATTAAGGGATGTTAATGAAAAACACTGCATGCTAGCAAATGTAGCATTGGTCTGTGAAAAATCCTGTTGTATCCAACTATACACGCGCACACTAACGCGCGCGAGCCGAGGGGGAAAAAAAATCACAGTTACAATTAAAGCAACGCCGTTTCAGGGTGAACGTTATATATGTATTTTAAACGGTCAAGTCGCGTGCACACATTTCAAGCAGTTTAACGGTTATTCCAACCGTAGTTCCCAATCTGGACTGTAATAATAGAAGTGGATAGGGGAAGGTACCCGGATGTAGCCGTGGCGTACTTGTTTAAAGGCGAGTGCGTAAGAGTCAGTGAGGCCAGTGTAGCGGTTTAGAACGCGGCCGCATACTAGTGTACTAAACAGTGTGTAAGAATAGTACGCATCCTGATTCATTCTGTATGCTGTGACTGATAGATCCCGTGCAGATGCTTTAATTGTTTATTATAGTTTAAGTTCAGTGAAGGTTTTTAAAAACAAAGTGTTTGTTTTTTTGCTGCTAATATTTTGACTTTTTCAGACTAAAATTTGTTCCAAAACTACAAGAAACAAACACTTGTCTATTATGTGTAGTTTTCCTTAGAAGTGTTATTTTTAGAATGTTATTTTAAGAGTTACTGAATATTAGTACTGTTCGCAAGATTTCAGTTTCTTTCTGTACATTAAGTCCATTAAGGCTCACTTACAATTTTGTCTACGAACACAGGCATGTATAAAGAATGGCATAAATGAATGGCATGTAATTGTCAATAAAAGCCTTTGACACTAAGAAATGCTTATTATTATATTTAAGTATATTTGGTATACCTTAGTAACATCTGGCAAAAAGACAGCAGTAATGTAGCAGACTTTTTGGAAATAAATATTTGTCATTCTCGAAAACTTTTGGCCATGGTTCTGTGTGTGTGTGTGTGTGTGCTTGTTTTTTTTTTTGTAGGCATGGGAAAGGTTGTTAATCTTAGTGCTTAATTATGGTCAATCATCACACATGAGGTATTTAGCTTATATTTTCCCATCATTTTAATGGATGAATGTTTAAGCAATGGTTAAAATGTGTATTCGGTCAAAACCCTTTGCATATCATACATGCCAAATCCACCTCAAAATAATTTGTAATGGTGAAAAAAATTGAAGTTTATTTATTTAAATATACATATTTTTTCACGAACATTTCTGAAAGGAATGCTCAGAGACCTTTTTAATCAAACCCTTTTTAATCAAAGTACATTTAACATATGAGAGCTCGTTGCTAGGTGGCCATCATGTGATTTTTACTCACTTTGCATAAGTTTGCATAAATTCGTCTTTGCCCATAATTCCGGGTTTGTCCAACGCCACAACTCCACAAGGCCACAATGTAACTTTTAGATTTGTCTATATGTTATTCATTTTGAGCTGTGAATTAAGTTTAGACCGTCGATTCAATTCAATTTCTGGCAATTGCGATATTCAGTGAAACTAGTGGTGTTTGTTTAAATGTCATGTCTCGTGTAAGGAGATCATCTGCGCCACTCCAGTCCAGTAGGTGGTGATAATCCACCAACCGCTCATGTGTATATTTTTTGCAAAAGTGGCAATTTTTGCAAAATGGTTTTTCGAAGGAATTTGTGAATTTTTGACAATTAACCTTTGTTAGTTTGCCTCATTAATTAAAATTGTATCTATTCTGAATAAAAAATGGAATTATCAATTCAGTTAATTAAATCAACCAACAAAAAATGAACTAAAATATATGATGGATTAAATCACAGCTTTACTATTTATAAAAGACCGTTTACAGTTCCTAAGCATTTTGTCTTATTTTATGTTCTGTATATATAAAAAACTTAAATCAGTCAAAAATTCTATAATGTATTCCAAAAACATCTTTGAGTATATAACAGGATATATAGTGTCAGATTGTTTGTGAAGGGATTTAAAAAATTTTTTTTTTTACTGATTTTGTTGACCTGTGTTAGTGCAGTGTGTCAGGATAGTAGAAGTGATTGAATTAATATGCTCAGTGTTAGAGTATGACTTCCAGTTAGATTTTAAAATATTAGTCACAGAATATGATGGAAATATAAGAAATGAAACAAAGAGGAGGAAGTTTCTGTTTGTAGTTTTGACTTGGTTTAGAGATGCATTGACACTGATACAGGTATTAGTTATCATTTTGGTACTGTGCTATTTTCATCAACAAAAAAATAAATTAGTATAGTAGCTACACATTACATGCGCTAATCTCTTGAAAAAACCCTCTCTTGATATCTTGCAACAAAGCAGACTGCATCCTAGAAGCTTCCTACAACATCTTAAACACAAAGCTCATCACTATGAGATAAAGTCTACAGACAGTGCTAGGCACATGGATAGATCATCTCTTACCCCGTGGGTTTCCCTTGTTTATCAGCTGCTATCCGTCTTTGACAACAACAAGGCACTCGCACTCAAAGAAGAGTTAAAACCAAACTTCTGTACTTGAGTCTGACTTGATCTAAGGTAAATCGTGTAGCTAGCTAATCCACTTAATTTAAAACAAATCCAATAACGTATAAAACAAGCCTCCTAGTGGTTTTGTGCACTTTTTGGTTGCTATGTAGAGTGGGGAAACGGACTTGTATATGAGGTTCCATAGATCCCCTGATCCCCTGATTGATTATATTGAGTACCAATAAAGTTATTGATTCAGTTATTGATCTGAGAAACCTGACATAATGGAGTCCATATCAGACCCAACACATTGGTCTATTTCAGATATGATGCTCGTTTTAGGATGCTGGATTAATCTTGTGTATGTTTCCAGTGCTGAGCAGGTACAATTTTGGTAGTGAATCTCCATTCAATTACATTGATGTGTGTGTATAATATAGATCAGCAGTTCAAAAAGTACAAGCTCAGCATTTTCCACCCCCTCCCTGGAGATTTTTTTGTTGTCTGTTAATTCAGCATTAACACTGAGGCAACTCCCAGTAACACAATTGTACCACAGCCATGAGAAGAAAAAATGTTTCCTGCTCAGTGGCGATGCTGTGGAGGTTCTTTTCCATTAGTTTTGTTTATAATGGCTGGTTAACTTGCTGTTTAAATCTTCCGTCCTTTACCAACGGATTGCACAAGACGAGTTGCAAGACATCGGCAAGTTTTACGAATCCTGACTCTGTTCTTAAGTATATACCCCCTTTAATGATCTGCTGCTTTACAGTGCACTCACTTCTACATACATAAATTATACTTTTTTAACATAAGTGTTTCAGCTGAATGTATTTAAAGGGTGTAGGATAATAATGAAAATGCATTTCTGGCACTTTATCAGATACTTAAGGAACTGTTCACTCGCAGAAATTTAAAACTTAATTTGTGACCAGGTAAAGAGAACAAAGTAGAGGAAAGCTTGTTACTTTTCATGGTTGCCTGTGGTGTTATCCTTCTAAAGTCCAAGATGACCCAGTTTTGTTATTCTGACATGCATTCTGCTTTTCTGTGTGCCCCTAACAGGACATGGGTAACGGAGATAACGCATGAGAGAATGATCCAGACTGTTCCAGGACACTCTTTAAGGTGAGACACAGCACACGGAAAGGTGGATGATGGAAGATGTTACTGATAAACTGATATTGATCGATTTATATAGAGAGATGGAGCCAGCTTCGGACATGACAACTTTCAGCTGTGCAAGCACACAACTTCATTCCATGACTTTACAGAATGAAAAACGCTTTGCTTGCACAACTGAAGAAGGACTTTTATCCAAGAAAAACAAATGTTTGTCCTTAAACTTGGCACTACAATGCAGTTTTTATTCCCTCTGCAGTCAGGACAAATTAGTTAATTTCTTTCTAATAATGCTAGGTGAGCTGCACCCTGTATTTATGGCATCATTGTATTATTATTTTTTTCTAAATATCTAAAATAATTTACTCCGCCATCAAAAATGACGATTTTGTTAAAATCAAGTTCACCTTGCTCTCAGTGTTTTCAGTATTTTACAGCCTTGTTGGTGTTGAAATCTGTTGTTCAGAGTTTGTGTGTATAAGTGTCTTTTTGATGATTTAATTAAAGGAACCCAATCTATTTTTCCGACCCATTCATTATTTTATCGAGTTGAATCTGCTGGTATATGGGTACGCATTTCCACTGCAGGATATTATTTGGCACCATGAAACATAAACAATGCTGTTACTATTGGCTTTCCAGTTCGATCCCGAGGGTTAGAGCTGTGTGAGAATTTTTTTTTTCTTTAATTTTGTTATTTTCTTCTTCTTTTTTTTTTTTTTCTACCCCTTGACGAATACAACGAATGCAGCTCTGAACAACGTGCAACATGTCCAAAGCTGTTTCTTGTCTTTTCTTTTTTTAATGGTGAGAAATATGAGAAACAAGGCGTAGTCAGCATGGCAATGCCAAAATAATGCAGGTTTATTTGCACTGTTACTTTAAGGCGATCAGAAATGAAGTACAAATCCAAGGCTTTGGATTTATAAAGTTTATTATTTTTAGTGTTTTTATTTAATTAGACAAATTATGTTTATACTTCTGAACATGAATGTGAAGATTTTGTCACTTCTCTCTTTTTACAGCTGTCTGATTTGAGGGCCGAGTCAGTAAAGCATGGAGGCTTCCACCATTTTGCCTGTACTGAAGAAGAAACTGGCGTTTTTGTCAGGTACCAAATTAAGCGGTTATACTATCTCATGTCATGCACTTTAGATTTTTTGCGTATTATCTGTCAAAGGTGATCTTTCAATAGTAATAATAATAACGGTTGTCAAAGTAAAACACTGCATGGCTAAAAGAAAAAGTTGCTATTTAAGAAGAGTCTAATTACTGGACTGCATCAAGCAAAGAAAACAACTAAGGAGATTTGAAATGGCTGGAACTGGGTTAAGACCAAGTAGAACAATTATCAAAGCCTGGAAAGATAGTGGTGGACCGTCAACTTTGTGGAAGAAATCAACGGGAAAAATCCAGAGCTATGTTTAATAGTGAAAATACGAGCATTTCCGCACACACGGTGTGATGAGAACTTGCATGATTGAGACTAAACAGTTGTGCGTCCATAATAAAACCATGTGTTCAACAGACTAATCAGAAAAAAGGCTTCTATTTGCTAGGGAGCATAAAGATGAATGATGGGAGCTTCAGGATAAGAATGGAAGCACATGAAGTGATGCACACATCAAACATAGTGGGCACTGTACAAGCCTCTGGAGGCAGTGTTATGATCTGGGGTTGCTTCAGTTGCTCAGGTCTACGCTGTTATGTGGCAATAAAATGAAGCCAGCTGATTGCTGATTCCTCTACATTCATCTATTGGCAAGGTTTTTAAACAGGATGGAACTCAACCATGCTGTCATACACAGGACCTCCAGGGACTAGAGTCAGAACGCAGGCAGGTGATGTTATCGCCTGGATCAGTCGTAACATTGGAGTCACTGTGGTACATTAATGCGTACTTGTGAATCTGAGCAGAGCATCAGATGACAAAGGAATCAAGAGACTCTCAGACAGAATTCAACAGGAGAGGATAGTTTTATTTTAGGCGCATCAGTCAGCCTGGGCAGTGTAATCCAAACATAGGTTGCAAAACAGCCATTTTATTCTGAGACGTCAACACATGAACCCAAGACCAAGAATGGAAAAACAATGGAATAAAACCACAATCAAGCTCATAAACATTATATGAGAGTAATTAAACAAAGGCAACACTGACATGAATAAAATTTTTAATGATCATGTCAAATCCATGTTAAATATTAGAGAAAATAAATCCCTCAGTTCCACATGTTTCTCATTCCTCAGTGCACTCGAAGGAAAGGGATAACTGTATCATGTTCACTTCATCCGATTCATATCATGTCTCTTCTCATGGCCGAATAGTTTGTTTAATTTAATAGTCATAGTACTGGAATGTTTAGTTAGAAGTGCAGTGTCTTCTCTTGTTGATGATTAACTGTTTTAAAATTTTCTGTTAGAAGAACGTTTTACTAGAACTGCATTCATGAGGTTAATATGCTCTGTAAATTATTATTATTATTTTGTCCGTGAACTGTGGATTTTGGTTTCACCCATGCTCCCCCCCCCCACCCTATCTGAAAATCCGGGTTTTTCCACCCATATTTTCTCTCCCACAGTGCCATCTGGAAGCAACTTTTGTCTCATCTTGTTTAGGAGTCTAACACAGTATAAGCTGATTGATTACGGGCTGCTGTAATGTGAAGGACAGTTCGAACCACTAATGGCAGGCACTCGTCGGTTTAAACGTGTAATTTCTAGGATCAAGTGGTGTTAAAAATTTAAACACACTTTCTTGTAGTTAATAAAAGAGAGACTGTTTATGCAGCAATCTCCTTGTTTCAGTTCCAGTGAAGTTCTGAGGCCAATGTGCGGGGAAAGGAAAAATACAATTCTGTTGTGAAAATTAATACACAGTTTGAGCAGTTAGTGTTCAAGGACACATTTATTTAATCTAACATGCCTCTGTGTGTGTTGTGTTGTGTGAGAGAAATGCAAATATTAAGGCGACACACTGCTTTGGAAAAACATTCACCATGTTGCAGCATGCCCAGCGTGTTTTATTCTGCTTACCCCACAGCAATTTACCAACAAGAATAAATTTTATTCATTTATATAGTGGAACCTTGGATTACGAACATAATTCGTTCTGGAAGCGGGCTCGCATTCCAAAACACTCGTAAATCAAAAATTTCCCATAAGAAATAATGGAAACTCGAATTATTCGCCCCATAGCCCCCCAAAAATAAATACAGTGGAACCTTGGATTACGAGCATAATTAGTTCCAGAAGCGGGCTCGCATTCAAAAACACTCGTAAACCAAATCGAATCTTCCCATAAGAAATAATGACAACTCAAATAATTCGTTCCACAGCCAAAAAAAATAAATACAGAAAAATAATTAATACAACATATAAAGTAAAAATAAAACGAATTAACCTGCACTTTACCTTTAAAAAAAAAGTTCCAAGTAAATCCCAACAGATAAGTGTTTCCGTTTGTGCGCGCAGGCGCCGTGTATTTGTGTGTGTGTGTGTGTGTGTGTGTGGAATTGCATAGTGTCAAATGACGCTCACGAACTGCAGGATGATACAGAGAAGGAGCAAATGGATCTTTAACCTCTATAATGAGACTTTCTTTTGCTTTATATGCGCGCAAACATTTTATAATAAACAGTACCACGCACTGTACACACACGCTTACAAACACAAAATAAAAGATGTTTTATGCGTGCACACATGGGGTCCGTTGTTCGTGCGTTGCTTGAAACATCCGAGATGAATCGACACATCTAAGAAGAGATCATCGTGCTAATTACGATGCGGCTAATTCGGTTCTTCGAGCACACCTGTTGTTGATGATTAGTATAGCTGGATTGAGTTGTCTAGGATTATTGCGTGTTTGTGCGTTTTGTTTAAAAGGCGATATGCATCGACAGTAAAAATACTGATCACAACCCCTTCGATTGGTTGACGAAATGGCAAAAGAGCCGCTAATTTTTTTTTTCTCAAGCGGAGCAAGAGGTTTTATTAGAGGGTTATGGAGAATTTCAAACTTTACTAAAGATAATTTAAAATAAAAGTAATTATTAAATACGTGAGTGCTGCCCGTGTTGTTTGTTTGTATGTATGTATGTATGTATGCATGCTCTCAAATCTTATTTGTATAAATTTAAAGTTAGCTGAACAAATTTTATATTTTAAGTAATCATAAGTACTTAAGTAACAGTAACTGTCACCTTAAAGTTCCACCAATTTAAATCTAAAGATCACTGGTGACTCAGTGGTAGGTGTTTCGCCTTCCATGCGAAAGACCTAGGTTCGGTTCCCGCGCTTGATTGAATTTACTTTATTTGCAACAAGTTCAACAAATTTAAATATTGATAGTTCTGTTTACTTAAAATTGGAAACATCATTACTTAAAAAAATTATATAACTGATTACCTCAAATATTTTGAGTTTTGCCAACTTATTCGGGTTTACAGTGTAAAAGTGATGTACAAGAACAAGTATAGTAAGAAGTAGTATATTGTCATGCTGTGCTAAAGGATTCTGTCTATCACGCAATACACGAGGAATTAAACTCTGCGTATAATCCTGACACCTTCAGTAACCGGTTGCTCTTTCATAAACGGACAAGACATGGCTGTGACAGATTTGAGAAAATTATCTCCACTTATCTAGACGCAATCGGGGGATAGATTGTTACACATTATTAGACACACACGGAGATTAACACACGAATGATGACCACAGCCATACACACATGTATACATATACTGTATGTATGTTTAAATACATCCATCCGCAAGATACTTTTCTTTTCCCACGTGAGTCAGTCCGTGTCAGTCATGCTCTTTAACCAATCAGATGTGAGCTCGCCATTTTAACCAATCACAACCCGCCAGGAGTGCAGCCTAAATCCTGTTTACATGATATAAACCTGCTTCCGAGCAGTTTTAAGCTTACAGACATGTTGCTATGACAGCAAATGCGAGATGTGCCTCGAAGAACGAAACAATCCAAGATCAGGACAAATCCACAACAATCAAATCCAGCTAACTGAGTTAGTGACGTACGGACCCATGGTCACAGTGTTATAGTAACGGTTGTTGATTATACCAGTGAGAGACGAGCACCAAGACCCAGCAGGGGAGACGATTACACACAATTCCGTAGCGCAAGAGGGAGAAAAATCATTGGCTCAGTCGTGATCACATGACGCTCGGCATCAAAACAAGTCGCGCATGCGTGATACATGATACTCGGTACTTGTAATCCAAGACTTGCTCGTTTTTTTTCAAGTCACAATGTATTAAAAATCTTTGCTCGTCTTGCGGAACGCTCGCAAACCGCGTTACTTGCAATCTGTGATACCACTGTGGTTGCTTTTGATGTTGTGCTACATTAGTGAACCAAGTTAGATGCTATAAACAGTTGTTCCCTTGCCACATCAAAATTTTTTCTGTTTTTATTTTTTTCAAGTTAAAACCAAACAAAATGCAGCTTGCCATGTTACTTTCCTGTGGTATGAATAGACTGTTACATAAGTTTGACAATGAAGACTCCTTCCATGAATAATGAATGAAATGAAATAAGCTCCGCTATACCAATATTTAAATTTTTTTTCTTTGGTACACTTTTTAATAATTGCACTATTAGTCATAGATTATGTGAACTATGTATCATACAAGTCTTTGTAGCGCCTTTGTATAGTATAAACTTGGAGTAAGGACTGGCTAGAAAATTAGAAAGCGAATCTGCACCTTCTGACCATTCAGAATTAAGCAGCACTGTGTTAAAGTAATTATTTTGGGTTTGGTAACTGTGATTGAGCGCTGCATCGTCTTTATTTTATCCAACTTGATTATAAAATATTTGTATATTAAGCCCTGACTTGCGAAGAATTATATGCAATATTTTCAGTGTATAAGTGAATGTATAAAATGTCCAAAGTCCGGTATATTGTACGTATGTGTGGCGGTGTGGGAGAAGTGACTCGGCCTCACCGGTTACATTTAATCAGTCCAGGAGCATGATGATAGAAAATGGCTGTCCTGGTGGTCACTAATCCTAATTTTGGAAGATCCTCAACGAGACAGAGTTCACTGTCCAATACAATGGAAAACAGCTCTGAAACAAAATGGCATCCTAGATTCCCCTTCACGATTTTAAGGCGCAGAGACAAGACTGTTACGTTTGACAAGTGTCAGATTCATTTCCTTAGGCGCGGTTACGGCCTCATGATTTCAGTGGGGGGAAAAGGGACAGGAAAATGGATTGGTTTGTTTTGTATTGTATGTTCACATTAAAGGTGTCTAAGACTCTAAGAACTAATCTGACTTGCGAGCATGCTTTCAGAAGGGAACATAAGTTGGGGACAATCTTGTACTGCTGACCTCCTGGTCCTTACTTGGTCATCATTCTCTTTCTCTCTCTCTTTTTCTCTCTTTCTCTCTCTCTCTCGTACTCTTCAGGAGGTAAAGATCGGCGCAGTGGCCTGATCCTGACGATTCCGCTATGCACAGAGCAGACAAGCATGGAGGAGCTCAGCTCCACGCTGGACTACCTGCTTGGCATCCCCAGGTCAGCACACTCCCATCTCTTTTATACAGCATCATGGGTACATGCTGATCTGTTGAATATTTAAGTTATGTCAGTTTTTTTTTTTTTTTTTGTTGTTCGTGTATTGTTGTGTATTAGCACCAAAAGACAGAGGGGTGACGTTCGCTAAATTAACATTGATCTTTACGGCATCATGAACATAGCATAAATATATTTAAATTTCTTCTTTATTATTATTACTGTTGCTTCCTTCTTTGTAGCAGCTCCTGCTGCTTCATTCCCTATTGGGATTGGTATCATCAGTCATCCTTTATTGCTTCAATATTAAACATTTTCGGTATTGATTTTTTAAGACCCTCTGAGCATTGCCTTCGCTCTGTGCTTCTAAAAGGTTTTTGATGCATCGCTCTCCTCTCTTCCGATCTCGCCAGTTGTTTTGTAATGTGTTTGCCAGGGGAAGATGTATCCCCTCTTAACCTGCTTCACCCTAGCAGCGACACCGCATGGCAAAACGGCTAAAGTGTTTTTGGTTTGCAGCATGCGAAGGAGCAGAAACCGTTTCATATTAATACAACTGTGGCTTATACAGGCAGGAGCACCCTTTCAGATTCACACACTAAGAGTTTTATGAAGAAATCATTTACACAAACGCGTGGTTCAGTGCTCGCATCGGATTGGTCTAAAGGTTTGCGTTGTTTCCGTATAACAGCGAAGACAATTCCATCTGTAACACGAACGATAGGTTAATATTAACACGCTTGTTCTCGTGAGTTATTAACTCTATACACAGGGACTTGTACAGTGGACACCGGACAACTTAAGACTGACTTAAACCCCTGTTTGTTATTCTTATCATCAATTTGTTTTTCTTTCTTTTTTCCCCTCTCAGGAGATGTAAGAGAGATGTGAATGAATAACTGGTTGTAGCTGGTGTAATGTAGGTTTGAGCAGGAAGTTACTCGTCGCTTGAATGGTGCATTACATTAGATCTATTTATAAGCAAAACATCTTCATTCATTCATCTTCTATACTGATTATTGTTCAGAGTCACAGGAAGCCTGAGTACACCCTAGACACACCCAACACTCACACACTACAGGTAATTTGGGAACACCAGTTAGCCTAATCTGTATGTCTTTTGGACTGTGGGAGGAAACCCGAGTACCCGGAGGAAACCCACTAAGCACAGGGAGAACATGCAAAACTCTACAAAGACACGAAGTGGGAACCAAACCCTCGACCTTGGAGATGGGAGACCACAGTGCTAACCACTATTCCACCGTGCAGCCTATAAACAAAACAAAGGGAATAAAACACTTTCAGACGTGTGTGTTTTAAAGGGAATAAGTAACTTTGGGGTAGTAAAAGTATCCTACTGCGTGTCATGCGTTAGTTTTGAATGGCAGTGCTTTTTAGCGTGTTGCCCTTTAGGCATCTCTTCGGCTAAGTTAAGTGAGGAATGAAACTCGTGCATGCTGTTATAGGAAAATAATCAACATCTTTCCGGCGTAAGTCACCCTCAAGCAATGTGACGCGTTTTTGTCCCTCTTATACCACATCAATGTGCAAAACAATACTTTTAACATTACGTGTTATATGAAGTGTCCACTGTACCTGTTCTCGCTGTTACTATAGAAACCTACAGCGATGTGAAGTGATGAACCATCGGGTTCATTTCCAGAGTGTCTATTATATATGAGCACGCAGGAAGGACTTTGAGCCTCATGTAAGAATTCATGTAATTACTTTTCTCTCGGTTTTATTTCAGTCTTGTTTTTTTTTTTTTTTTTTAATCTTAAATTTAACACTCTCATGTCTGCTATTAATTATTAAACGTGTCACATGTTCCCGTGTTGCCACGCGCGCTTCTCTCCGATTGCTCTCCGCCGATATTGTATAAGCGATTTAATGAGCCTGGCGTCTGATCACAGACCCTTCAGACCGATCCAGAGTGCCATTTAAATGCCAGCCGAGCCGTGCTGCAGTCCGACACGCCCCTTCGTTTCAGAGCTGGCCTGTATTCTTGGAATATTTGAGTCGGTGCTAAAATATCACCTTACTTGGCAAACCGATGAGCGTGGATTTTTCAGTGCATGTAGGACAGAAACATGGTGTGAAAGGTTAGAGCTTGTTCTCATTCTCTGGTAAATGCACATCATTGTGTTGCTGAGTGGAAATGTTGGGGCCTGCCTCTCTTTCTGTTGATTCATTTTCTCTTTGGTTGGTTGTTTTGTTAATTTCCAGCAATCTCTCCTGTCTCGAGTTATTTCTGTTCATATTGCAAATTTGTGTAGGTTCTGTTATGATAAGAAAAATTAAAAACATTTAGCAAATTCTTTTAGTATTTTGTATCATTAAGCTTCTTTTAATACCTGGATCCACAATTTATAGGTTAGTGGTCATGCACCTTCCAGACTGTGACTTGATTGCACAATGGTAAGCTCTTGATTGATCAGTTTGCTTTTTTTTTTTTTGTCATCTTGCACGAATATTTGTCAAAGAGTTCTCACACTTGAGCTCAAATGACATGGGTTTTGCCGACAGTGACTGCGTGTTAGCAAACCTTCACATTCCGATGCCTCATGGAATCGCTGTTTTCATTCATTTCTTTTTTTTATTTGTCATTTTCTCTTATTAATACCTTTTATACAGTAAATCCCTGACTTAAGAACATTCGAGTTATGAATGTTCACAGATGCAAATGAGCCGCGGTTCTATGAACGTTCGTAGATGCGAACAAATTGCAGAAGTAGCTTGTGTGTATTATGCAAAAAGTAGACAATATTACCAATATTTACAATTGTATACAATATTTTCAGTGTGTAAGTGAATGTAAAAAAATGTCTGGTATATTGTATGTGTGTGGAGGTGCGGGGTAAATAAGTCAGCCTCACCGGTTTCAATAAATCCGTCCAGAAGCACGATGATGGGAAAATGGTTATCCTTTAAAGCTGTCTTGACGGTGAATTTCCTCAAAGAGACAGTCCAATACAGTGGAAAACTGTCAAGCGCCATGCAGGTTACGGTTTTTGGCCACATGTTGGCAGTGTGAGGAATAGGAACATGTGCACGCCTAGATTTAGCCAAGTGGATTGGTATGCTTTACGTTGTATATTCGTATCAAAGCTGTACAAGACTGTGTCGCACTTGAGAACAAATCCGACTTACAAATGTGCTCCCAGGAACGGAACTCATTTGTAAGCCGGGGACTTACTATACATCTTTCTCTTGACCTTAGTCCCATTATCAAACTCTGTCTTTTCTAATCATGCGGCTATGTCTAATTTTCTCTCTCTCTCTATCCATTTCTATTTCAGTCTTTTTAAATTTCCCAGTTTTGTGTGTTTTCACAGTGACAAGTGTAAAGCACGTGGTTTCACAGTCATCGTGGACGGCCGGAGATCTCAGTGGAACGTGGTGAAGACGGTCGTTCTGATGCTGCAGGTAGGAAGAAATATGTGTGTGTGCACGTGCATGCTTACACTCCAAGTACAAAACATATACAGCGACACACTTCCACTTGAATGTCAGAGGAAGCATGTTTCCGACATTATCAGCTAATAGTTTGTGCAGGAAGTAGGCCATTGTGTTGTAGACTGAATTGTTTCCCACGTCTGTGTGTTAATTCTTCCTTCACTTCACTCCTAAATAATGAGCTTGCAGTGCAGAAAAGGATAAAGTCTGGTCGTTCTGTAAAGCCAGAATAGAATGTGTCTACACCTGGGTTTAGTAAACAGCTACAGGTTAAGAAGAAGCACAGAATTAAACGGGTTCAGGGATTTTCTATCTAGTGCAATACCAGTTTATATAGTGGTGTCAGTGTAGAAGCATGTGGCATTGTGTCTCAGTGAATTAATTTCAATAAATTCTGTGGCTTACATTGCACACTTGTATACTATTTATTAGAGAACTATCATTTAGCAGTTTAGAATAAGAATTGAAAAAAACTACAACAAAAAAAAAACAACTCAAGGTCTGTTTTCTCCTTGAGTAGTTAATACTATGAGTGTATGTTAAGGGTCTTCGATGAGAGTCACTGATCATAACCTTAAATCACAATGATGTCGGGAAGATTTAAAAAGAAACTGAGCTTGTCAGTCACTGTTTAAACAAACAAACAAACAAACAAAAAAACAGATGGCGAGGAGGATTTTGAGCACGTGCTAGTGTCAGTGTGTACTTTGGGTGTTTACACATTTTATTTTGAATGTATTTAAACACTCAAAGTGCCTGTTAACGACAGGTTTAAATGCAGTTAAATCACTGTATAATTATAAACTGAAAAAGGTTCAGAGCATGATCGGGGAGAGAAACATTTTGCGGGGAAAAGGGAAGTATTAAGCCTCATCCCATAGAGACGCGTTACTCTTCTCCTGCTTTCTGTTGCATTAGGCAGAGCTTGTAGCCCTTGACCTGGATTTTTCAGAAACACTTGATTCTATTCAGCAATGGCAGATCTCTCCCTTATTTCCACAGGCAGCACTGAATAACAGTGTCGAAGAGCATTTCTGCCCAAAATTGGTCATCTCTTTCGTGCCTGAGGGGAACGGGCTGAAAAACAGACCTCTCCGCGTCTGCTTCTCATTTGGTGTCACAGTTCACTTCCAGGTTTTTATCTTGAGAGGAAGAACTGGCAAAACTTTTCAGCTGATGTACAGCCCATCTCAATAGATTACAAAATTGTAGATTCTAGATTCATTACATGTCAATTCAGATATTTTAAGCCTTTTTGGGGGCTCACAGGTCACAAATGAAGAAAAAAAATCCAATATCTCAAAATGTTTAAATATTTCACTTCAAGTTTGAGTAAATTCCTACGGATTCCTATTTAGCTTAGTACATTCAACCACAATCATGGGGAAGACTTCTGACTTGACGGTTGTCCAGAAAAACATCACCATCCACACAGAGGGTAATCCAGAAAACGTCATCGACAGAAGGGCTGACTGTTCAGAGTTTTGTATCGAAGCATATTTATGGAAGGTTGACTGGAAAGCAGAAGTGTGGTAGAAAGAAGTGCGTTCTAGAATAATATAATAGAAAGACTTTTTCAGGTTTGTCTTTACATGCGAAATTTAAATTGGCCAAGTTTTCATCTGAACGACAATTAAGATCATTCAAAAGATTTGAATTCAAAACAGTTAGACACTACATAAAAAAGGGCATGAAATTGTATTTAACCAATGTGTTTCTTTTTTTTTATCTGATAAAAATATAAATGTGTATGCATATTTACAAAAACATGAAGGATGGATCGAAAGATAAGAAGCATTAATTATTATGAAAAATGGTGTTATATGATTCTGTCTGAAGATTCACATTTTCACCTAGGTGAGATCTTTTTAGCACCATTGCCATGTTTTGGCCGAGTGCATGAATTAAACTTTTTTTTCAGACTTTGTAAATATCTTAGGAAATATGAGATACTGGATAATTCATTTTCATGAGCTGTAAGCTGTAATTAAAACAAAAAAGGCTTGAAATATTAGAATTTGCGTGTACTGAATTTGAAGTACGAGATTCACTTTTTTAATGAAATTGTGTGTGTGTGTGTGGTGGGGGGGTTCTAAAATATCTTACTGAGATGGTTTTTTTATATGGAAATGATTTATGAACTAGAAAATGATCTCAGGGACAGCTCGATTTGCAATATTTTATAGTTTTATTAACTCCATCCGCGCACACAGGGCTGATCGATAAGCTGATGAGCCAGAGCGTTCGGAGTTTATAGAGGTGCCGATATTTATGCTTTCCTTCAGCCGTTTGCACTTGCAGACAAAGGAGCTTTCAGACCAGACATGTGTCCACTTGGCTGTTAAGAAAGACAGTTTACTGATTGGACATAAAATAATTCCTCCTCCTGTCCATAAAACAGATTTAAACTAGGTGAAGGCTACCTCACGCTTCCTTCAAGACACCAGTCACAGCCGGTCACCATAGCGCACACACCATCAACCATATTACACCTACACATGATCACCGACACCAGTGATTTTCTTTTACATGGCTCTGTGTGTGTGTGTTTAGAATGTGATCCCAGCTGAGGTGTCTTTAGTGTGTGTGGTGAAGCCTGATGAATTCTGGGACAAGAAGGTGACCCATTTCTGCTTCTGGAAGGAGAAGGACAGGCTCGGCTTTGAGGTGAGTGCTGTACTCTCTCTCTCTCTCTCTCCCTACTAGCTAGTCTCCCTTGCTATATTTTTTTCACTCTCTCTGTCCTTCCTTTGCTCTTGCATTTTCATTCTCTCTATCCTTACTCTTTCCTCCTTTCCTTTCTGTCCCACTTAATCAGCCTTTCTTTATTTTCCACATTCTCTCACACCTTTGCTCTTGCTTTCTTGTTCTTTCCACCCTTTTTTTTCTATGCTCTGTCTTTTCCCCTTTGACATTCTGTCTCCCTCCTTCTCTTATTCTCAAGCTCTCCTTCTGATCCTCCCCTGTCTTTCTCTCTCTCTCTATCAGTTCTTTTTGTTCTCCCTCTCCTTTTTTCACTCTCCTGCTCTCCCTCTTAATTCTTATTCTCTCTCCCTCTCTTATCTCTCAATCGTTCCCCCCCCCCCCCCCCCATCTTGTTTTTCTCAGATTCAAAGATGCTTTATTGACCTGACAAATATTTACATTTGTATTACCAAAGCTTAAAAATAGGGCACAAGAAAATAACAGGAGTAGATATGCAAAAAAAAGGAATAGCATGAAAAGAGTAATAAATGTATATAAAATAAAAGCAGTACGAACATTTAAAGATGACTCTTGTGAACTTTATAAAAAATAATAAAATAAAAAGCATATATATTCACTCTTTCTTGATTCTCTTTCCTTTTCTGTATGTTTTTCTTTTTTCTTTCTGTTCATTGTGTGACCAGCAGACCGACTTGTCCTCTGTGCATTTCTAGGGATTTTTCTCTTTTGTCTGAAATGAAAATGATAAAATGAGGGTCAGGCAGTTGTTTGCAAATACATTAGTGACCCAATCTCAGTGCAGTTAATGAGTTTTTTTTATATATAGATATATATATAGAGAGAGAGAGCAGCTTGTTTTGTTTCCTCACATCCCTTTAAATATTTAGATGTGGGAGATTTTTAGTGTGCAAGTGTTCAGGGTTTTATATGTTGAACAGTTTTCACAGTTCTGCATCATTAGTACTACGTGCAGTACTTTCTGTACGTCTGTTTTTAGCAAATTTGACTTTTAATGGCACTCTTGTCATTTTTGAAAAAAGACAATCCAGGTTCCCCCCTTCAACCTGAGGAAGGTTTTAAAATCCTTCTTCTCCAAAAAAAAAAAAAAAAAAAAAAAGGAAAGTTAGATTTCTTTTTAGTTAATCCGATACTGATCAGGAACAGGTTTCTTTTTCACGAAGCACCAGTCGGATAAAGTTCACGTCTGATATTGGGCATGTAGTTAAGGATCTGCTCTCGACACGTCGTTTCTCTACACTACGTACCGAGCGTGTGTGTTCTTGGAAAATGTCAGATGGCGCCGCAGGTACAGTCGGAGGCACCCTGCGGCTTCCTGCTTTATAACGAGGTGATTTTCTACACCGACTGAGTGTAATGGACCGTAATGATGAAATGAAATCAGGCAAGAAGCAATTATTTCCCACTGCTGTACACAAACAAGTTGTATAATTTCCTCCAGTCTAATGGCTGCTTTTAAAGGATAAAGGATTGATCTAGATCAATGTCCATGTACATGGCTATGTATTGCAGTGATCTGTGTACTTGAGTCAAGATCAAGACTACGAGATGTGGCTGTGGTAAAGACGCAGGTTATGAGGTTGGTTGTTATGCAGGAGGTTATTAACCTTTTAACCTTTTTTTTCTTTTTTCTTTTTGACCACATCATTCATGGATAACTTGCTTTAGTGGCAGAGTCTTTTTCAAGTTGTTTAACTTGTTTTAACTTGTTTTCTTGAACAGATAGGCATCAGTGTTTATAGTTACAACCACAGCCCCTAAAACCGTCTAGAGACAAATCAGCTAGTGCTGTAGAGGCATATTTAGTGTAGGCGTAAATATCCTCATCTAATATCTCAAATATGTTTATATTATTAGCTATGGATTTATTCTACAGCACCATGTGCAGTAAAAGACCCTCCTGTGAATTGCTCATTATTTATAATGAATAGTTTGCGATTGTAATCAGGGATTCGCTAAATAAAAAAATAAAAAAAATTCCTCTCTCTCTCTCTCACACACACACAGACACACACACACCTATGTTCCCAGAAGGCACCTATAAACTGCAGCTGATGAGTTTAAACACCGGTTATACTGTATCACAAATGTCGTTTATTTAGTAAAAGTAAATAATCTTAACAATGATAAAACCATGAACTTATTTCTTTTTTTCACAGCTTGGGTATTTTTATTGAATTATATAAATATATAAATGTATATAGAGCTGGGCGATATACCCTATAAATTGAATCTCGATTTTTTTTTTTTTTAGACCAAATTCGATTTTCGATTTTAAAATGATTTTTTTTTGCTTAAAATAAATAAAAATAAAATAAAAACAGACCGTATAGGTTTTTTTTTTTTTTACAATTATTTACTTAAGCAAAACGATATAACCAAACATTACCTGCGTATTTGGATTAAAAGGATATATATTAAATCACTTAAACAATTTTGCAAACCACATGCAACTGACATGCTGAATAAAATCAAACAGGAGCCTGACAGCATTTTACATGTTTGTTTTTTTTAACTGTGTATCTGGGCATAATGTCTTTAGCGATATAACACGACACAACATCAGTGATATCTTTCCATCGAAGCTCCTCTTATCATATGTGCTACAGTGTGGAAATGTGCTCCGTGTTTTCTCCTGGCTTTTAGTCGGTGTTTTCGCGCTGCCGCTTGTTCTGTTTAGGTCGCAGCGTCAAACACGACGATGATTCAGCAGTGTGTCTCTGTTTGAGGTGCGCGAGGAAATTAGCTTCCTTTAGTTGCCACAAACTTCAGACAGATTCTACACCGGGCTTCAGCTCGTTCAATGTGTAAAGTTGCGAACCCGAATAATTTCCATACGACTGAAGAAACCGTGCCTCTGTTAGACACGAGCTCTTCGGTTTCATCAGCGCGCGCTGCCATGTTGTATCTCGTATTTCCCACGTGTGAGTCACAGAGGGGCGTCGCAGAACTACAGAAGCTCGCGGTGCCGCACCAAAGTGCAACTGTAAAATCGATTTAAAACTCTCACCTGTGAGTGGTTAATTAGGCGCGTCGTCATGTGGGTGGACAGTCTTGCCTCTTAATTATTCTGCCATTGGTGCAATAAAAATATATCTAATAATTGAATAAAAAAATTGCGATACCTCGATTTAAGAAATAATTAAATCGTCTTAAAACGTAAATTCGATTTAATCGAAAAACCGCCCAGCCCTAAATGTATATATAATAAGCAAATATGTGGCTAAATATATATGCTTTAAAATACCCTTAATTTTTCCCTTTGCAGTTTTTTTTTTTTTTACTTTTTTGATGGTTCACTGAGCCAGAAAAAAAGAATATCCTGCTCAAAATATCCTGCGTTTCAGGCAGGAAATTCAAACTGTCCTCGCAGCACAACAAAAGTCCAAGGGGTTGAGCTGGACCTGACCCGACCCGACCTCCTCCTATAGACTCATCTAAACTATTCTCAGGACACCGTACAACACAAAAACTCACTTATCCATCCTGAAACGCTCAGAGTTGTCACCATCTCCTGGATTTCAGTATAAACTTTGCCCAGTTAGGCGGAGCTGGGGCATGTCTGACTCCGCCCCATAGATTTTTGATTGTACTGTAAAGAAGTGACAAGTTGAACTGGAGTCCCACCAGACGGCTTTTGGAATATTGATGGTAAAAGTGATCGTCACACATTTAGCAAAGGCTTTGATGATTTTTTTAAATTAATTAATTAATTAATTTATTTATTTTTCTCAGCGATCACTTCTGCCTCTTAGGGAACTGTAGAAACCTTTTCCTTGCTTAAGGTATTAAACTTGAGCTGGTGATGGCAGCAGTTTAGGAGTTTTGAGCATTCCTGTCAATCATGCATCATGAGGAACGTCTGTCCTCCTGTTTGTCAGCCCTGCATTCTGTCTCAACATGAACAGATAATGTCTGTGTCCTTCCAGAAGAGTCGCGTCCTTATATCTGCCATGTAAATGCTTGTGTGTGTGTGTGTGTTGGAGTTGCCATTTAATTTGCACGCCACCTGTTTCAGGACTGTAATGTGGGCCAGCGCTCCCCCCGGGCCGTTTTTTTTCCCCCCCCCCTTCCCTTCCGGCCGTTCTGCTGAAGCAGATGGTGCCGTCTGGACTGGAACGGAGGTCGCCGTACTGATTGCGGGCAGAGAGGTGACCTGAATGGGGATAGTCAAGGGAAGACCTAGAGTCGTCCTCACCAGCGACCTACAGTCCAAAGAGGGAGAGGTTTACCGCAGACCAATAACAGTCATACGGCACAAGCAGCTTCCTCCACTTCCTCAACTGTCTCCTAAAAAGCTGACAAATCCTCTTTTTGGCATCCATGTTGAACCATACGGGGGATGAGAGGCACTCCCTCTCTCCCTCCTTCACTCTTCTATCTGCCACTTTGTTCCCAGAAGACTGGTTATTCCATCACATTTCTCTGCTAATTGCATGTTCTTTTCTACCCCACCAGCTTAAGAAGTGACTTCTACAGCAGCTGGCTCTTACCCAGAACCCTGTGCTGCTGCATGTAGTTTTATAGGAGGAGGTGGAGTGCTTTAAGTAGCTTGTTTTACTGCCAAAAGTTAAGAGCCTATGATTTCCTCAGCTTTCAGGCAGATTAACTTCTCTCTCATGTAAATATAGATATTCAGATTTTTCCAGCTGTGAGAAAAGCATTTTTTAAAAATGCATTGCACAAATCATTCTACATGGAATTCTACATTCTACATGGGATTTCTAAAAATCAACCAACCGGATCAAATGTTTATCAGGTTCATGTTTACCTGATCATCATAGCCATGAGCTTGTTGAACATCCCGGTCCTGATTTAGTCCACTTTTGCGGTCATAATGAGATCTACTCTTCTGTGATTCCGTTGTCGAGTAGACTTTTGTCAACCATATGTCCCAGTTCAGTACAACGTTTCAATGAAACAAAACAGCATTCCTCCAGGACCAAGGTGCTACATACAGTACATACAACATAAATTAACAGAACTAACTGGCTAATTAAGACACCTTATTAGCTGACTACCTAAACTGACAACCTAAATTAACAACTGTCAAAGTGCTTTACAAAAATACAACGTAGTGTACGTGCAATTGTGATGAATTCAGCTATCAGGGGAGAATTAGTGACTCTGATGTGTTATGTGAGGAGGCTCCAGTTCAGATTCATTCCAGGGATGTTCAGTTATCCGTTGTTCTCCGTTATCACCCAGATGAGGAAGGGTTCCCTGTTGAGTCAGGTTCCTCTCAAGGGTTCTTCCTTGCAATTGGTTTTATCAAGGGCAATCTGATCATTTATAATTTATACATAGTGTCTTGCAAAAATATTTATATTCCTCAAACCATTCCACATTTCGTCACATTACAGCCACAAACGTAAGTGTTATTTTATTGGGATTTTATGTAATTGACCAACACACAGTGACACATAATTGTGAAGTGTAAGGAAATTGATTGATAAATAATTAGCAAATTGTTTGTTTTTTGCCGTTAAAAATCTGTAACGTGGAGTAACCTGACTCAAAATGCAGACAAAATACCACTGTGTTTTTTTCAGTGTTGTCGAGGTATGGATGTCCGTCATTATATCCATATATACTGTACATCCAGAGGGAAAATTATACTAAGCAAATGTGTCACGGTACATAAAGTATGGACAGAAGTTTGTGGATTCCTGACCATCGCACCCATTTGTGGTTGAGGTTGTAACACTAGAGCATGCGCAAAGACATTCTGTACAATTGTCTCCGTTCAGTTTCCCTTCACCAGAATTAGGATCATCCTAAACATCTTTAAGATAAACTGGAGCACCAATTACACCTAAAACCTCCTCACTAATGCTCATGAAGCTGAATGATCACTAATCGTCACAGCTGTGCTCGAAAAGTCTAGCAGGAAGCATTCACGGAATAGCAAAGCTTATTGTAAGAGCAAGGAAGAAATACATCTGAAGTGAGATGTTCAACAAGCGCGCGTGCGATGGTCCAGTATTCGCAATCCGTTGGCCGTATAGTGCATACGTAGTAAATATGATGCATCATGTAAATGATGCATGTTATGATTTCTGGGTCTCCCGTGTCCTTTATAGCCGAGTTTACCGCTACTTTTAATTTCCTTTCCGAAACCTAGGATCTTCAGTGTCTAATTCTGACTGGCGTTGTCAGAACAACATTCTCAATTACATTTATCCCTATATCTCCACCAAAATACCAACAGGGCTTAGCAGTGTGTACAGAGGAGCTATACACATCAACAACTCTAAACTCAAAATCTGTTGTTGCTGCTCGCTCTAAACCGAAGGGAACAAAATTGCCAAGTGGTGTAGGTTTTTTTTTTATTATTATTATTTTTTTAAAATTGCCATATACATAGTTCAGGTCTTTTTTTTCTTTCTTTTTTTTTATTTTATAAACCACCCTAATGTCTAGCATATGTGCGAAGTTGAAAGCTTAATTGGTAGAGGATTGAAGAAATATGTCTCATGGTAAATTGTCAAGGTTGTTTCAAATACAAGCCGAAAATGAAATGTCACAATTCAGCAATAACTTGATTTAACGGGATTTTGCTGTGGAACAGGGAGCAATGTGTTTGCATTTAGTTTCTCTCTTCTCACTCCCTCATTTTTGTATATATTTTTTTCCTCCAGAGCCAAACCACATACAGTCGAAACTAATTTTCCACTAAAGCAAAATGACTGCCTTCCAGTTAGTGAACTCCTCCAGTTTCTGGGCATCAAAAAAAAAAAAAAAAAAAACACTTTGGAGCATTCACACAATTTGAGTTCATGATTTGTCTGCCTCTGTATCAACGTGGAATTTTGAATCACTGTGAGCTGCGGCAGCCCTTATTAAGAAATGGTGCTAATAACACATTGAAGAGACACCACTTCACAGAGGAGCCGTTTCACTAAAAGGGCATCGTGTCTTTCTTAAATGTCGGATCGATTTATGTAAAATAAATTCAGATCATTACAGTCCTTTTAAAATTTATTTATTTATTTATTTTAACCTATTTTGGGAAGTGTCCATCAAATTTGACCTCTGCATTTATTCCCAAGCCTTATTTATATTCTTAATCGGAGTCTGTGCTTCCAGGCCTGTTCCGGGTCAGAGTATTTATGTTGGTGTAAATTGTTAGAGTAGAGTTCAATAACTTGAACAAGTAGGATATCACAAGACCATCCTATTCATGTTACACATACGCACACACTGGGATATCAGAGTTGAAGAGGCTAAATACAAATGCACACCACAACTTTTCAGATTCACTTTTCCTTCCACTTCACACACAATTATGTGCCATTTATGGTCGATCACTTAAGATCTCAACAAAATTAATTTACATTTATGGTTGTAACGTGACAAAATGTGCAAAGACTTTTGAAGAAAAATGAATACTTTTGCAAGGCGCTGTATGTGTAATTTTATTCTCATTAAAAGCTCTCATATATTCAGGGCAGTGGTGGCTCAGAGGGCTAAGGCACTGAGTTACTGATCAGAAGATCGGCGGCTCGATTCCCAGCTCAGCCATGTTGCCACTGTTGGGCCCTTGAGCAAGGCCCTTAACCTCCAGGGGCGCTGTACCATGGCTGACCCTGCGCTCTGACCCCAGTTACGCTGGGATAGGCGAAGAAGGAATTTCACTGTGCTGTAATGTATATGTGACAAAATAAAGGCTTTACTTTACTTCTAGACTTATTACATGTAATGTGAAATATATCAAGCCTTTTAGGATAAAATTTATACATGTCGTAACATTTAAATGTTCACTAAAGCCAATCAAAAATGTATCAGTACAGAAATGCTGAACAGTAATGTTAATTTACGAACTCTTCTTTTATGAACGCTTCTTTAGACAGTCAGACTGTAGAACTGACCCAACAATACAGACGAGCTGAAGGCTGCCATCAAAGCACCCTGGTCTTCAGTAATGTCTCAGCAGTGCCACAACCTGATCACCTCCACTTTCTTTCCATTTACAAACATTTTTACATTTACATGCCTTTCTACAGGTATTAGTGTTGGTATTACTTCACAAACAATACTGGGTTTGAATTTGCACCGTAGCGTCTTTAATCTGTAAAGCTGCTTTTTTGTGAACAGTGCTACACAGATTGAATTGAGTTAATGTTTTATAAAGCTGTATCATATTTGTCTTGGAAACAGTGGAGCAAGCGTTTGTGTTGTTAAGGAAAATGTAAAAATGATCAGCACTGTGGTATAACATTGGCCGTACATACTGTATATATGCTGTCGGATAAGATTTAAAAATGAGGATCTGTTTTTGGTCAGAAGTGTTGACTCAGCTGAGCGTAACTAAACATTCTTCACTCTGGTCCAGGCAGCTGCACAAGTATTTTATTTATTTATTTATTTAGTTAGTTTAACACTATGTTTTACACCCATTCCTTGTGTCGTTGTTTACACCGTTAACAGTTCTATGTTTAGATTGGAACATTTGTAAGCATGTGCTAAATGAATAAACGTGCAACAGGCCCCTTGGCTTTTCTGGGTCAAAGGAGACACGTTTGTTAACTGGTTTTCCATCAGGCGCCTTTCATATGCGAGTAATGAACGTCGGTGATATTTACCGTAGTCGTCCGATTCCAACCCAGCGGACGCCTGTCTCACCTGCCGTCTCTGCCTTTAAATACCAGATCAATTATTCACGCGCGATTAACCTCACCTGACATTTCTGTCGAAGGCGTCATTATATTTCTCTTTTAGTTGCGTCTAATCACGAGATCGGTCACCCGCGGCAACCAGGTTTCTATTTCTGGCATTTAATGAATACAAGTGTTAATAACCGTTAATGACTTTCCAAATGATTAAAGATGCATTTTATTTATTTATTTATTTATTGACATGCAAAAATAAATAGTTGGAGCAAAGACACTCAGTTTGCTCGTACGTCAGATAGGGGTCCAATCAGTAACCGAAGTTGCAGACTAAAATCTATTAATCAAATCACGCTTGATTCTCACACAAATTGTGAATCTTTTAAAATGTAAGTGTTATTGTTTTCTCTCTCTCTCTCTCTCTCTCTCTCTCTCTCTCTCCTTTACTCTATTTATCTCTCTCTTATGCTGTTGTCGTCTCTACATTTTTCCAACTTGCTGCAACACACACACACACACACACACACACACACACACACACACACACACACAGGCGTGTCCTTTTCCCATGTACCTCAGTCTCCGGCCCTTCACTTCACTCGACCACTCGATTTTCTTAACCTAACGTCCATCGTTGCCACCCGCCATCTTTAAGCTTTAATTTTCCTTGAGTTTCTTTTAGATTTTGTTTCATCAGAAAAGTTTATTAAAAGACATTTTATTCTTTTATTAAATATTCATCTTTTGTTATATTGATATTCAGTTTCCACATGCACAAAACAACCGCAGGCTATTTTTAAACGCCGTATTTGTAATCCGATTAATCGTTTTTTAATAATCGATAGATTACTCGTTTACCGAGATGGGCTTTAAATCTCACGAAGAGATTTAATGGCATTTCCTCTGAAATCTTTGTCGCGTGTGTATTTTGTAGGTGATCCTGGTGTCCGCTAATAAGCTCACACGCTACATCGAGCCTTGCCAGCTGACCGATGAGTTTGGAGGGAGTCTGCAGTACGACCACATGGACTGGCTCAACAAGAGGCTGGTCAGTAATTATATATTATTATTATTTGAATACAGATTGTTACAGTGTAAATTCTTTATGAACTTGTGTTTGCTAAGCGGTGTCGAGGTTCATAGCACTACAAAGTGTCTCCTGTTCTGACTTACTTCATTCAGTTTATCACTACGCAAAAAAAAAAAAAAAAACACACTTGTGAGTTAAACAGTTCTGTTTTAGGTCAAAGCTTAAACCCTACGATGGCTTGTGTAATCGCCCTCCCTGAACATTTGTACGTCCTGTAGTGTTACAACATGTTCCACTTTTGGCTGTAATTACAGCCGCAGCTCTTCTGGGATATGACTGTCAGCTTTGCACATCTGGTTGTGGATGGAGCAAACATATCCTCATTTAAACCAGAGAGAAACGATCAGATCAAGTGTTTACGTGGCTAATGTCGACCTGATACAGAACAGATTATCAAAGGTTGATTCAGAAGGAGTTCGACTTCTCCAGTTTTTATTCCACCTGGGCTATAATTCGAATATTAAGCTCCATTTAAATGTACCTACTGACTTTTTGGTGGAAGCCCTGATCTATGACTGTACTGTATTTGAATTTTTTTTTCCCGTTATGGGTATAATATATATTGCTGGATTATTTATTTATTTTAAATACCAAAATGCAGAATTATTGAACCCAGAATTATTTTAATAGCTCCCTTGTCGTTCATGCTGCTGTTTTCTTTAGGTTTGTATAAGTGTATTTATATGAAAGTATCCAATGAGATATTAAAATAATTTTGATTTGGGTGGTTTCACAGTAACAGAAGTGAATCCATTTGCATGCACACATTTTATTTATTTATTTATTATTTGTGAATAATGTTGCAAACTCTATTGATTTTTTATTTTTAAGGATTGTGTACTATTGTCATGAATCCACAAAAGAAACAGATCTCCCAAGATCTTTCATTCCCAAGCTGCAGCACTACAAAATGTGTTTATTTATTTATTTTTATTTTTCTTTCCTCTGATGGCTAATTTTTCCCTGTATTCTTAAAATTTTTTTTTTCCTGTTTTATCCAGGTGTTCGAAAAATTCACCAAGGAGTCCACGTCTTTGCTGGACGAGCTTGCCACCATTAATGAAAACGAAAAGACCAGTCAGCCGGATAAGTCCAGGTAATCACTGTCGCCGTGTTCAGATTGATACGCTCCCGTTTCAGTTTTAGTGCTTTCTCTCGCTCTCTCTCTCTCTCTCTCTCTCTCTCGCTTTTATTAAACCATATTAAGTATTCATGAAGTCCTGTACTCTCGGATTACTCGAGTGCATCGCTGCTCTCGTCTGGCCTCTCAGCAGAATCTAGTGAATACATGCCGATAATGAGAGCAAGGGAAAAGGAGCACTTCAGGTTGTTCCGTAGAGTTCATAAAAGACTCGGAGATATGAAACTATGCCGGCTCATAACGGAGTCGTAAAAGCTCAAATAACTCCGAACTTGTCAGAATGTAAAGCAGTGCTGTTCAAATACAGATCTGCAGGCCCGGGGTCCAGCACAGTTTGGGAATTCTTCTACTTAAACCCAGCTGTTTCAGCTAATTTGTTAAGTGTTGGTGAATTACAAACTGTGCTGAATACAGACCTTCTACAACTGGATTTGAAAATCTCTGCTCATACTATATTATACAATATCATATACAATATAGAATAATACAACATTTCTTAATTGAATGGGAGCGATTTCACATATGGTGGTGATAGACGGTAACATCACTGGGGCATTTAGCTATTTGGATCACGTTGTTTCACAGGTTTTCTGATAATTGTTAATCACAGTGACTGACTGTCGCAGCAGCCCTGTACGGTCCGCAGTGCTGAGGAGAGAGCAGCTCCCTCTGCTCTCCACATATAAACCCACTCACGGAAACGCTTTGTGCAGTTTTGATATTAATTCATCTTTATTAAAAAAAAAAATATATATATATATATATATATTGGACTTTCTTCCAAGTCTTTTCCTGAATTGTCTCAGTGATGTTGTATGTTTCTAGCTACGAAGCTGACTAGCTTCTAACACAAGGCTGTATACCAAATCAATCTGTAACCCCTAATCAAGGGCACTACTTGATAGGTGGGACAATCAAGTGTTTATGCAGCCAAGCACACTAGCTCTTCAGTCAATACAGTTCGGGATTATTATAATGTCATTTTAATGCTGTAATTTTAGCTAGTCTACTTGTAGCATTTTTAATACCGGTGCCAATGGGTAAATAGTCTGCTATTTACTGTATACTACAGCACAGTCTAGAAGCGACAGCATATTTTGTGGAGTACCATGAGAAGGTAAGAGGTATCCGTCCCTTGGTAACTCGGTGATGCCACTGTGATTGACAGGGGAGAGAGAATATGCCCTGCCCACCCAGAGAGCATGTCTAAGTTACAGTTTTATGGTTTCAATATTTCTTTTATTATTTTTAATTCTTGCATCTGGACAGCAATAAAAGTTGACCAAAAGAGGAATGAGATTCAAGCAGATTGTATATTCTGTGATTGCTGTTTTTTTTTTAACCATGTGGTCATATGATCATCCTCCATTCACAACACGGTGTCTCAAGCAGTCAAAAAGGCGCTGGGGTAGGGGCTTTAATGACAATCTGAGGTGAACCGAAGTTTCAACAATTATCTGAAAATACAATAGAACAAAAAAATGCAAGTAACAGCACTCAAACCCTTTTTTTCCCCATCAAAGATGTCTTTTTGCATAGAAGACCAGATGACCGTATCCTGACTAAAATTTTCAACAGTAGATAATTAGGCTTGTAATGTTCTCAAAGGGAGAAAAACACAAATCTGTCCATTGTGAGCAGGGAGAAAATAACAGAGGAGCTCTTGTAAAGTAGCGAATTACAAAGTATAAGAATTATAGAATTATAATTAAAGAATTATAAAGTAGTGGCCCCATGTAAATTTAATCCAGTCTAAATAGGACTTAAGACAAGCAAGGTTTAGGTAATGTGTCTTTCTGCGGAGTCTTGTTGTGTGCTGTTCTCTGGGGAAAAAATGACTCATCATTTTGTTCTCCAAAAAAAACCTACATAGTAAATCGTCCTTGTGGTTAGGTGCATCAGAGTAGAATTATTGCCCCAGCCACTGGAGTCTCCATTATGTGCTTTTGTTTTTAAGCATGTGAAACGGTCATTATGTAAATGTTGCAAGTGTTGTTTATCTCCTGGTTTTTAGACCACGACATTGAATGTCAGGGCTCTGAATATATTCTGAAGACGTGAATAATAATAATAATAATAATAATAATAAATTGTTTTTGTTTCTCTCAACAGAACTTTGGAGTGTAACGTCCTGCCATCTTTCGACCCAGAAACTGTCCTGCAAACTGGTACGCCTTACTCTCCGTTCAAAAATGCACTTCAGGATGATCATAAAGAAACACAGTGTTGGAAAAAAGTCAGCTCGATAAGCCATATGATTTGTATAGTTTGAGGAAGTATTAAAATTTATAACCTTCATCCTGGATAGTTTGACTTTTTTTTTTTTTTTCTTTTTTCCCCTCCATGCATTCGGCACTCGTTCAAGTCACAGTCCTGTCAGAGTCTGAGTAATAATTTATAAAAACATTTCTGGTAAGCTTTACCACGACAGGATGTGACAAAAGCCGACTTTTCAGGGTGGAATTTAAACCAGTGTGTGGTTTCCAGAGCTGCAGCACACTGTTTTCCCCTGTAAGTGCAGCGTAGGGTGCAGTTTTCCTATGGCTGAAAGAAGCACTGTCTTCTTGCCATTACAGTGCAACACACACGCGCTCAGCTGAACAATGCCATTGTGATCTCGGATGACTCACAGTGAGTGTGCAAAGGCTGAGTACAGAATTCAGATCCTTCATTAGCTTTGTTTAGATTCTGTCAGCACAAGTGGATTCGTTATGCTTCTAGTCTGAGTGGCTTTTAAGGATTTTTCCTTACAAAAGTTGCTGTGAAGGAAATGCTGATAGATTGTGATGTTCTCAGTGCGAATTAACGAAAGCAGTCTTACTCATTCGGCTGAAGTGCTCCTTTTCGGTGCACTTGCCAGTCAGGAACGTTTACTCATCCTTGACCTTGTTTCTTTCTCACTTTTCTTCCTAAACAGCTTCAAATTCCACCTGTTTCACAGGTGTTGTTTATTTTTGCTTTCTCTGTAGATTCCCCGTCCCTTTTTTTCAACTTTTAATTTATTTAATAGCCTCAAATCTTTGTTTATGAATCTTTTCTGCTCTCTCGCTCTCAGGTCACGAGTTGCTGTCAGAGCTGCAGCAGAGGAGGTTTAACGGCTCCGAGGGCGGAGGCGGCGGTGGCGGAGGAGGAACGGCCTGGTCCCCGATGGACGATGAGCTCCTGGCTCAGCCGCAGGTCATGAAGCTGCTCGATTCCCTGCGCGAGCAGTACACCAAGTACCAGGAAGTGTGTCGCCAACGCAGCCGTCGCTCACAGCTCGACCAGATCCACACCAAGGTCATGCAGGTAACGTTCGCTCTTCCAGTGTTCTCCTGAACACCTCTGCGATAAACGGTAACGGAGCCTCCTCGACATCCCGATATCAGTACCTGACATTGCTAGTACCCTTGTAGCTTAATGATCAGAAAAGAGTGTGATAGTCAGGGGTCCATAAACTTCTGACCATAAAGTCTAACTTTTTTTTATTCTTAACCCTCTACCTGCATAAATAGATCAAGTCCTCTTACAGTTTCAGCTTTCTTGCGAATACTGCAGCCCTTCAGTTACATCATTGTTCCCTGGCATTGCTTCCTTGAGCTTTATCGAATGCTGTGTTGGGTTCCTTGACATTAATGTTGAACATTTACTTTGTGAAAAAAAAAAAAAAGAGACTAGATTTGTGTATTTCTGCAACAAGGATTGTTTAGCACCGATTTCTTTCTGGCACGATGATAAATCATCCTCCTACAGACGATCAGTTTACTTAAGAGAGAATTGCTGGTGGCTGCTTGAGGAAATAGCTGTATTAATCACTCAGGATTATCATTTCATCCAAGAGCCAACAAGTTTAATGGAGCGTAGACCACAAGCGCTACAGCCTCGGTCCAAGTATAGCTCTGTTTTTATCGGCTGGTTTGTGTTCAGGGGAATAATACATCTTTGTGATATTAGAAAAGGGAATTGAGCTGCAGCTCTGCAAATATTAACATGTCACCATTGGCTTTTTGGCCCTTTTTTTAATTAATTTTTTTATAGCTGCTGTTTGGAGATGCCCGGGGCTACACCCGAACACAGCTCGCAGTCAGCAAATCATTCAAGTGTAACAATGGGCATGTGTTAAATCTTATTACGTTTCTATTTCATTAAATCGGTTGTCCAAGGTATATTCTATGGAGAAATGGAGTGAGCACATGGACAATAATGTGAGTCTGGATTGAATGGCTCTGATGGACAATGCATGTTCACATAGAGTAGTGTGTAGGAGATCAAGACCCTATATCAAGCTGTGTGTAATTATTAGGCAGGCTTCTTTTCCTCAGACGAAATGGGCCAAAAAAGTAACGATCTTGGTAAGGAAGGCTGAAACCTGACCACCACAGAACGAGACACACAAGTTGAAATGTGAAGACTGGGCCAAGAAATATCTGAAAACCGATTTTTCAAAGGTCCTGTGGACTGATGAGATGAGTGTGACTCGTGACGGACCAGATGGACGGGCACGTGGCTGGATCAGTAACGGACACAGAGCTCCACTTCGACTCAGACGCCAGCAAGGTGGAGGTGGGTTACTGGTACGGGCTGGTATTATTACAGATGATGTATTTGGATCTTTTTCGGGTTCAAGATGGACTCGAAATCAACTCCCAAACCTACTGACGGTTTTTAGAAGACACTTTCTACAAGCAGTGTTACAGGAAAGATCCAAATCTCTCAAGAAGACCATGATATTTATTCAGGACAATGCTCCATCACTTGCATTGAAGTACTCCACTGCATGGCTAGCCAGTAAAGCCATTAAAGAATGAAGAATAATGACATGGCCCCCTTCCTCACCTGACCTAAACCCTATTGAGAACTTGTGGGCCCTTCTTAAATGGGCGATTTATAGTGAAAGAAAACAATACACCTCTGTGAACAGTGTCTGGGAGACTGTGGTTGCTGGTGTACAAAACATTGATGGTCAACAGATCACGAAACTGACGGACTCCATGGCTATATTGGCCATGTGATCGATTGATTTATTTTTGTCAGAAATGTTTATTTGTAAATTTTTAGTTGTTTATTATTCTCACTTTAACAGATGAAAAAATATATACAATTGAGATGGGAGAAAGGTTTGTTTTTTATTTAGTTGCATACTAATTCTGCACGCTAATAGTTGCCCAATAATTGTCCGCACACATTCTTCTAAGAAAGCCAAAACCTGACTTTTACTTTCTTAAATATTTAGGTTTGAGGTTTATCATCATTTTGGATTGATCGAGAGCACTGTAGTTGTTCAATAATAAAAATAATCCTCAAAAATGCACAGTGTAAGTAATGTCCCAAGACCATGGACTGTGTGAAAAGAACTGGACGAACACTCTGTGATGTAACCATTATGTTTTCTGAAGAGCTGTTTTGAAGCTCAAATGTTGGGAGCTCTGGCCCATCACGATCTTAGCGGCAGCTATCTCTACCTTAATCCCAGTTAATGGTTGGAACGAACAAATGGATGCATATTTATGTATGTATGTGTAGGTACAGTTAAACCTTGGATTGCGAGCATAATTCATTCTGGAAATGTGCTTGTAATCCAAAGCACTTGTATATTAAAGCGAAACACTGGAATTGTTTTTTTTGTGGGACTTTAACATGGGGAGAGAGAAGAACCATTGGCTTAGTTGTGATCACGTGACACTCGGCAGACAAAGCAGATACGTTCTACTTATAGTGCAAAACCTCGCTTGTTACAATTTGTATACAAATTTTTGTTTGTCTTGCAAAACACTTGCAGTCCAAGTTATTTGCAATCCACGGTTCCACTATATATAGATAGATAGAGGATGGGCGAAATGTTCCTTTAAGAGATCTTTCAAAGCACTTATGTTCTAATTATAAGAACCATCTGTTGCCATGCTGATCAATGTATATAGTGTTTCTGGCTAGCTTCAGGAAATTAATCTAGTCCTTATCCCGCGTGAAGAACTGCCGCTCGAGCAGAACAGCGTCGCGCCTGAACCACTTGCTCACAGATCCATTAGCGTCTCCTCACTCAGCAGATTCGCCACAGCAGTCTGTTTACTCTCTATGCTCTAATTCATTTAACAGCAGGAGGGAATTAAATTTGTCTTCTTGACTCTAATTCTCTCATGAAATCACAAATGCGAGTTAGCGTACATAGCGGAGGATCTCTCGAGAAACGGCTTTTAATTAACTCTCTCGCGTCAGCACGGGGGGAAAAAACTGTTTATTTAAAGTTGATCCTGTTTTCGTTCTCAGGCTCCACCGCTACATATTACATACGGTTTCCTCCGTGACGTGTTCAGAGCGCGTTTAAAGTGGCAGTTGTGTAACTAATTTACATCCCAAATAACGTCAATCAGAGCCAACAGCGTATCCCTTCACTTCTCCCTGATCAAATTGCTCCGTGGCGGAGGTCTGTGCAGCAAGCAAGAGCTAGAGTGACACTTCAGCAGCTTATTACTTATTCACGGTTGATCTGCTTTTCATTCTGAGAGGACTTTGATGGCTGTAATTATCCGCCCTCGTGAGGAGCGCTTAATTGTGACTTTACCGTTTAATTTTAGAAGCAGACGGATATCCATATTAATTCCCAGATCATGTCAGTCAGTCTAATTTGATCAGGTCTTGTTGGGATTTCTGCATTACCTGAAGGGTGTACTGGGGTGGAACTGGCTCATTTACTTGTGCTGACAAGTAAACTAAATGACTAAATCCAGTTGTTTTCATGTGTTTAATGTTGTTTTCAGTCATTTGTATATCAAAGCCTCGTAATGGAGAAATACATAAAAATATAAACTTGTACAGACTTGTAAGCAGTGGCAAACTGACCATACTTTCTGGAGCACACAAGAAATGCACAAATTCAAACACTCGCTCGCTCGTCTATACCGCTATATCCTGTATACAGGGATCGGGGAGCCTGTAACCTATCCCAGGAGACCTGAGGCACGAGATTGGGTACACCCTGTTCATGCTGATACACACACTACGGCCAATCTGGGAATGCCAATTAGGCTAATCTGCATGTCTTTGGACTGTGGGACTTAACAACAGTACCCAGAGGAAAACCGCCAAGCTCAGGGAGAACATGCAAATTCCGTTCACACAGAGCGGGAATCCAACCTGAATGCTGGAGGTGCAAGGCGACATTGCTAACCACTAAACCACTGTGCCACCCAAAGTCGAACACTTTTCTTTAAAAACTAAACAAAAAACAAGTCTTCATCTAGCTATCTTAAGTTGCTTAAGAACAACACCAGCACTGTCTAGCAAATGGTGCAAACAATGGTTCTTTTAAGTAAGTGATATTTAAAGGCTGTTTGAAACAGTTTGATGGCAAGGTTATTAATACAAATCAGTGAGCCCTTCTTTCTCCACAGAGTAAACGGGAGTGTCTAAAATGCCACCTTGAGATTTTATTCACAAAACTGAGTCCCCGTGTCATATGCAAAGTAACATCGGTCAACACGGCAGCTCACATCATCAGAAATAAAAAGAGGAAAACTTATTACCTTTTACACGAGTTATACCCTATATACACAACAACCTGCGGTGGGCCGAGTGCACAAATTCCATACTAAAAAAAATATTACCCAAGTAAAAGTAGAAGTCCTCTATTTAATTTTCTACTTGAGAAAAAGTACAAAAGAAGTCCGGTTCAATTTTAATTGGCATCATCAATCCTGGGTTTGTAATAGCTCACTGTGGCCTTTAAGTCATGGTAAGATATTTAAATATTGTGCAGTAAATTTTTCACTCATTGGAATTAATCGAATTAATCCCCAGCACTAGTTAAAGTTAGACTGTGTTTATGCCAATCATAACTCGCACCGAACCATAAGATATGAACACCTGTACTGTAAGATCCCCAGGTTTTTAATATTTATTATTCTGTTTTATATTCACACTTGTTTTTGTTGAAGTTATCATCACATTAAATACAAAGACAGTCTCTCTCTCTCTCTCTCTCTCTGCCACATTCAGCTTCATTCTTTGTATGTGTCGTTTATGTTTGACTCGGGATGTTTACTAAAAGCTACTAACGTTAGTTTCTTTAGCACCCCCTGCAAAATATGGAGAAGTCCGTTAAAAGTGGTTTGATATTAATCCAGCTGTCGGCTCCCGGGGGAAGCCAAAGCACGCCAAGGCTCTTTAAAGTAGACGAGCATATTGGTGCCATAATTGGCGAAACCTCAATCACAGGAAACGCCAGATGTTATCAGGGATAGTGACATGCTTCAGGAGGCTCAAAAAAAGATTGTCACACTCCATATGTGAAGCAGAAGGTAAGGCTTTAAACCTCACCCATTGGTACCTTTTTTTTGTTTGTTTTTATGTTTGCGTCTCTACAGTGCTACCTATGATGTACAGAAATAATCACAGACAATAAGAACATCACACTGGAAACACTTAATTATTTCCATAAAATTTCTGTGGTAAATGAGCTATGAAGCATATATAAATTTAAATTCTAGTGTTTTTATGATTTTAAAGCAAATTAATTCAGGCTTGTGTCTCCTTAAACTCAGTAGAGCTGTGCTATTATGCTAATTAGTCTGATTGAGCTTTTTTTTTTGTCGATTTGATTCATAGGAATAATGAGTCAGGTTCAGATTTAAACTTTTAAAATTTTGTTAAACTTACAACCATTAAATGGGTAAAATTTCTGTGTCCCTGAAGTAAAAAAAATAAAATAAAAAGTTACATCTGTTTTCCCCCAAATGCGAATACCCTCCAAATCCTTTTTGGTACTTTAAATTCTTTAAAACCTGTCAGAAATTTACCTGCTCAAACAAATAAAATTAGTGCAGTTAGGAAAAGGAATCAACTTTTTCAAAACTGTATTCATTTTTTTTTCCCTCATGAGAACTTTTCCTTGTGTCTGATAATGGAGTATTCACTACACAAATTAGTTTCATAAAGCTTGTTCAAAGGTGACACGTTGTTAACTCCAAAATGATTTAAAGTCATGCTAAACGTTAGGAAGCATGTTTAGGATTTAGAACCAGAGAGACGTTCGTGACATTTAGCAAGGAAGTCACGCTGACGGGTACACCAAAACTAATTAACTTTAGCTCTTGTGTAGCTCTGGGTCGTTCAAACCTGCTTGAAAATTCATGGTGTATCTTCTTAGCAAATTGGTGTGAGAGGTTTGATTTTGATGTGTAGCTGTATAAATTTTTCCCTTTTTCAAAAGTGTTAGTTGGCTGCTTAACGATACAGGCCTAGGAGAAAGAACATGTTTACTATGAGAAAGAGGCAGGGTGTAAAGTTAGCTGCTTATTATTTATGTGACCTGGTTTTCTTGGTCAGGATACAATTCAAGCTTCCTGTTCATGATGATGAGTTAAAGAAGAAAGAATACAATGAGAGACAGTGCTGTTATATGAAAATAATCCAGTTTTGGTGTGATGCAACACGACGTGAAGCAGCGTGTCACGGCCACCCTGAAATACGAGAGGCGTTCAAGTCAGGCCAAGACTTTTGATCGCGCAGAATAATAGAACACGGTTATGATTTATAAATTTGCTCCTATTGTTTCTCTATATAATCACCTTCTACAGTAATGCACTTATCCCAGTGTTTTATTAGTGCTTGGGTACCATCAAGGTAAACTCTGGCTTCCCAGGAACTCCTTTCATGGTCCAACCATGTGCAAATGTGATGTCATGACTGTACGGGGAGCATGGCAATAACTTCCAGCCGAGTTCCTGTAATGTGCAAGTGTTTTATTTTATTTTTTTTTGTGAATGATTGTGTGTACAGTTCCCACAGAGATGCGACTCTTCTCCAAGAGTGAAACCTTAGTTTTAGATTTCATGTATTGTCTTATACCCATGATAAACATTTGCACCCTCAAAATTTTTTTTCTTGTTCTCTGTCCCTCTGTCTCTTCCCTAAAAAACGAAAAAACTAAATCTGGTTCTATCTATAACCTATCGAAGATTTCTATCGAAATCTGTTTATTACTATTAGCTCCTGTGACATTTCATTGCACAGGTCCTTTCGAGTAAGCTGTTACCATGTCGATAACCTGTTAGTGAGAGCATGTTAATGGTAATCCATCATTAATCGAGCATGCTGTTCTACAAGCTGAACAATTAGATTTAAGAATATACTGATCTTAAGAATATGTCGTGATATAAATGGTATCAGCAAATGATTCATTACTGTATGCACAGTACAATCTAAGAATAGAGCTGAGAGAACGAAGACTTGCGGGTCATCTTTAACACCTTCACAGCGTTTCTCTGACAGTCCTGGCATTTAAACTCTTTCCTCCTGTCATTAGTCCATAAGCGCGCGCACACCGAGACGTCACTGCGCCTGTCACTGTTAGACAGTTAGTGGGTTATTGTGTTGGAACATTACATTAGTCTCTGTGAGATCCTCAGTGGTATTATGACACTGTGCTTTTTTTTTTTTTTGTCATCATTGTGTGTATGTGTAGGTGGTGAACTGGCTGGAGGGTCCTGGCACAGAACAGCTTCGCACTCAGTGGGGGATCGGAGACTCGATCCGGGCGTCACAGGCCCTGCAACTGAAACACGAGGAGATCGAAAGCCAGCACAGCGTAAGAACGCAGCCATTTTACCCTCACGCTAACACTTATCTCCTAAACAGCTCTCTGACTGATCTTAGTACATTTCAATTCGATTTGATTTGTATAGCGCTTTTAACAATTGTCCTTGTCGTAAAGCAGCTTTATACAATCAAAAGAATTGATTACAAACACACACACACACACACACACACACACACACACACACACACACACACACACACACACACACACACAGAGCCTGGAGTGTCTGCTCACACATGAGCAGCCTAAAAGTCTGAATATAAAATAGATTCACTTCTTAAAAAAAAACAAAAAAAAAACGAGAGGCCAAATCACATCTAGCGGCTTATATTTCGCACACACAGGTGATCTCATCACAGTTTAATTAGAACTGTAGTGATGCTCCAGGTTTGAAACTAATAGAAACGTTACACTTAAGCCTAATCAAATACCTTAATCTTTCTCTCTCTTGTTGTTGATGTTGATGCTATCAGACTTAATTGCATGATGGATGAATTGTTTACTGTGAATGTTACTAATATTAAATTAAAGAGCTATTTGAGCACTGGAGTTTTTATTTTTATTTTTTTTAAAGTTTGTATTGACAATACAGCTGTATTCACATTGCACTTAACCGTGATAGTCACTAATGCACACCCTCTAATAGCGTATTGCTTTAAGCATACTGCTATCATTTATTTTAAAAAAAGGGTAGATAGAATACTTTATTAATCCCAAAAGGAAACCATCTAGGTTTAAATATTGCAATGACAAATCATTGTTAATGATTGTTTAAAAAAAAAAACACCAGAATCATATCTAAATATATAACGGTAGGTCATATTTGATTTATTTTCCATTCAAGTAGACTTTTCAAGCACATTCAAAACATCACAAAAGATACATCTCTTAACAATTAAACATATAGGGATGAAACTGCAATAGAAAATAATCTAACAGGAATAAAAACTAATACACAGTGAAAATTGTCTAAATTGAAGGCAATAAAACTGAACTAAAAAGTTGATTATAGACTAAAAAGGAGAGCTATAATGTACACTTGCCAGAATGAAAAATCTTTTCAAGTTGAATTTAAACATCTGCGTGTAAATGGAGGTTTTAATTTAAAAAGAAAAAAAACAAAAGAAAGAAAAAGAAGGCATTGGCAGTCCCATATCTTAGAAAGCCCGCTGGATTGAGAAACGGGTAAAAATTGCTGAAGAGTACCTTCTGGAGGAGGGTCGAGGACAAACATTGTCTACCATGTAGCTCAAGGCCAACACATGTAGGGCTTTAAAATAAATAATGAATTGTGTAGTAAATCTGACGGGTAGGCTTTGGAGGGAAGCTGAGGTCGAGGAAATGTTCTCCCTTGTTCCTTGTTCAGTCAGAAGCCTGGCATAAGAACTCTAAACAAAGAGTTTTGCAAAGGAGAAAGAGCGGACTGAGTAACTGCTATATAAAGCGAGTTATAAAAGTCCAGGCAAATTCTTCTATCAGTACCTCCAGATTTTCCAGCCATCACTCTGATCTGGATGACCGAGTTTTTTTTTTTGTTGAGAATTTGTTTTCCAAAAACGTGGGATGAATATGAACAAGAGTATTGGCTGAATCCTAGACAGAAGGGTGATGTAAGAATGGCCAGGCTGGTTCAATAACTCGCACAACTACGTGATACAACTGTGTGCTGAAAAGCAAATCGGAATGCAGGTAATGTCAAACCTTGAACTGGTTGGGGCTACAACAGCAGAAGGTTTCACACAGACTACACTTCTGTCAGCCACAAACAGCAATGTGTGATTTTTGGTAAACGTGCGCCCACTGCACACTGTTATTTCCTGATGGTAACACGTTCACTTCTAACACATCGCCTGTAACCACCTGGTATTGATGTGAACTCTGTTTCATCGTCCCTGCTGGCTTCCGTCAATACCAGCCCATTGTTTAGACTACATTTTTATAACTAATCAATTGTTTCTTGCTTGCACACTGGGATATTTAAACTAGAGTGCATAAAAATCCATACTTGGAATTTCCTATAGAAATAAATAGGTTTGCTTTACAGTGTTGTGTTCTGCAGAGCACCGTCTCTAAACTCTCATCACCTCACGAATAAATCGACTTGCAGGATTTGTTTTGTTTCATCAGATGACGATGACAAAAGGTGCTAGGTCTGTCCATTAACACCTCTTATGAGGAAGTGACATGCAGATTAATTTTCACTTCATCTAATTCACCACGAGCTACTTGTGCATGCTGTGACTGCGACATCCAAACAGTGCTGAAAGACGAGCAGAAATAACGACTGACAGATGAATAATGGATTACATTTCTGAGAGAGCGTCATCACAGTCTCGCAGGCTTTTGTTGGTCATTACTTTGAGTGTGTTTAGAAATCATTAGCATGAGGGCCTTTTGTAGTGGTTTAATTATATTTATTTCCATGGACACTCGAACAATGAACAGAATTCGGCGGAATAATAAAGATGAGATATTATGGGATGGTTATTTAAACACAAGATTTTCATGTAGTTCTTTTGAAACCTAGCTGATTAAAAAGTGGTTTCAAAAATAATGTAAGATCGTAAAGCAAGCAGTTAGCTACATGCATTAATATATGGGCTATGAGTGACAAATGGGCCAGTTCAGGATGTTTGTCTTCTGTTTTAATACATCATCACATTATTTGGGAGACACCCTTTTCCAGAGCACTAGGCATGACTGATTTGTACTACACCCTGGTATGATCTTTCATATCTGATTCTATCCATGCCCAAGTATGCCGCACCATGCTTGAAACCACCTTTTTAAGCAGACTTGGGCACAGTAAGCTTGTGCCCTGAATGTGAAACCCTTAATCAAGGGTAACGGCAATTTCTGCCCTTAACTTCCAAATGGAGCACACTGTATTTGTGCCCTTGACAAAAAGGTGGTTGGATAACAGGAAATGTTCTAGAGTATTATTAACTGAGTCTTTGCCAGGGTCTCCACACACCTGTGCTTTGTCCATCCATTCTTGCTAATTACCCTAATTAGTAGTGATGGGGGGGCAAAATCGATTCAGTTACTTATCGTGATACATGAATTGCCAGACAAAAGAATACTATAGGTTTACATTTGTAAAACCATTTACAATGTTGCCATTCCTCTACAATCCTACATACGGTGCACTCTGAACTGTTTGAACAGCAACCTGTGGTAGAAGAAAATTACTTGCCAAGTTTTAGGATTGTAAAAATGAATTACTGTAAAAAATCTTACTGTAATTAATTTTTACTATTCTAAACAAACTTTGCAAGATCAGTTGGTCCGCTGTGGCGTCCCCTCAACGGGAACAGCCGAAAGACTCACAATTACAGTAGAACCTTGGTCTGCGAGTGTTTTGCAAGACAAGCAAAACTTTTTAATAAATAAACAAGCGAGATCTTGCAATACACTAGTATGTATACACTTTGTCTGCCGTGCATCACGTGATCACAACTGAGCCAGTGGTTGTTCTCTCTCACGCGCGCGCTGTGGGATTGTGTGTAATCGTCTCCCATGCTCAGTCCCAGAAAGCAAGCGTCACTGGAGAGGTTCCTTTTGTTAAAGTGACACATGAGTTATCACCATCTCGGGGAGTTGTTCATTGCCACCGTCACCCTCGGCTCGCTCATCAGGAAGCCCATCCTCATATCAGAATGCAGGGATTGATCTGCAGTCATTCTGTGTTAGAGGGCTGGACGTTTAGTACAACAGGAGAGGTGTTTAAGTTAGTTTGTAGTCCACTTTTGTTTTTCGGAGGCTCAGATACAAAACTGGTTGTGGGAATTTCAGTCCTGAATTATTGAGCGGCTGCAGTCGCAAGTCATCAGAGAGAACAGCTGCCTGCATCAGCCGAGTCCAGGAACGTCTTCATGGTCAAGTGGAACCGTCCCCAGCTGTCCATTTGCTGAGCGAATGCAGCTTGTCCCAGGATCCCAGGCTTGTGAACTCTCCACCCCAGGATTAAAGAAGGAATTGTGATCTTTGTGCCGGACAGATAGACAGAGGTTTTGGGACACCGCCATGTAACCAGTCAGGATGAGGACAATAGACATTGTCTGGGGAAAACAAAGCAGCTTCAAAGAAATCTGGAACTCGTCCTCATCTATACAATGTTCGAACGTGAGAATTCGAAATATCTGTACACTAAATGTTGCAGAGCATAAGTTTGAGTATTAGAGGTATTTCTGATTTAATTGGTTTTATCTTAAAAGTCTTTAGTATCAAAGCGAAGAAGCCAATGAAGAGCATCGACATCTGTCTCTACAATGTCCGCATAGTTATCAACCTCACAAATTCCATGGTGATCTTCAGTCTGTCCATAACACGCCATCCTCAGAAATAGTGTAGGCTTGTCTAGTGTTGAAGCAGAACGACCAACAGTTTATGTTCTGTGGAAAACATTGGGTTTATTTATTTTGTTTGTGTTTTGAGTTTAAGAACAACTTTCTATTCCTTTTAAGGAAAGCGTATTAAGAGTATGTCCTATTAAGGCCCTGATCTCTCTCTCTCTCTCTCTCTCTCTGGCGAATCATTTCTGAAACTTCATTTTCTTAGTGACTTACTTCCTCTGATTTATTTACTCACGAATGTCAGACAACAGAAAGCGAGAAAATCATGGTTTGTCAGGCTCGTTGTTCACTGTGTTTTAAAGGATAGGACGTGATTAAGACTTTCCGGATCATTTTCACAGCTGCTGGGTGTCACCGCTTTCACCAGCAGCAACAACAATAAAAAATATTTTAAAAAATTACTCCAAAAATAAAATCAGCCTTAAAGAGAAAAAGATAAAGTAACTTTGACATTATGTAAAAAAAAAATGTAAAAAAAAAAAAAAATTCTGAGATTTTCTGTTTCATCTTTTTCTCAAGGTGATGAAAGCTGTGTATTAGAGTATGGCTTGTGGTCGCACACCACTTCACTGGTTCCAGCACTCCTGTGGTTTAAGCAAGGTTGTTTACATCTCACTGTGTCTGTAAGGATGGTTTGTGGATTGGTGAAAGTCTCATGGTTGATTCATGGGGCTTTGCATCTCAGAATGTTTGTCTGTGGTTAACCAAAAGGTATTATGGGAATCATTTGGTCTGTAGTGCTCGAGTGGCGGTTACAGTGCCGGTAGTGTTTCAGAGAGTCTTGTGGTTTTTGACTCTGGGTTTTTACAGGGTAATAACTCTATTTGTCTGAGGGAACTTTTAGGCTGTGTATTGTGTGTCAGTGCTGTTGTGACCATTATTTGTGTTTTTAAGGTTTTGTGCTAAATTATACAGGAGTAGCGGTAAATCTTTGTCATCTTGAATAGGACACAAAGTGCCACTGATGGGGAAACGACACCGTTGGAAAAGGTGGACACTTACTGTAAATATATAAATTTGATGAATAAATCAGGGACTACCTTTTATAGCCAAGGCTTTTTGTATTACATCTGCAGATCCAGATTTTTTTTTGCAGTGTCGGAAAACTTTTATGTTGCATTTATAGCTCACAGCCAAAAAAAAACAAAACCACAGTTGTAACCTGTAGGATTTAAGGTTTTAGCCAGTGGTCTGTAAAAATAATTACAGCACGTTTTATAATGCAGCTGGAGTAATCTAGCTGCGAATAACTGTATCGTTATTCTTTTCTGTTGTAGTTCATGTATCGCCACACTGACTCCAAAATGTATTTCTATTTATTTGTGTCAAATATGTTTATTTCTAGTTAGTATATGTAAAATAAACAGTATACCAACTGTGTGGTCTCATGGATAAACAAATGCATGCATTAGATATACAGCGATGCTTTACCCAGATCAGGCCTTGAACTCTTTGCGTGTTAAACCCTGTACATAGCAACCCATGATGCACTGAGTGTTCTGATACGTTTCTTTTATGGCCAGCATTAACATTTATTTACTTTGGCTTTTCTTTGGGATTGGGCTGGCAAAAAAACAGCTGAAACTAATTTAGAAAAAGCTGAAACTAATTTAGAAAAAATTCTAAATGCGTGTTGTCATTCACATGAGACCTTGACTGTTATCAGACTAAATGTGTAATATAGTTTAAGCTTACTCATAATGTTTATCTTAAGCTTTAACAGTTAGTTAAGTTTTAGAATGATCAGAATCATTTTCTGTCTTACTAGCTGAAATCTCTAGGGCAAAGAAAGCATCTAATTTTTTTTTTCTTCAGTGTTATGATCATGAAAGTGTGTGAAATTTTATTTCTTATTAAATAAAATAACATGTTAAAACTATTTCATATACTATAATTCTATAAGTATTTCCTTGAATGAATAGTGACTTAATTATCACCCTTAAAGAAAGTAATACCCAACAATTTGCCCAAAGTTTAAAGATATGATTAGACTCATTTGGGCCAACATTACGAGGCATCTCTTAATGACTTAACTTAATATTCGTCTGGTCACGATTTCTATTTAAACTAAATGCAAAACTAATCCAAACATAACTGTCACAGTCAAGTAGTTTGTATCAGTAAAGAAAAAATATAAAGGTAGATAAAATTTCTTTCTTTTAAAGATTTCGTGCCAGCTTTACCGGGCTTAGCAGACTCCTTCTAAACTTGCGAATAAAGGACTTCACCATGCCAACAAGTACGCAAATTTTTTTGAAGTGTGTGTAAAGAGACTGTGACAGCAGTACTTGAACAAATTAATGTAGAACTGATAAACATGCTAGAGCAAGTGTATTTATATAATCTTGTGATTTTATTTATTTTTTCCTGAAACTGTTGCTCTTAAAAACATTTAAGACCAATCAGGATAAAAACTGAGCAGTGATGTGGTGTGAATATTGTTTGTGTAATTTTCAAAATTCAGATTTGTCAAATACACATCCATGTACAGTACAATAAGCAGTGAAATGTCTGTAACCTAAAAAATAGAATAATTACATTTACACTACAAGTTAAAAAAATAAAATTGACTTAAAAAAGAAATTGAATTTTACTCTGTTACATTGATGCAAATTAATTCACTTAATTTTCACATAAAGATTTTGTCACATACACCGTCATACACACCATGATATGAAGTGAAATGCTTGAACAACCACCCATGATCTAAAAAACAAAACAAACAAAAACAAAAAATAAGGGTATTCAAATAAAGAATATGAAATAAGAATATAATTAAAATGTTGTACAAATATAGGAAACGAAAATTTTTTTTTTTTTTTTTTTTTTACACTTTTTTTCGTACACTTTACGAAGCAGTGTTCCAGAGAAAATACTATGGCGAAGTAATGGAGTGGCTTTTTAATAACAGTAATATTTAAAGTAACTTTTGTTTATGAAATTTTGCCTGAAATGTTGGTATCTTTTTTTTGTCTTTGTTGTTTTCTTCTCAATTAGCTGAAAAAGGCCCTAACATTTACTCTGGGGTTCGTAAATGCTGCGATTCTGGGTATGTGTGTTTGCTCGCAGGAGTGGTTTGCAGTGTATGTGGAGCTAAATCAGCAGATGGCGGCGCTGTTGAGCGCAGGAGACGAGGAGGACCTGTTGGAGCTGAAGAATCTGCAGCAGCAGCTGAGTGACGTGTGCTACAGACAGGCCAGCCAGCTGGAGTTCAGACAGAACGTCCTGCACTCAGCCCACGAGTTCCACAGCACGGCACAGGACGTATGTGTTTCTCATAACTCTGCCGAGCACCAATGCCTCCTGCCCAGTTTAGAAACCTCATCCCTTACTCCTGCCAGCCAATTCCAAAGCCGTTTTCTTTTTTTCCTGCTTTTAGATAATCCCTTTATGATGGCAAGAAAAGATCTTTTATATGTGTAATATACTCCAAAGCAGCGTTACAGAGAAAATACTGTGCAGAAGTAGTGGAGTGTAGGCTTTTTAATAACAATAAATATAACACAATATAACACAAATAAATAAAGATTCGGCCTGCAACTTACAAATTTTAAGTATACGTTATCTGTTAAATTCATGGATGAACTTATTAAAATCATTGTTTTTAATGTTTTGACATCATTGATTTTTAAAATGTTAAGTATGGAAAAGTTACAAGACTGAAAAGACTGAAAGTTTAAACATATGTGTAAATCCTTATATAAATATAAAAATATATAAATATTTAAAACCTTAAAAATTACAATGTGTATGTGCTAATGGTTGCGATGCGAACCCATTTCCATGCTAATGCATTATTGCTTTGGTATTCCGCTTAGTTGCTAAGGTGTTGCTAGGTGACTTTTATTCCAGGTGTTTGCTAAGGTGTTTCTAGGTGGTGTTATGGGGTCCCAGGTGATGTCATAGGTTATATAAAGTTGCTAAGGAAAACTAACCGTTAATAAAGATTTTAAAATGTTAAATTAATAAATATTCATTCGTAAGTTTCATTTAAACAGTAATGAAACCCAAACTGAATTCAAAACAAATAAATGAAAAACAATAAGGCTGTTGAAAACACTGAATAATTAATCAGTAACCCATGAGAGGGAGTGTTGTTTTTGAAGAGGTTTTGGCGAGCTGCTCTCCACTCTTCACCCGTACTGCTACTGACTGAGTGTAATTAACGGTTATTAGTACACCTGTGATGTGGAGTGATTACATGTAGTTAAATGTCCCAGTGCTGTTATCATCTATTATCAGCAGCAGCTGACCACTCAAAACATTAATTGTTAATCATTACAGCCTCAATAACATTCATAATAATAAGAAGCAGCAGTAAAAGATAATTAAACATTATGTTGTCTTTGTCAAGCAGTATTATTATTTACCTCCATAAAACTGAAGAAATTAACATTCTCGCATTTGTACAATTACTTTTTTTTTAAATAGTAAGTCATAAAGCTCGAGTTGCGATCAGCTCTCATCATCTTCCTTTAGCACTTGTCTTGTTCTGAGAGACTCCGTTATGGTGTAGTGAAGTATATAAGATGATTAATACAAGCTCTGTCTCATCATCTTCATCGTTCCAGCTCTCTCAGCAGCTGGACGGTCTACTGGGCATGCTCTGTGCGGATGTCGCCCCTGCCGATGGAGCTGCCATTCAGCAAACGCTCAAACACCTGGAGGAGAAACTGAAGAGTGTTGGTGAGAGCTTCGACATTGTCCTCCTCCTCCTCCTATAGAGCTGAGCACTTTCATTTGCAAGTAGAGATAAATATCACTTTGGTTATATTAAATATCTGTTGTCCTGTTTTGTTCTCATTCTTGTGTGTGTGTGTGTGTGTGTGTGTGTGTGTGTGTGTGTGTGTGTTAGAGGGAGCTCTGCAGGGCCTGCGGGAGAAGGGTCAGGTGCTGCTGGACCAGATTTCTAACCAGACATCCTGGTTCTATGGGAAAGACATGCAGATTGAGAATAAGGAGAACGTCGACCACATCCACAGCGTCATGGAGGACATGCAGCTGCGCAAGCAGAGGTTCAGCTCTCGCTTCTCTTCTTCTTCTAGATTCACCTGTGTTAATGCTAGAGTTTGGCAGCTTCAGTTTGTATTAATGATGTTAGAGACATGCGTTTAATAGAGGAAGCTCTAGCAAGACTTTTCTCTTATTCTAGCCAGGTTGTTGTTTGAAAGTAATACATTTGCCATGTAAGTTGCCTTATAAGGTGATGGAGCGAAGCTGAGCAGCACTGTTCTGGCTGGAGGTAGAGCATATTTCTGGGTTTGAAAAATGTTAACAGGAACCTGAAATGAAGAAGCCGACCATTTTAAGAAGATAAGCATATGTGGACCATCTGCCGTACAAGTCCCTGTGTGTATGAGCCGTTACTATGGAAACGGCAGCATATTATAACGTGAGCATTAATGTTAACCATTCATTCTTATCCCAGCCAGATGTACAGTGCAAGCCTTGCTGTTATAGGAAAATAATCCGACCAGTCAGATTCAAGCATTCAACCGCTGTCTGGTGTAATTCCAGCTTTGTGTCTCACGTACATTCAGTCCCCGACAATATTTTGGATGGATCATGGATCGGACTTGTTTGTTCGGCACATCCCACTGTTGCTCGACAGGATTGAGATCTTGGGAATTTAAAGGTTGAACTTTGTCTTGTTCCTCAAACCATTCCTAAACACTTTTTGCATTGTGGCAGGGCGGAGTGTTCTACTGAAATAATGCTTTTGCCATACGGAATTAGTTTCCAGGAAGGGGGTGTTCTTGGTCGGCAACAACACTTCGGTAGGTAGTACATTTCAAAGGAACATCCACATTGAATACCAGCATTCAAGGTTACCAAGAAGAACATTGTCTAGAGCAGTTTTGTGTAAAGCAGTTTTCCACGGACCGGACATCACGCGCTCGTAGCAAAGCATAATAAAATGCATAATATACACAACATACCATGACACAGAATCGGTGTGGGCTTTGAGCTTATTTCCCTGTGGCGAGACATTCCCATCTAGGAGTGAAAGGGGACAGCGACACCTGAAGTGTATTCCTCATGTCCAGTCCGCTTCGTCATTTTATTTTCGTTGCCGTCACTGATGAAGTTGCTTCCAACTCCCTTTTAAGGACACTTTTGTTATACAGAGCAGGCTTAGAGCATGTGAATCACATGTTGCAATGTGCAAACAGAAGCGAATGGGAGACTATTTCATCATTTTTCAAAATAAAATGCACTGCAGACTCTGATGGTCAATAAAATGGAAGACACCTGATTTAAAAGAACCGTGATTCATCAGACCTGGCCGCTTTCTTCCTTTGCTGTGGGGCTAGTTCTGATGCTCACCTTAGACACCTTTCTGTCAGAACCAGCATCAACTTTTTTCTCATCAGTATGTGCTCACAGTCAAATCCGAGAACCCACCCCTCGCTTGCTGTCTAATAGTGTATATTCCACCTCCGGACAGGTGCAACTGTAACCTGAAAATCAATGTTATTCACTTTACTCGTCAGTGGTTTTAATGTTGAGACTAATCAGTGTATAGTAAGTTTAAACACAGGGTTTCCACACTTTTGGAAAAAATAGCACATTGCACTTTTAATCCCTCCCACCTTCTTCTATTTCAGCAACTCCTGTGTTTAGGATTTAATTACCTCTTTAAGTATTAATCAAGCATCTAATTGCCCCATTAATGTGTCTTGTAGCCATCCTTCTTCTGTTCAGGACAGTGAAGGATTTGAAGAACTCCTGTATTACCTGAGCTTAGAAGAGAACTTTAAAAGAAAAAAAAAAGTTTTGCATCATCCTTGACAGCTACTTATGTGCTGAACTGTGTGTTAAAGGTGCGAGGACATGGTGGACGTGAGACGGCTGAAGATGCTGCAGATGGTCCAGCTTTTCAAATGTGAAGAGGATGCTTCACAAGTAAGTGAGCCTCAATGTCTTTTGAAGGCTGAACCCATACAGCTTCAAACTCATTTTAAATAGAACTCCACATTTATTATTATGAATTTGTATGTTTTTTCCTTTATTTTTCTCACATCACCTGAGGGCTAGACATGTGCCAGTTAGTGTACTGCAATATCAAACGCACATAGTATCGTCATTGACGCATTTTTATGAGGTTCAGGTATTTGGTTTTGGAAGAAGGTTGGTAGATAAAGTCGTATTTAAGCAGCCTGCAGGGTTTAGTTCTGGTGATGAGGAGTTTGCCTTTGCTGTAGCAGAAAACAAAGCTAATTTGAGCTACTTGTGTAACTTGACTGCAACGATTAACATCCCAAAAATAGTGTTCCAGTCTCTCATGTCTCCACTGGCAAAGTAGAGTTTCCAAAAAAATTAACTAAGGTGCCACCTTGCCTCCTCTTGCATGCAAAACCGGCAGTGTTAAAGCAGACTCATTCAGGCTAACAAACAGAAATAATATGCTAGAATGTAATTTACTTAGTTTTTTTTTTTTAACGCAATCATTCTGAGCTAAGGATTTTTTTTAAGTTGGAGAAACTAATGTGAACATATTGGGCCTGATGGTGTAAAATGCTGCCCTCTAGACAAGTATGGGGGAAACTATTATTCTAAGAGCAGTATATGAAATTATTAGTATTCTTATTGTTAGCATGCTTATTCCAGTCTAACAGATTTTCTTAATTAGACTGATGAGTGTTTCTTGATCCGTTCACGTCAGCAGATTTTTTTTTTTTTTTAGGAATTATTGATTTGTTAGCATTATGGCTGTAGAGTTATGGAAGTATATCATGTTTCTGGCTCTCTCAGGCTGTAGAGTGGCTCACTGAACTGCTGGACGCGCTGCTGAAGACCCACATCAGGCTGGGAGACGACGCACAGGAAACCAAAGTCCTTCTGGAAAAACATAGGAAGTTTGTGGATGTCGCACAGGTAACCAACCAAATCCCACCAGAGGGGGAAAAGATGGATAGATGGATGGATGGATGGATGGATAGATAGATAGATAGATACAGTAGATAAAACGAGATTGTGTTAAATGTGTTAATCATTTGAAATGTTTGTGTTCTGGTTACAAGCATTTTGTTTATTTTTGGGAAATAATTTGCTTATTTTTCCATTTAAATAATGTCGCATTGTAAGATGAATAATCCATTATGTTTACATTTAGGCATTTGGCAGACGCCCTTATCCAGAGTGGCTTACATTTTTAATTAATCATTAATATGGGCAGTGTCTGTACGTTTTTCTTTGTTGCATTTGGAAGACGTCTGCTCAGATAAACGCCTAATAATATGTCTTAAGTGCACTTAATTTGAGTACAAGTGAAGACTGCCGAGATTAGGTCCTGAATCTGTACTTAAGATGAAGTCATTCTGACTTAGGGAAGCCTTTGCATGAAATCCTGCCAGCGTTGCTAGTTAGCAAGTCAATATTTTGGTTTATTAAAAGTCAGCCCAATTGGAGGTTTTATCAATATATAATTTAAAGCTAAAGTAAATAAATGCAGTTTGTTTATTTATTTATTTGTTTTACATTTAGTGGCTCGTGTTTAAATTTTGTTGTTCCTCTGTTTGCAGAGTACGTACGATTACGGCAGACAGCTGCTGCAGGCCACCGTGGTGCTGTGCCAGTCTCTGCGCTGTGCCACACGCTCCTCGGGCGACACACTACCCCGACTGAACCGCGTCTGGAAGCAGTTCACCATCACCGCAGACGAGCGCCAGCACCGCCTGGAGACAGCCAGAGACTTCCATTCTGCTGCTGAGAGGGTGGGTTTACACCTCCTACATGTGGAGTGAACTGTGTCTCATACACAGATACAGTGCAGACGGAATGTTTTCTCACCCTGTCAGGTTCTCTACATTTTGATTTGTTTCATATCTTAAAATTTTAAGTATACAGTGTACAGAATTAACCCTGGGACATCCTACGCTTATCAGTGCTCCTTGAGATGCTTCTACAACATGATTGCGCCTAAGTGAATTGAGTGGACATAATTAGGTAAATGGTGTATGTCGCAATGAAAACCAAGGCATGAGGTTAATAGAATTATTTACCCACCGGTGAGACAGTTATTTATCCACTGTGAGACAGTCTCAAGACAGATCTGGGGAAGGATACGAACATTTCTGCAGAATTTAAAAGTCCACAAGACCACGATAGCCTCAAACTGAAAGTATTTGAAATGGCCAACGCTCTTCCTAGCCAAGCTGAGGAAATCAGGCACTGCGCATTACCTTATTTAAACCATCCCTACAATCAAACGTGCTGGCAGCATCATGCTGTAGGGATTTCTTTTTTCTGGGACTGGGACAGTAAGATTAGTAAGTATGGAAAGAAAATGGAATAAAGAAACCTAAAGAGCGATTCTGAGTGAAAACCTTCTTCAGAGTGTTGAGGACCTCATGCCGGGCCTACGTTTTAAATTTCAACTAGACAATGACCCGAAGCAGGAAAACACAGCGGTGGCTTCAGAACAACTCAGCAGAGCACCTCTGGAGAGACCCCAAAATTATTGTGCCCGTATAAACCTGGTGGCACTTAAATGATTCTGCCAAGAATAATGGAAGAAATATGCAAAACAGAGATGTGCGAAGCTTGTAGTGTAAAGACTTGAGGTATTGGGTCATTACTGCTTAAAGGTGCTTTAACCAAGTACGACGTGATGGGTCTGAATACTTATGTAAAAAAAATTGTCATTTTTATTATTATTAAATAAGTTAACAAATTTGAGACAGAATTATTTGAAAAATAATTACAATATTATTTGAGTCAGTTTCCTGTGATGTCTGCCCTTTTCTCCTCTCATTGAGTCACTTGGGAATGGCAGTACGGTTATTGGAAGACTTGTAACTCTTTAGTACTAACTGGATTTCTAATATTTAGTTAGAATGATAGAGGAGTAATGATGTGGTTTGGTAAAATTTTCAGAATATTTTCAACAGAATTTAGATGAAAGAAATGACTGAAAAGACTTCATTTTATTTCTGAATAATGAACAGTCCAAAACAAAGTACAGTTTTGTCTGTATTAAAAAGAATACACTAAAATTACTATGAAAGTACATTTGATATTATAAACAAAATGTTCAGGTAGTCCCAGAATTGCGAACGAGTTTCATTCCTTGAGCATGTTCGTAAGTTGGATTTGTTCTTAAGACTGACAAAGTCAGTCTTTGATACAAATATATAATAGAAAGCTCGCCAATTACCAATGCGTTTGACTGAATCAGTCCCCTTTCCCCACACTGCCATCACGTGGCCAAAAACTGTAATTGCGTCTGAGGAAATGAATCTCATATCATGTCAAATAAGTGTTGTCGCTGTGCTGCTAAATGACTAGGGGAATCCCAGAAGACACCATTTTGTCTTGGAGCTGTTTTCTACTGTATTGGACTGTGAACTCTTTTTTTTGAGGATTTTCTGATATTAGGATTATTCACCATCAGAACAGACATTTTCTATCATCGTGCTCACGGACTGATTAAATGAAACCGGTTAGGCCAACTTATTTCTTCCGCACCCCCACATGCATACATGTACAATATACCGGATTTTTTATACATTGACTTGACAATGTTGCATGTAATTGTAAATATTGGTAAGACATGTGAGCTCCTTCTGTGATTTGTTCGCATCTACAAATGTTTGTAGATCTGCAATCCGTTCCTTTCTCAGGAAATCCGTAACTCAAATGTTTGTAAGTCGTGGACTACCTGTATTTCAGGTTCAAAATATGTAAATACATTTATAAACCATTCCTACGCCATGACCTAATAATCAGCTGAAACATTAAGAGCTTAGTAGCAGCAGGTTAATTGACCTGAGGTGTAATTTTGTTTTATTTTTTATTTTTTAGCTTGAAACAGAGCTCCAAAGTGGTCTAAAATCACCCCTTTCTCTTGCACAGTTAATCACAATGGTGATTGGTCGGCCATTGGTGTCCTGAACTATTAGTTTCTTTACATGTGCAGGGGTGGGGACATGACGTGACCAGGTGGTGCAGATTGGGTCCTCTGGTGTTAAAATGGTGCAATTGAACTAAGTGCCATAATTAAGAAAATGCTCATTCACATGATGCGGCTCGCACGTCATCACATCTTGATGCAGCACCTTTGGATTGTGACTCAAGTATGCTTGTCACTTATCCTCTAGAATTAAACTAATTAAAGTTCTTCTCTCCTCAGTCCTGCCATCTTGCTTTACCTACTGTATTGTTGGTTTGTTGGGGCAGTGGTGGCTCAGAGGGCTAAGGCACCGAGTTACTGATCGGAAGATCGGCGGTTCGATTCCCAGCTCAGCCAGGTTGCCATTGTTGGGCCCTTGAGCAAGGCCCTTAACCCTAACTGCTCCAGGGGCGCTGTACCATGGCTGACCCTGCGCTCTGACCCCAGTTACGCTGGGATATGCGAAGAAGGAATTTCACTGTGTTGTAATGTATATGTGACAAAATAAAGGCTTTACTTTACTTTACTTTACTTGTAGAGAGAATTACCAATTCTGTGATTTTTGTGTAATTGGAGTGTAGATTTTGTGAAATGTGTCGTTTGTGTAAAAACAGAGAAATATATTTTATGATTGTGCAATAACAAATGATTAGTAGTTTCATCACCGACATATGTAAAAATTTCCGAGTACATTTTCCACACTCGTTTTCTCGAATGGAAAGCTGCCTAGTGCAATCTGGCAAAGAAATCCTCAAAACGTCCCAACAGCTATTTAAAAAAACAGTCCTGGTTTTGGTTTTATGGTAGAATATTGGGTGTGTTCTGGGTTGATGCTTTTTATGTTTTGCAAGGATTTAAAGTGGTGTTGTGCTTTCATTACGTGTACCTCCTGCATGACATTCTGTGCATGAAAACAGAAAGAACTGATCTTGTCAAAGCAGGATTTTTTATATTTTTGTCCATAGTTTCTTGGAAACCAAACACCTTTACATGCACTTCACTTTCTAAATGCCAGTCGTTGACATTTTGAAGAATGTGGTAGTCAGTGTGATGGAGGAAGATGCCTGTGTTTTGGTGATCTCACCCTTTGTGTGCGTGCATGTGTGTGTGAATAATTGATGCTGCTCTCAGGGATCTGAGCACTCTCTGGCTTCAGAGGTGAAGCTGAAAGTCCCTGGCACGGCAGTCTGGAGCTCTGTAATGTTTCACACAATAACTGTTCTGTCTCGTTTTTTTTTTTTCCCTCCTCTCTCCCTCCCCCATTCTTCCTTTCGCCTCTCTGAACAGGTTCTGAAAGATGGCCCGGACCAGGCCGGGTTACTGGACATGGAAGCATTTGAAGAAGTCGATGCGCTGGGGAAGGCTCTGCTGGACCGTCTGACTGTGCCAGTTATCTTTCCCGATGGGTAAGAGATCAGAAGTCACACACAGCTGCAAAAGGCTACAGAATATAGAATTTTTCTGTAACAAAGGAAACGTTATTTTATTTCACAGGAGCGAGCAGTTTTTTGGCAGTCCCAGCGACATGGCCTCTTCAGCCGAGGTCATTCGCGACAAGATGAAGTTCGTGGAGGACAAAAGGCTGCTGCAAGAAGAATCAGCAAGAGATGTCGAGGAGGAAACCGCTCCAGAGGAAGAGCCTGAGGAGAGTTAATGTGTTATCTAATCACCTCGAAAAGCCACTACGTTCTAATATGCCTTTCCAAGCCATGTTACCCTCCCAGGATCAGTTAAATGTAGTATACATGTAGACTCGTGTCACATTGCTTACATCTATACAGTATATGGCAAAACACACACAAAACAAAGCTTTAATGACACGTCTCCTCTGGAGAGGCGACCCGAGCTTGTATTGGTGCTACTAAAGTCTATAGAATGTACAGAAACTACCATCCCTCTGCTCCGTGCATCTACACGGTGCCGTAGATGTTTAAGAAGCAAGCAATGTATTTTTAATTCTTAGCTGCTTTCAGTATCCAAAATATCATTGTTTTTTATTTTACTTCTCAAAGCCAACATGATAAAGTTGTTTGATTCAGGCATATTCTGCCCAAGGTACAGTTTCTTTATCGGATAGCTGGAGGGAGTAAGAAGCTGGGTGTGTTTTTGTACGATGTACAGTTATGTGAGGGGAAAAAAAGGAAAGAAAACATGCCTTTAATCATGGACTTTGTGGAAATTGTACAGCATTTTTCTTTCTTTATTAAAAAAAAAACAGGGCTTTCTCAAGATACATAAATATCTAAAAAAAAAAAAATAAATAAAATACGGCAGGTTGGAAAAAAACAATTCCATGAATAAAATGTGAAACCAAAATAATGTTTCATCTCATACTTGTCTAATGTGCTGCTTGCGTATCGAGGCTTGTCATAAAGTCCATATTTATTTTTTATTTTTTTAACTTGCCATTTAAAACTGTATAATGCTTTTGGCAGTTTGTTTTTTAAAGTTTTGTTTTGTTTTTTTAATTACGACTAGGAATTTTATGAAAATCTGGGTCATATGGAAATACATGCAGAAAAAATACTTTGAGATTTGGGAGTGTCTTGTTGGGATTCTGAGTCTTTTTGACATGTCCATTTTTCCCCCTGCATTTTGCCATCATGCTCTCTTTCGGTGGCTGTACAGAAAGTTTTTAAGCACCTCAAAATAAACGTCTTATTCAAACAATTACATTTTTACTGTGGTAAATATTTGCATATTCTACTTTTACATTATGTTAACTTTAGTGTATTTTAATCTTATCAGATTAGATTACCCCATACTATTTATAAAAAAAAAAAAGAAAGAAAGGGGAAAAAAAAAAAAAAAATATATATATATATATATATATATATATATATATATATATATAGTTGTTTTTGTAAACTAAACTTCTCAAAGAGTTAGATGCTTATAAGATTCAAGTTACTACTACTTTATACATAAACTTTAGTATTTTAAATTGCCTTGGTAATTGCTTTAGAGTTTAATCAGTATTGTGCAGAGTGATGTAATGTTATTGATCCATCTTACTTAGTAGGATTTTTACAGAAAAGGATGCTCTTTGTTTTTGAGGAACATGACGCATCTCTTCATTGGTAAGTGGTTCTTATTTCAGTACAATTCATCTAATTTTATCTTGCCTCATTTCTTTCCAGTTTTTCTGTATTAGACAGGCACATTGTCATGTTGGAACAGGTTTGGGACTCTTTAAATGCTATGAAAATTCTTTAAAATTTTTTGGGGGGAATTTTAGGGCACCTTTGCTCGGACTGCTCTTGGTGGCACTGCAGATCAATCTAGGAAGAATACTCAAGGTGCAGAGCTTTTCACTGCGACTAGCTTATATGCATATTACATACCAAAAGTGATTTTCAGACATTTGATATTTTGGAATTGTGTACTTACAATTATCAGCCTGAGGTGATCAGCTGAGACATATCAACTCGGGAGAAAAAACATATGCTCAGGACATGATATTCTACTGGATGAAAAGTGCAGAGACGGAGTATAAAATCCTTCGTAGAGCTTAGCTTAGCATAAACATGTATTGTCAAGATTATCAACTGATTCCACAGCAGTGTAAAGCTCAGAGACTCATGACCAGCTAATATTTCTTTGCTTGAAAAAAAAATGACTTCCATCCAAGTCAGAAAGCAAATTATTATTATTTTTTCCGCTTATCGATGTCGACTGTGGGACTGAACACGCGAGCATCCAACATTACAACGAACACATTTCTGACACACCAATCAGAAGCCGTATTGTGTATTTTTGATTTGTTTCTGTGGTAATATGTACACAATCAAACCAGTCTTCCTGTATGCCTCTGAAACCTGGGAGACCAACAGGAAGATCGAGAGAGTCTTTGAGGGACATTGTCATCATTAGATCCTCAGGATTGAGCAGACACACTGGTATAAACCATATTGAGGATAAAGTGAAGCAATGATGGCTGGGCCATGTCCTCCAGTTGAACAAGACCAGGCATCCAAACACGGCCCTCAGAACGGAGCCACAAGGGAAGAGAAAGAGTGACAGTCCACTGGGTGCATGGAGGAGAACTGTTGAGGAAGAGATGAAGGCACCAGGAAAAACCTGGAAGGAAATCAGATGGCTGGCTCAGGTCTGTGACCGCTCTAAAAGATTTATTCCCTAGTTGGAGGATAAGCTCAGACTGGAGAAAAGAGGGACATAAGTAAGTAATAACTGCAAATGGAAGCATAATGGTGTAGCAGCAAAGTGAAGGGCTGTAATATGACACTTGTACATATTTATTCATCAAGATATTAATATACGCATGTGTGTGACAGGATATTTTTGTGAGTTTCAAGTATTTGCGGGCAGTTTTTTTTTGTTTGTTTTTTTTTAAAGGAATTTCTCTGAAATTTGGAAATCCTGCCCACATTCTTCAAGCTCCAATAAAATCCCCTTTACAGTGTTCACGTAACCAACAAACAAACTATAATAAAATAAAAATAATACTATGCTCCACCAACTGTTCATATTTGTGTATCTATTTATTTAGAGTCAAGTGTGTGTGTGTACAGTATATTCAGTAGAGTGCATTGCTATTGGATGCAGCTCCAAGTCTGAGTTAGTTCCTCACAGCATCACAGGTTTGGAATTCGGTCCTGAGCCCTGGATAATGTCTCTGTGTGGAGGAGTTTTTCATGTCCTCCTCTTTTTTCCTTCTAAAAGGATACTCCGTAAATGTTGATCAGGAATGAATCAAGTAGAATTTGTGCCGCCATATGATGGACTAAATTAAGTAAAAAAGAAAACGCGCAGTACTATAAAACAATGAACATGTTGGTACAATAATGTCTATAAGGTTTGTTAAAAGATATGGTTTGTTTCTATAAGGCTTTTTTTTTTTTCGACAAATTCGCTTCAAATCTCCAGCAACACTTGTAGCATGTTGTGTTCATTTTTCAAGCGATGTATGTTCTATTGCTGTGTTCATAAAGGCTTGAACGTTCTATTGCTGATTTACAAGTCATAGTGATTACAGGCATTAGTTGCTATTAGTCCTGTACTATTATAGTGACCAGAACTCAGTTATTCAGGAATTTGCATGACAGGAGCCACAGAAGACAACAGCAACAAGCTTGCATGCTAACAATGATCTTCTCAACCAGTGACTAGTATCGACAATGTTGTACATTAAACCAAGTACTGTGTCTATATAGAAATAGGTCTAAAGGCAATACTGATTAACCTAGTGTAAAAGTAGGGAAGGGGAATATAACACAGTGTGATCAGCCATATTGTTTCGGGATTACTCTGTAGCCGAGGAAGAAACTGGTAGTTGAGTAGTTTACTCAGAGCGGATAAGCTGAAATTGCAAGTTTGCTCAAATGGCACAAGACAGGGTTAATAAACTCCCCCCCCCCCCCCACCACCAAATTGCCCCAAATTGACATTATGAATTTTCTGCATCCCCAAACTTTGACCATGCCACATTATCACCACCCTGGGACTTCCCAGATCTAATCTGATCAAGCATGGCATATGCCAGACAAACAAATATGATCCATGGAGGCCCCAACCCACAAAGCCCAAATGATCTACTGCCAAAAACCTGGTGCCAGACACCACAGTACACACTCGGAGGCCCTGGAGAGCCATACCCCAAGGGGCCAGAACAGCCCTATTTACCACAATGGAAACCCAACACCTAGGTGATTTTATTTTTATGGCCGAGTGGTATAGATTTCACAGTAAAATAAGTGTTAGTAGGGTCGGTGTTGTCTCAGTGTTTTAAGGCTCTGAGTTTCTAATAGGAAGGTCAGCGGTTTGTGGCCTTGAATAAGCCCCTTAACCCTGTCTGCGCCAGGAGTTCTGTATAATGACTGCTAACAAAGATGGGATTTGTGAAGAATAAAGTATTTCACTGTGCAGTAATGTATGTGTGATAAATAAAGGCTGAAGGATTTAGTGGTCAGATGCTAATATTTTGAGAGTTTTATGTAGAGGTTTATTACTACACCCTGAACATAAAAAAAAAAAAAAAACTCCAATTACACAATCAGTCAAAGGTTTCTAATTCCATAGTCTTTCCTGGTTTTTATTTCTTTCTACATCGTAAAAATGCTAATGTTATTCCAAATTTGCAATATTCTCCTTTAAACAGTTGATGTTGAGATGTCCGCTAGTTATACTCTCTAGTATTGTTCAAAAATGCCAAAAAAAATTAATCACAACACCAAAAAACATTGAATTAAAAAGTGTGTCCAAACTTTTGACTGGTACCCTGTATGTATAGAAATTAACCAAAAGTATTGTATACGCAATGACTCGGGTTTAACCATGATAAAGAACCCCGTTTCTGAAGTTTAATGTTTTGTTTTTCTCCTGCTCTAAGAAATGATCATCATTAGTTTAGGTGTGCAAGAGCAGGAACCTCGCCAAACTGCGCTATTCTTAACTCCACTAAATCCCACAGACGGTCAAAGTTGATCTAGATGAATCTTTTGTTTGTCTCAGTGAGCAGAGTTGTTGAATAAGACACACTTCTCCGTCTCCTACTGGCTTCTCCCTCGATGACCGAATGAAAACAGTTTACTCTGGTTGTTGGTGTGAACACCTTCTTTGACAAGCCGATGTCACACTCCTGGAAAGAAATGAGATTTAAACCAAACATCTTCATTTGGACTTGCTAGAAAAGTTTCAGTAAGTCACATCACGTACACTCGGTCCAAAATTAAGGCTTAAAGAAATGTGATGATGGGTAATGACTTGTATGCAGTATTTTTACCACTTGCATTTTGGGATAAAGCTTCGTCATGATGAGTGGCACACAAGTGATGGATGTATTGGTGCCTGGAACTTGTGTGTGAGACTATTAATACCCTTCTGTGATTTTAGTTTGGGACCCTTAAAAAAAAAAAAAAAAAGATCAGGAAGCTCTGACAGATGGCCAGGCTATCTGGGGCAGTTGTTCTGATGTCCTCAAGGTCTGACACTGTCTCAGCTGTCTCCTGAAGCCCTCAGCTGCTGTCGCTGTTGGTCTTTACGAACAAGTCACTGGTTCTCTGCTGGCTTTAACGTTGCCTCATATATCAGCACCTATTTCACATTTATATACTGCATGAAAAAAATTCAGCTCATTAGTGGGCATTTTGTTTGTAATTCCCAATCTCAGTTGTTAGGTTTTCCTCCTGTTATGAGCAGAAGTCCAAAGTGTTGCTTTCTTTTTTTTACTCCAAACATTTAGTCATTTAGTGATTTTATCACTTGGTTAACTCAACATTATTATTTAGGACTCCATAATAATCAACATTTTAATCTGCATCCATTATCCTAATATGGTCAAAGCTTCCTGTCCATGTTCAGTCAATATCTGTCCAATGGCTCCTTCCAACTTTTATTTGTTCTCCCAATCAGGGGATTTTTCCCAATTATACATTATTTAATACATATTGTTTCTTGTTTACTTGCAAAATCCTGCCTGTATAAAACTGCAAATATGGAATATCCTTTTTTAAGATGTTTAATAATAACTGGATTATCCCTTATGAACTAACATAATTGGACTAAGAGCAGAAACCAGGTGAAAACTACTAACAGGATATAGCAATGAGCGGGGGAAAAAAGGAAACTATAAAACAGAAACTGTGCTGGAAAATAGATTGGGATGAGTTAGGCCTTGTTCAGAGTCCCAGCTCAAAATCGTATTTTTTTTTGGCGTAGCCATACTGGAATCAGACTTGAATTCAGATTGTTTTCATGTAGTCTGAACAGTATGAAAAACGTATTGGGTGAGATTTTTCAAATCCAGTTTGACCCACCTCCAGAGGTGGTTTGAAATCAGATTCCTGAAGATGTCCCAGATAGGAGAATACTCCGACCTATATCTGTGGCAGGTTTGGATCTGCTGGAGACAAAGTGGATCTGCTATCTGGTGTGTCTCAGTGTGGATGCTCTACCCACTCAAATCGGATTTCAAACTGTCCATTATGTCCCTAGCAATGTGACGTGATATGAACATGAACAGGTCACACTCATTTGAAAAATGAGTGGGAACTCTGATATCGTTTGGTGCGACGGCGTTGTTCTACACCACGACTAGACAGAGATATGACCTGGAAGGTAAGATGTGAATCTTAACTGTCTTATTGCTCTCTGTTTGTTGTTGTAAGTCGGCAGAATTTGACAACATAGAAAAAAGTGCTACAATATACCCACACCCACGTTGTTACCATGGCAACCAATGCAGATCGAGTCAGATTCGGGGCTGCCAGTCTGAGCAAAATCCGATCTCCGTGTGGACCACCCAGTCCTGAAGATGATATTTGTGAAAGATTGGATTTGAAGTTTGAAGAGGACATAAGTAATGATGCTCCAACGAATAAAACACTTGGTGACATCAGAGATGGTGTGGTGATGCTGCCAAGACTTCTCCAATAACAGCACACACCACAATGGTGTTTTTCCCCTTTGACCATAGCATTTGTTAATTGAAACACTTCCATTCATTCATTAAACTGCACATTTACTTTGTATGGTTTTATGGTTCATCCATCATTTCATCCATGTAGGAACCTCTGTAGTCCAACTAGGGACCGTGGAGGCCAATGGTGTGCCTTGTATTTACTCCCATTTTCACAACCGTGGTAGGACCTCCAGTCAACATAGTCTCTTGTGTTAAAGTCCTTTCTTTAAATGTGTTCGAGAAGATTTAACATGCTCGTTAATCCAGTTGTATGGTGGCACTGATGTCGAGTGGTACTGAGCACAGCCTGGCATGGTTACACTTTTCTAGCTGAATAAACCTTTGTATTTGAATGCAGTTATTTCTGTATATTATTTACTAGTTACAGTGAAACTGTAACAGGCTGTTTAACAGGCTAAAACGTGTACTCTATTGTCTAATCTTGTAGATCAGTACATCAGAACATCCTCGGTCATACCACGAGATTTGAGACACATCATACCGGACTCGGTCATCTTCACTTTCACCCTGTGTTGAACAGATAAGCCAGTATTTCTGTTTTTTTTTTTGTTTGTTTCTATCCTCACTTTTTAGTTTCCTATCAGCTCGTCCCATCATTTCCTCCACTGGGCGCTGGCGATAAAAATCCCCGGAGAGTCGCAGCCTCCTGAAATAGAGCCCAAAACATAACTCAGTATATGGAGTTTGTGAACGTCTAAGTGAGAAGACCAAACATTTAACCTGCACTTTATTTTGCTTTCCACTGCTCTCTGATTTATCTGTTTCTGTTTCTGTAGCGAGTGAACAAAAAAAAACCCCACAAGCTTTATTTCTGGTCTAATCAGAGCATCAGGGAGCTCATGGTGGGTCTGTGTTAATGAGTCAGAGGAAGCTGGAGGTTCAGCTGTGCTTCCCAGATCTGCTCGGTAGCAGCAGTTCTCACTGCTCCTATTTTACTCCCATTGAGCTGTGGTTAGGGAATTTGCGTGGTTCGTCAGACTGAGTCCCAAGAGGCGTTTATAAACCAAATGGATATTTTTATTAGATATTTTTTGCAATGATAGAATAACAAGTAGAATAAAGAAGGAGAAACAGATTATCTGTAGTTGACCAGAACAAACCATTTATGGGGGAAAAAAAGCACGTTTTTGTTGCATCATTATCATCATGAGTTTTTATTGCTGTCCTTTATGAAACAAGATTTTCTTATGAAATGCATAGCATTTGATACAAATCTTAAAATAATCTCAGTTTTGTTGTGGGTGAAGTGGATGATTGCCTTACTTCCCAGGGAATCCTCGTGCCTTTTGGTTTTCCCTTTCTTTTTGTTATCCTGCCATAGCTAGTCCAGAATCCCTTCTTCCACTCTGCACAAAATATACATTGACCAAAATATACATGGACACTCTCTCTCTTTTCTCAAGCTACACTTGACAAACCTAAGTTTCTAGTGACCTCAACCCCTTCCGCCAGGTGTCATACTTCCTGATATCCAACTTCTGGTTGGAGTTCTCATCATACATTCAGACTGCCCGATGATTCCTGACTGGCAATTTCACCATCATGTCTTATGACTGGGCGGCACGATGGTGTAGTGGTTAGCACTGTTGCCTTGCACCTCCAGGGTCCGGGTTCGATTCCTGGCCAGGCTTGATTCCTGTCCTGAGTTTGTGTATGTGTGTGTGCTCTGGGATGGATTGGCACCCTGTCCAGGGTGTACCCCGCCTCGTGCCCTAAGCCTCCTGGGATAGGCTCCAGGTCCCCGCGACCCTGAATACAGGATAAAGCGGTATAGACGATGAGTGAGTGAGTGAGTCTTATGACTGCAATCACTGAGGATTAAAATCGCGATGAGCAGTTTTGTCCCCGACAGCACAATGGTGTAGTGCTCAGCACTATGGTCTTGCACTTCCAGTGTTTGAGCGTTCAATTCCTTCCTACCTACAGTATCAATTCTCCCCTTGCTTAATGGGTTTCCTCCGGGTACTCTGGTTTTCTCCCACAGTCTAAAGACGTTCAGATTAGGTGATTTGGTGTTCTCATGTTCGTGTCAATGCGTGTGCCCCATAATGGATTGGCACCCTGTCCAGGATGTACCCCGCCTTGTACCCAAAGTTTCCTGGGATAGGCTCCAGCCTTCCTGTGACCCTGGTATAGGATAATCAGTATAGAAGATGAATTTGTGAATGAATTAATCAACCCACATGCATTGCTTGGCATAAAATTGCCCTTTCAACCTCAGGACACACAGATATACAAGCTATTTATTTATGATCATTCTATCTGGTCTAACCCAAATGAGGATGGGTTCCCTTACTCTTGTTCGTCTCAGGGAGTTTTTCCTTGCCACCGTCGCCTCTGGCTTGTTCATTAGAGAGACACATTTCTAATTTATATTCAGAATTTTTATTCCTGTAAACCTGCTTTGCACCAGAATTCTTTTTTTTTGTTGTTGTTTTTTTTGGAAGAGCTATACAAATAATAAAATGTAATTGAATTGAACTAGTTAGCACTGTCACCTCGCACCTTCAGGGTCCGTGTTCGATTTCCTCCTCAGGTCTGTGTGTGTTCTCCCCATACTTGGTGTGTTTCCTCCCACTTTTCCAAAAAACATGCAGATTAGGATGATTGATGTTCCCAAATTGCCTGTAGTGTGTGAATGAGCATAATTGTGTGTACCCCGCCTCATGCCCAAAGGCTCCTGGGATGGGCTCCAGGCCCCCGCAACCCTGATACAGGATGAAGTGGTATAGACGACGAGTGAGTGAGTGAATTGCATTAATCTAGTGGTGCTGAAAAAGTAATACGCTGGCAAAGGAGCAGGAAGAAAGACTAATTATACAAATCTTTTTTTTCTTTCTTTTTTTTTTTTTAGACAGAGAGGGAGAGAGAGAAAGAAGGGCAGAAGCAATTCCATGTAAAATATTAATACACACTATAACATTACAGAGGGAATTTTAAATAAATGATGGGGCGGTGTAATGCTCCCTGGGTTACTCTTACCACTCCGAATTACTTACTTTCCTTTAACAGCATGCCCCAAAGTGTTTTGCTTCATCTCGCATCTTACAGCAGTTTTTTTTCCCCTAATAAAAGAATGAGACAAACTTACCATTTAATAAATGCTTTCATTAGCATGAAACATTAGCAAAACACTTACTCCCACTTGTTACCAAGAAACCTCAAAGCTCTTGGTCTTGAAGCCCTTCACTCGTCTGAGATCTTAACGTTACAGCTTTACCAAAGTGCTGACACTGGGGACGCCTTCTATTAATAATAAGATAATTACATTGTTCCTGTAAAAGAGCAGAGAATTAAGCAGCGCTGTGGTGTAAGAAAAACTAGAGATGAATTCATCATGTGGCGAGTTCGCAAGCCACACGGTCCATTCTTATGTCCTGTTAAAGGTGTACACTGAAGACACTTGGTGTTTGAAGTAGACATGAAGAGACGTATGGTCTCTGAGAAAAGCGGGATGAAGGAACAATCCTGGATGCATAAGCAGACTCTAAAACTTCACTGGGCGTATAAAAACCTTTATCTAGATAATAATACATTTCTTCTCTATTGTTTCAGTCTAATGTAAAGCCTCTAAAACCTCACAGTTCTTGACAAATTCAAACATCTCAGAGCAAAGAAATAATAAACAAAAGGTTAGTAGACAGAGCACAACAGGGAGACACAGGGAGGGAGGGAGGGAGGGAGCATGGAGGGGCCCAAAGTCACCAAACTTAGGGGTGTGTCAAATTGCTTTCAGTGCAGCGTGATAAAAGCTGGTGGATATTTCTATTTTTACCTCGCTGTGCCTCGGCCCCTTCAGCTTGCTCCGCTGGACTAAAAGCAGCTCCGTAACTGCAGACTGGATGAGAGCGGGACAGAACGTGTGGGACATGTACAGGCTGTTGCTTTAACTCAGCTTTTCCTCCTCCCTGTGTTTGGGTTTTTGGACGCCTGCAGTGGAGTATTGCAGAGACGAGCGGTGACCGAGAAAGGTCAGAGTTAAGGATTACAGCGGGTTGACCCTCCTGGTTGCTGTTCGTGTGAGGAAAATGTCCAGCGAAGGTGACCTAGGAGGACAAGCGTCCACCACAACGCTGAGTACCGTGGCAGTGCAAGCAGGAGACACACAGATTATTGTTACTGTATTAAAGGTACCAAAATTTTTATGCAAAATTTAAAGCTATAGCTGTCCCTTGATTATAGACTTTTTAATCATTTTCGATAAATAGAGAATTAGATTAACTATGGACAAACTGATGTGACACATCACTGTCTTGTCTTTAATGAACCTAAGAGATGCAGAGGAAAATATATATAATATATAATGCACTTTAATCATATTTTTTCTCTGATACCTTTTCATAAATAACTTTTTAAAAATTATTATTATTATTATTATTATTATTTATTATTATTATTATTATTATTTAACATCAGTCTACCAAATTACACTGTGCACACAACCTGATGCTGTCGTTATTAAACCTTTGGAAATGTTGTCTAAATGTACAAATACTCACATGTAGAAAAATGTTATTCATTTATTCATTTTTAAAAGCTTTTATTAACTTGATGATAAATCTTTAACAGTAAGTATTACGCCTGCACTACAGAAATGCATAGTAGTATACATTATATACTGTACCGAGTAGTCTTCTAATACATTCATATTTTAGGAATTATGCTTTATCATAATACCGTACGGGACATCCTTATCAGCACTGAGAATTAAACACCCTGCATGAAATGCACAGCCTACGCTGAAAATAATCGAGTAACGTTAAGTAGTGTTATGACATACAAGCTTCGAGTGTTGGGAAATCATTCATACCCGTCACTTAAAATACATCTTCAAATAGTCCTGTAGTAAATTGCTACTGTATGTTAACATACGAAGTGTCGCACTGATGTGTCGAGCGCTAAACATGTTGAAAATATACTCATGATAATCTCACCCTAGACCTGACCAACTGAAGCAACCCCAGACGCATGATGGGTTCATGACTTTATGCGTTTCCCGTGTTACCCATCGCTCTGGAAGAGGCTCAATCTGGACTCATCAAATCACATGATCTCCCTAGTAAATTAAAGTATTTTTCAGATTAATCTCACTAACAAGTGCTTTTCTTATGGTTGTACAGTTGTTTCGTCCCAGTCCTGTAAGTTCTCATTATATTGTGTGTATGGAAACACTCTTACGTTCACAATTAAACCTAATGTAGTTATGTTTAGTTATTGTTGATTTTTTTTAACCATGCAACTTCAAGTTTTTAAGTTTTTATCATGATTTTTTTCCGACCACATTTCTTTCACAAAGTTGAAGGGTTCTTAACCCAGTTCCAGTCATTTTAAATCTCCTTAGTTGTTTTCTTTGCTCGATGCAACCCAATAATTTGATCCTTCTGAAATGACAAGTCTTTCTTTTTGGCCGGGCAAGGCAGTGTAGTTCTATAGAACAGATCAAGATTGGACATCCTTCACCAAATTATCATTTATTTATTTATTTATTTATTTAAATCCTATCAGAAAATGTAGATATTCTTGGGCTGTCTTGTATGTATAATGTGTGTAAGATCGAAACAAACATGGTCAATGGTGGCGGTCAGGGTACTCTGAGGGCAACTCCAAAAACTTCAGTTTGTGTTTGCTGTATCTGCTGATATTTCCTGAAATCCATTGTCCCTTAAAGCTGTGCAGAGTTTTGCTGATGTTTGACTTTTGCATACAAGTGTACAGATTTGTAGAAGCGTTCAGTAGTTTTACAAAATAGTTCTTGATATACAGAAGGGTAAAATATTTATATACTGTAGAATACTTATACAGCAATTATAAGCTTGTGTGTTTGAAATCTTGTCTCCGGTGTATATGGTGTATTGGGATCTTGATTGGCATCCTTTCCACAGGAAAAGTAGTTCTGTATAATTCTACAGAATCATAAAATGTATCTGTAATATGGTAATATATATATATAAAAATAAAAGAGTTTTAAGAAAGACAAATATAATGTTTAAAAAAATCTGTAACTACAGTGTTTTTAGATCTTTTTGTCAGATGTTACTATGATGTACTGAAGTACAATTACAATAATTTCAAACACATTTTTTTTTTTTTTTTTTTTTTTTTTTTTACAAAAGGCTTTTATTGGCAATTACATTAAGTTTTAAGTCTACATTTAAGAGAGTCAATATTTACAGTATTGACTCATCTTTTTCAAGACCTGACAATTCACCCTGACATGTTGTCAATCAACTTCTGGGCCACATCCTGACTGATGCCAGGACATTCTTGCATAATCGATGCTTGGAGTTTGTCAGAATTTGTGGGTTTTTGTTTGTCCATCCACCTTGTGAAGATTGACCACAAGTTCTCATTGGGAGTCATTAAGGTCTGCAGAGTTTCTTGGCCATAGACCCAAAACTTCTTCAATGTTTTGCTTCCCTAGCCACTTTTACCTTATGGCAAGGTGCTCCATCATACTGGAGGTTGCTCTCTGAGGATGTTTTTGTACCATTCTTTATTCATGGCTGTGTGTTGAGGCAAAATTGTGAGTGAGCCCACTCGATTGACTGAGAAGAAACCCTACACATGAATGGTTTCAGGATGCTTTACTGATAACACGACACAGGACTGATAGTAGCGCTCACCTTTTCATTTCTGGACGAGCTTTTTTTTTTTTCCAGATGCCCCAAACAATATCAAAGAAAATGACTTTACCCTAGTCCCCAGTCCAATCCCTGTAAGTTTTAGTCTTGCCAGCCTGGGATGGGTCTTAATGAGAGCCAGTTTCATCATGGTGTTTGATGGGTTTTGCAAAGGCACTTGACAGAACTGTTGCAAGAACTGTTTTGAACAGCTGACCTTCGTGTCTTAAAAATAACAACTGACTGCAGTACTGACTGCAGGTATTTGATTACACAATGCCGTATGTGTTATTTCATATTTTGAAAAATGTAGTTGGAATACATAATTAAACACACAGAAAAATGATTTAGAAGGTATATGCAAACTTTTGATTGGTACTGCACTTGGAATAATGTGTGCGTGTAGGAGTATTCATAGTAATAGTAGTACTTGTATACATACTAGTAGTAAATACAGGGCTAAAGAGTAAATGATTGTAACAGATGCAAGATATTTCTATAAGAGCTGCTCGTTCTTTCCTGCTGCAAAGAAAATCAGCATGCTGCTATTGGAAATAACAACTCACTCTGTCACTGATTAATTTCCTGTACCAGCATGTCATGTTGTGTTTTTCCCTTACTTTAGGACCACTGGAGTACTCATAATGGTGTACATTGTGTATGTGTACCTGTGCAGTACCTGTATGAATACTGTTACTGTATGGGTTCTCTGATGCCCCAGTGACCAACCATCTTTTTCGCTCATATTTACAATATTGTCATAATTAATGATTTAACTCTGCAGTAGTAGATCCGGTATCTTGTCTTTCCTCATCACTAATCTGAAGTGACCTTGGTTCTCCGGAGCTCTGATATGAGCGAGTGTGAAAAGCCATTCAGCCATTCAGATCCATCAGCATGTGGGAGGTGACGGCTTCTCCGAAACAGCCATCGGCATCGACCATCAGCAAAGACAAATTTCTGTCACACGAGTTCTATGTATCCGGCGGTGACCAAGGCCATTGCTGCGTCATCCATTACAGCCTGACCTTAATGCGCCTGTAGGAGAAGCTCCGCAGCCGTAGAGACTATACGTGACCTGGTGCCTGACACGCTGACTTTGTTCATCAGCTCCTGTAGCAAGCATGAACACTGTGACGAATCCCATACCTTACACAAGCTCTGAATTATTGATCACCGGTCTAGCTGGTCTCTTTTGTGCTGTTTGTTGTTGTCAGGAAAAAAACGCGCGCACACATTCACGCTGTGATTTCCCAGAGAACTGGCTGCCATTAAGGGTATGCGCTTAGCGGAGAGCCATGCATGCCGGCATAATGATCGCTGCCAACACTCTTAAAATATACAGTGTAGACAATTAAATAGCCATCTGTCTGTCTATCTGAAGCTGCCTTTCCCGCATTTGTGTCACAATTTAGACAAATCACAGCAGCTGCACAAAGTCGCCAGGGTGCTCAAAATGGCCCTGAGATTTGGGTAATGGATGTTTACACGGGCAAGGTTGGGATAAAGGCTAACTAGCATGTACTAGCATTGTGCATTATGTTATAAGAGGGAATGTGATTTATTAAAAGCAGCAACCTTATTTCATTTACAGTGACCTGTATTCTCTTGTACATTTGTGTGTCACAAACTTGCTCTGGTAATTCCAATCATTCAGTTTCCTTGTTTTTTTTTTGTTGTTTTTTTTTAATATTGAAAAATCAATAGAGTCGATTTGCATTGCTTCCGTACTTGTTACAGGCTAATCTAGCATGAGGTTGTAGGACGTAGCTGAGTACATGTACTTCATTACTGTGCTTAAGTGCATACTTTACTTATCTGTACTTGTACTTATCTGAGTAGGTTTATTAGAGGATACTTTTACTAACTTGTACTTCATATAAAAGTCCAGCAAATATCTGTACTTTTACTTAACTACATTTCTGCACATTGTTGCGTTAAAACTGCAAGTTCACGAGAGAGAGAGTTTTTCCATGAAAAAAGGCTACTGTGAGCTAATGGAAGCCTCAAACCTTTGACACTTGGATAAGTTTAAAAGTGAGTACTTCAGTGGTCTTCTACTTAAACTGAGGACTTCTACTTTTACCTGAGTAATATTTGCCTTAGGGAGTCTCTACTTTTACACAACTACATGATTTGTGTAATTTTACCTCTGCTAGCTAGCTAGCTAGCTAACGGAACTGGTGGTCCTACTAGTAATGAGACAATTTTTAACAAAAAAAGTCTTTAAAAAAAAGTCTTTTAAAAAAAAGCTGTTAAAGCTTTTAAAAAAGCTTTAACATTTGAATTAATTAAGACAAAAATGACTTATGTTTCCACTTTAGCCACTTTTTAAAATATATATTTATTTTTTTATTGTCTTTGTTATTGGTTGTTGTGCACTTAATATTTTTAGCTTGTAACTTGCATCTGCTCAGGACTCTTCGTCATTGCAGTAAGGTTTTATTTAGAACTTAAGTAGTTTTAATAATGATGTGATTATAGATTGTGTCACGATACACTTGAAGGTATTGCAGGCTTCCTTTTTTTGGTTTGGGGTGGGGGTGTATGTGAATATGTTTGCATGTTCTCCCCGCTTGGTGGATGTTTTTCCTCAGGTTTCCTTTCACAGTCAAAAGACAAAACACTGTAAGTTGACTGGTGTTTCTAAACTGGCCATGTTGTGTGTGATTGGGAGTGTTAGAGCGTGTGCTAATACCCAAGAAACCCATCCAGGATGCACCCCACATTATGCCATGAGTTCCCTGGGATTGGCTCCAGGACCCGCACAACCTTACACAGAATATAGGTGGTATAAACGAGGGCTGGATGAACAAATGCTCATTTGGAAGTGCTGAAAATCTACTCTATTATACTTCTCTATGCTAAAACCACTTTGCACCCTGATTTTCTCCCATTTTTGTAGGAGTCCAATCTGCCACATTTCTTAGTATTTGTGCAAAAAGTCTTTTAGTAACGTGATATCTTTTTCCTAACCGGATATGAACATTGAGGCTCTCGGTATGGACGAAATCATTACAGAACTAAAAATCCACGGTTCTTACTGTGAACAAGTTTCTTTAAATACTTTATGCATACACCCAGTGCACCACCTCTAAAATTACATATGAAATCAAACTTTTACACACACTTTCACTATAAATGTCAAAAGTGGAGGCACACCACAGCCTCGCCTTTAGCTTGGCATTTTCTTGACATTACACCCACGCGCATTTATCGCTGACATTTACATATTCATTTAAACAAAAGCTCCGATTAAATGCCAACCCCAAGACACCCTTCACCCATTTTTATACAGAATTACCTTCATTGCATTGTGGAGATAGTAGGGAAGTATTTACAGTTCGCGGCATTCGCAGGAAGTGTACCCGCAGGTGTAGTGTTTCACCTCTGTGTAAACACGGCCTCGGTTTGTCCTCTCTGTGTCTATTCATATGTGTGTGTGTGTGTGTGTGTGTGTGTGTTTGTTATTGCAGTGTGGAGAGCTGCTCCAGCTGCAGCTGACTGAAGCTCATCCTGACCTCCTGGAGATCGGAAACAATCAGGACGAAAACAAGAAGCTTCTGGAAGAGCATGATGAGCTGCTGGTCAAACTGAAGGTGCAGAATCGCCATTGTTACGTTTCCTGATACTGATATCCGACTTTCACGTCCTATTAGCTCACTAACAGGATGGCATAAAATAACATTTAAGTAAGGTACGGAATGGTTTCCAAAAATGTAGTGCATATCATTCATGTCAAGACCAGTCATGTCCTTTTGCGTCTTAAAATATCCACGCACGCCTTGCGGCGGACGTACTGTAGATTACATGTAATGGAAGACTATCTCATACAGAAATCTTTCCTCTAGCTGTTTGCCGCAACCGATCTCCAGAGGTGTGCTTAAGGACACGGTGAGACCTACAGTCTTCACTGCCTAGCTGAAAGCACTGATATTACAGTATGTAGGGGGTGGTGGTGGTGATCTTGAACAACCAGAATGATTCACTTTCTCTGACAAAAATTGCGTTTCATTCCATTCCCTACACTTTGACTCCCAGCGTTTGAGAGTGCTTGATGTAGTTCTTCTTCTAGCGACACTTAAGGTTATATAACTGATATATAGCTGACATACCGGATAAGCTTGTGGAGAACGAGGACGCTGGAAGCAGGCATAGGAGAACAGCGTGTCATCTTTATTTTAGGGTTCTGTCTGTGTTTTAGCACGGTCATCTCCTTAACTGGAATAACTTTGGTATGTAGCTCTTATTAGAATTAGAATCGGGATAGGTTTACAACCTAGACGTCTAGCTTTGCTTGGCTACCGAGTCTACTTTTAAAATCTACTTTTACAGGAAGAAGCCATTAGGTTTAAACTTGACGTCTCAAATAGTTAAGAAATTGGATTACTGATCAGTAGAATGGTGGTTCAAGCCCCAGCTCTGCCAAGATGCCATTATTGGGCCCTTGTACAAAGGTACAAATCCCCTAACCGTGTCTGCTCCAGTCGGACCCAGTCTACCAAAGTTTCTTAACAATCTCGGACATACTCCGATCAGTCCACTGACACCGCCACGACTAAATAACACTGATTATCAAGTACATACCAGTAAACTTGTGATAGGACCATAGGCACCCCCATGCTTGGGGTTTTATTGAACATCCTGGAGAAGCAGCCTTCTGAGGACTTTGCCAAACCTGCTTTTTGTCATGCACGCAAAACCCAGAAGCTTTATTTTGTTTTATGCAATATGCTGCTTTCTTTTCTGGCCTGTAGAATCTTAGCTGGAATACTAATGTTGGGGAAATCAGAAATGTTTTTGTGTGTGTGTGTGTGTGTGTGTGTGTGTGTGTGTGTGTGTGTGTGTGTGTGTGTGTGGTTTCTATTTAATAATGAAGTCATGAAATAAACATTTAGTATTCCTGCGAAGAACTTGAGTCTGGCAGTGTGGCTTGCCTAGACACTTGCTAAACAGTACGGTGTGTCTTCCCTGTGATGTATTGTCACCCTGTCCAGGGTGTACCCTGTCTCGTGCCCTAAGCCTCCTGGGATAGGCTCCAGGCCCCCCGCGACCCTGTATACAGGATAAAGCGGTATAGAAGATGGGTGAGAGAGAGATAAATATATATATTTTTTAAAGATTTAAGTATCCGCTTCATAACTATTGTATTTACTTGTTTAATGTTTTATAAATATGTTTTAAATATATTAAATATGAATATAAAAATGCTTTATTTCTAAATATATATATATATATATATATATATATATATATATATATATTTATTTATCATTTTGTGACTTTTCTATAATATAATAAAATAAATGACTCTAAGCCCAGAAAGAACCTTAAAGGTTGTGATTTGTTAAGAGATGCACAGATTCCACGTCGTGCCGTTTATATTCAGCAGAGTGTATAATGACGTTTATGATATAAACTGTTTAAACTTTCCTCATATTATAACACAGCACTGCACCGCCCGGCCTGGATTCGTTACAGGTTCGACTCCATTCGTGACTCCATTCATGACCTTCCAGCCTTTGCTGTTCTCATTGTTGTTATTGCTTTCGCCTGCACAGGACGTCCTCATCTTCACGACAGCAATCTGTGATTTATATTAGTTCTACAGAATGCACTATTTATTTTTTCCAGGCCTCATTATAGCTCCTGCTCTCCAGTGCTTTTCATGCCAGCTGCTTTACTCTCAGCTCTGTCAGGTGTCTAAAGCCAGAATAATTAATATTTGAATGTATTGAACTGCAGTATAGCTGCTCTTATATTCCATATTTAGTGCATTTGCATAAGGTTTAGAGTCAATTTGCAAGTTACCACACACAGTAAACATCGCAGTAAGCAGCCACAACTTTCAGACTGATATATAGCGTAGCGACTAATGTAATGTACTGTAATGTAATGTAATATAATATAATATAATATAATATAATATAATAACAGCAGCAGTAGTGCGGGCTCACTCATTCATTTCTGGCATTTCTGTACATTTACCTCTTTATAGTATGAATTAGACAGCTTTGAAGAAATGTCAATCAATCAGTGGGTAGTGGATTTACAATGACTTTCCTAATTAATTAAAGTAAATAATAAAATAAATCAGTGACCAATCAGGGTGGAGTGATGCTACCTGACCCAAAGTGAAGTGACTTTCATGATGAAGATGTGGATTATACAATAGCAGTGTGCCAACGCTTACGTTTTCTATTAATTAAATAATGACATTGATACATTTATCCACGAACAGAGATGTTTAAAGGTCCCATATTTTACAAAAAAAAAAAATACCGTAAACCCCCTCTGTTTCACTCCACCTAAAAACATATTTTCAGGTTTTATGCAAATGAGCTACTGCTGAGCCATGAACACATCTGCAACAACATGGAGGAGGGGCTCTTCTTATCTGATGTCACATTAGTTAAAAAAAAATCAAATCAGGTTGTATAAACCCCAACCATTACAAAAATGAAAAAGGGCAAAAAGCACTGATGTTTTCTTTTCTTCCTTTTTGTTTTTGTTGGAGACTTAAATGACTTAAAAGATAATTCTGCATAATTGCTCCTTTAATGCTGTGGTACATCTGTTAAACACATCACTTATCACTTAAGTAATGAATCTTTTTTTAATTAATTAATTCATAATTAACAATGAATTCATAATGATTTATTCATTTATAATTAATTAATATACATTAATTACTTTATTTACTAATGTTTATTAATTAATTAGTAAGGCATTGCATGTCATTTTACTGAGAACCTGCAAAGCATAAACGTCTCAAAATTTATTCCAGAAAAAACTAAAATTTAAACTTCTGACTGTTACAAAGCACCGACACTGTACGATCCTTTCATAATTAATATAAATCTTCAATAATATAATGTAATTTGCAGCTGCACTACTGCATTTATAGAAAAGTAACATTATATATATATATATATATATATATATATATATATATATATATATATATATATATATATATATATATATATATATGCACATTCTGACTATATACTGTATATACAGTATATAATCTGATGTTTTTTTTGCCACTATCACCCTGAACTATGTAAAAGTAATGTATAAGACTGAGAAGTGAAATGTGTGATAGCACTTTGAGAGGTTGGATCAGTACAGGCAAAGCTAGAAGAAATGTACAGAAACAGGGTGATATGCGAGAAAATACCGTGCCGCATGTGATCCTCCGGCAGCGTTACCACAGCAACCAATGCAAACAGGTCGATAATGTGTCAGATTTGGAGCGGCCAGCCTGACCAGAGCCAAATCCAATCACATCACTTATAAATATAAATAAGTGTGGACAGTCAGGCCTAAAGATCAGATTTGTGAAATAAATCAGATTTGCCTTCAGTCTGAACAGGGCTTTTGCGCTGGAAAAGAAATGTAATCAACTTTGGGGTGGTAACGGTAGCCCCATCTTGCAACAGGTCACATCACACACCCTGTCATTTATTAATATTGTTTAATAACAGCATGTTTCATTGCTTGTTCTTCCTGTGCTTAATGGGTTTCCTGCAAGTACTCCTGTTTCCTTCCACAGTCCAAAGATATGCACATTGGAAACTAATTGGTGTTTTCTAATTGCCCAAAGTGTGTGTGTGTGTGTAAAAAAATAAGAATAAGAAAAATCAGATGACTGACCTCTATTGTAACTATATTGTATATATATATAGTATGTATTTATTTTATTACCTATAATGTAATTTCTCCGTGGTGTAACTGCCTTAGATTTGCTTTTATGTATCCAAGAATACAATTCCAGCTTGGACGATTGAGGGCTGTTTGCTCGCGGGGTTAGACAGTGGTTTTTCTGGCATTTCTGAGATTTGACATCTCGGCTTGTTGGTACTTTATGGCATGATCATTTGTTTTCACGGTCTTTGTTACTCTCTCTGGGTGAGAGTTTCGCGCCAGTGTAACAGAGCTAAAAGCGTTCAGTGTAGCGTAGTTAGATTTTGGCCATTAACATTCTTATTTCATTATGCACCATAAACAGGGATTTTGTGTTTTATGGGGGAAAGAAAAAATTTCATAGTTGATTTGAATGCACCATAGCGACTGTAAAATGCTTTCATTTACTCTGGATTAGCATGTGAAACGGAACTGTGTGCTTATCCAGTGGGAGGACAAAGTTAAAATCCAATCTTGCAAATGAAGCCCTTCATTAAAATCAAGCTTTTCCAGCGAGCAGAACACTGATCATTTCGACTGCACAAATCATCTGTTTAGCCAGTAATTCTTCCAATTATTCATCTCTCTTCAGCTGTTGGTGTTCCATCATATTGAGCAGCGTGATATGAGTAATCAAAGTCGAATGACTTACCAAAGCAATATACTGTAAAACTCTGTGTATGTGTGTGTGCAGAGGAACGAAGGAGGCGTACGGGCGCTGCTGGAGAAGGCGGATAAGACGGCGGAGGAGAAGGAGGGTGAGGAGGATGTGTACCAAGCCATGGCTCTGTCTCTCAGCGAGGCCTGGAAGATGTTGGTGAGCCACCTGGAGAAACGGCGCTCACTCCTGGAGCTCGCCTGCCACTTCTACGACCGCGCCCTGGAGGTGAGAGTTAGACACGTGCGGCATAAAATTATCTTGATGGATATCGCCAAAGACAAATGGAGTGATTTAAAGAAAAACGAGTTCAAGGCATGTAGTGAAGCTACACCTTTAGAAACCCTTCACACAAGCCAGTTAAAGACCAATGCTTTTGTGAAGCGTCTCCGAAGACACGATGAAGATTAGTGCCTTTAGTTAATAAGTCTGTTGCCAATAAAGAGACTGTGGGAGACAGAAAAGTGATTGAGATGATGGGGATGGGGATGGGGAGGTGCGAAATGGAAAACTCCTAAAAGAAATGAATTGAATGAGTAAAAACATTCAAAAGAGAGGTGGTGTAGTGGTTAGCACTGTCGCCTTGCACCTCCAGGGTCCGGGTTCGATTCCCGCCTCGGAGTCTGGGTGCATGGGGTTTGCATGTTCTCCCCGTGCTTGGTGGGTTTCCTCCAGGAGCTCCAGTTTCCTCCCACAGTCCAAAGACATGCAGACGAGGCTAACTGGCGTCCTGTTGTGAAAATGGGTCACCACGGTCCATAGTTCCTACTGTAGATGGATGGATGGAAAAGAAGAGAGAGGATGATGAGAATGTGTATGTATGATGATGACAATATACCAGTCTTTCATCATCATCTATCTTTGCACTGTTTCTCTGTTCAGAGATGGTGTTGTAGTTGTGTGTTGGCTTCACAGCTGAACCGCGGATGTGTGTTAGCGTATGCGCGTGTGTGTGTGTGTCAGTCGAGTGCTTAATTTACTTTCAAAGTAACAGCTGTTTCCTCTGTGTTTCTTTTTCTAAGCCAGTGCTTTGATATTAGTTTGGGGAATTCACACTGAGCTGAAATTAGACATAAAAGAACAGAGCAGGAATGAAAACATATGAAGTCCTTTGTGGATTGGACTGAAAAAGGAAACAAAGATATATCTGTGCTCTGGTGTATTTTTTAATTTTAAAAAAAAAAATTCCGATGAGAACTGCGACAGCATTCCTGCCCGGATGGCTGTAATAAATGAAACTGGAATACATAACGCTAAAACACAATAAGCTTTGAAGTTAAAGGTGTTATTGTTTTAACTGTAATAACATTATTGCTGAATTTGGATTAAACAGATTGTCGATAGTAATCACACATGGAGTGTGTAGGGATTAGATCAAAAAATGTCCAAGCATTCCTTAAAAAAATAAATAAAAAATCTTCGCCCAGCATGCACGGGTGAATTAGGCGTTAATAGTTAGACATTAATCAGCATGTCGTGTTTATTCTCGTCCTGTCTGGGTGAGTGTAGTTCGCCATTAGGATTGATGAAGCGGAGGAGCTGCAATGTGCTGGACGAGAGCTGAACGGGGACGTGGGTTTAACTGAACTGAGGCACAAATACAGCAGTGTGAAGAGAGGTGAGTGGTCTGATCTATCTGTCTGTCTGTCTGTCTGTCTGTCTGTCTGTCTGTCTGTCTGTTAGTGTTTCCTCTGGGTTTCTCCGGTTTCCTCCAGTCCAAAGACATGCACAGTGGGTTGATTAGTGTTTCCAAACTGGTTGAGTGAGTGTGTGTGCTTGTGCCCTGTGAAGTATTGGCACCCTACACAGCATAAGCAGGGTAGAGGAAGGTAGGTCTGTCTGTCTGTCTGTCTGTTTTTTGCATTAATGTCCTATTTATCTGTCTGGCTGTGTATGTATTACATCATCATTCTTTTTTTGTTTTTTGGTCTGTCTGAGTATTGTATCAATATTCTATTTTTGCCTCTAGCTGTGACGTTGCATGTCTGTGTACATGATCATATTTATTTGTCTGCCTGTCTGTCTGCATTATTATTTTAATTATCTGTCTGTCTGTTTGCATATTAAATTACCGTTGTATTTATCTGTCCATCTGTTCATTTGTCTTCCTGTCTGCATATTATATATCTATCTACAGTACATCTCTGTCTGGGCACTCCCTTCAGTCTGTTTGTCTATTTATCTGTATCTGTATCCAGCTGATCATTCAATCTGTCTTTCGGTTTATTGGACATTTCTGTTTCGTTCGACGTCTGTTATTCTGTCTTTGTATCAATTCAATTCAATTTTATTTGTATAGCGCTTTTAACAATCGTCATTGTTGCAAAGCAGCTTTACACAATCAAAATAATTATTTAAGTTTGTATGAAATGTGAATGTGTATGAGTCAAACTGAGAAGACTCGTCCCTGATGAACAAGCCGAGGACGACGGCGACAGTGGCAAGGAAAAACTCCCTGAGAGTGCAATAGGAAGAAACCTTGAGAGGAATTTGGGTGATAACGTATAGTAGGGATTGTTCTGCAGTCATGCTGTCAGTCTATCTGTCTGACTGTTATTGCTGACTATTGTTCTTTAACCCATTTAAATTTCCTTTTTTTTAATTGTATTTTCTTTTCAAAAATGAACACGTAGGTAGAGTGTTGAACAGGGTAGGCCAGAACACAGACCCGAGTAAAGTAAAGTGTACTTTCATTTAAATAAAAGGGTGTAAAGGGTTGGGAAGAATCACTCAGAGGAGGAAGGTGGTGAAGTGAGGTTTAGCTGAGCTGGTTGGGGTCTGGGGCGATAGCGGCGGGCGGTCGAGGTTGGTCGACGGTCATGATCTCTTTTCCTTGGTTGAACGACAGGCTGGCAGATGGTCCGAGGCGCTGGCTGTAGGCCCGCTGTCACAGCAGGACATCGAGGCGTGCTTACACTCAGCTCCTGAACGAACATGACCATTGACCTTCACTTCACCATAATATGTGTGATTAGAATCCAGGAGTCTTTCTTTCCCAGATGTTTCGTACTTCCTGCGTTTTTATTTCTGAGAGACCACAGCACCACTTCAGTCATGAAGCTAATCTCCGGAGTGTTAGTCGAGTAAAATTTAAATACGTCTGTGTGAAAAAAAAACAAAAAAACATAATGTTCCTTTTAACTCCTTTATCCACATTTAGCAAATCTTGTTCATGAATCATATTTTTTTAAAATGAGAATTGACTTAAAGATTTTTTTACTTAATTAATTTTTACTATTAATAAACCCAGAATACATCAGGACATTTTAAAGTTCACCAAACAGACTTAATCAAACTCTGTAAATCTTCAGGGCTGCTGGAGAAGTCCATGTTGGCGCTGAATAAAAGTTACGAGTTGTTGGATTTCCTGAAGAGCTTCGAGGCTGAGAAGGCTCTGCAGTACGGCACCGGGACACGAGGTGCTCGGAACAGCTACAGGAAAGTCGATGGACTGATGGAGCTCCTGCAAGACCGACGCAGGGCAATTGACCTGGGTATGACTGAAGAAATCCGCAAACGGGAAGTGAATAACGGGATCTCTGAGTGGGAGAGACAGGAACAGGAAGTAAGTAACTTGACAGAAAGCATTATTAGGACTAACTACGCAAATATGACTTTTTAAATTGTGAAATGCAAATGTTTCATGTATGTATAACTATAATGTTTTAGGAATTTAGAATAATTAGCTATCAGTCTGGTAATGTGTGTTTGTGCTGTAGCTCTCCAATCAACTAGTTGTGTTTGCTCGCTAAATAGCTTGTGATTGAACCAAAAAGCTTTCAATTTTAGTTGAATTTCCTGAGCAATACTATTATATTTCAAATTTAAAACATAAAAAATGACCCACACTCCAGTTATGTTAGAACGTCACTGCTGTGCAGGTGTGAACATGTTACATCGGTTCGTTTGTAACTGCGGTACAAGCGGAAAGGATGACCTGCTTTTGATTTGCACGTAAGAAGAGTAGCGCAGTACGGAGAAGTGTTTTGTCCCGTATGAATAGATAAGGAAGCGCGTTAATCTCCGGATTAAACGCAGAGCGCTGCAATCCAAAGCGAGTCGTGATCTTGCATGACGATGCACGTCCGAATACTTCTGCCGACACTGTCAACACTCTGCAAAAACTTCGTTTTCAGGTGTTAAAGCCTCCTCCCTATAGTCCTGATCTCGCTGCATCGGACTTTCACCTGTTTGGTCCCCTGAAAGCAGAACTACGAGGATGAAGATTCACTTCTGATGAAGAAGTGGAGACTGCGGTGCATTCATGGCTCGCAGATCAGCCTCAAAATATGTTATAATGAGGGAGAAGCTTGTTGAAAGATGGACAATATTTATTGAAAAGCAAGGACATTAAGGCAAAAAAAAAAATGTATTTGTCTTTTCTAAAAGTTAATTAAAATAAATTTTACATCCAGAGTGCGGATACTTTTTGACTCACCCTCATATTTAATTAAATAGCTCTGGTTGCTCATCACAGCACTTTTGCTTTAACTAGATAATCACATGTATTTCTGAGGAATTAAAATGTACCCCTTTGGGCTGCTTTTTGTTCTGAAACGATGCAGCTTACACAGGGCACTATTGGAGGGAGGAAACACCATTTATTATTTATCATCACCAGATTATGATTTTTTTTTTGTTTATTTAACCTTTTACAGTGGAACCTTGGATTACGAGCATAATTCGTTCCGGAAGCGGGCTCGTAATCCAAAACACTCGTAAACCAAACTGAATTTTCCCATAAGGAATAACGAGAACTCAAATTATTCGTTTCACAGCCAAAAACAATAAATACATAAAAATAATTAATATGATATATAAAGTAAAAATAAAACAAATTAACCTGCACTTTACCTTTAAAAAAAGTTTTAAAAAATCCCGATGGGTAAGTGTTTCCGTTTGTGCGCGCATTACAGTGTGTGTGTGTGTGTGTGTGTGTGTGTGTGTGTGTGTGTGTGTGTGTGTGTGTGTGTGTGTGTGTGTGTGTGTGAGTGTGTGTGTGTGTGTGTGTGTGAGTGTGTGTGAGTGTGTGTGAGTGTGTGTGAGTGTGTGTGTGAGTGTGTGTGTGGAATTAGCCCCTTCCCTCGCCTTGTCTTACACAGTAAAAATCCTCCTCCCTCCCCCCACCTCACTTTTTAAGTTTCACAACAAACACACACACTGTTTTAACGGGAAAAAAAAAACTCGCTAATGACACTCACGTGAGCGCATGCTAATGGTATCAAATACTAATGGAAAAAAAATAACAAATGAACCAGCACCTTACCTTTGAGAAGAATCGCGACAGAGCTGAGCTTTCTGTGTAAAGCAGAGAGTGTGTGTCTGTATGTGCGTGTGAAGCCGGGGAGCGGGGTGTAAAGGCGAGAGAGTGTGTGTGTGTGTGTGTGTGTGTGCATGTGTCGGTGTGTGTGTGTGTGTGTGTGTGTGTGTCGGTGTCAGATTACGCTTGCACACACATAGGAGACACGCTAAAACAGAGAGGAATACGTTGATTATACCAGTAAGAGACTAGCACTAAGACTCAGCAGGGGAGACGATTACCCAGAATTCCGCAGCGCAAGAAAGAGAAAAATCATTGGCTCAGTTGTGATCACATGACACTCGGTGTCAAAACAAGAGCGCATGGGTGATACATGATACACCATACTCGTAAACCAAGACTTGCTCGTTTTTCAAGTCAAAATTTATTAAAAATCTTTGCTCGTCCTGCGGAACACTCGTAAACCATGTTACTCACAATCCAAGGTTCCAATGTATTTTGCTTTGTCATCACATGTCCTTCTGTGACAAATGGAATCGGTGTTGAGCTGGTGACCGACAGTTAGTGTCTTTAACAGGAGTGAAAGTAGTTTAAATTCTTTCCTACAGGTTCTGGATACAATGTAGCCAGAATATGAGCAGAATAAACCATGGAGGTGGTGGACAGTCCTGTAAATCTCCCCAGTTTCTCTTTATGGTCCCACTTATTCCGCTTTAGTAATGCCTCAGCTCATTGATTGTTCAGGGGTTGAATTTCAAATAGTGTAAAATTGAAAGCTAGTGCGCTATGTAGAGTGTACAATGCAATGCCTTGTTCCACAACCCAAGTGGTGCACTTTTTCAGTAGTTAATGATAATTAGAGCACCTGTGATACGGAGTGGTTGATACAGGGTGGGTGAAAAGTAACTAGGCCTTAAAAATTGGTAATAAAGTCCATATTTCTAATACAAATTTATTGCATCAAATTGTACTTTATTACATGGCAAATCTTTAAATTTCACCATAGGGTCTGGTCACTTCTTCTTGCACGTTCACCGAGCCTGTGCTCATCAACTTTTGTCACTGCGTCCAATGTCTCTGGATGTACTGTAGTGTTGCATTCCCCCATCTCTGCATAAGAACAATGGAATTCCACACTTCACAGCGTGCTGCCATCTTAGCTCACTCCTGAACAGTTAAGCGGTCATGCCTGTAATATCGATTACAGGAAATATGAAATCGTATTTACTATCGTCTATTTAGACACTGTTGTCCAGTGATGCTACAGGTTCTATAGCAATTAAATACTGCCTAGTTAATTTTCACCCACCCTGTAGTTAAACATCCCTAGTGCTGTTATCTAAAGTTCTGCTCACAGTGTTGTTCCTTTTGTTCTTGCAACGTTGATTCCTCCTGCCATCTTGGAGAGATTCCCTCTGCCCTTGGGGATCTGTATCTCAAAACCTCTGGAGCTGTTCAGTCTCTGTTTCTAAAAGTCCTATAACTGTCTGACCTCTTATCCACGTTGCCATGCAGGTAAGACGTTGGTTTAAGGAAAATGCAGACCCGTTCTTGGAAAGGAATCAGCTTGGCTCATCCCTGTCTGAAAGTGAGGAGTTACTGCGGGAGTATAAAGAATTTGAGCTCAAAGCCAAGGTAGGACTTGTTTTCTAAGGACTTTAACAAGCACCACAGAAATACAGATGAGAAATGGAAATGTCTGAAACTGTTAACACTCTGCACACTTTACTGATATATTCTGTAACCAAAAGATGAGTCTGATTTGGATTTTACAGCACAAGTCTGTGTATAGCATTTATTGCCGTATGGGAGAGAAAACAAATCAATGAAACTTTTAGTAAAAGTAAATTGTGGTTAAAAAAAAATAAAAGTGTTCACCTCATTGCTGTGATAATCCTCAATTAGTTCTGGTGCAATGTGTTAGAATTTGACACACTTGGAATATTCCACAGACCTCCATTATATCCATTATTAAAAATAGAAAGAAGATAGCACCTGCCTAAATAGGACCGGACCATCCACTTAATGTCAGTGACGAGATAAAGAGGAGATTAGTCGGAGAAGCAAACTAGAGATTAAGTGGTAACTCTGAAGGAAAATGGAGGAATCCACCGCTGAGATGGGAGAAGATCTTCAGGACAAGGCTCCACAAAGCTGGTTTTAAGAAAGAGAGTGGAGAACAAGTGAAATCCTTCAAGTTGAAAAGGAAAAAAAAAAAAGTTTTCTGGTTTGAAGAAACCCATATTAATCTCTGGTTCAAATTTCTACATTTGACAGAAATTCAACTCTGAGATCACCTGCAGTGAAGCATGGTGGTGGTTGCATCATGTTGAGATACCCCTGGCCTCTTAGTCCAATTTAAAATAAATCAACTGACTATTTTTCAGTTTTGAGAGATTTTATCATGGATTGTCCTGTAAATACTAAATCCAGTCTGTTATTGGTATCAAATCTCTGATGTGTTTAAATGCTCTGTGCAGCAATGGACCGTTTTGGTGGAGCGACTTCTTCAGCGGGCATCTGAGCTTCTTTCTTCACGTGCTCAAGCAAAGCTTGACTCCATCGCAGAGAAAAGTGAGAATCTGCGCACCACAAATGAGCAGCTCCAGGATCTGATGATGTGTCGAGTGGGACAGCTGCACGAGAGCAACGGCTTCTTCAGCAGCGCTAATAAAGTACGTGAGCGAGGCAGTAAAATGCAGCTATAATTATAACCAACAACCCTGATGACTTGGCTATTTGAGCTTGTGGTTTCGTATTCTTGATCCATCACAGACAGTAAATTAAAGAGACTATAAAAAATACACCCACGTTATGCTTCCTCAATTAACTAACTGAATATTGCCAATTGATAATATGTCCCTTTGATTAAGTAATACACTCCGTTAGTTTCATAATTATCTCCCGTAATATCTCCTCTGTTGACTCCAGAAAGTATGAGAATGTTGTTAGAACAGCAAAATAGCAGGAATATTAATGTTTTATATAATGATTAGCTTTTCTTTTTTTTTTTAATCTTTTCATTTAGCAAGCACATTTAACACACTCATTGTTCTTTCTTTTTACCTTCTCCCTTAGCCTTCTCCTAGTGGCTTTTACACACATACATACATATATACATCCACACACACACACACACACACACACACACACATATATATATATATATATATATATATATATATATATATATATACACACACACATATATATATATATATATATATATATATATATATATACACACACATATATATATATATATATATATATATATATATATATATATATACACACACACACACATATATATATATATATATATATATACATGCATATGATAGGTGGAGGAATGGATGGCTATATACTGTAGATAGATATCTTAATGATCTCGTATGATATCTAAGCTATAAAGAATCAAATGATCATTTTCTATAAATTTACTAAGCTAAGTTTGACGATACTTATTTTGTGCAATGGATCACTATCTGAATGAATTACCAGTTTAAAAGAGCGTGTAATATTAATTTATGGAATGGAATGAAAGATTGAAAGGCACTGTATAATATCTAAATGCAACTGTTATTTTTATGCTCTAGTGGATTGTGAAATTATTTCAGGTCTGAAAATGTTTAATATCTTAAGCATAGACTGTAAAAAGAACTAGACAAAGCCTCCATGGCGCTCTGGTAGTCGATATATTGGCATGCGTGCCTAAATCCTGGTTAATAAATAAATGTGCAAATAGACAGAACGAATGGAGCCTGGCTTTGGTTGGGATCCTGCCTACCTAACCCCATAAATTAGCGAGCTTAGCTTTAGCTTAGCTAAAATACAAAGTTGGCAAATGTTAATTTTTACACTAATGCATTTGAATGAACTCCGTCGTTCATGCCCTACACATTGTCCTGTGTGGTAACTCCTACATTTCTTGTGGGAAGTTAAGCTACAGTGATTCTGGTCAGCTGGTAAGTGCTGCATAAGAGCCAACTAACGCCTGTAATGCAGCTGTCACTCAAATTAGCCACGCCTGTAATCTGTACAAGTCAAAAAGGTTTTGCCTGTACATTGGTCAGAACTCATTCCTTCAATGATATCTTTACATTTCATAAATTGGAGGACCCAAAACCAGTCTCGGATGATTTTTCTCACAGCATCATGCTAATCTGGCTGGATGGAATTTAATGAAACTTTTGCAGTACTTGGATATCTGCCTGAAGTTTAACCTGCACCATAAATGAAATCAAAATGTTGAGAAAAAGCGATGGTATGTGTCAGATTTAATAAGCTACTAATAAACTACTTGCGCAATGTAAACGAACACCTGCACCAATAGATATTAATTAGAAAAGCTCAAAGAAATTAATAATTTTATTGGGATTAGTTCATACAGTATTTTCACCGCTGAAATAGCAGGACTGAAGTGGTATAAGTGAATTTTAACCCGCTGGATTCATTTTAAGACGAAGTTTAATTTTTTATCCAATTTGCTTTTTCGATATCTAATCTGTAACAGGGAGTGTATTTGGCTGATGAAAGAATTACAACTTACTGTAGCGTAAACAAGAGGTACGATACTCAACCTTAAAACATTGTATTAATAAGTTAGACAGAGGGTTCTGCCGTACAGAAAGACAGGCAGACATGTACACGGGCTTCAACCTGAAATATTAATAATAATAATATCCCTGATTACATTAAAGCTGATCAGATTATTTTTTAGCTATTTTTAAAACTCGTCACGCATCAACGACTGGTACGTCTGCTAGTTATACAAAATTTTATGGCTTAATAAAAATTCACTGTACACTTGCGTACCCCGTATATTTTCTTGAACTGGTTTTGTAGCAGGCTGTAAACATGTTTATTTCTGTTGTAAAGTTAGACATTTAAAAATTGGGGTCTATGGGGATTTACTCGCTTTTGGAGCCAGCTCCCAGTGGACATTTGAGGAACTGCACATTTTTCCCACTTCTGCACGGGCATAATTTTTCCAGACATTTTGAGAGAGAAAAAAAAGGTCAGGCTTCATACACCATTTTCATATTTTTTTTTTTCTTACATTTTGAAATGTACACAAGATCAGTCATAACTGTTAAGAAAATTACCACTTAAAAGAACATCGGCAGTTTTTCTTCTGAGCAATACAATACTTCTGTAGATCTTTTGACACAGCACACTGTCGCACTGATTTATTCATTTACTTTTTTCCCCTTCAGTCACTACACAGTACTATTGAAGCACAAAACCTGTTCCATATTTGCTCCCCTTTGTGGTTTTCAGGCATTTGCAATTCTGGGAACTATTGAGAGCACCATAAAGGGATTGAAGACTCAGACTGCGCAATTGCCCGAGCTGGCTAAGAAGCATGAAGAGCTGCATCGGAGTATCAAAGATGCGGCTGCCGAACCTCTCCAACGAGGACAGCTCATACTTCAGAAGCTTAGTCCACAAAGGTGAGACGTTAAAGAGCTGATGCTTTAAAGCATTTACAGTATCTGTTTCTAGAAAAAAAAAAAAAAACAAGCCACCCTTCTTCATCCAAATTTCTTATTTTTTTTTAAATAATTTTAACAATAAGTAGTGGTTAGCACTGTCGACTTGCACCTCCAGGGTCTGGGTTCGATTCCCGCCCAGACTCGATTCCCGTCTCTGTGTGCATGGAGTTTGCATGTTCTCCCCGTGCTTGGTGGGTTTCCTCCGGGTTCTCCGGTTTCCTCTCACAGTACAAAGACCTGCAGATTAGACTAATTGGCGTTCTCAAATTGCCCACAGACTGTGAATGAGTGTGTGAGGTGTGTGTGAGGACACCCTCACAGCTACACACTCCCCATCTCCGATTTCCTTTTCCTCATCCCAGAAGCATGCCAGTACAGTAGGTGCACTGGCTGTATTAAATTCCCACAAGGTGTGAATGTGTATTCTCTGGAACCACCACAGCAATTGAAACATATAAATGTAACATTTCATCTGTTTAAAGATGAATTAATTACTTCCTTTAGTTCTCTGAAACTGGATGAAGATGATATAGATGTCATTTGGCTGTGGATTCCTTTATTTTCCTCTTACTCAGCATCATGCTCATGTTTTCATGGCAGTGCCCAAGTTGGAGGTGTGCAAAGGATGCTGGGATATATCAGAGATCGGGTCAATGGGCTGAGCCAGCGGTGTCACGCTTATAGAGAGCTTGCAGGGAGGAAACAACAGCTGCTGACCTCCTTTGATGACTTTGATGAGAAGGTATGGGGAAAAAAACTTGTTCCATCAGAAAAACTTTCCTGAGTAATATAGGTGTGTGTATATAAGTGTACATCATCTGTCATATCATATGTTTTGTGAAGTCTAGAACGGACGTTTCATGATAGCATTACACTTGTCGTCTCATCACTGCACTGTACTTGAAAGTCATTCAGAAGAAATTTAATCATAAGTCCTGGGTTTATTTAAATTCCCACAGAATTTGTTACAAACAATTGTACAGAGTGTTCGATCCCCCAGGCTCGATTCCCGTCTCTGTGTGCATGGAGTTTGCATGTTCTCCCCGTGCTTGGTGGGTTTCCTCCGGGTACTCCGGTTTCCTCCCACAGTCCAAAGACATGTATAGGTTAGGCTAATTGCCGTTCCCAAATTGCCCGTAGTGTGTGAATGAGTGAGTGTATGTGTGTGTCTGTGCCCTGCGATGGATTGGCACCCTGTCCAGTGTGTACCCTGCCATGTGCCCTAAGTCTCCTGGGATAGGCTCCAGGCCCCCCGTGACCCTGAATACAGGATTAAGCGGTATAGATGATGATGAGTGAGTGAGTGAGTTTTAAATTAAAGTGTTGTTGATACTGCTGTGCTACAGTGGACTAGGTCATTTAGATTTTATATAGAATGTGTGTCATTTATATATTGAAAATTAAAAAAGCACACAGAAATTGAAGCAAGTTTTTTGATTCATGAATGAGAGCTGGAGGGGATTGATCTTTGCCAACGGCTGCACAGTTTACTCTAATTTGTTCCCAGTCATTTTGCCCCAGGCCTGTTCTTTCTAAACAAAAACAATTTGTTTTTCCTCTGCTTTTCTGAGCTGGAAAAACACAATAAAAAATATGGCTAGAATGTTTTGTTCCATTTCAGATGGTAATTCTTTTGGCTGTCAGTAAATCTGGCAAAGCCAATACCTGACAACAATTACTATTTTCCGAATATTAGGAAACAGGATGAATAAATCAGAGCTACGTTTTCGGATGCACTGGTGGTTTTTCTAACATGCTTTTCTCTCCAGATCTCCAGCTGGATTAAGAGCAGCAATGCTGTCTTATCCAGTAATACAGAGCCTGGTTCCTCACTCTCTGAGGCTGAGGAACTGCTCAACAAACACCTGGAACTGTCCACACAAACACAGGTGAGCTTAATTTTACATTCATGTGAACACATGTTCACTAACATCATACAAAAACTGTGCTCCAGCAGTCCATTGCAAATGAAGTTTTAATTGCCGTTGAATGGTTTTGCCAGTGGCTATCGGCATTGATGTTGGTGCCAGTGTAGGATGCTGTGGCACTATCGATGTTGACATCTTGCCATCCATATGTGCATTGGATAATAAACCCACTAGTTTTCCTGAAGGCTGTCTGGAGCTCTTTGTAGAGAACTTGGCTTGGTAGAGACCTTTGATTGATTAACATGATAGTGATCATCTAGTGATGCTAAGCTAGGATTGCCTCTACACTCATTAATTTAGTTCTCTGGAGGGTATGTATTCCCAGGTAATGCCAAGGACACATTCAATTCTCTAGGGTCTGGAGTGGGATTAAGGGGTCTGGTTTGGCAACAATAGAATAATTTTCAGAGCCTTCTTTCAGCATTTTAGCCACACACCCTCGTTGGTAGAGATATTTTGGTTATACAGAGGGGCCCAAAATCTATTAAAATATATTATCTATGCCCTTTTTTAAAAACCTGAATTGAATTATGGCAGGCAGAACCTTTACCACTAAGCAACCAATGCTCATTTCTTAAACTTTAATCACAGATATTGTGGTATGCAGTAAGGTAACAGACTGGTGGCATCTCTGATGGCAAAGTCTGATGGCAGTTGATTAGTTCTGGAAACAAAGAAGGTAGTGGACCTCTCTCTTGGAATATCACCACAGAGTGACTTTTTGGAAAAGGAGTATTGTTGCTGCAAGCTTTATAGGGTAAATATCATCGGGCCCAACATACATCACTGCCTTACCATTAAGTTCACTGAGAATGTTGTCCTAAAATCGGGATAAACACAAACTCCCCAGTAATTAAATTCGATTCAGTTAAATTTTTATTTACATAGCGCTTTCAACAATGGTCATTGTCTCAAAGCAGCTTCACAAAATGAAAAGAAAATGTATGGAAACCTTGAGAGGAACCAGACTCAACAGGGAACCCATCCTCATTTGGGTGATAACGGATTACAGGAATTATATAACATCATCATGTGTGTTCTGCTGCTGGAAGTTCAATATAACAGAAGTTGTCCAAGTTATGATTGAGTCCAGTTCACCACTGGGATGAGTCAGCAGGTGCAGAGGACAGAGGGAGGTCTGGATCACTGGGAGCTCAGGAGCAGCATGTGTACATCCAAACCATCATGAAGCAGGATTCAGCTGGAGGTTGAATACTTCTCTGGATGCCTCAGGATCCTTGTCTACTGGAGCTGGCACAATCTCCAGATGCCTCAGGATGGTTAGAGAAAGAAAGAACAGGTGGAAAAGGATTAGCATAGGATAGGCATTCAGGATATTAGCAGCACTAGATAGGAGAGTGCATTTAGATGTACTGGAGTACGAGGTTATGGAATGAATTATGCGTATGCCAGATTAAAGAGATGTGTCTTGAGTCTATTTTCGTAGACTGTGCCTGAGCCCCAAACGCGGTCAGGGAGGCTATTCCAAATCTTAGGAGCTAAAGATGAGAACGCTTTACCCCCCTTTGTAGATGTTGATATTCTGTGAACTACCAGAAGTCCAGAGTTTTGCGATCTTAAGGAGCGTGGTCGATTGTAATGTTTCAGAAGACCGACTAGATGCGTGGGAGCGAAACCATTTAGAGCCTTGTACGTAAGTAATGCTAGTTTGTAGTTAATTCTAAACTGAACAGGTAGCCAGTGCAGGGATGATAGTATTGGGGTTATATAATCATATTCTAGTGAGAACCCTGGCGGCGGCATTTTGGACTCACTGTAGCTTGTTTATTGAGGATGGGTAAGGCTGATATGATTTGCTGGATAACAGTGCTGAACGTTTAAGTGAGCTTGATCTAGATACTCTTGTTTTGATTCCTGCATTCCTCCTGAATTTCAAGAGATCAAATGTTTAAGGATCAAAGATCATGTTTATTGTGCTTTCAGCCTCTCATAAAGCTGCACTCTGTCTCCGTTGTGATATAATCTGTGAGGCTGCATGACTCATGCCATGATCACAAAAGAGCAGTGATGTGCCATGACCTGTAATGTGAAGAACAGAGCAACAGTTTACTAGACCCATGTACATATACTGTATGTGCACACAGATACACCATTCATTCTCCCTGAGGCTTTTGACAAAATTCCTTTATTGCCTTTAGTACTGAACTTGTATCAAGCGTAGTACAGCATGTTCACAAGAACTTATGACACATTCATGAACTTTATGCTGGGTATTAGGGCAAAAAAATATTCTAAGGATAGGCAAACTAATAAAATTAAAATAAATTAAATGACATGAGCTATTCTTCTTAAATTCTGAAGAATCAGAATCAAATAGTTCAGAAATGCAATCAGAAAGGCGGAGGAGGGAGGCGAGTGGTCTAGTACTTTGGTAATGGTGCCTGATGGGATGGGGTGGAATTGTCAGATTAATTTTTCACTGTAAAAGACTGGCCACTGATGAAATATTATATAATATAGACTTGGCACAAATGTGATGCTTTCCGTGGAAAGACATTTATTGCACTCATGAGTTTTACTGTTTTACATTTTCTGGTATTTTTTATTAACCTTTAAATTGTCCAATAGAAGCTTAAATGTGTAATTGTCTCGCAGCGTGTTGTAGCAGAGTCAGATGCCGCTGAGGGAATGATTAATGAATTGAGGACGCTGGAGTCCCCTGAAGCGGTGGAGCTCTCCAACCGGGCTGCTGTACTGAGAGAGCAGCTAAAGACACTACAGAGGAACATCTGTACACACCTGGAGAGCCTTAGGAGCTATGTTAGCTTCTTATTATCTGCCAAGGAGGTGCTCACTCTTAAGAATATTTTACTGCATTTTATGAGGAAGTTTTTATTCTGTTTTAATGCATCATGCAACACTGTACATTGATTTATTTTTTAACGTTGTTATGGTTTTTATATCCTTGCCCAGGTTGAAGATCAGGTTAAGATTTTGTTGGATTGCTATAAGAAAAGACCAGAGACAGAGGAGGAGAATGAGGAAACGGGCACTGCCATGAAGGAAGACATGGATGCAAGATGGCAGTTGTTCTTACAGAAATTCCTCTCCATGCAGGATCAGGGCAACAACTTTGTCAACTCTTCTACCATGGTTAGTTACACACCATTGTCCAAGCTACAAATTACTGTATACAGTTGAATTGAAGAAGACTGACAAGCAGAATAACTACACACATCTGTAAGGAATAAGGGATGTCGGTCTTCTGGTCTTTTGCGTCTACTGATGTCGTGGAATTCTTTGTTCCTTGCTGTTCCTTGTTACAGGTGAGCGAGACGCCTGGTCTGAACGTCAAAGCAGCAGTTAACGTTGTGGAAGAGACGACAGACGATCTGAGCAGGAAGAAAGCCGAGCTCACAGAGCTGTGGTCGTCCTGGCAGCTCCATTACACTCAACTGAAGTCTGTGAAGAAGCAGTGGAAAAAATTTAAGGATCAACTGAAGAAGGTAGCATGGAAAAAGAGCACCTGGAGTTTGCTTCCTGCAAACCGTGAGCGATCGCTGTAAATGTTCTTGGCTCGAGAGGGTACAATAGTAACAGAAGCTGTGATATGCTTACAGGTTGTGCATGAACTGAAGTCTCTGGAGGGAGTTCTTACTCCAGCATCTAAACTTGACCTGAGCAGCGATCTTCAGAGTGTGTCTAAGCTGCAAAAGAGCTTCAGCTCCACCAAGCAACTGTTTCTTGTATGTGCAGTGTTGGAAATCTTGTCAGGCCACAGTGAATAGAGTCAAGGATTCATCGTGCTTTTTTTTTTTTGTGTTTCTTTTCTTTTTTTTTTAATAAAAAGATTTTTTTTCAGTATGATTAGTTTCTTTGAGAAAAACAAACAAACAAAAAACCCAGGACACCAGTACTCCTGACTGTCAGAAATCAGAAAGCATCATGCTGATCAGTGCTGTGTGCCTACACACCTGGAATGGCAGGTTACAGTCGACAAAGCAAGAAGCAAAGCACACCTCGGATCTTAAGGCCTAGTCTGTGATACTTTGAACTGAGACGTTCCTGAGAAGCCTTCCTTGTGATTGACCTCGCTAATATTTTTTGCTTCACTTATTTAAAAATCAAAAAAAAAAAAAAAAAAAAACCCCATAGTTATATCTTATATACTATATATACATAAGTTTATGTATACACATGATTAATGATTGTAATTTGTAAACAACTTTTGGGTATAAAATGTAACATAAACATGAGCTCATTATAATATAATATAATATAATATAATATAATATAATATTATAATATAATATAATATAATATAATAGAATAGAATAGAATAGAATAGAATAGAATAGAATATAATAGGCAGCCCTGGAGCTTAGTGGTTAGCAATGTCTTAATGAATTAATTTTTTTTTTTTTAAATATTATCACCACCGATTCAATCAATGCTATGTTTTAATTTTTATACTCCTATTTATATCTTCTTTACTTATTATGTCTCGCTTCATTTTTATCCCAGCAACTTAATGCAGAAGTGGAGTTCCTGGTTAAGACGTCGGAGTTGCCGTCGCTGAAGGGAATCTCGGTGAAAGAGAGAAACGAGAGGGTCAGCGAGCTTCTCCTGGTGCACCAGCGTGTGAGGGATAAAATCCGCGAGTACGAGACCGTTCTCAGCATGGCCGTCAAATTCCATCAAGTTTATCAAGAGGTAATGTCACGGTCCATTGATCTCCCAGAGTTTTCCGTTAGTGTCAGCTAACAGCGGCGCTAAACAGAATACACTTATCTTACGAGCGTTACAAAAGACAGAAGAAGATGAAAAAAAAAAAAAAAATCCAGTGTCTTTCAGGGGCTCAGACAGGTTTATTGATTTCAGGAGAAATGTTTGGGGAAAGAAAATCCTCCATTGCATTCGACATCACTGAGAGCTGATGAATCAATCATAAACGGTGTATTTGCTTTTTAAAGTCTGCTTCAATTCAATACTAAATACAAGTGCTTTTTATGAAGGTGCGCCAAGAACATAAGCTATTCTCGAAATATAGATAGGTTTTGTGAAGACTAACTTTTCTAACAGTGCATAAAAAGACAAGCAAGTACAAGTTTATTTTCCAGACCACCAAGTCGCCATCTGATGTAATGCAATTAATTTTTCTAATCAAATATTTACAGTTTAAACTCGAGCCATAAAATGAACCTGCAACCTTCGGCTGTTCCTTCTGCGTCTAATGCACTTCTGAAGATGTAACGATCTTTGAAATTGTAGTCGACAGAAGCTCTGCCAAGATCAAATGTATGGTGTAATTGCTTAGCTTTTTAGATTAATTCATCTTCGATATTTGATTTAGATGTTAAATGGCCTATACAAATGAACGGGCTTTCTAATGGGCTTTAGAAGTGAGAGAGCCCTTCCTGCTTTAAATCAGTAGTGGTGAGTGTTTTAGTGTGATCACAATTATAAAAGCAGATTTTTCTGCTCCCCAGCTGGACATCTTGTTAAGGGCCGAGCCTGTGAATGGATCGAGTGATCCGAATCAGGCCAGGATCCAGCTCAGCCAGCACCAGGATCGACAAAGCCACGTCCGGCACCTTTACAAACTGGCCATCTCGCTGGCAGCTGATATCACCAGCACTATCCAGCAACCGGTGAGATGTGATCAGGAACTTGTTTAAGGACAGAATTTGATTCATTGTATTGGAAATCAGTAGTGTGATTGATTTGGTTGGGCTTTTTATGGGAGAGCTGATACCATGAGCACCATTTGGTGAGAAACAGGAAGTAAGACTTTTTTATTTTATTATTTTTTTTAGCTATATGAATCCAATATGCAGAAGAGTCTGCTGCACCATTTAATACATCCACCCACAGTACACCCCATATTTATTTATTCCATTGACTCATACAGTACGTCTCATCTATCGCTGTCTCTACACTTCTATTGCAATTTTTAATTTAAAAAATCACATCATATTCAATTTTTTAAAAATTTTTCTATAAATAAAAATGAAATAGGAGTAAATCATTCATTATTAGTAGCGATGCAGGAATTTATCCGCAGTACACCAGGATCTCCTTGTTAATTCACTGATGCCGGTGTCGGATGTTTATCTGTTGTTATGTGATTGTGAGTTTTTATAATCAAAGAAAATGTCAGCTATGCAGGAGTATTTTACCGTCCGTGAGTAAGATCAGTGATATGCAGTATGTAAGACATGTTCCAGGGTGCTTTCATGTGGAGGTACGACAACCAAGAATTTGCTTTTATATTTACGTTGTGTTGTGCTGCACTATGCACTGCAATGATTCCTATTTAGTAGACAGCTGTATACAGCATATAGCAGGATAATAAAACCACATTTTTCAAACATTTCTTAAGGTCTTTAAAAGTGTTTGGTTGATAATTCTGTTGTTTGTTTGTTTGTTTTTTGGCACAAAAAAGTGGAACGAATAACAAAAACGATAAAACGTCAGTATCAGCATTGGCCCAAAATATCTCAGTAGGTGCATCCCTACTTACTAGCTTTCCTTCATTGCCATTAAAACGAACATTTTTTGTTTTATCAAGGTTTAGAATTCTGGACTTTATACTGTAATTCTGAACTGTGCATAGGCTTGATATTTGAAAAAAAAAAAAAAAAAAAAAAAACTCTTGTTAAATGATTAATCCACCTTTCCTGTGTAGCCAGAATGCAGTCTTAATGTTGTCTCTCTGGCTTCAGCCAACGTTGGTGTTCTCAGTCCAGGGGAAGATGGAGCGCCTGCGTCAGAGCAGTGTGATCTGGGCCGCTCAGGCCAGCCAGTGTGAGGAGAACCTGATGAGCAACATGCACTACTGTGTGTTTAAAGAGGAGATCAGTGAGGTAAGGACATCCACATTTATTTAATCCTAATCCTTTCATTCCTCCCTTTGCACAACAACTCCAGGGCAAACAGGATCAAGTCAGTCACTGGTTTTAAACCTAGAACTGGTTTCCTGATTGAGAACTCGAGCCTGCCATAAACGCATTGCCGATGAGGCTCGGGTTGAAGCTGCTGATGCTCTAAAGCTTGAGATCCTTATTTTTTGCTTCTGCAGACAGACATGCTTGTCAAAAATAGGTTGCAGTTAAAAAAAGAAAAGAAAAAGGGGATCCCATAAGAACCTCGTTTATCATCAGTTATCATCTGGTACTGCAAAAAAAAAAAAAAAAAAAGCAAAAATCTTCCATATATAAAAATGTGCTTAGTATTTTTATATTCTATTGTTACAACATTAGACATTTATTACTCATTTCTTTCTTTTTAAAAAAATGTTTTTTTAAGTTTGCATGTTCTCCCCGTGCTTGGTGGGTTTCCTCCTGGTACTCCGGTTTCCTCCCACAGTCCACAGACGTGCAGATTAGGCTAACTGGCATTTCCAAATTGCCCGTAGTGTGTGAATGAGCTGGTGAGTGTGTGTGTATACCCTGTGATGGATTGGCACCCAGGTGTACCTCTCCTAAGTCTCTTGGAAGAGGTTCCGGGCCCCCAGCGACCCTGTATACAGGATAAAGTGTTGTAGACGATGAGGCGATGATGATTTGTCTTCAGTAAATATATAAAACATAATACTAGACAATAGACCATATTTACATCCGAAAATGTTATCTTGTGATTACATGAAGCCTTGTGTGCTTGAGAATGATCTCCAAATACTCTCGGGTCATGAAGCTGTTTTCATAATCATGCCTCATTCTGCCCAGAACAATAGATGTCACTTTGACATGAATCCATAAATTGAAAAGTGAAATATCTGAGCTCTGGAGCTTCAGGGGTCGGTTCTACTCTCTCACTGCCCCCGAGTTATTTATAGAGTGCTTCTGTTTAGTCTGTAGACTGTGAGGCTTTTTCAGTCCCAGCTTTGGTGGTGTGATTCTGCCATTTGTCCTTCAACACTCTGGAGAGATCTGAGGACCTCCTCTTTATCAGTCACTTATCAGTCCTCCAAAAATAACCCAGAACCTGAGGTTATATTAAAAACCTGCTGAGATATGAGCACAAGTTCATGCTTCTTTCTCTTACTTTGTGCCTCAGATCAAGAAAAAATATACTTTAATAAAATAATGAAAAGCTCAAGATATAAAATGGTATTATATGTATGGAATAAAAACGTACTGTAGAAATTAAGATATTTTTCCTGCACCTTGTAGTTTAAGGTATTTTGATTCTCATACATGATTACAATCATAATGCCATCTTACTATCCGTGTAAAAATGTAAAAATGTCTTTATATAGTAAAAAAAAAAAAGATTATGTATTTACTAAAATACTTTAATGGTCAAAACTGTAATAAAATATAATAATCTAATAAACGTAATAATCAAATAATCGTTTACATTCAAATTACTTACACAATGTAAATAGTATTTTAACTAGCTAGGGATTAACTAAGTTTACATATATAATTTATTTGCTATTTTTTGGGATCATTCTTAAAGATGTTTTATTCCACATTGTGTTCATACCTCAAGAATGTTAATGAATCTGTTTCGGTTTCTTTTCTTCCTTCCTTCCTTTCTTTCTTTAACCAGAGATTATCTTGTTCTATTCGCTTTAAAATGTTCATTTAAGTACAGTTTATTTCAATTAAAAAACAGACCTTTTAAAATGTAAAACTATTGTTAATAATAATTTTTCATTGAGGCGGTAAAATAATTTATATTTATTTTTTATTTGTATTTACAGGATTTTTGTTTGTTTGTTTGTTTTTGTAATTTGAGTGTACAGTGGGCGGTATTCTGTACAACTCTCAGGAGAACAGATAAATTTTTTAAATATATACATAATTTGCTCCAAAATTTCCTAAATCAATTTTTCCACTTTTATGAGCTCTAGATTTTCAGAGCTTCAGAACTTCTGGTGTACATGAGTGTGTATCCATTTGTAAATACTTGTATTTGTCTCCCTCTTGTGGAGGACATCTGAACCTTCATTATGTCATTGTTTATGTGCAAAGTTTGGCACAGATACAAAGATTCTCAGGTTAACCACAGCTCCTAATCTTACTTTGCTTACACCTGTTAATCTTCTGCAAGATGTTGATCTGACATGGCAGGGAAAAGTGACTGCGTTCTTATCACTGTCATTTGTGATGTATCTTATCTCTTGAGCTCGCTGTGAAGATGAGGAGTGTCACACGTTACCTTTAGCTCAATTTGGTATGTCCTGCTTAACGTCATTCCTGTCAGATGATTCAGGTCTCTGGTAAGATGCAAGACCACCATTAGGTCAATGCAACAGTTCAAACGTATAGGGCAGACATCTATTTTAACTATTTATTTGTTAAGTAGTTTCATTTTAAAAATCAAACTTTCCTTTGCTCTAACACATTTGTCCAATCTATATATCTATCTAATATATATATATATATATCTCAAATAAATGAATGTAATTGCTAGATTTGAAAATTATATTTCAAATCTGTGACAGCCTTTTTTTTTTTGTCTTTAAACACATACACACAATAACTGTTTCAGACTTCTAAATGAATTTTGTTTATATATAATTGAGAAAATGTAAGGCAAAATTTTTTTGTTTTTTAAAAACATAATTTTAGCAAGCTTTATTGAACTATTTTCTTGTTTATTATGAGGTCAGGTCGACATTATTGATATCAAATAATAAAAAAATACTATTAGTGCTATTAAACTACTACATGGATACATTTTATTCTCATTGTGTCCAGTAGAAAGCGCTGATGTCCCACATCTGTATCAAGGTTACGTTACATATGAGAACATTTATGTTACTCATGCTCGGGATTAGTAATTATAGATCTGCATCCAGTATATATGTAGTAGATACGTTTAATATTTTCTATTGTAGATGAATAGTTTTTTTTTTTTTATTTAAAAAAAAAAAATTTGGGGGGCTTATTGAGCTCCTGAAGTAAAAATAATCACTGTTTAAACTTACCTTGTAATTCCTTCACTAAATTCAGAGATTTCTCTTTCTATACTAACTCATTTCCATTTCACCTGATGTACCCCGGCACATGACTCAGCAGAAATTCATCATTTACTGCCCTGACAGCATGGTGTTGTGTCGTGTCTGTCATACTAATGTAGCTGACACACGCTCATAAATATGCATGAGTAAACAAGCTGAAAATCATCAGTGTACCAGTTGCTCCTGTCAGTCAATGCAGATTTTATTCCCCCCCCCCCCCTCTCTCTCTCTCTCTCTCTCTCTCTCTCTCTCAGACACACCACACCACAAGTAAACAGACTTATCGTTAACATGGTGCTGTAGTTATAACTGAGCCATAGAGAAGGGTTCCAATTTTTACACTAACATGATGTTAATTCATTTATATTAATACCACACAACAGATCATTCTTGCAAATATGAGGGATGTTCAAGTCAAAACGGGACTTTTGATTGTGCAGAATAAGGAAGCTCGGTTATTAGTGAAACCCCACTAGGGTTTCACTAGAGTTTTGACACCATCAAGGCAAAACGTCTTCTCAGTTCGTATATTTTATAAATAAAGTTGCGCAAAAATTCCCTTATAAACGATATAACCTGTATTTCTTATTTACAACTAAATTCAACTTTTTATAACATTTAGCAGACACTCCGATCTAGCACTACATATGGGCTATATAGTCTCTAAAAACACATGATCTTTAAAAAAAAAAAAAAAAAAAAAAGACACGTCATTATACAAATAGTAGACCAAAACCTATTGGCCAGATTCTCAAACCCTTCAGTAAAGCTTAAATCTTTTGCTAATCTAATGCAGCAAATAATAAAACTTTTTAATACATTTTTAATTCAGTAAATATATCAACTGTGAAAAAGATTTGGCGAAATATCCCTTGTCTAGTTCTTTTCTATTAAACATTTCTGAAAGTGTAATATTTAGGTGAATTAGGGCACAGTGGTAGGTCAGTGGTTGAGATGGTCGGAAGGTTGCTTGTTGAAGTCCCTGTCCTGCCAAGCTGCCACTGCCGGGCCTTTGAGCGAGGCCTTTAACCCTCAACTGCTTATTTGAATCACTAAAAAAAAATCAATGTAAGTTGCTCTGGATTAGTGCATCTGCCAAATGGCAAACGTGTAAATGAAGTCATGTGACATACAGCCTGGCCAGTAAAGTCTAAGATTTCCTTTCAATTGTCTTTAGCATTGATTGCAGTGGAGTGTGGATCATGCCTGTGCCGTCAGGAAAGGAAAACTCCATAGATGTGATGACCTGGTCATTCAGTACATTCGCATCATCAGCTGACTTCATTTTATTGCCAAAACCGTTGCTGAGTCTAGACTGAAGACCCCAGATCATAACCCTGCCTCCGGAGACTTGTACAGTATGCATGATGGGTGCATCGCCTCATCTGCTTCCCTTCTTACCCTGATGGCTCCCATCGCTCTGGTGTAGACTCAATCTGGACTTATCAGACCACATGTCCTTTTATTTTCTTTGCTCCCAAGGCCAATCTTTACGCACCGTAGCAAACTGAAGCCTTTCTCCTGATCCGTCTCACTAACAAGTGGTTTTCTTTTGGCCACACAGTTGTCTAGTCTTAATCCTATGAATTCTCCTCACATTGTGTGTGCGCGTGTGGGGCATCGCTGCTATGTTCACTATTAAACATACTGTAGCTCTGATTTCTATTCCAATGCAACTCCGCCATGCTTTTTCGTAATCCCTGACCACAGTCTGAGTGATTTTGTTTTCCCCTGACCACATTTCTTCTGCCAAAACAGGTTCAGTTATGATTCTTCCAGGTTTTAAATCATGCGTTGGTCAGTTCTGACCCTAATCCCAGGCTGTCTAACATTTTCTTTGCTCGTTGCCGGCAAGGAAATATGACCTTCCTGAAACACTGAAACTTGTATTTATTTATTTATTTATTTATTTATTTATTTGACCAGGCAGTGCATGTATAAATAACAATTCAGCCTTCCAGACTTTCTTGTTTGTCAGCGACTGACAGATTAGTAGTTGTTCCACTTTGCTGTGGGACCAACAGAATGGAAGCGTGAAAGGATAATTAGCTTTCATTTTCAGCAAATTTAGTCATACTGGCAGAGTAATCATTAACCTTCAGTATGCTTATTACACAGCCTCCGCTATTTCGTTAACTTTATGAAATGTAATTCTATCCCTGGCATGATTTGCATCCCAGGGTGTAATGTGTGTGTGAGAGGACCATCTAGCCAATTTTAAGACTTGACCAGTTTATAATGATCTAATGAAAGCTCTGCAAAAGCTTGAGTTTTATAAGAAATATGCATTAGTATTTATATAAAAGTAAGGGTATTACACACAACGTGGTGGAAAGCAGTATTGAGGACAGATGAAAAGCCATGTTTCGGGACATCGGGCTTCTCAACAGAGGCTCGAAGTAGCTGCAGGCTTTCGTTCCACTCTGCTGTTTAATCAGTTGATCTTACTCTCCAATCGAGTGCGCCTCTTAATTTGCTAAAACCAAAGCCTGCAGCCACACCAGCACTTTGCACATTAAACTCACAATGAAATACATACGAGTAAAGATAAGTGATTTAAGAGGCATTCAGTAGAAAATGGGGCGACTGCATTGCTTGTTTCCGTACATCAATCAGCCGTAACTTTTAAACACAAAACTTTACGCCCAATATTGTGTTCTGCGGCAGCACGAGGGGAACCTATACAGGTCTCAATGCCTACAGTACGCTGACTTTTCCATCTGATCGGACCAGAAAGGCTGGCCTTTGATTCTCACTGGCATGAATGACCCTGTGATCCTGTCCCCAGTTTACTGGCATAATCAATGTTATTACGTTCACCTGGCGGGGTTGTGGCGGAGCGCGGTACTGTATATACTGTATGACCTACCAGTACGCTAGAGATTCAGTAACGAGCGGCCAGAGAAACGTTAAAACACCTACACTGACCAAAATCAATGATAAAGCAAAAGTGTGTTGCATAAAATGTTTTAATTCCTGTGTTTGTTTCAAATTAACTAATGACTGCTATACAGAATACTCTGTTTTATTTTCCTGTGCAGTTGACGTCCTTATGCATTATTCATGAATGTTGTTTCTGAAAATAGATTTCTAGACAGTTCCGAGACCTCCGTAATCTGACCCTGATTTATAGCCTTGGCCATTTGTTCATCATCATGTACCATTAGAGGTGTGTGTGTGTGTGTGTGTGTGTGTGTGTGTGTGTGTGTGTGTAAGAGAGCAAGAGATAGCAGCTGCTTCTATAAAGTGAGAAGAGCACAGTTTAAGGAACATGACACTGTTTATGTTATCAGTACAGTCACCTCCCTCCGTCTCTCTCTCTCTCTCTTCCTTGCCATTCTCCTTCTTTTACTTCATATCTTCTATGTTCCCTTATGTCTCTCTTTGTCTCCTCTTCTTTACACTTTCATTAGTCTGCCTGTATTATAATGCCATTTCTTTCTCTCTTGCTTTCTTTTACTTCCATTTTTATTCTCAGTCCTGAGCTAATTGTATCACTTTTTTCTTTATTTTAAATAATACGAGCTCTCTAATAAACTGTAATGTTAATTATATCTATATTCTCTCTCTCTCTCTCTCTCTCTCTCTCTCTCTCTCTCTCTCTCTCTCTCTCTCTCTCTCTCTCTCCGTGCACTCCTGTACCTCTCTTTTGTTCAATCAGTTTCTCTTTTTTATTTTCTCATTCTTGCAGTTTCTTTTCTTCTACTTTTACTTTCCTGGTCTTCTATGTTCAGTACAACTGCATGACCTCAAGTGTGAGATCACTTTTATACTCACTGTTCATTGTTGCCCTATAACTTCACACCTCCGAGTATGTTGTTCCTTAGATTTAGAGTCAGTATTCAAAAACAAGCAGGAGTCACACCTGGTTCCACTTTTGATCAGTTTAATCAGGTCATCTTACTCTCCAATCACGTGTGCCTCTTACTTTGCTAAAATGAAAACCTGCGTCCATACTGGCACTTTGTCACCCTGATTCACAATGTATGTATGTTCTGTTTTTATATGTTTTTCATTGATCAGCCATAACAAATTTTGCAAAACACTAAGCCCAATATAGTGTAGGTTCCCCATCTGGCAACAGGCATACAAATTTTTATTTGTATGTGACAAATAAAATTTGAATTTGAATTTGATTTGAGCCCTAAGGGCACAGGACCTGTGGAGGTGTCCTGCGGTGCCTAGCACTGCAGCGTTAGAGGCACGTCCTTCGGGTGCTGGGCGTTGAGGGGTGTGGCCACCATGGATTACTGACATGCCATCGATAGTGAGATCTGGAGAGTTTGAAGGCTGGATCAACAAACTTGAACTTTTTGCCTGATAAGCCGCATGCACAGCGGGCTGCGCTACACTGAGTGTTCTGATACCTTTCCATCAGAGCTCCTCCTGTGGAGCCTTCAGAGGATCAGAGGAACCAGAGACTAATCAAGACTACATCAAAGTTTTCATCAGAACAGCAGACCCAGTCTTTCTACTTTTTATACACTATGCAATTGACGATATGGAAAACAATAAGCAGTACAGGAAGTTAAAAACTCTAACGACGATGATGATGATGATGATGATGATGATGATGATGGTAACACTGGATTATTTTCATGCAGTATGAGCATGTACATTTTCTTACAAAAATACTACATTTCTTGTTAAGTGACTCCAGTTAGTAAGGAAATAAAATTCACTGAGGTGTCCGTCATTCACTCTCCCTCTGAGGACTGGAAATGATGGACTCCGCTTTAGGTTGGGAAGCTCCACTGAGGCATCTCTCCTGCGCTGCAGCTGTCCTCGGATGACACATGAGACTCGACACCATTGCTACCATAAACAAAAATGGCTCTGCGCTATAAATTCCCCCAGCGCGGGCTCTGAAATAATCTCCTCTGACAGTTCACATCCCCCACCTCCTTACTGGCCTTTTGTTCTGCCAGCGGGACGACTTTTCCCATGTGTTGCTTCATGCTCACACACACAAACAAATAAAATTCTCCTTAATCACAGCGGCTACTGAGATGTTATCTTTTGGGATTTTGTTGTAATGCCCGAGTGCCCCAAGCCAAATGTCTTTATCATTCATGCCAAGTTTCTTTTTCTTGTTGGTTTGATTCCCGTCTCTGTTTTATTGCAGCTCAGAGAGTCCTTTAAAGACATCAAGAAGAAATTCAACAATTTGAAATTTAATTACTTGAAGAAAAACGAGAAGCTGAGAAACATGAAGGCTGTAAAAAACCAGATCCAACAAATCGACATCTATTTAGAAAAGCTGCAGGTAAGGACAGTGAGCACACTTTTATTAGCATTTAATTGCTATATTAGAATGATTGAAGTAATAATTTGGCCAAGATGAGACACACAATTTTCCCTCTTACATCAAATACAGATGGTTTTATTGTGGCTCATAAGTAAGATAAGTACCAGTTTAGCACTCTGCACCTGTACAGGGGGGGGGGGGGGGGGGGGGCAGTGGTACTACAGAGGGCTAAGGCACAGAGTCACTGATCGGATGGTTGGCGGTTTGAGCCCCAGCTCTACCAGGTTGCCATTGTTGGGCCCTTGAGCAAGTCCCTTAACCCTCAACACTCCAGGGGTGCTGTATCATGGTTTACCCTGCGCTCTGACCCCGGTTAAATATGAAAGAATTTCACGGTGCAGTAATGTTTACGTGACAAATAAAGGCTTTACTAACTGTAAGCCTGGCTGCATGGTGGCATAGTGGTTAGCACTTTCGCCTTGCACCTAAAGGGGCTGGGTGTGATTCCCATCCTGGGGATGTCCTCCCGCGCTTTGCCGGATACGCTGGTTTCCTCCCACAGTCCAAAGACATGCAGATTAGCCCGTATGTGCATATAAAAGTTAAATGAGCTCCCACCACGGTTGTGAAAATGGGAACTACATTGGCCATGAATAGTCACCATTGGCCTTGTCAGTCCCTAATTTGACTACAGATTTTCCTAGATGGAAGTAAGCCGAAAGGCTCATTTACTGTATGCTTACATCTGGAATAGATGCATACCCAATGGCATAGTCTAACATGCACCTCCTCAGGAACGTAACAACACTTTGTGGCAGTGCAGACCGCAAAAACTGTGATTGGGTCCATCTGGTTGCACACAGGACACCGCTCTCATGCTACTCGAATAAACAGGTACAGGAGCGGTAGCACGAGAGTGGTGTAATGTTCGCTACTAATGAATGGATCGCGGATGGTAAAAGGGCGTACTGGCGGTCACACATGCTCTGCAGAAACACAAGGTTTCTCGCTGTGAACGGCTCTTGTTTATAAAACCCGGGAAGATTAATTAAACTCGAGCTGCACGGACCTGTGCAGCAACACAGCACTGTTCAGTGACGGATTTAAAATTCGAAAGTCCTGCTGCCATGTGTGTTGCAACGCATCATGTGATGATAAGTACATTATTTAAAGATACTGAACACGCTGACAAAGCTGTTTGAATTTTAGACATCAACCTTGTCTGGATTTGTCTGCTTTTTTTTTTTTTTTTGTCTGTCAGACTTTAAAGATGAAGCTGCAGGCCTTTACGGTATCAAGCAACAGTGAGAAGCATCTAATTGGCAGCAGTTCCCGAGAGCTGGAGGATTCCATTAATGAGCTACAGAGACAGGTGGGAGATTTCGACAGGGCGGTCGAGGACTACAAGCAGAACCTGGAACTCAGCATGAAGCTACAGCAAGCCATGGAAGAGGTGGGGGTGGTGGGGGTCGGGTCCGGGAAAGCCAGAACACTGCGCAACATTGCTTTCAACACCAGATAATCTATAACTATTATCCAGAGATAACCGTGAAGATGTGTGGGGTAATTATATGTAAACCGAGTCCGGTCGACTTGTGTTCGTTGGTACAAAGTGAATAACAGATCTACTGCCAAATCTTTTTACCAAAATAGCTCTCGCATCCATAATCATGACTCAGGAATTAATTTGGAAGAAAACAAGTCAGAAATGTGATTGAAGTCTATTTTGAGGAATGAAAACACTTATTAAACAACTTCCAAACACACAATTAGACATTTGGATGTAGTGGTTTGCAGATTAAAGGACTTGCATCCTAGATAAATACGAGGGGCATTTGGGTCTCTTTGTGTGTCTATATAATCCCCTGCTACACTAATGCACTGATCCCAGTCTTTCACTAGTGCTTGGATACCATCAAGGTACTGTAGAAAGTTTTCATGTTTGTACACTCAATGGACACTTTATTAGGAACTGTGCATTAATACTGGATACTGCATTAATACTTCCCTTTGCTCGGTTGTTCGAGGCATACAGAATAGATTTCACATCATGATGGAAACATTGCTTTGAGATTCTAGTCCATGTTGACATGATTGAATCATGCAATTCCTGCTAATCTTTCAGGTGCATATTTATGCGGCCGATCTCCCATTTTATCAAGTCCTAAAGGTGTTCTATTGGACTCAGATCGGGTGGGACGGCCACTGAAATAACCAGTCTTTGTGGCATGATGCATTATCATGCTGGAAGCAGCCAGTAAAAGAATGTGACCATTATAGAATGTACAGTATATGGTAAACAGCTCCCCAATAGGCTGTGGCATTCAAATGATGATTGATTGATATTAACAAGCCCAAACTGTGCCAAGAATACATTCCCCACACAAATACACAACCTCCACCAGCCTAGATCATTGACCCAAAACAGGTGTGGGTTTAAGAGTTCATGATGTTGGTGCCAAATTCTGACCCTACCACTTGTGTCACAACAGAAACCAAGCTGTTTCGGTTTTTGGGAGCCTGTGCCCATTGCAGAATCAGCTGACAGAAGTGGAATCTGACATGGTCTTCTGTTGTTGTAACACATCCGCCTCAAGGTTCTAAGTGGTGTGTGTTCTGAAATGCTCTCCAGTCAAGACTAGGCAGTGCTGTTTGCAGAATTACCACTCACCGCATTCATTTTTTTTATTGTCCGCTTCTGAATGAACTCCTGAGAGTCTGGTTTCTAAAAATTCCATTTGATCAGCAGTTATAGTAGTAGTCAAACCAGTTTCCAACCATACCAGTTTCCTGAGAAAGTATTCTTTGAGTGTTTATCCCACAGTGTAATGCTGTGACATTTAGCGTTATGAACTTTTTCTTTGTTAAACATGCATGCCCTTGGGTTTGATCTGCAGTATGAGTTTTGGTGTGAGGAGGCGAGCTCCACCATTGTGAGAGTGGGCAAATACTCATCCGAGTGCAAAACGAAGGAAGCCATCAGCTCGCTACATAAGCAGTTTGAGAAGTTCGTCTGGCCCACAATCCCACAGCAGGAGGAACGAATCAGGCAGATCACAGAGCTAGCAGTGCGTCTGCATGGTGAGATGGATTGAACAGCTATAACCTGTTGACCTGATCTTCTGTTTCATGATCAACCCAACCCAACATGTTTTTTTACTCAATAAGGTTGTTGGGTTAAATAGATATACTAACATAGGATTCACGTGCCACTTTGAGAGCAGGAACGTCATTGGTGGATAACGGTGACTAACAGTGACTGATGTGTTTCATGAAGGTTCTGAGGAAGGGACGAGGTACATGGAGAAAACTGTTAACAAGCATAATGAAATAGTGGAATCAATAAAGGAGATGTCAAGTGGACTTATCGACCTGGAAGCTAAATTACAGGTTAGTTGCTGTTTATAAGATATAGATAAACTAAAAATTTGGCTTCCACAGTTGTCCATAACATTATATTTGTTCTGTTGAAAATCACACAACCAGGCATACCAAACACAATAGCTCCCCACATACAACATGCGTACAAGAGAAATTCATGAGCTACATGTGCTGTAGGGGAGCTGTTGGTTTTGGTATGCCTGTTTGTGTCTGCTACATTTTCCTTTCTAATTGGGATATTTGAGCTCTTGTATAACCCTGTGGGACCACTGTTGGTTAATGCACGATCACACCTGATATGGTGCATGCCTGTACTACGATAAGGCACTGTTGTCCAAAACCAAAGCAAAGATTGAACTGGTACAGTAGGTGAAAGAGGCTAATAATGCGTATTAAACTAAGTTTTGTATACTTAAAATAAATAAATAAATAAATAATAATTATATATATATATATATATATATATATATATATATATATATATATATATATACAGTGGAACCTTGGATTACGAGCATAATTCGTTCTGGAAGCGGGCTCGTATTCCAAAACACTCGTAAACCAAATCAAATCTTCCCATAAGAAATAATGAAAACTCAAATAATTAGTTCCACAGCTAAAAAAATAAATACAGAAAAATAATGAATACAATATATAAAGTAAAAATAAAACAAATTAACCTGCACTTTACCTTTGAAAAAAATCCCTACAGATAAGTGTTTCCGTTTGTGCGCGCAGATGCCGTGTGTGTGTGTGTGTGTGTGTGTGTGTGTGTGTGGAATTAGCCCCTTCCCTCACCTCGTCTTACACAGTAAAACTCCTCCCCCCTCCCCCACCTCGCTTTTTAAGTTTTACAACAAACACACACACAACGGAAACACTGTTTTAACAGGAAAAAAATAAATCTCTCTAATCACACTCGCGTGAGCGCAGACTAACGGAATCACTGCTGTAAAGTAACAAACAAACAAACAAACAAAAACAAATGAACCAGCACCCTACCTTTGAAAAGAATCGCGACAGAGCAGAGTTTCTGTGTAGAGCAGTGTGTGTGTGTGTCTGTGTGAAGCCGGGGAGGGGGGGTGAAAAGGTCAGAGGGGGTGTGTCGGGGTGTGTGTGTGTCGGTGTCAAAAAACTCGGCACTCGTAAACCAAGACATGCTCGTTTTTCAAGTCAAAATTTATTGAAAATCTTTGCTCGTCTTGCGGAACACTCGTAAACCGAGTTACTCACAATCCGAGGTTCCACTGTGTGTGTATATATATATATATATATATTTTTCATGATCTTCAGGAAATTGTTGTAAATGGATTACATATTTATATATTTTTATTTTTTTATTTTTTCAAAATTATGCCAAAACTCAAAAGTATAATTTAACATTATAAAATGGGAACAATTTTTTTAATTTAATTAAGTAATTAAACATACCGAGTACTGTTAACTTAAAAAAATTACAGTTAGTTCAAATTAATAGACCTTGATGAGAATTTAGAACTTTTTGGTATTTATGAGTTTGTAGAAATGACACTTTTCAAGTTAGCTGAACAAATTTGATATTTTAAGTAACTGTAAGTACTTAAATACGAGTAACTGTCACCTTAAAGTTCCACCAACTTAAAATCTTTCAGCCTAGCAATTTTGTGTCTGATGTCATCAGGGCAGTAGGGCACTGGTGGCGCAGTGTTAGGTGTTTTGCCTGCCATGTGAAAGGCCCGGGTTCGATTCCCAACAACTGGATGAAGTGTTCAGATAAAATGGGAGGGTTGTGTCAGTAAGGGCATCTGGTGTAAAACCTGTGCCAAGCTTGTGTGTGGACCGGATTGTCTGCTGTGGCGACCCATTGCTGGAAGCAACCGAAAGACCAACAATTTATTTGATTTGCAACAAATAAAAAATATATATAACTGCTATTAAATAGTACGAGTTAGGCTACTCAATAATGCAAGTACAGTAAAGAACAATTAATATGAATGAGTACAACAAACTCAAAAACTGATAAAATTGGAAACATCATTACTTAAAATTTTTTTATGTAACTGATTACTTCTAATTTTTTAGTTAGCAGTGATGTCCAGTCATCTATATGGCTTTGGATCAGTCATATCTGATGCATCAATTATTAGAGAACAATGTGTACTCTCTTAAATCTTTTCCAAATTGCATATTCATATGTACTTGATCATATTTGATAAATTCTCGTGTTTTTCAACAAGTTGTATAATTGTATCTATGTGATTTTTAAGAATTTCCCTAGCATTAAAAGCATATAAAATGTTTTATTTTGTCTAAAATTGATGTTTGGAGGACTTTAATATAACACCTTGTACTGAGCGTGATTTATGTTGAATATTTCTTTAGGCTGAGTCTTTGAAAACACAATCTGCTGAAGAAAACAAAGCCTACGACACCATAGAAACTGTAAGCAGTAATAACAGCAAATTACTGGGTAATTATTAAACGTAAGTATATTTTCATGATCTAAATCAGTCATGTGATCTAAACAGCCGGAGGCAAAAGAGACAGGCCACACTCCTGAGATAATGGGACCGGGTGGCACCAAAGACGACCCAGTCACCAAGAAGGGAGAAAGCAAGACGCGTTTCTACACACAGGAGGCTTATTCAAAGAGCACTGTGGAGACCATCAGCAGCAAGTCCACAGTGGAGAGGAAGGAGCAAACGCACACCACTTTGTCTCACACGCACAAGTTCAGCATGTCCAGTTCTCCCGTAGAGAGAGACAGAAAGATCTGCATGCTCCAGCAGAGCAAGAGACCATCTCAAGACACTCCTCCACCTGCTCAGGGCGAGTGCCACACAGCATCCAGTGGTTCAGATTGTCAGAGGTCAGAGAAACAGACTGCTGGTCTCCGAACTCACCATGAGAAATCCCATGGCGTTTGCGACTCTCACACTGCTGGACATACACTACACACAGAGGCTAAGGTGTGTGTGAATGACATTTTTTTCCCTTATCCTATAAACTATGTGATCACCATAACGTCCCACCCATATGTTCTGGTTGATTATCTCAAACCTACAGTATGCTTTTCCCATTTGCTGTAGTAATAACCTCATTATTCTGGGAAAGCTCGCCACTAGATTTTTGAGGCTGGGAGGATTTGTGATCATTCAGCCACAAGAGCAATAGTGAGCTCAGGCACTGATGTCAAGTGAGGATGCTCCAGTTCAGGTTTATGCCGAAGGTGATCAGTGTGGTTGAGATGCAGGACACTCAAGTTTTCCAATCCGAAATTAACACACCGTATTCATGCATGTTATTTTGTACACGGGGCATTGTAATGCTGGAACAAGATTTGGCCTCTTAGTTCCAAGGAAGGGAAATTCGACTGCTTTGCAAACAAAGATATTCGATATAATTGTGTGCTTCCAACACTGTGGAGGCAGGTTGAGGAAGAACCATATGGCTGTGATGTGAGGTGTCCACCATTTACCCCATGAATAAAGGGTTCTACTTTACCCCAAGAATATACAAATATACATACCAGAAAACCGTACCATTTCTATGATAAGTGTCTTTGATTAAAAAGCTAATGATGATTGCAGCTAGGCGATTTAGCATGCTTTGTTTTTAGAAATGGCATTCTGTTATAAATAAATAAATAAATAAATAAATAAATATGGAAAACAGGAAGATTTTGGAGTAATTGTCATTAAATAACTGTTTATTTGTGTAAGCATTCTATACCACTGACAAGGCCATCAACTGTAAAGATGAGACCTCATGGCCTTATAATATTAACAGCTACTGCTAGGTAGCAGAATAGTTTGGCTGTAGACAGAACATGTGTCTTTGTACTTTATCTTGGCTGATAAAGTACTTGTAGGGTTTAGGAGCACAATTATTTAACTTCCAGTTCACTTTTACATGAAGATTTATTTAAACTGGAAATAATACAAGTAATATTACTGTAACTGACTCGTAGCATGTTTATTTTCAAAGAGTGAAGTGCTGCTTCCAAGAGAAGAGGACCTTTTCTCCGGGGTTGCACCAGACTCTGGTTTACCCGCAGATGGAGATTTCCATCCTGACCACCTGAGTGAAGAGTCACTGTCCAACGATGAGTATGAATGCACCTCACCTGATGACATCTCTCTCCCACCCTTATCCGAAACCCCCGAGTCCAACATGGTCCAGTCTGAGAATGATCTAGATGACATCTACTGTGTGAGCTCCCACAGCCTCCACACAAACTACCACAGCCAGCAGGGTCACTCCAGACATGGCGATGCACTCCATTTCCAGCCAGAGGAACGCTTCCAGTCCCCTACAACAGGCCCAGCTAGCCGATTCAGAGCCGAATCGTCCTCATTTGTCCATAGCCCACTTACTGTTCCAACCCCAACGCTGGTTTCTAGCACCATCTCGAGCATCTTAAAGAGCAGCAAGCCAAAAGGCTTTGCCGAGTGCCAGCAAACCATTTACTCCATGCATGAAAGCCGGTTCGAGAAGCAGGAGTGTGTGCATGAGCCTGCCTCACCCCAACACTCTTCTGTTGCTCAGGCTGGTAACATGCATGCTTCCCATAAACCATTAATGTCAGAAAAGGAGCCAGAGCTGTGCAAGCCCACGGGCATCTGTGAGGAAATAAAGCGGTCAAGCAGTGCCAGGGCTACGGGAAACCTAGCAGAAGGGCAGAGTCCTAATTTCTCCAAACATTTGTGTAATGCTGTAGTAATGGAGGGCTCTCCTGTGACCTTGGAAGTGGAAGTCACTGGATTCCCTGAACCTGCTTTAACTTGGTGGGTAGCTTATAACAAATTCAAGCCCTAGATTGTAAATTGCTCTGCCAGTAGTTAGTAAAAAATCAGGTAGTCTGTAACTCTTTTAGTTTTCTATTTGATAATGAGGATTGAGTTTAAAAAAAAAAAAAAAAAAAAGATTTTTGTAAAATTTCTAGGTACTTCAGATAGATATTGTTCCCTAGTGGCTGCAGGAGTTGATACAGTCATATGTTTTACAATACTTTTGGTTGGTTTTCACATTGCATGCGAGTTGTTGATATTGAGAAGAATGTAACCTACAGTAACTGAACTGAATGTTTTGTCATTACTACTACACATTAAACCAAGTTCCATTTTCGGAACCATTCCTAACATTTTTTTTACTTGTATTACCAGTCTTCCCTTTGCTTTAACTCTCTTATATATATATATATATATATATATATATATATATATATATATATATATATATATATATATATATATATGTATTTGAGCTCTAACATCGCATCTTTCCTTGGTTTGCATCCCAATTTTTACACTCTACCTTTTAATGTCACTTTTAACTCACTCTTGTCAACTTCTACTCATGACCTGCTGCTGACAAAAAAAGTGGAGGTAAAGGTGGGCCTTTTAATTATTAAATTAAGTACAATAGTGTGTACAAGTCTTAGGCATGTATTTTTTGTGTGGCCTTTTTCATGGAGAATAGCTGGGAACAGCTTGTAAATTGTTCCAAGCATCATGGGGAACCCCTCTGTAGATTTTGGATCTTGCCTGCTTCAGTCTGTCGATGCTCAATTTTTAAATTATTATTATTATTATTATTATTATTATTATTATAAATGGACAATGTGCCAACATTTAAGATGCATCAATTCTACTAATACACAAAAGCAAAAGTAACAAGTAAATTCTGAAAATAATCTTCGGAGATTTGCCTTTCTGTCATATGATTTTTATGAAAAGGCCACAATTTCAAATTGGAAGAAACTACTGGAAATTCAGAAATAGTTTTTCTTTTGCACATTATGTTGACAAAGATTCGTGGACACCTGACCATCAGACCTACATCTCTCCATGAAGACGATAGCGTTCCAAAATCATGGGTTCTGCATTCCAGTTAATTTCCAAGGTGTTCATTTGGGTTGAAGTCGGGACTCTTCAGATCACGTGTGTTCTTATGTACTGACCTTAAGTGCATTGTTATGCTGAAACAGTCGGGGTCCTTTACTGTAGTTCTAGCGAAGAGAAGTTTTAATGATGCAGCATAAAAATATGTTCTGTAATACAGTCAGATGGTGGAATGCAGGTGATGGACAGCTGTTCTCATACTCTTGCTGTATTGCATTTAAGTGTTTTTATTGCGCAATGCCATACATTTTAAATTCCACTAATACTAATGATCCCTTTTGAGTTACCAGGGGCTTAGAAATTGTTGCTTTTTGAAACATATTATCCAATATTCTACCACAGATTTGTTATTCCACTTAGTGGACAAATATTAAAAACAACAAAGTTTAATAGATGCCCCTAGGGGCAGGACTCGTGCTTTATTTATGAACATTTTCAGGAATTTTCATAATACTGTATATACACACACTACTGCTCAAAAGTTTGGGATTTTATTTCTTCATTGTAAAACAATGCTGAAGGCATCCAGAATATGCAATAATCTCCTTTGAGCAGTGAATGTTGAGATGTATCTGCAACTTACGTTCTGTAAAGCCATATATACTGTATATATGGCTCTAATCCGAGGTGCTGGTTGTTAATTGGTGATTTCTGAGGCTGGTGTCTCTAAATGAACTTCTCCTCTGCAGCAGAGGTAAGTTTTGGTCTCGCTTTACTGGGACGGTCTTCATGAGAGACAGTTTCATTATGGTGCTTAATGGGTTTTGCAAATGCACTTGATACAATACTGTTCTTGCAAGAACTCTTCCAGAAAGGTAAAGTTACACGATGTCACATAATTACCTGATTCCATTTGTGTTATTTCATAGTTTTGAAATCCCCAGTATTGTTGTCGAATGCAGAAAATAAATCACTAAACGAAAACAATGAAATTTGCAAGTGATCCCAAACTTTTGATCAGTAGTGTATACTCTTTAGTTATGATTTATTGTCTATAAGATGGCAAAGTGAACGTTCAGACAGAGTGTCTATGATGTACAGAACAATTTCTATTGTAAGATGTATTGCAAGGATTTAGGGATTTAGGACAGAGTGATTATGGAGTGAATAATGTTTCTTTCTCAGATGTGTGAAATGAGTGGGGAAAAGAGGAATCATGGCCTGCCCCGATATTACTACAAATAATACAAATCTATGTTCATAAGTCACTGCTAGATTTGATCTAGTAGAACGCAAATTGCATGAAATCACAATCATCTCTATACCGCAGCTCAACTCTACAAACCACAACCTTCACTTTTTAATACGGCAAGTGGAAGAAATAAATGCTGAGGTGAAGTCGACATGGGTAAACGTTCCAGCTTTAACATCACCACTTTTCTATGTTCACCCCCTAACTGAGCGCTCACATTAACCTTTTTTTTTGTTGTTGTTGCTGTGTTGAGTGTGTGACGTGACGATTCACTCTGTGCTTCAGGTTCAAGAATGGTCAGGAACTGCATAGTGACGAGCGCATGTCACTGTCCCATAAAGAAGGCAAGCATGTGTTGTTCATAGAGAGAGCTGCAGAAAGAGATTCGGGCCAGTATTTGGTTCGTGCCTCAAACTCAGCCGGCACAGTTTCCTCCAGCTCCCTGCTGCAGGTCAAAGGTAATGGCTGTTCTGACTTTGATACCCTCAAACTGGACTGGCAAACCTGCTTCGGCACCCTCTGTGTCCTCCTGTGGCTCCTCTACCTGCTGGTGTTATAACACGTACACAGACCCTGAAACCATCACTCCCACTGCCTCCTGCTAATCACCTGCACTTGGGTTATGATTTTAGTGTTTTGCACAAACCTGGCCTCTAGAGGAATATATTCATGAGCATGAAGGATTTTTTTTTTTCTTCCCCCGTCACTTTAAAAGCTTATCACCTGCTCACCATCACTGGTAAATAACCTGACACTTACTGATGTGTTGTTTTAAATATTCCTATAATATATTTATTTAATATATTCTTTAATCAACATCAATGGATTTGATTTCCCTAAGGTTAGTGTGTTTTAAATGGATATAGAATGTTTTATTTAAGAATATGTTTACTGTTTTGTCATATTTGTTATTCAATCTTATTTATTTGATGTGCTTGTTCTTGAAAAAAGGGTAAAAAAAAAAAAAAAAGGTTTTTACAAAAATGAATAGATGTTCTTCTGTCTCTATCATAAATAAAGTGCTGGTCATAGAATGGAAATAAAATGTTCCGTAAGCTGGATGGTAAACATTCAAGTAGTTCATTTATCATATTATAAAATAAAATGCAATACAGTAAATCGCTTGAGCTTGCATTGATGCTACTTTATATTCCTCAATTAGTTGAAATGTAAACAGGTAATTTTTATTGCCGTTATCATAAAAAAAAAAAAAAAACATGCTGTACAGGGCATTTACAGAGAAACAATTGTCCAAACGCAAAGTATTTTTGTAAATGTCTGTGCAATTAGAGAGGAGAGTCTGTTAATAGTGCAGGTAAAATGTTGTTTTAAAACACTCATGGCAAAATATCTGGTAAAAATAAAATAAGTAAAAAATTTAAAAGTAATAAACGAATGTTCAAGTTCAGTGTCCAAAAACAGGCAAAAGGTCAGGCAAAGTCCAAACAACAAACTGGTCAAAATCCAAAAACGAGATCGTTTGAACGAAAAAGATCAAAACCATGATCACAAAGAATCAAGATCAAATGTCTCGATAAAGGCAGATACAAGTATGCTGACCATTTGCTTTGCAAGGAATTAAAGAAACAGGGATTAATCACTAAAATCAGTGATTTTTTTTTCTATAGACTAGTTGAGCAGCTATATTAGTGCTACATTCACTGCAGCTGAACTCATGGCGTCATGTATCAAAATCAAAAGATCTGCAGTATCAGTCTATAAACTGCTGCCATTATTATTACAGCAGCTACAGAAAAAGAAAGATAGCAAAATATTTGTAAATGTAACAGTAGTGAAAAGTAGACCAACAGATATTTGTCCACATGCAGATTGGTTGATAAAATGCACGATGCTTCTAAACCCTCAGTCATATGCAGGTTTCATTTTTGTTTGTTTTGGTGCTGTCAGAGTTATATAGTTATATATAGGGTGATATAGTTTTACCCTCTTAAATTCTTGTTTATTTTTTATTATTATTATGACATTTATTGCAGCCTAATAAAAGTTCGGCCCAGAACCACATGAGCCTTAAAAGGTGCAGCTGCATCCATTGATGGGAATCTGTATGACATGTTGTTTAAATAAACTAAGCACTAGCAGCATTTATAATGTGCTGTAGGATTGGCTTGCCTGAAAAGATCAACAAATCATAAATGAGACAGAGTTCTCATAACATGACACAGAAGGTATTTCACAAGGATTTGTTGAAAAAAAAAAAAAACTATCCTTTTAATTTATTTACTGCATCTGTTACTGTACCTTACTGCATCTTTAAATTGAAACAAAAACATATATTGATCATGTTAAAAAAATTATAATATATAAAAAAAAACATTTAAATACCCCCTCCCAAAGAAAGCTCTAAATAGCTGTATATAGTAAAAATGATGCAACAAAGGCATACCTTTCCATAAACACAAAATATTATAGTTTAGAAGTAGAATAGTACTGTTCATTCTATCATACAATTATGATAATACTGTACATTCTACAGAAAATGCTGGCCTACTTTTTACCCTATATTAAACTGAATGCTAACATAACGAATATAATGGAACAATTTTGGTGGATATATGATCCCAATTATGGGACAGTGTTGTTCTGTATAAAAAAACATATAGTAAGGACTTACTAACTGTATAAATTATACATACAGGAATGTGTAAAAGACCTTAGTGCCCTATTTTTTTTAGTACAAATTTAGTACAAAAATGTTTATTTATTTTGGTCTACATTAAATAGTTGATTTTTCCAACATTAACAAAATAAATCATTGAAAGATTGCATGGCAATAAAGGTAGCAACAACTTGCATAAAACACCACTTTTAATACAAAAATCATTATTAAATCCATCCAGAAAAAAAGGTATGAGTATCCAGATTCTCCAAAATGCTCAGAAAAAAAGATTTTTTTTTCCCCTCTAAAACTGTACAAAGTCTATCTGAGACAAATGATGCAACTACAAAGCCAGTTCTTTCAAGCCTTAAAAGGAATTTTCATATAAATTATGGGTTTATTCTTTTAGAATTCATCTAAGCCAAGAGTTTTGAGCAGCTTTTTTTCACACTAGTGTAGAAGTCCATTTAATAAAAGTACCTATTCATCTACCCAAAAAAACGATTAAAAAAAAAAAAAACAACAACAACAAAAACAATGTCTAACTGGTGTCTGATATTCTACGATAGAATTTGCTCCTACTTGAGTCAATGAGTATTTAGTAGGACAACATGCAAACCCAGCCAGTGTTTCAAGAGTAAGACCCTGAACACTGATAATGCACTGATAATGAAAGAAAAAATGAATGAATGAATACTGTCTGTTGGGTGGCACTGAACAAACAAGTCACCATTATCATATGGGTCCCCCACTGGGAGGATGTCTAGACCACCTAATAGTGTCAAAGATGAAGCTTTAGCTGTGGAAAGTCTTCTTATTTCACACACACACCTCATCTATCTATCTATCTATCTATCTATCTATCTATCTATCTATCTATCTATCTATCTATCTATCTGTCTGTCTGTCTGTCTGTCTGTCTGTCTGTCTGTCTGTCTGTCTGTCTCATAGTCAGGAAAGAAGGAAAGGGGTTATGCAACAAAGGGTTATTTTGATCTGTGTATATATGTCTTATGAATAATAAACTGTGCTTTATTTCAATAAACCAAACTGTCAGTAATGGTCAAACCTGGTTTCCTCAGTGTATGAAAGAGCCACTCATCACTCCCTCTCTGGGCGAGAGAGCAGAAGAAGACCTCAGAGAACCTGGGAGTGAAGATGAACCCCACATGTCCTTAAAGAAATCTCTATAACATGGCAAAAGTGCAAACCAGTGACAACATAAAGAGGAAATGATTAAGAGGATGTAAACTGCAGTTGTAATTTCCTACACTGGCCGGAAATAATGTGGAGGTGTATCAATAAAACAAGTTTCTGTCATTCATTTATTTTATTTGTGTGACAAGCCAAAGTGGCGCATCCATGCCTTTCTAAAGATGCCTGACGCTGTGAAATACACTATTTACTATTTCTCTCATCAGTATTTGTCTTGTTCCTTGGACGCGTATACATTTTTTGTTAAAATATGAATACACTCTTTTCCCCTTTAAATAGTCAATAGTGAGTAAAAAAAAAAAAGAAAGAAAGACCTCTGAACTCAGTTAACCAACTACTAATATTCAACTTCTATTTGAAATAATATATAATAAATATTACTTTATGAAATCGTACTGTATGATGCATATTTATTTAAATAGGTCACGTATTATATTTGCATAAGACCTGGAAGTCTCCAAAATGCGTGTTCTATTATATCGAATATACCACAACTCAGTTCCTGCTTTCTGGCTGCTTATTTTTTCTCTTTTTCTTTCCATTTTCACTCCTTTTCCAAACATGCTATTTTAGAGTGTGTAGCTTTGAAAAACTACAAACTCTAAAACAAGATCAGGGAGGGATGCATTGGACGTTTTAAGGAAGGCTGGTCTGGAAAATCGGCTTTAAGAAGCTGGTAAGATGAGGGAGAATATGTGACCTACAGTTGGCTGTAACGTAACCAACTTACTGGATTCCAACCGCAGTTAAACGAAGAAGAAAAGGGACAACTTTGATGCATTTTCCCGGCTAATCAGAAGACAGGGACTGGAAACACCAATCTTCTGGAAATCTTCGAGCATTTCCCATGGTTTTAGATTTTTACTCTTGCATTCCTGACAAACAAAATAAGGGGAAAGATAGATGTAAGAGTATTCATTCACAATGACTTCATTATTTAACTACAGAAAAGTTGAAATACCACTAAGAGCGTATAGATATCCATTCACAGCTAACTTAGCCCTTGTTAAGAGCTAAAGAAGGTTAGGTTAGTCATTAGCAGTTAGCCACTTAAATGCCTAGCCTTAATTACTGCAGATCTTAAAAAATGTGCATTAAGAACTTGGCAGAACTGGGCCGGGTCTCTTGTTATATGAGGTCACAATAGGGGAAAAACTAATTTGTTTAAGTCCTGGACAGGGAAAAATGGAAAAAGACTTGTGGTAAAACAAGAGGAAGAGGAAAATGGAAGTGGGAATGATTTTTTTCCTCTGTGTGTGGTGGGGTGTGGGGGTTATGCTCAATGGAGGCCCATTTGAATTTCTAAAAATGACGACAAAAAAGTGAATTTTGCATAATAGGCGTCCATTTAAAGCAGTGTACTGGGACAGAGATTCATTAGATCCACGGGCCTTTACAGATGACTCATTGACCAGAGGAAATAACACACATTTTAGCTTTAAAAATTCTGTACTTATACTCAAGAGAATATTTTCTCTGTTTTATTTTTTAAGTGCAAGATGCTTTAAAAAATTACTTATTTCTCCAATTACATAATGAACATCCTGTATATAGGATTTACAGTTATCTTATAGCCTCTAACATTAAGGACATTGTTAGTAGTTCACTGAAATTGACAGAGATGGGAGAAAGAGTAGGTGTGAGTGTTGGGGGTGCAAACTTTTGCCTGTTCTGTGTTAAGTGGTGAGAATGTTGGGGGTTGCTGATTGTAAAACCAAATGGAATGGAAAGGCTAAGAAAGGACAAATGGCTTTCAAATAGCATCATAATGAAACACTTTTATCCTCAAATCAAATTTGTCACATACATAGCCATAGGACAGGATGATATGCAGTAAAATGGTTATTCTCGTGACCTAAAAAAAGAAATAAGAGAATTGTATACAAATAAAGAAAAAAAAAAAACTTTAACTGGAAAATTAACAATGTGTACAAGATTGCTGTGTATATCCTGTATATAAAAGACTTTTCTCCAAAATAATCTTGCTGATATTTCAATAAAAAGGTAGCAATTTCTTTTTAATAAACAGGTTTACAAAGTTTATGTTGTAAATTTACCCTGCTAACGAGCAAACCAGAGGTGACAATGAGAGAAGGAAAAAATCCATGGCACAAAATGAGGAAAACATCCTGAGAAAAGACAGATACAAAAAGAGGCTCAGGGTTTTTATTTCTTTTCTGTTTACTGCTGAAGAAGAGGATTTTTTTTTTTTTTTTTTTTTTTACATTACAGTGTAGGTGTTGAGAAGTAAAGACAAAGATTACCTACCGTAAGTATGCTGAAAGGAAGTTCTGGGAAGAGCACAGGACAGTCCTAATGACTGTAGCAGCAACTTAAAAGTAAAAAGTCAAAAATTTTAACTATCCAACATAAATCGATTTTATAGACAATGCTTGGACAAAAACATATTTTGGGAAGCTCCAGGTAGAAGTTAAATATATATTTCATGAATAATTAAAAGAATTAGAGAACACCAATAATTGCTGTGTCTTTACTACAATAAACAATGTTTGTTAACCTGTACATTTAAACTTGCCTTTATTTATTAAAGCTATATATTTATTTATGTTTATTTATTATTATTAATAAAAGGTAGATATGGTGAGGGCTTGTAAAACTAATTTATCTCTAGACTCTTTCTCATTTCAGGGTATATTCTTGGGTTTCAGGTCCAGGATACATCAGGATAAAGCTATTAATAGCAAATGAATAAATAAATAAAATAAATGTACAAACGGACACAATTAAGCAAACCTAATAATTGAATAAATAATACAAATAAATATAACGAAGTAAAAGTACCAAGACGTCTGTGCTAATGTACTAAAGATGTGTTGTAGTTGCTTAGTACCTTTGAAAAGCAAAGTGAACAGAAATAATTGTTATACTGCCGGTCATCATTATGCGTTGAGTGCTTTTAATAAGATAAATGATCTTTAAGCAGGTTTACACTTACAGATCTTGTAGATCTCTTTCTTTTTGCAGCTGCATACAGTACATGGGAACTTCCTCATAAACTAATAGAACGGTAAAGTCTTTTGGAATGGACTTACAATCCATGTTAATTCTTTTTTTAAACTTTCCCTTTAATATTTACATGCTGCATTTGTTATCAATTTATCAACCTTAGTTTTTTATTTTTTTTTTATTTTTTTTTATTGAAGCTTTAAGGCAGAGTAAAATTAGACTTGTTATTTTTTTTAATGTAATGTTTGTATAATTTGCAACAGTAAAAATGTAACATAATTCTCTATGAATTATCATCTTACAGTAGCAAGTGAAAATTTTGATATTAAACCAAAATACACAGTATGTTTAGGAATTTAACAAGATTTTTGTTTTTTAAGAAAAAAAAAAAAAAAAACCTTCTTTCGGCGTATTTTCTAAGCATTTAAATGTAGCAAGAAGTAAATTTGTCTGCCAGTGAAACCAGGTGAATTAAAGCTTGAAATGAATAAAAATGTCTAGAAATAGGTTTAATTGTCTTACAGTTGGTTTATTGTATTAATATAGAACAGAAGCGAGTAAACACGTTTGACTGTATATATGAGATCTGCCTCCTTCAGGCACTCTTATGAGCTGAATGGAAATAAAATCAAGTTAAAGATCAAATAATAGAAATCGAGCACAAGAGACCAGGTCACAACGCCTAAATGTAAAAAGCCTAAATGTAAGGCTGCTATGTTGATCACTACCTTGATCAAACACCATCAAACAATATCAGAGCCGGGAGATGTGGATCGAAGTGCAATGGTATGGATTTCAGCTCACGGGCTCCATGTTTGTGACCAGCAACAGTACATTCTCTAACGAAAAACTATTTTTACATCATTACTGCACATACCTGGCATAGATGTTGTGAATATACAGAACATTTCAGCAAAGTCGTGTCTCACAGAGTTACTGTAAGTGTACCATGTGTTCGTCAGAAATTCCTTCTTGATGGGTCACTGGCTATCTTTAACTTGCCTTACCATCTCTATTTTAGCAATCTGAAAAAAGCGGTTAATATGGCCGTGTAGCAATCTCTGTACACACAGATTAACCACTCTGAATTCACTCTAAATCTACTCTGACATTCTATAGTTTTGGGTGGGTTTCGTTTAAAAATGAGAACTATTTTGGGGAAACCGGGTAAATAGTTCAATATCAGTGTTTTCAGCATTTGTCTCCTACTAAGCGTTTGTGTAAGCAGAGAAGGGAACCTTTAACCCTGATTGACAGGGACAGTCTCTGTTTTTTTTTGTTTCTAATGTGCCATGAACTTTGTGAATTTATACATGGAACAAAGATATATACTTGATGTGTGTCTGTGTGTTCTGTGTAGTGTAGTCTGAGGGAGTGTTTTAGAAGGGGGTTGGTGAACATCCTGTATTATAGCCTCTGGCCAGTGTTAAGTGAGTGACAGGTGTGAGTTTGCATAACATGGCCTCCATCTCCCATGATGCCCCAGCTGACCAATCGGCTGTGAAGATGGGGGTGATGATGCTGTCAAGTCTCGAGGTATATAAAGTAAAAGTAGCGAGTTAGCACTTCTGAGCAGTTGGAGCATTCCCAGCCTTGCCTCGGGTGTAGGGATTGCTTGGGAAAAAGCAAAACTACACGGATCCCAACCTGTGTAGTTTTGTTTTTTGGGAATATTCTCGAGGCTCAACCGTTCTCACACTGGATTTTGGAAAACATTTCTGGATAAGGAGTTTGTTTCAGAAGAATAACACCCGTTTGGGCACCGTCCCCACAATTCAAGGCACTCTTGTGGATACAAGTAAGTAGGCTTAATGCCCTTGTATCTACATCCTGGATACGTTATGTTTGCTTAACCATGTATTCTTTGCATTTTTGCTATATTGGGATGTAATAACTTTGCAACAATAAATAATAATAATATTAATATTTTAAGCAAACCCTGTTTGAGGGACTTGATGCACATCAGTGACCTGGCTGAGAACTGGGATAAAAAGGAATAAGGAAGACCAACTGTTTTACACAATAACCAATGTTAAGTTGAAAATTCTTTATGCCTAATGGTTAATATATCAAGCGATGATTTGAGGAAAGCCAAGAATAGCCGGTGATAGCATTAGAGTGGTGTCCCAGCTCGGCCGTGATGTCTTTTTAAGGGAATCATCAGCAGGGCTATCAGTTGCACCACCAGCAATGTGCCACATGGTGACTGTCAATCAAGCAAAACGACTGATTATTTTTAGATCCAGCCTTTTGTGACACTAGGGCTTCAATGTCTCTGGAAGTTTTCAGCTTTTCCTAAAACTGAGTCACCTCTGAGGTCATCATGAGATAATGAGAAAACTGATCAATTAATTTTTTGATTTTAAGAACTTTAGGCAGATTCTTGTGTAATCAGACTATTACAAAAAAAAAAGAAAGAAAGAAGGAATTTACTTGTTCTTGGTATCTGTTGCTAAAAGTAGTATAGTTCCTAGCAGTTACTGATTTCTAATTCATTTGTTTTGTATGCTCTATTGTAAATTACTGTTTAAAAGTCATATATGTAATGTTTATGCAACAACGACCCTTAAAAAAATACACATTTAGACCTAAAATTATATACATATTAAATAACCGTTATCTCCTTATTATTCAGAGGCACTTTATCTGAGCGTCTATTTTACTGGCACGGACACACAAGCTATTTTAGGTAAAGGTCATGTGCAGCTGCCTGGCCATTTTAAAAGTGCTGGATACAAAATCTCCTATACCTATTAGACAGACATTACTTTATATTCGAGTAATAATAACTTTTGACAATTTTGTATTGTAAATTTGTATTGGGAAAAATATATATATATATAATTATTTTATGATTGTGTGTGCAAATCATATACAATACACACATAGGCCAAGGCAATAATAAACTAAATAAATTCAGTGTCATTTCTATGTGACACATTGACATATGACTAAGAAATAGTTTAATTAAAGCTACTTAAATACAAACAAAGTGCTAAACATTTGGATTTTACATTTGTATTGTGATGCATATACATGTGTGTGTGTGTGTGTGTGTGTGTGTGTGTGTGTGTGCTGGAGGAAGTGAAAAGTCATAAATGAGGAGACATGAACGAAAGGTACCAGTTGTTACTGTCATGTCTATGAGCTGTCAGTTGATGTGAAGGTTTAGCCTAACACCCAGCAGACCCCATGGAGCCACTGATCTCTCAAGTGACAAGCTGCTCTTTAACAGCTGCTTGAGAGTCACTGCAATAATTATTCAGCTTAACTACTGCTAAAAATACCCAAGCCCACAACGTGAACCAAAGTTCTTTATAATTGCACTTGGTTGACTCTTAAGTGTGAATGAATAAGCAGTAAACAGCACTTTGTCATTTGTCTTTCTTTCAGGGTGCCCACCATCATGACAACGCAGGCGCCAACGTTTACGCAGCCGCTTCAGAGCGTTGTGGCACTTGAGGGTAGTGCCGCAACGTTCGAAGCTCAAGTTAGTGGTAAGGAGGCCTTTTTGATTACATATTTGTGTAGATTCTTAAAATAAGCACCTGTGCCCTTATCATCATAATATGTATAGATCATGAGAGACCCCAGTGTAAGTGTTCAAGAACACTTGTAGGTCATTATTAAATTATTATTTGTGTCCAATAGTTTACAGAAACCTTTTTAATTGAATAATTATATGTGTATGTATATATATATATATATATATATATATATATATATATATATATATATATAAATAAAATGCTTTCTTATTTTTTATATAATTTACTAGTATTTAACCATAAATAAAAGAACCCTTTCAAGCTCACTAATAAGACCACCCTTTTTAATCTTTCAGGTAATCCAGTTCCTGAGGTGAGCTGGTTTCGTGATGGCCAGGTTCTTTCTGCTGCCGCTCTGCCCGGCGCTCAGATCTCGTTCAGCGAAGGCCGCGCTGTTCTGAGGTTCCCCGCCGTGACAGCCGCACACAGCGGAAGATTTTCTGTGAGAGCCACCAATGGTGTTGGACAAGCCACTAGCACTGCTGAACTCCTGGTTACAGGTAGGAGAACATCTCCTAAAATATTTAGTCATCATTTTGTTCAAATGGCCGTGTCACAAATGAATCCACTGTGGGTCTTCTCATTTAAAATGCACACCAAACAAGCTTGATATCAGGAAAGACATGCACAAAAAAAAAAAAGAAAGAAAGAAAGCACAGGCCCTGTTGAAACTTATGTCGAATGACAAATATCTCAAATTGGACTTTGAGGCACTGTGTATTCTGTACAAATTGAATTTCCCCATATAAGACACAGAAGTAGCCAATTCTCGACTCATTTGGGTATTACTATGAATATTCATTTAACTAAATGTTCCCAGTGTGAGCACATAATTATTATCCATACATAAACATACTGTATGCAATTTCAAACCCAGCAAATAGATTTTCCTACTGAAATTGACAACAAATTACATTTTTACACTCACCACAGTTTTTCATACTTATTCAAAAGTTTTTAATATGAATTGTGCATAGTGGTACTAAAACAAAGTTGAAATGTTTTGGCCAAGTATGCCTCTTGTCAGAAGTTTATATTTGAACGGAAGTGATCGTTGCTGTTATTATTTAAGTGCTATAATAAGTCAGAGTTAAGTGTAAAACTCTAGAATTGGGTGTAATGAGGATTGGGTGTACATTTTATGGTTTTGCTTAATATAGGTCTTTGCCAAATCAAAACTGGATATGTGGTTAAGGACGCATATCATGTCCAAAGGAATTAAGGAGAATTATTAATAGTACAGTGTAAGTAAGACCTAAAGGACGACATGTGATGTGAAGATTTATGTCATAGTTAAAACCGAGAACATGTATGTAGTTTGAAGTTTGAGAAGATTCTCAGCCCTTGCACTTCAAGGTATATTGATCTCCAATTAAAAAAAAAAAAAAAAAAAAAATTGTTTTTGCTTTATGTTTAGTCTGTTTCGATTGTGTTCAGATTGTGTTTACATTTTGGTTAAATTGTGTGCAGCTTGTGTGTGTGATGGGTTTGGATTGTGTTTAAATTCTGCTTGGATTGTATATACATTGTGTTTAGACTGCGTTTAAATGCAGTGTCTAGGTTGTGTTTGGATTGAAATTAGAGTGTTTTAAAATATCATTTGGACAATGTTTCAATGAAGTTTTGTGTGTGGATCGTGTTTAGAGTTTGCTTAACCTTCCAAAAAATATATATGGAAATATATTTTAAATATAATGCAATATATGAAATAATTTATTTCCATATATAGGAAATTAGTGCTCATATTTATTTATTCATATATTGCAATATCTGAATGGACCATGTATCTACTGTACATATATATTGCAATGAAGACAAAAACCATTATATTTATGCTTGTAATTGTTTTATTGAAACATTATTGAAACTTCATTTATAACTTATACACACACTTTTACTTTCTTGTGTGCTCTGATAATGCCTATAAAGTCCATTTTGTTCAAGCTAAATTAGCATATAAGAATATTGTGAAAAACAAAAATAGATCTATTTAACCAAATTCAATATATTATGAAGTATATTGTTGAATATAAAATTACATGCATTAAGATATACAGGTACATTTGAATATATTTCGGTAATATACAATATAATATAATAAGTCTGTATATTGTGAATATATATTTTTTTTACTTGTATATATACTAACTTTTAGTTAGTCTAGCAACGAAGAATAAACATTATAGAATCTTTTCAATTTACCAGTAGATTAGAAAACTTAATAATTGAATATATTGACAGTTGCAGTAATATAAAGAGAAATATACTTTCTTGCGTGACAGTAATCATGTTTAAATCATGTTTCAATGTGTTCAATTCAAATTGTGTTTGGTTTGTTAGGAGATTTTATTGTGCTTTTTACATTGTGTTAACATTTGTCTAAAGAATTTCATTTGTCTTTTGGATTGAATAGTTTTTGAATTGGCTGTAGATTAGGTGTGAATGTGCAGTCATTCTCTGCTTGAGGCTAGCTCAGGCTAAAACTAGGATGAACAATTGCTAGCTAGTGGACTTGTTTGGGGAAAAGCTAAGCTAAAACTATTTCTCTTTTTTCCCTTTAATGCTACGTAGTTTTATGATTAAAAGCTACCACTAGCTATTTTTTTGTCGCGAAAAGTTACACAGTGTTAATATTAAGAAGGCTTAATTTTTATAATCACATGTACAACTAAAGTTAAAAAGTTAAAGCTAACAGTTGCTAGCTCAAAGTCGCTACTTATGTAGTAAGTAAAAAAAAATCATAAACAAATTAAAATACACTTGTAAGCAACGATGCATTGTGTCGCCCTTGGCTTGCTCATCAGGGACTAACTGACCATTTTGATTCATACACATTCACATTCCATATGAACATAAATAATTCTTTTAATTGTGTAAAGCTCTTTTGCGACAGTGACAATTGTTAAAAGCTCTATACAAATAAAATTGAATTGAATTGTTTTGAATGAGCGGGCCCAAGCACCTGTGCTATCTATTTTTACCCTAATAAAAAACCAAGACATTTTACAGTTTTGAAGGAACGTAAAAAAAAAAAAAAAAAAAAAGGAAAAGAAATAAAGTTAGTGATCACACTATGTAGTTTGGTCAGTTCTTGTTGAAATTCTTTAAATTTGTAGTTTTTATATATTTGATGAATTTATGTCTTTCAACATTTTTTAAAAACCTACATTTACTTTCTACTATGAAATGCTACGGGTAGCTAAGATTAACAAAACTTTGTTGTGAGTCTTTTTTTAACATGTAATTTTGGCCAGCAATCTCCTCCGGTTTAAATATACCACACATTTGGGTTTACCAGCAATGTGTACAGTATATAAAAAAGATCATGCATTTTAATTGATTGTAATGCTTGTATTGAATTGAATTTGAATTGTCTTTCAGCGGAAACTGCGCCACCCAACTTTATTCAGAGACTACAAAGCTTGACTGTGAGACAAGGAAACAAAGTGAAACTGGACGTCCGTGTGACAGGAATCCCTACACCTGTGGTGAAGTTTTATAGAGAAGGAGCAGAGATTCAGAGCTCCTCTGACTTTCAGATCATTCAAGATGGAGAACATTACAGTTTGTTGATTGCCGAAGCTTTTCCTGAAGACTCTGGTACATATTCAGTTACTGCCTCTAACAGCAGCGGACGTGCAACTTCAACTGCAGAACTACTGGTTCAAGGTAAATTCAACATAACTGAATTTGTGTCAAAGTCTTAATGTTTTGTGTATGTATTGGAATTCCTAATATGAAAGCAAGCCTTAAATGGGCTATGCTTTAGAGGGTCAGAGAAGTGTTTTGCTCTTATTATTTCCTCGGCTCATAATAATAATGTCTATAAGAGAATTTAACCAATGCTAAATAAGGTTGCCAACTGTTGTGCAGGTGAAGAGGAAGCTGTGCCTGCTAAGAAAATTAAGACAGTGGTTTCAACCTCTAAGATTTCACAGGCTCGCCAAACCAGAATTGAAAAGGTAATTAATATTTCCCATTCAAACCCGGGTTCACTCTATGTTGATCTGTTAATAACTGTGTTTTGTTTCATCCACAGAAAACAGAAGCTCGATTCGAGGCTGTATCCATGCAGATGGAGGTGGAAGGAGGGATTTTGACTCAAATGGCTCACAAGACTCCACCACGTGTGCCACCCAAACCGACTTCCAGGTCTCCCCCGTCCCTTGTGACTAAAGTTTCAGCTACCCGTCAGCAATCACCTTCTCCTGTGAGACACGTGAAGGCGCCCACTCCGACTCCTGTCAGGTAATGACTCCTTGGATTTTTGGAATCATAAATTTACCATAAGGTGGTGCAGCAGATCGCAATGCCGCCTCACAGCTCCAGGGTTTTATCCTCCACATGGATTTCTTTGGTGCTCTTTTTTCCCCCTCAAAAACATATGATGGAAGGTAGTTTGGATGCCCTTACTAGCCTTAAGTTTGAATTCGCGCGTGTGTGTGTGTGCGCGCGCGCGCACAGTTCCTCTGTTAAGAATTAGTGTCCTTTCCAGGATATTTGGCACTTTATTCCAATTGTTCCCAGGTTCCCTGGCCATGACTCTTGCCAGGAAACAGGTTACTGAAAAAGAATGACTATACTGTGAGAAGGTTTTTTTTTTTGTTGTTTAAATAAAGTGCATTTGGAGTACTATTGTGGTGGCCAGAGTTAATCTATACAGACTATAAATACTATAAGTACTTGGACAAACGTGTGTTTCAATCAGGTCCCTTATCTCCACTGAAGTGCATCCTTAATGCTTTAGCATACCTGACTGTGCACTAGTGCACAAAGCAAAGACTGTAAAGACATGGTTTGATGAATTTGGTGTGGAAGAACTTGCTTGTCCTGCACAAAGCACTGACCTCAACCTCAACCTCATCGAGGACCTTTGGGATGAACTGGAGCGGAGATTGCGAGAGAGCCAGGCTTTCTCGTCCAACATCAGAGCCTGATGTTTATTGTTAATTAAAGGGCATTAATAATGAGGAAAGTATTTTTACCCTAAGAAAACTCTTTTTTTTTTTTTTTTTATTATTATTATTATTTTTTTTACAGAACTGTTTCCCCCTCCATGAGACTGTCTGCATCACCCATCAGACCTGTCAAGTCCCCAGTGATAGCCCGCAAACAGGTTCCACAAGCCACAGAGGTCCTGCCTCCGTGGAAACAAGCGGGCTATGCGTCCGAGTCTAGCTACATAGCCAGCATGGCAGCTAGAGCTACGCACGTGCAAACTACTACCCACATGGAGCAGCGTTGGGAAGGCTCCATAACCATGCAGAAACAAGTCAGCGATGTTCCTGTCAAAGAGGTGAGCAAGTTAATTCATTGAAATATGAGCTGAATCGATTTCCATGCAAGTCGAGAAGAGGATTTGGTTCTGACACATATTGTGTTATAATCTCTACTAATTGCCCAGGTGTAAAATCTTGCCCGAATGTAAGGTGCCTGTGTCTTTAGTACTGTATATGAAGTGATGCATTCATATGTGTCTTCTTAAAATGCTAAAGGAAACATGAAAAAACCTGCTTTGAATTCTGTTTTGCATCCTAATTTTACCTGCATGTGAAAAAGGAACAGCAAAGCACGGATGACAAATCTGTAGCTGTTGCCACTGTGGTGGCAGCAGTGGACCAGGCTCGTAGCCGCAAGTCTTTTGCTGGCTCAGCAGAGCCTCACGGTGTAGAGAGCACGTCTTCTACAACTACTACTACTACTACTACTACGTCTACTGTTCTTCCTGCACCTCCAGCTGAGCAGGTAGTTTGGTCATTCAGTGACATGGTCTTCCATCCAAACCTTTAATTCACTTCCATCTCAGTGCCTCCGCTGAATTCCATGAGCTCAAATTTCATCTTCCCTTTCCAAGCTGTTAATTACATTTTCTTCATTACCTGTATCACATTCATATTTCTTGTCCCCATTGAGATCTCTTTGTACTATCTTTTGATATTCTCTGGAATCACAAAACCCACGAAGACTCAGTTTAAGAATGACTTTACTTCACTATTAAATGATAAAATGTTTAATATATACAGTATGTGACAGATATCCATATTTGATACCATCTGCAGTGCCACATTCACGTCATCAATGGTGAAACTAAGACAATTGTTATTTTCCTTGTTGGCAAAACAGATCAAGCATGTTTCATCTGTGACGCTTCTTGAGCAGACTAGTGAGAGAGAGTCCATTGGTTCTCTCCCAGAACACACAACAACTGTGGAAACAACCTCTAGCCATTACACATTTGCCTCTCAGGAGCAGGTACCTCATTCAAGGCATCGTCCTTGTGTTCTGAGCACATTCCCTTGGTTGTACTGAGAGCACTTTTTATGAAAGGTTAAAGTGCACCATTTCATCTAACATCACACTGAACAGTTGCTCCATCTTTATTCATGACTGAGCGTGCATGGTAAGGAGTTAATGCAAAATTTGATGTTTACACGCTCTTTACACACCTGCATGTCGGGTAGAGTTTACCCACAATGGATCTGTCTCAAGTTACTTGCAGGTCTTTCCTTGGATTCCAGCCGGTTTTTCTTACATAATATTGGCTCAAGTGAAGAACAGTGTTAAGTACAGCATCAATGTTGGAATGACAACAATATCTCATGCTTATATTTATCTGGGCTGTGAAAACAGACAAGCCACAACAAACATGATGATAAAAAAAAATTCATAGTAATGTTTCTTTAAGATACATGAAAAATCCATAATTGTTAATTAGTGTCATTTACATTTGTTAAATTAAACCAAATTTGAACATGTAAATGCAATTATTATACCTAATACTATCCTTGCAGCAATTCTTTGTCAAGATACAAGACTCCTTGTAGATTCTTATTCCAGTCTTGGGCGTTTTAAATCCAATGTAGTCTTTTAAATACATTTCTAAGCATATTAGGTTCGACAGTGAAGGGAAAATCGCATCATGGTCAATTTAATGCAGTATTTAGATTTTTGGTGGTTGTCAAGACACTGCAATGAAACCCATGTTAGATGTTTCTCAAACCATTTGCACAATCCAATTTCCCTGCTGTAAACGTTGAAGTAAATTTCGCACTGCAGTCACCAGCTCTGAACATGGCTATTAGTTCATAGGATGCCTATTACTGTATGTTTTTAAATGATCTAATACTCTGATTCTTGTGCACCCAACTTACTAACATCACTGTACAGCAAACGTATCACTCATGGATGGCTGGATGGTGTTTTGAGGACGAACATACATGTAATTTCTATCTATGTATTAGATCACAGTTGATACTTATTATTACCAGGGGGAAGGAAAAAAGGCTGGAGCCGTGGCCAAAGTGCTTGCTGCCGTGGATCAAGCACGTGTACGAAAACCTGTTCATGTTGAAAGTCCGTTGGCTGATGAGGAAAAGGACATAAAACAGCAGGCGATGCTAAGTGCTAAGCAACAAGCTGCAAGTAAAATGGAAGTGTTGCAAATTCCTGCCGATATACCCACCGCTTCCACCGAGCAGACCGTTCATGTCAGCCAGGTTAGAAGTCTTCTGTGACAGGGTTCTTTTGGTCTATGAAAGATGGTGTGTTTTCAATTTATCCATCTGATTTCTGTTGATTCACATTAGATCCAAAGAGCTACTGAGGTAAAGGCCCATGTGGATACTGGCCTTGCCCCATCGCCAGTTCCTCATTTCACAGTTTCAAAAGTTACTGTTCCTAAACCTGATCATAGCTATGAGGTAAGCGCAAGGAATATCAGGCAAGCAGAGGATACCCTTATAGACAAATTATAAACATTTATCCTTAGGATATTCAATCAGACATTTTAGTTCATACAAAGAAATAAAAAGAGGGTAAGTTAATATAGCAGAACATTTTTAGTCATTTTATCCTGCTTGCCTGACGTGCAACTTTTAGAAAGTACTACTGATGAATCTTGTATTAGTCCTAACTCTGACACCGTACAAGCTAATACTAAGCCATATACCCGTTCGAAAATAATCCATCATCAATAACATCTGGTAAACTTGTAAAACTGGAAAAAGGATTAACCACCACGGTATAGTTTCGATTTTATGCTCCTTTCACTGTTAATTTCTAACTTCTGTTCAAATGTTTTCCCCATCATCCATTTCATCCCATAATACAAAAGGAATGACCTCTTCCATTCATGACACCGCTTTGAAGTGGCTAACCAAAGATACAGTAATCCATGTTGTTTTGAATCATGTCGTGTTGATTCATGCTGCTCTTCTTGGGTTGGCCAGGTCTCAATAGCTGGCTCTGCTATTGCTACGCTGCAGAAAGAGTTATATTCTTCTCATACTGCTCAAAAAATCATCAAGCCTGTCAAGCCTCCAACTTATAAAACTGTAGAGACGAGAGTGACTCCAGAAGCCACCCCTCCTCCATTTAGAGATGCCACTGAGAAATATCAGTTGCATTTCGACACAGAATTTCAGAGAGACATAGGTGCCGTCATACATACTGGGGAATGGGAGACACAGGTTTGTAATTTGGATTGATGCTTGCCAGATAAGCAAACTTTTGCCATTAATCTCACATGTAGTTTGTCACAGTTTTTTTTTTTTTTTTTTGGTTATATGTCACTTGTGTGGTCACATATTCAGACTTCAACTCCTTAACCGTGGTTTACTCTACTCGTCCCTACCTGGCTCATTTTCCTGCCTCATCTACCTGTCTTGTTCTAATCACAGTTCTGTCAAAAAATATTTCATGCATCTTTCTCTCCCTTTCCTCCCATCTTCTTTACCATTTAAACTAATCCCCAACTGTTCACTCAGGTCCTAACATGTGATCTTGTTGACAAAAGGGCTCAAAATCATTTTTTTCTGTTACCCAGGTTGCTGCAGTTCCGTCACCCGCCAAGGAGCCAAGTATTCCTCCAACTATTGTTGCTGTAAGTATTCATAAGTGCATTGTATACACTGGATGATTTACATTTGGTTAATGTAACGTAATGCAGAATTGTAGACTTGCCCTCAAAATTAAAAAACGAAAAAGAAAAAAAAGGGGTTGTAGACTGTTCATTTATTTATTGCTTAATTGGTATCTTAATTGTGTTTAAAACATGTTAGCATTGTAGCTCGTGTTAGTCGTCAACAAAACAACACAGGCGGTTCAGAGTCAATTCAGAATGACTTAGAAGCGATTACAAAGGAGATAAAGAGTTGAGTCAAGATAACAACGTTATCAGATGTTTTTTCTTGATTAAAGTGCTTTCCAGTACTGTGCATCGTACAAATCCTGCTTTGACCAATGCTGTGACTAACTGTGGTATAATACGTCTATAGCAGTATCTGAAAAGTTTTTTCCAGGCTGATAATAACTCAAGGGTTCAGCCTCCATCTCTTTTAAAGAACAATAAACAGTCAATTTAAGTTTGAGTGGAATTATGAAGGGACACACTATGCCCACCATATTTTATTTTTTAAACTTGTTCACTTGTCCTTTTATCATACTGTCCTGACTCAGTGACTCAATGATAGTTTTCCACCATAGTGTATGTATTAGTCCATGTAACGCCTATGAAGCACAGGAATGCAATTATTTTTTTAAAAACTAATACATGAAAGTAATCACACTTAATTATTATTGAACAGCAGTTTCATTTTGATTTAATTATTCATCCTGGAGGAAACAACAATATTACATCAATCAGCCATAACATTTCAATGCAAAACGTTAAGCACAATATTGTGTAGGTTCCTCTTGCGCCATCTTGGCCTTTGGTCAGCCTCGTGCATGGGTGGGCATCCGCTGGCCATGATCCTGTCACCAGTTTGCTGGTATATATTTGATAATCACTGTTAATGTGTTAATGTTATGGCTGATCAGTGTATTCATATGAATCTACATTTTGGTGTATATTGATTTTTATCATTAGGAGCCCTGGCTAAGCTGAGTTTGTTTGTGTTGTGTTTTTCAGGGTTTGAAGGACCTGACTGTAACTGAGGGAGAGTCCGTGACCCTGGAGTGCCAGATCTCAGGTCACCCCACACCAAGCATCATCTGGTTCAGAGAGGACTACAGGATTGAGAGCTCCATAGACTTCCAGATCACATATGAGAAAGGATATGCCCATTTGGTGATCCGTGAGGCTTTTGCTGAGGATAGCGGACGTTTCACTTGCACTGCTACTAATGAGGCTGGAACTATCAGCACCTCCTCCTACCTGCTTGTTAAAGGTCTCATATTATTATCATTTAATGGAACTTCATGCAGTTTGTTATTTTATTCACTGTAGTGTAGTTACACTCTAGAAGCCAAATTAAATTTTCAAATTAAACATTTCGAATTTCAGTGGTCGAGGAGATCGAGACCCACGCAGAGATTTCTGTGGAGAAACAGTAAGTAACTTAAATACTACATACAGTATAATGATTGCCATAAACACTTTATTAATACTTGAAGTCAATAATGGCAATTTTTTTTAAATTTAGGCCTGTTATTGAGACAAAAGAAGTGCCAACAGCCGAAGTCACAGCTGTCCCTGAGCCTGCGGAACCTGGAGCAGGTGCAGCTCCATTCTTTGTGAAGAAACCGTTTTCACAGAAACTTGTGGAAGGTGGCAGTGTTGTGTTCGCTTGCCAGATTGGAGGCAGCCCCAAACCTCACATCTACTGGAGGAAGAATGGAGTCCTGCTCACATCAGGATACAGGTATTTTCAAGTCACAACAACCAAAATCATTAATTTATCTAGAATAGAAATGCAAATTTATATGTATCCTCCCAATCTTTAGATATCGCGTTAGTTACAATAAGGACACAGGAGAATGCAAACTGGAAATCTCCATGACATTTGCTGATGATGCTGGAGAGTATACTATCTCTGCCAAGAACCAGCATGGAGAGGTATCTGCCTCTACAAGACTTCTTGAGGAAGGTCAGTAATTGAGAAAAAGAACTAAATTATTATTATTATTATATATTTTCCAATAACAGCACATCCCATAGTCTCATACCACTGCAATTTGTGAATGATATGTTTTTTAGTTTAATATTGTGTATTGTCCCTAAATTAATTCCCATTATCAAACATGCTATAGCAGCCAAATTTAAACAGCCCCCAACAACTTCCAGTTCCCGATTGTTGTCTCCAAATTGCTCGTACTGTATGATGAGGTGTATAATTGTGTGTCCTTCTATGGGTTCGCACCTCATTCAGGAATAAGATTTTTTTGTTAAGAATCTGCCCTAAATGTCCCCGTTTACGTTTTTACTAAAGAAATTATAATTTATTAACTGTGCCCATTAATATGCATATGAACCTTGTGTCCAATCGGAATTGAGCATTCACCAGTGCTATGGGATAAAATGTTAATAACTCTGTTAATAGTAACACTACAGAAACACATGTAAACAGATAACAAAGTCTTACCTGAATGTGCTATTTTACAGAGGAATATGAAGCTTATATGAAAACAATGGAAATGACGTACAAAACAGAAGTGACCACTACAGTGGGGCAGGAGCCCAAAGTGGCAGACATGCCCCCTGTGGCTCAACGAATGCCATTCATAACAGAGAAGGTAAATAATAATAATAATAATAATAATAATAATAAAAGCAATCAGAATAATAATTTATGCATGCATATACCTGCTTCCGATAATAAAAAAAAACTAATGAGTCTGTTTTATTATCAGGAATTCCAAATATCTGCTATTGAGCAGAAAATCATTCAAGAGATTGAGGTCAGCATCCTAAAGGTTACATATCGTGAACTGGTGATTGAGGATAGGGAAGAAATGCTGTTGAGTGCATCTGAACATGAGGCAGTAGTATCCACTTTCAGCACACGTGTCAAAAGCTACAGAATAATGGAGGGAATGGGCGTGACCTTCCACTGCAAAATGGAAGGAAACCCCTTGCCAAAGGTACTGGTTAATAATACTATTTTGCACTAATAATAATAACACAATAGGTCAAGCTGAAATATTTTAGCCTGCTTACGTTGTTTTTTGGTCAACCATAATAGCATTGTGTGTTCAAAACATAACCTTAAAGGCTGTAAAAAGGCATTAAAGAATGACCTCAACAATCCCCTCTATTAGATTGCTTGGTACAAAGATGGCAAGCGAATCAAGCACGGAGGTCGTTATCAGATGGAGGTTCTTCAGGATGGTAGAGCCTCTTTGCGTCTTCCTGTGGTGCTGCCAGAAGATGAGGGCGTCTACACAGCATTAGCTTGTAACATGAAGGGCAATGCTGTCAGCTCCGGAAAACTCTATGTGGAGTCTACAGCTGCTGCTCAACCTTTTTATCCTCAAGCAGAAGCAATGAAGAGAGTACAGTAAGTATTTCTTTTCAAAACCTTGGAATTTATGGCATGTTGTAGCGCACAGCTCTTGATCGCATATCACCGGGTTGTATTAAAGTACTTGTCATAGTATGCAGCCAAGTCTATAGTGACAACAATTTCACAAGTTTTCATATGGAGATGATTATTCAATGTTCACGGGAGGAGTCTCGAGTATCGTTATATGAAAATGACAACAGAAATGTAAACGTGAATACACCCGCGTATATTGTAAACGGGAAATATAAAGATTAGGACAGACAGTTTTCCTAAAGGAAAATATACAGTATGTCAACGTTGTAGTTAAAGTAACTACTTTATCTACACTATGACCACATCATACTACCCATTTGCTTCCTATAATACAATGCCCCATATTGCTAATTTAAACTAAGCAACAAAATATGCATTTGTCTGACTTTTATTTATTAATATTGCAGGTCAGAATCCCCTATGTCTGCACGCTCCATTAGCTTCTCCCCTGGACGTTCCCCTGCACGCTCTGTTAGCCGTTCTCCTGCTCGCAGACTGGATGAGACTGATGAGACACAGCTGGAAAGGCTTTACAAACCTGTATTTGTCATGAAACCGTCATCCTTCAGGTGTGCTGAAGGACAGACTGCAAGATTTGATTTGAAAGTTGTTGGAAGGCCCATGCCTGAAACTTACTGGTTCCATAATGGTAAGTAAAGTAAAATAGGATGCATTTAAAAAAATAAACAAATTATATATATATATATATATATATATATATATATATATATATATTTTTTTTTTTTTTTTTTGTCTATTTTATGTAGAAATGCACTTTTCCATCGTTCACGTTGTTATTATTTTATTTTTAATATGAGCACATAGTGAGACTTACAGGTAGGACTCATGCTTACTATTCTTGGGTTCTTAAACAACATTTTATACCATACTATAAAGACATTTGGAATTTTTTATGTTGACCATAATAGCATTCATTTTTTTAACCAATATATAATCTTAACCAACGGTGGCCTAGAGTTACCTTATAATGACTTTCTGTCCCCCCCTCATCAGCCTGTGGTTTTCGACTCTTATGACATTAGTAGAACAAATATGCATCTTGTCATGTTATCTAGAAACTGCTAAACCCCCCATTGAGAAAAATGTTGGAAAACCAACACATCCATATTTCAGAAACTGTCAATAATTTGTACCTTCGTTATGTCTTTAAAGGGCAACAAGTGGTGAATGACTACACTCACAAGATTGTGGTAAAGGAAGATGGAACACAGTCAATGATTGTGGTGCCAGCTATGCCCCATGACTCTGGAGAATGGACAGTTGTTGCTCAGAATCGGGCTGGAAAAACAACTGTTTCTATGACTCTAACTGTAGAAGGTAATTTTCCTCCTCTATACTCACTACTATATACTGTATAATAGTACTATAATCACTATATCATTGTATGAGCTAATACCCGTCTGTATCCTATAGCTAAGGAAAACTTGATTAGACCACAGTTCATTGAAAAACTAAAGAATGTCAGTGTCAAGGAAGGAACCTTGGTTGAGCTAGCTGTCAAAGCCATTGGAAACCCACTCCCTGACATTGTCTGGCTGAAAAACAGTGACATAGTCTCTCTTCATAAGTACCCGAATGTTAGGTGAGTATTCTAAATTAGAATGTTATGATGAAAAGATTATTCCATATAGTTTAGTATTATTTTTACAGTTTAAAAGAGAATATTTTCAAATATGGAAAGACTGAATTGCTGTAATTTTCAGGATTGAGGGAACCAAGGGAGAAGCACGTTTCAAAATTCCACAAACTACCGGTTCAGATAGTGCATGGTACACAGCTACAGCAATTAATAAAGCTGGACGGGATACCACTCGCTGCCGTGTTAACGTTGAGGTGGAGTACACTGAACCTGAACCAGAAAGAAAACTCATTATTCCTAAGGGAACTTACAAAGCTAAGGAAATTGCCGCACCTGAATTGGAGCCACTGCATCTCCGCTATGGTCAGGAACAATGGGAGGAGGGTGACCTTTATGACAAGGAGAAGCAGCAGAAGCCTCACTTCAAAAAGAAACTGACCTCAGTAAGACTCAAGCGTTTTGGTCCTGTACATTTTGAATGCAGACTCACCCCTATTGGTGACCCCACAATGATTGTTGAGTGGCTGCATGATGGCAAGCCCCTGGAAGCTGCTAACAGACTACGTATGATTAATGAATTTGGCTATTGCAGTCTGGACTATGAAGTTGCATATTCCAGAGACAGTGGTGTCATCACATGCAGAGCTACCAACAAATTTGGTGTTGACCAGACCTCAGCCACCCTGATTGTGAAAGATGAGAAGAGCCTTGTTGAGGAAAGCCAGTTGCCTGAAGGTAGGAGAGGGCCAAGACTTGATGAATTAGAGCGTATTGCTCATGAGGGAGCTCCTGCTGGAGTTACTGGAGATGAAATCGCTGAAAAGACTAAGCCTGAGATTGTCCTGCTTCCAGAGCCCATTAGAGTACTGGAGGGAGAAACTGCTAAATTCCGTTGCAGAGTAACTGGATACCCAACACCAAAAGTCAACTGGTACCTGAATGGACAGCTTATTCGTAAGAGCAAAAGATTTAGGCTACAGTTTGATGGCATTCACTACCTTGAGATTGTGGACTGCAAATCTTATGATTCAGGAGATGTCAAAGTATTGGCGGAAAACCCGGAAGGCATTGCAGAAAACACGGTGAAGCTAGAGATCAAACAAAAAGAGGATTTCAGGACAATCCTGCGGCGTGCTCCTGAGATTAAGGCTCCTGAAGGCCCTGGCCCTGAGCATGGCAGAGTATCCTTTGATGTTGTTAAAGTAGATAAACCTGCTGAGCCCACACAAGCCAAAGAGGTCATCAAGTTGAGGAGGGCTGAGAGGGTTGTTCATGAGAGGTCTACGGAAGAGACAGAGGAATTAAGAAGCAAATTCAAACGCAGAACTGAAGAAGGCTACTATGAAGCCATTTCCTCTGTGGAATTTAAATCTCGCAAGAAAGATGAGTCCTACGAAGACATGCTGCGGAAGAGAAAGGAGGAGCTTCTGCACTGGACTAAGGAAATACCTGAATCGGAGAAGAAAAGGATGGAAGAGGAACAAAAACTTACCATTCCTACCATCAAGCCTGAAAAAATAACTCTCTCCCCCAGCATGGAGGCACCAAAGATCTTCGAACGTATTCAGAGTCAGACCGTCACTCTGGGTGATGAGGTACATTTCCGTTGCAGAGTTGTTGGTAAACCAGATCCAGAATGCCAATGGTTTAAGAATGGAATCTTGCTGGAAAAATCTGAACGAATTTATTGGTACTGGCCTGAGGACAATGTCTGTGAACTAGTTGTTAAAGACGTCTCAGCTGAAGACTCTGCTAGCATTATGGTCAAAGCTATTAATGTTGCAGGAGAGACTTCAAGTCATGCCTTCTTGCTCGTGCAAGGTTAGTATTATGATCAAAATTTCCCTATTATATTACATATTGAATCATTACTTACTGTTGTGCTCAATATCAGAATGGTTGCGATGCCTTGGGAACTACACCGTCAGGCCTCCAAACGCATCACAGCCATGCTGATATTCATTAAAACACCAATCTCTCTCTTCTTTACACCAATCTCTCTCTTCTTTAGCCAAGCAAGTCATAAGCTTCACACAGAAAATCGAGGATTTATATGCCAAAGAAAAGGACAACATGGTAACCTTTGAATGTGAAACAAACGAGCCTTTCATCAAAGTTAAATGGCTGAAGAACAATGTTGAGATTTTCTCTGGGGAAAAATACAGGATGCACTCTGACAGAAAAGTGCATTTCCTATCTGTCCTGATTATCGGCATGGACGACGATGCTGAATACACTTGTGCTCTTGTTGAGGATGACAACATAAGAACATCAGCCAGACTTCATGTTGAAGGTTTGCATAACGACTATGTATTTGTTCCATATTTCTGTTCCTCTATCTGATCACACAGGGCATAATGACGCGTAGAAAAGCTGTTTTTCTAACTAATATGGTATCATGTGTAGGTGCACCACTTGAAATTGTGAAGGAATTGGAAAGTGTTGAAGTTCCAGAGTCACTTTCAGGGGAGTTTGAGTGCGTGTTGTCTCGTGAGGATGCTGAAGGCACCTGGTACTTTGAAACCAAAGAGATCACCCAAGGCATGAAATATGTCATTACCTCCCGCCGTGGAAGACACAGTCTGTGTGTTAAGGATGTGAAGAAAGAGGACCAAGGCAAATACACTTTCATAGCGGGCGATCTGAAGACAAGTGCTTCCCTGAAGATGAAATGTAAGTTAATGTACATATGATATACCTTAGATTTGATCTGTGCCTTACATGTCTGATACTTTGCAAGATTTATGTTATGGATTTACATCATATCTTTTCTTCCCTCAGTGCGCCCAATTACGCTGATGCAAGGCCTTTCTGACTTAACTGTCTGTGAAGGTGATATTGCTCAGCTGGAGGTACGATTCTCACAGGAGAATGTGGAAGGACATTGGGAAAAGAATGGTCACAAAATCTCTGCCACCGATAGGATCCACATTGTTATTGACAAACAAATACACAAGTTGCTGGTTGAAAACGCCACCAAAGATGATGCTGGAGCGTACTCCTTTCATGTTCCAGCACATCTCATTTCCACTGCAGGAAAGCTAACTGTTCAAAGTAAGCTCATGCTAGAACACTTTTCACTTTTTTGTCTATTTGAATTTAATCTACCTCACTGGGTGCTTCTCATTTCTTCTCACCGCCTAATTTCATTTCCTTACTCCTGAGCAACTTCCTCTATGGAAGAATGCAAACAAGGTTAGGTTGGGTGGAGGACAAACTTATTGCTCAAATAAGACATCCTCAGTCACTCAAGTCATTTTAAAGCCACTTTAATGAACATCTTTAGAGAAGTCCTCACTCACTCAAGCATCACTTTAAAGTGTTTTGGAAACACCCATCTTTACGTTTTCAATATCCAGCTTAATTTCACATTTTTATGATTATGGTTTTACATCTCTATTATTAATCTTTAATCTTCCTTTATCATTTTCAGCTATTGGTATTGTAATACCCCTAAAGGATGTCAGCACAATTGAAGGCACAAAAGCTGTGCTAGAAGCCAAAATTTCAGCTACTGATGTGAGCTCGGTGAAGTGGTACCATAATGAGAAGCTACTGACTGCTAGTGAAAGAGTCCAGGTTGTGGCTAAGGGCTCCAAGCAACGACTAGTACTGAACAGGGCATATGCTTCTGATGAAGGACAATATAAACTTGTTGTTGGCAGAGTTGATACATCATGCACGCTAACTGTTGAGAGTAAGTCTATAAACAGTGTATATATATATATAGGAATATGCTGATGATTAATCTAATACAATGCTTTATAAGCTTTAGTGCTTATAAAATGCTTCAAATGTAGACAAGCTAGGAAATGTTTGCAATAACTCTATTATGGAAGTAGTGCTGTGGATTTGACTTTTCTTTTAACTTTATTTCAGAGATCAGTATCTTAAAACATATGGAGGATCGCGTGTGCACTGAAACCCAGACTGTCACATTTGAGGTTGAGCTGTCTCACTCTGGCATTGATGCTCTCTGGACATTTAAGGGTCAACCTCTGAAGGCTGGTCCCAAGTGCAAAATTGATTCTAAGGGCACAAAGTACACTCTTACTGTTCTCAATGCCATGAAAGATGAGGAGGGCCCTTACGTGTTTGCAGCTGGCGAAAAGACTTCAAGCGCCGAACTTACAGTATCAGGTGCAATATCGGTTCAATCTGAGTATCGTCATTTCAGTCTGAAACGCAGCAATTTCTATAGCAGTATAGTCAAAAAAAAAAGTCATGCTTTATTCTGTTCAAATAGGTGGTGCTATAAACAAACCTCTTCAGGATGTGACTGTCGCAGAGTCCCAGACAGCTGTTTTAGAGTGTGAGGTTGCAAGTGCATCTGCGGAAGGAAAATGGCTTAAAGATGGAGAACCTGTTTACTTCACTGACAACGTCAAGAGTGAAGAGATTGGTGCTGTAAGACGCCTAGTCATTGGCATCTCAAGAAAACAGGATGTTGGAGAGTATACGTACCAGGTGGCAAACTCTAAGACCTCAGCTAACCTCAAAGTTGAAGGTACACTATTTGCATTTTATAAAGTGCCAAGTTACAACATGATCACATATCGGACACAGCAAAGTAATAAACCCCTTCTTATGTTATAACAGCTGTAAAGGTTAAGAAGACACTAAAGAACCAAACGGTCACTGAGACCCAAGATGCCGTGTTTAGTATTGAGCTCACTCATTTAGATGTGAAAGGGTCCCAGTGGATCAAGAATGGAGTTGAACTTCTTCCAAGTGATAAATATGAAATCACAGTAGATGGCATGGTTCACTCGCTGAAGATCAAAAATTGCAACACCCAGGATGAATCTGTTTATGGATTTAAACTGGGACAACTAACTGCTAATGCAAGACTCAATGTTGAGAGTAAGTTTGAAAATAAATGTTACTTCGATATGGTTATTGTGAAGAAGAACCTTATTTATAATCACTGTTTAATTATTTTTTAGCAATTAAAATTTTGAAGAAGCCAAAAGATGTGACTGCGCTGCTCAGTTCTACCGCTTCCTTTGAGCTAAGCGTATCCCACGATAATGTTCCTGTTAAATGGATGTTCAAGAACCAAGAGCTCAAGCCGAGTGCAAATGTCCAAATCCTTACAGAAAGGAAAGCTCACAAGCTGGTCATTTCGAATGTTGAACAAAACATGGAAGGAGAATACACAGCTGTCATTGGACATGTGCAGTGCAGTGCATTTTTACATGTCGAGTGTAAGTATACTAGCTGCATGTGTATTTATGCATTTACTTTGAGCAGATCAGTAATTGGTTGGATTTTTCCTTTTTAGCTTTGAGGGTCACAAAGCCCATGAAGAATATCAAGATTCCAGAGACACAGGTGGCCACATTTGAATGTGAAGTTTCACATTTTAATGTCCCATCAACATGGCTGAAAAATGGAGTTGAGATTGAAATGAGTGAGAAGTTCAGAATTGTGGTGCAGGGCAAGCTGCATCAACTGAAGATCATGAATACCAGCAGGGATGATACAGCAGAATACACATTTGTCTGTGGAAATGACAAAGTCTCAGCCACCCTGACTGTTAGCCGTAAGTTTTTTTTTTTTTTTTTTTTTTTGCCATTTACTGGATGAAACATGATGGACAGTGCCCATGAGCTCAATGCAGAGCTCAGGTTACATTTCATTTCAAATGACCAACAAACACTATATGGACAAAAGTATTTTGCCAATCTTGCAATGAAATTATATCCGAATACATATACTTCAATATGGAGTTGGTCCCCCTTCGCAGCTATAAGAGCTTAAGGCTTGGAAGGCAGTGTTTCTGTGGGAATTCGTGCCCATTCATTCTGTACAGCATTTATGAGGTCAAGGCACTGATGTTGGATGAGAAGGCCTGGGTCGCAATTTCTGTCCCAGTACATCCCAAAGGTGCCCGATGGGGTTGGGGTCAAGGGCTCTGTGCGGGCCAGTCAGATTCTTCTATACTGAACTCATCAGACCATGCCTTTATAGTACACTGGGGCACAGTCATGTTGGTATAGAAAAGGGCCTTCCCCAAACTGTTGCCACAAAGTTGGATGCATAGCATTGTCTTGGTAGGCTGAATCATTAGGATTTCCTTTCAGTCAGGATAAGGGACCTGTTTGAATCACCTGAATTCAATAATTAGCAGGTTTAGCCAAATACGTTTGCCAATATAGCGTATAGGAATGTCCTGCTATGGACTGGCAGGATATATTACTACCTCACACTCATCCTGTCCAGGACAATTTGGGAAGATGAATGAATATTAATCATAAAAATGTAAGGTTCTGATTTCTTTTATTGTTTCCTTTTAAAGCTATTCTCATCACATCCATGCTCAAGGATCTCAATGCTCAAGAGAAGGACACCATTACATTTGAAGTGACTGTTAATTATGAAGGCATCACCTACAAATGGTTGAAGAATGGTGTAGAGATTCGATCCACTGACAGATGCCAGACTCGTTCGAGACAGTTCACTCACACTCTCACCATCCGTAATGTTCATTTTGGGGATAGTGCTGATTACAAGTTTGTGGCCGGATCTGCTGCGACATCAGCAAAACTGTTCGTTGAAGGTGAGTTTTTCCTTAATCTTTACAATAATTTATATAACTCTACATTGCAGGTAACTAACCTGGTAATATGTGTATTTTTTTTTTTTTTCTGTTCTGTAGCTCGTGTCATTGAGTTCACAAAACACATCAAGGATATCAAGGTGACTGAAAAGAAAAAGGCCATATTTGAATGTGAGCTCTCTGAGCCCAATGTCCAAGTCACATGGATGAAAAATGGGCAAGAACTTGAGATAACTGAAAGGTGCTGTTGTAATAATGTTTATTATTATATTGCGCTTTAAATCATTTTCTTTTAATTTTAGTAAGTGTTCTAAATCAAATTTGTATTAAACCCCTTCAGGTTCAAGGTTTCCACAGACAAATACATTCAACGATTGATGATACAGACTGTTCGCATGTCTGATGCTGGTGAATACTCAGTAGTTGCTGGCTCAAGTATGTCCAAAGCTCAACTCACAGTAGAGGGCAAAGATGTCCGCATTACTGAACCTGTTGAGAAAGAGATAACGGTAATTATTCATATACTGTGCAAACACTTTCATAAACACTTTAATCACTTTCATGCATATTTGCACCTCCACCCCCCGGACATTTCTATTTAAATCCCACTTCATCTCCACACTAAAGTTTCTATATTTTTCTATATTTGTACAGAAAATCTCTCCCCCCCCCCCATATTTGTACAGCTAGGTTTTTCTTTATATTGTGTATTTATACAACTAGATTTTTCTTATATTTTCTTATATTTTATATTCGGTCTTATCTTCTATAGATATATTTTTTGCTTAGCTAAAGTTTTTTTCTATGTTTTATTTTATTAGATATTTATTTCCTATTAATAATCTTTTTTTTTTTTTTTTAAGTCACAGGCGGTCATTTAAGCATTTCACTGCATATCAGTCTGTGTATGACTCTGTATGTGACAAATAGAATTTGAATTTTGGAATAAATTTGAATTTATTCCAATTCTGAACTGCCAACTAACATGATGTCATCATCATAACTTAACATGTACTATATATATATAGTTTTTGTTTCCTCCGTCCACTAAGTGTTCAGAAATGCAATTTCCCCTCTGGGTTAATAAAGATTTATCTTATCTTATCTTAACTTATATGAATGTCTTTTTTTCAGGTTCTCGAGAGGCAGAGAGCTACTTTGGAATTTGAAGTCAATGAGGATGACATTGAAGGACGCTGGCTCAGAAATGGTGCTGAAATTCAATTAACAGTTGATAAGCGTTATAACTATGTGACCATTAGGAAAATTCATCGCTTGACAATCACTGAAACATGGAGGAGCGATGCTGGAGAATACACTTTTATTGCTGGAAAGAACAGGAGTGTGGTGACACTGCATGTCAATAGTGAGTGTTTCTGTTCCAACATTTGATTTGATTTGGATGATTTAATCAGTTAACTGTACCAATCTTATATTTCATACTGTGCAAGTTTGCTCCTTCTCTCTAATGGTTATTCTCTTGTTCATCAGTTCCCGAGCCTCCTCAGATCATCAGGCATATGGAGCCTTTGTCTGTTGAGGCTGGTAAACCCGCACGCTTCACGGTGGAAGTGACTGGCATCCCTCAGCCACAGGTCTCCTGGTATAAGAACTCTCAGGCATTATCTCCTGGATTCAAGTGCAAGTTCCAGAAAGAAGGAAATGAACACACTCTGCTGCTCATCGAAGTCTTCCCAGAGGATGCAGCTTTGTACAACTGTGAGGCGAGAAATGACTATGGGCAGGCCACCAGCTCTGCTTCATTGGACGTGGAAGGTAAATATGAAAATAGCAGATTAAGAGGTGCTCCGATCAAACTGGAAAATACAGTATACTGTATGAGATACGTCCATATAAATGATGTACAAAACAAGCCTAGAGCTTAATTGATATCTATATTAAAAAAAAAAGTCAAGTATTTCCTTTTTCTTTAATTAACATTGAAGCATGTTCTTACATAGTTCCAGAGGTTGTTTCACCTGACACTGGAGCACCTTTATCACCACCTGTGATTATATCCCCAATACAACACACCTCTGCCGCTGAAGGAGGATCTGCCAGATTTCAGTGCAGGGTCTCTGGAGAAGGTAAGCATGCGTCTGAACTGTCTGAAAAATGGCATTCTCATTTAATACAGCATGTACACTTTAATTGCGTTGGGTCTTTAAAGCAATTGTGGGATTTATTTTTTGCTTTTTATGCTCTCTTTAGATCTGACAATTACCTGGTTCTCCAAAGATAAAGAGATCAAACAGTCAAACTTCTTCAGAATGTCTCAGTTTGACGACTGCTGCCAGCTGGAGATCGCCAGAGTTTATTCAGAAGACGAGGGAGAGTACACCTGTGTTGCTCGCAATGCTGCTGGAATGGTTTCTTGCTCCGCAGTAGTTAAACTGGAAGGTGAGTGCTTGATAGTATATGCACATTCAATTGCAAGCAGGCACCTGATGTATGTTTGGGGAATTCTACGTAACCAATACTTGCATTTGCAAATTCTACTGGTGCAGTGGTTTACATTAGTAAGCTATGGTTATTTAGCTATGCCATTCATTTTGGACCTGTATTGGGCACACCTCTCAAGGCCAGAGAAAGCTTGAAAAAGTTTGTAAAATGTTAGGTATGTACTGTATAATTGCTGAAGACCAATCAATGCCTTCTCACAGGGAAAACACAAATCACTGACATAACATCACAGGAGTTTCAGTGGCATGCCATCTCCAGTCTCTCTACAAGCAGTAAGAGTGTAAAGAAGGAGCCAGTTGGTCAGACGCCCACATTTATTCAACCTCTTGTAAGCTGCACTGTGCCTCATGGGGAAGTGGCCAGGTTTTACGCTTGTGTCTCTGGCATCCCAAAACCAGAGATAAGTTGGTTTCATGGCCAGGAACTTGTAAAATCAAACAAAAATACTGTCTTTCATTTTGATGAAATGACAAACACTGCAACATTAATCATAGTTGATGCTTTCTCTGAGCATGCTGGAGAGTACACTTGCAAAGCAACCAATTCTGCAGGAGAGGCTATTTGTACAGCAACCCTTACAGTATCCACAGAAGGTAATGCACATAAGATTAGCTTGTCATCTTCAAATAACGCACCCTGATTAACTGCAAGTGAACACTTTTTCGTCGACTGGATCTTGTCACCATATGTGAGCTTCTTCAGGCACTCTTACTAACTTCACAAGATTAAACATTTTAAATAGAATAAAGCTTGTGGTTGTCACTAGCCAATGCTAGATAGTAAACTGACATCTTTAAGGTGTGATCAACTCTTCTTATTTAATATTGTTGCAAACTGTTCCGTAATTCCACGAGTTAGCTTTACTGTAGCATTACTATTTGCCTAACATCTTCCTTTGTATTGCTCAGATGAAACGCTTAAGGATCATTCTAATGAGAGTATGTCAAGGTCTGAAAAAATTCTTACAAAACTGACCAGTACCCAAAGGCCAAGTCTTGATGAATTAAAACCAACTCCACATGAAGGACCAGTGGATATACAAGATCGAGACCAAGTTCTGCCAGTTGATAGTTTGATTTTAGCTAAAACCACACTTGAAAGCTCAAGCAGCCAATCACAAGGTTTGGAAGACCAAAATCTTCAATCATGTCATTCCATTCTCTCTGAAATCTCTCCAGAGAAAGCTTCTTTGACATGGTCGGATGAAAAAAATGTTAAGCAACCGCCTTTTGAAGTGTCAGGAACGAAGACTGCTGAAGTTCACAAAGAGTTCACTATACTACCCACACCTACTTTTAAAAATGCTACTGACATGACTATATTAAGAGACCAACATTTATCTGTTGAACTCAACCTCAACCTATCAGCAATCACTCCTCTTTTCTACAAAACACCATGTGAGACATCATCATCTTCAATAGATGATGTGAAAGTTGATAATGCTACAGAATCATCAGACTCTTTTAGAAGGTTAGGGATGACTAGTATTATTGGTTGTCATGAAGAAGTCCCTTTATCTCATTCCACCACAGTCACTGAGACATTGGGTGCAGATTTAATTCAGTCGCAGATTTTACTTGATCAAACACAAACACAGCGATCTCCCAAGTTTTCTACGTCCGCTTATGTACATGAAGATTCGGTGGATGCTCAACAAGATCAAGAAAGTAGCACGGTGCCATTTAAAATCACATCTGATAGAGTGACAAAGAAAACAGTAAGAAGTGTTGACATTCAGCAAAAAACACTTTCTTCCAGAAAGGCAAATGACGGACTTACTGAGACTCTTCAAACGACTTTACCTGACCCTACTGTCTACATTAAGGAAAGAGAGACACTTTTAAGAAAAGACCACACTGAAGACCTAGAGGCACCGCAAGATCAAAAGCTGTCAAGTGATTCCTCAATCTTTGACAAATCATCCATTGTAAGACATGTTGACATTCAGAAACCATTAAGTCTGTCTCACAGGTCAAGTAAGAACATTGCTATCAGCACTCATGAAGATGTCACGGACATGACTTCAGCACAAGAACACGCACATTTGGTTGTCGACGCTAAACAAGATCATGGCCCGCCGTATGATGTTCTTATTCCAGACAAAGCTCCAAGCATTATGATTGATTCTCATGAAGAAGAGCATTTATCTGGCCCAAGCACTACAAAATTCCCGGCATTTTCTGCAGAAGTTATTAAGCCAGTTTTGGACAAAACTACCATGAGCATCTGTACAAGCTCTAAAAAGCTGACAGCCTCATCCGCAAGTGCTGATGTCCTTGTAGAGAAAAAATGTGCTAAATCTGAAATATCAAAAGCTCAAATAGAAGCAGACGATGTGTGTAGTATCACACTTTTGTCCAAAACCTCTCATTTCACCTCGCCATATCCTCTTGAAAAAAGTGGTCAGTTTAGTAATGAAAGTTTAGATAATGTTTTCAGAAAGACCAGTCTGCAAACTCAGGGCTTTAGTGACCACAAACTTATTTTACATGGATATCCACTGCTAGGAAACCATGATCAAACTGGAACCCAGTCAAAACCCACACTTTTTGAATTCACACCTGAGAGAACTTTACAGACTGGTGCTGAACGTCAGCAGCAACTCAACACTTCTGATGAGCCAAGCGTTAGTCTTACTCATTCACCTGATTTCACAATACCTGAATCACGTACCAATATCACAGATATACTTGTAGCAAGGGAAGGTTTGGAGACTCAGCAAGATGAAAAGCCTGCAAATTTTCAGGAACCACTTGAGAAATCTGTTGCATGGACAACATCAGTTGTAGGAAGTGCTGACCTAAAGCTACCACTGGTTCTTTCTAGTACATCAAGTAAAAGTACTTCTGTTGAGACTCATGAAGACATTACTTTATCACATCCCACCGGTCTTACCCATGTCCCAGATATACCTTCAGAAACAGAACAGACTAATTTTCACGCAGAGGCAGAGCAAGACGAAAATGAGCGGCAAGGTTGTCTTATTTCAGATGTAAATATTGGACAAACACCTTTTGGAAAGTCAAGAACGAATGTTATTTCTTCTAGGGAAGAATTCTCTTTATCCGATCCTAGAATGATTACTAAGAACGGAGAAGTATTTTTATTAAGAAACCTGAACCAAAAACAAACACAGCTGCTGGACTCGAACTTCTCTACCAGTTCTGATGACACAGAATCCTTTCTAGCAACAAGTTCCAATGTCTTTGTGCAAAAAGAAAGTACCGCATCTTCAGTGGAAGAAGCTAAAAAGAATGCAGATGTGGTTCCTATTGAAACATCCTTGAAACAAATTAGCCTTGAAAGTGCAGATGTAGTTTGTGAAAGCTCAAAAAAGTCCAGACAGGCCACTGAAAGGTTTGATTATTATAAACACACAAGGCATAATCATCCATCACAGAATGAACAAGATAATCAACTGTCAAGTAATGTTCCTGCTCTTGAACTCAAAGATGAGATTCCCTCAGGCACACAGTCAGAATCAGTTGTAATAGGTATTGGTGTTCAGCCAAAATCAGACCCTCCTGGAAAGCTAAGTGAAGGCTCCACTCTACATACTGGAACTCTTTCAGGAGATCAACATGTTTTGAAAAAGCTACAAAGTGATTCTCTGTCCTTTGAAAGAACACTTGAGAAATCTTTTATTTGGTCAAAATCAGTTCAACATCCCTTCATGTCTTCCCAAAAGCCACAAGAGAGCATTACAGACCCACAGAAAGTCAGATTTCAAACCCCCATCCTACTTCCAGAGGTCACAGATTTAACAAATGATCAAGGAGCTGTACCTTTAGAAGACAAGCAAGTTCCTGTGCCCTTAAATGATACCGTTGTCACTGAAACGATGTATGATAGCTCTTCAAAGATGGGGGCAAAGTCAGAAGAAGTGCAACAGCCAGTCCAATTAGCCATCTGTGAAAAGTCTAGTTTTAACATAAAAGCAGCTTTACCTGACTCCACAATATCACCAAGCCAAAAGGAACGTATGCTAGATCAAGAGACCAAAATCAAGTACCAATATCCCTCAGTTACTTTACCAGATCACCCAGAAATATCTCCTATACCTCCAAAGAATTTAAAATCAATAAACATCCTGGAGTGCCCACTAGAGCTGTCACCAATGCCATCACCAATTGATGAAGATGAAGAAGAAACTGCTCATGATGAATCCTCTATGAGCCAATATCAATGTGTGGCCCAGAAAGTAATTCATTTAAATGTTAAGAAAAATGAAGTGGCCAAATTTGTCTGTGACATTAATCCTCAGGCACTGTCCAGTGCTGTATGGTATCATCATGATAAAAGATTGACTACAACTGAAAGAATCAAATTCGAACAAAGTGGAAATATTTTATCACTCTTGATATATGATATCCAACCAGAGGACCAGGGGATTTACAGCTGTGTTTTAGAAAATAAAGAGGGCAAGATCCAGACAACATCTGCACAGCTCAACGTTGAAGGTGGATATTTACCATGTGATCACCTCATCCTAAATCACCACATAAGAAATCATTCATATCATCCTGTGCCATTTTGTGTTTCTGACCAATCTGAACTGACCTACAGCTTTGTGTATACGTCTTTACCTTTATTTTTTGTAATGTACATTTTTACAAATTGATTTTCAAACTGATCATTTAAATGATTGATCAATGTCACATATTGTCTTTCTTATCTTGGCCTCATCATTTCATTTCAACCATCACCCACGTCTCTTATTCCTTTTGCTAAACTGTCACACCCTTTGGATGATCTTATGAGAGTCCCTAAAAAGGAAAAGAAATCAGACACCTCTTCAACACAAACAGTTGCCCAATTAAGAGTTTTTTCCCCCCCAAAGTTAAAGTCCAAAAGAAGCTCGACCAGGTCATAACACTGTCCTCTTCTGTATCAAAAAAGCTGAACAGGCTATTGTTCCATTTCGTTGAAACCACCAATCTCTTAAATTTATCTTGGAGTTAGCTACATTTGTACTGTCAAAAGACGGTTTTATGGACCTCTTAAACCTTGGAAATTAGAAAGCCGGATGTAACTGTGTACAACTCTTAGTGTCAGCTTGGCAGATGCATGTTCTTTGTCCTTTTCACCTCTTGTAGTCATGTGTCTCAGTTTTACCAAACAGATATTTGCTGAAGATTTATGTCGAGAACCTGCAATGGAATATCATTTTTCATATTCTCATGTCTTGATATTTCTAACAGTTCTCTGTCACAAATTCTTGTTTTGCAGTTACCAAACGTGAAGAAATAGAGACAAAGATCGAAGAAGTCATCAAAGGTAGGAAATCGGTTCCTAATTGTGTTGTAATTAATGTTTTTTTTTTATGTAATAAATTAAACAGTACTCTTTGGTGATGACTGTAAACTGCATGGATCTTTTTGATGAGAATACTTTAAACACACACACAAAATTTTCTTTCACACTCATTTATCTCTGTGTCTGACTTGTTTTACATATTTTTTTTAATAGCGAGTTTGACTGATCAAATGTTTGCTGCACAGCATTTTGGGAAATGTAGGGTTTTGCATATGTTTATGACTCTTAAACAGCATGAAGAAGAAGAAAAAAAAAAGAATATGTATCGTTTAAGTTTTCCAGAGCACAGGAAATTATTCTTTAAAAGATATGGAAGTAGCCACATCTTTTAATAGCCTCTTATGTTTCCTGCATCTGGAACTTTAGTACAAATATTTCTTAGACTGGCTTGCAGATAGCAGTATGTGATTAATGTTGTTTGCTTCTTAAATAACATGGTTATACCAAACTATATTAGTTCGAATAAACGCCTTCTAATACAAATATAATCCTGCCTCAATAATTGCTTAATTTTTATGTAAAAGAGAACCGTTTTTCTCTAAATGTTTTCCACCATCAATCTAAGGATTAGAAAGGGCGTTTATTCGTCTTTCTGCAAGTCAGGTAAGGAATATTTTAGGATATATACTGGACCGTTTATGAAATAAGCTTATTTCAGATACTCGATTATATTTGAATATATTAATGCTTTGGAAAGAAATTTATGCCTTGAAGAAGGACACAGAAGAAGGAACAAAACACCAGACCATTTTCGAGTCAGAATCTTTAATAAAGAATCGAGTCTTGCGTTTATTCGAACAAATATGGTGAGTGAATTTGTTTTTTATGGCTTTGTGTTTTTGATGCATGTGTTTAATATTACTCTTAATATTATATTACAATACATTTCTGTTATTTTAGCAAACTGGGCATTTTGGCTGAAATGTGTCTCCCTTCTCTTGCAGAAACAGTTTATAACGAAGGAACCGAATGCCCCGACAAAGGAAGACAGCCACATGGTGCTGTATCAGACCCTGGAGAGGTTTTAGATGTTGGTACTTTAACAGAACATGGGACAGAAAATATTAAGCCATCCGTCATAAAAAAGCTAAAGTATCGATCTGTTTTGGAGGGGGAGGCAACTACTTTTAGGTGCAAACTCGTTGCCAGACCACCTCCCACAATTTTATGGTTTCATAATAACAAGCAAATCCAAAAGGAGCTCCGTCATAAAATACAGACAGTGAGCAAAATGCATGTGTATTTAACAATTTTAACCATCAATAACATTAAAGATAAAGATTCAGGGAGCTACAAAATAATGGCTTTTAACACAGAGGGGTCTGCAGAGTCCACAGCATCACTGCTTGTGTCTTTAAGGGAAGAGCAAGAGGCAAATATGTTCAGTCTTTCAAGACGTTCAGACAGGTCCTGTTCAAGCTTAGATTCTCTTGTTGATCAAACAAAAGAAAGAAAGATTAGAGTAGATCTAAGATGCGTTGGATCACCATTTGATAAAACATCTAAAGGACAATCAAGGGGCCATCACAGACATAAAGGTTCTTTATTCCGTACCATGTATTTTAGGACTTCATCTCCATCCAGAGCCCCTGAAAAAGACGGCAAGCTTGAAACTGCTTCAGAAAGAGCTCGTTCCCCAACCCCTATGTTTGAAAGACCTGAGCGATTTAGTGATCGATATAGTGACATTTACTGTGACAGGTTTACTGGTCGTGATAGGTACAGCGACAGATTCAGTGATAAATTCAGTGATAGATGCAGTGATCGGTACAGTGATAGATTTAGTGACACAGACAGTCTTCATGGAGAGGTTAGAGCAAAGCTTAATCTTTTACAAAAAGCTGTGAAAAAGAAAAAGAGACTTTCAGTATCAACAATGTCCTCAACCGAGTTTGACTTGGAATCAGTCACAAGTGAGACAAGTTACACAGATTTTGCAGAAAGGCACAGGGTAAAGCCATCTACATTGACCGATTTTCAGCATGCTCGTCAAAGTGACCAGGTTGATGGTGCATTGAGGAAAACTTCTGCAGATTTTCAATGTAGATTGGAGAGAGCTACTGGACATGGGACACAGTCAGTAGAGGCCACACAATCAAGGGTAAAGCACTCCTTTGAACCCCAGTCTAGGTCCAGGGCAATACAAATGATGAAAGGTGAGCTCCCTCTAGAGGACATCAGAACTAGGGAAACTACCATGATTGACGTATCTGAAATGAAAATAGATGAGACAGCTATTTCAAAAGAAGGGACACCAAAAGAGATTAAAAATAACTTTTCGGGTGGTACCGACAGCATTTGTAGACAATGGCAAGAGGAAACCAAGGCAAAGGAACCGTTTGTGCTGCAATGGCTTGAGGCAGGTGAAGCTTCCCAAAACATTCCTAGATCGATGAAATCTTTGCATGAGCAGTCCACATTTAAAGAACCATCTAGTATCAAACCTCTGACATCAGTGAAAGACACATTTCTTAGTGATATTGTTACACAAAAGGATAGTAAACTTGTTCCTATCCAGCAGTTACAACCCAGAGCAATGTCTATAGAGAATGTCTTTGAGAAAAACTTGGAAAGCGAGTGTATGGAGTCCGAAGAGCAGTTCTTGGCTGAGCGCATTCGAAAATGGCAAGAGGGTGTACAGTCAGATAAAACAATAGCAGCTCCATCGCAAAGTTCTGAAGCAAAAGTCTCCACTGTTCATGAATTTAAAGATAAAATGCCCAATGAGCCACAGGAAGAATATCAAAAAGTCTTTTCTGTCACTATGGCTTCTCCCAAAGATGAGGGTCTAGGTAAATGTGAAGCACGAAAGAAAACAGGTAAGTTTAGTGAAAGTGAGTTCCTAATACGTGAGAATGTGATCTTGGCCCAATCAGTGGCATGGCAACAGGCCCATGGAGAGGTTGTTACATCTGAAAACCGTTTGCAGAAAACTGAAGAGATGGTCAATCAAACACAACCTGGATCAGGAAGGGATTTTTCATTCAGATCTTTGGACGAAAAACAACTGGCAGAAGAGCATCACCGACCAGTTGAGGTAATTTCAGGGTCTTCTTTCACACATGTTGTAAGACCCTCAGTAGTAGAACAGCTCAGTCCTGAGCAAGGAACACAAATTGGAGGACATTCAGCACAAGCATTAACTTCTGACTTTAAAAGTCAAAGTGTACTCTTGATGGGTGAGGGAGAGCCTTTAACCAAAGAATTAATCAAAAGGCAGAATAATGAGGCAGATGGTGCTAAACAACAATGGTTTACGGACAAAGGAACACAAAGTGGAGGACATTCACCACAAGCAGTAATGTCTGACTTTAAAAGTGGGCTCTTGATGGGTGACAGAGAGATTTTATCCCAAGAAGTAATGAAATGGCAGCATGATGATGCAGTGGGTGCTACACAACAGTGGTTTACAGACAACGAACGTCACGTTCATAAAGCAGAACACGGAGTTCAGCGGAAAGAACCGTCAACTTCAACCGAAGGATTGTCATTTTTAGGGCCTTCAGCAAAAGAAAAGCTTTCAAGTGAGCATAAAACACAGAGTGAACAGTTTTTGATGCAACACCAAATGTCATTTAAAAATAAAAGCGAGCTTGTAGTGAGTGGAGACAAGGCCATAGATGAACCAGGACGGAATTTGAATCAGAGACATGCAGATATAGAAAAAGCATCTCCTTTTCACAGATCTGAAGGTGAAATATGCAAAAAGCCACCCCCAGAGGTACCTCAGAGAGATTCTACATTCATAAAACTTTCAAGATCAGCAAAAGACAAGGACATGCATGAGCATGGGCCACAAGGTGAGCCACACTTATCACGTGAGAGAATTAATGAGTTAAAGAATAGGAGTGAGTGCTATGTTAGTGAGGAGGAGGCTTTGACTCAAAGAATAATGCAATGGCAACATGATGTTTTGAGTGAACAAGAGCATGCAGTTCCCTTGGAGTCTGATTGGGTGACTTTTACGGGGAAGGCTGAGGATACTGCTGCAAACCAAGAGCCATCCAAAAGTAGTCACTCTTTGCCAAAAAGAAAATCAAAGGAAATGTTCTACACTGAGGATTACAATAAGGACTATGGGATGGACACATCTAAAATGCAAATGAAAAGTGTTACATGTGAGGATAGTGAAAAGTTACAAACTGAAAGTGACTATCTTGTCAGTGAACAAGAGGCACTAGCTACACGCATTAAGAAATGGCAAGAAGATGTTCTAACTGAGCAGGAGCAGGAGGAAAATGTTGATTTAGATTCTAGCTGGACCATCACTGAGAATCTGCACCCTTTGACTTCAAAAACCAATGACAGTTTAGAACCTACTTGTGCACATGTAGTAGAGCCTACTCATTGTGAAATCACATCGAAAGCTGAAGTGGACAAAGTCTGCACTCATCTTTATGATAAAGATTTGCTGCAGGACAACAGTGAGAAACGGACTGAAACCCGGAAAAGTCGTTATGAGAAAAGTTATCAAGGTGTGGCAAAAGATATGGAGGTCTGTACCATGACAGAACATCCACATTTGCTTTCTAAGCATGATCCTACATCTATAGTGAATGAAAGAGTTCAATCTGGTGCACCAGTCTTTCTTACAACTTTGCAACCAAATATAAAAGTAAAAAGAGGAGAAATGACAGATGTGCAATGTCAGTTTCATGGAGACCCAAAGCCAGTGGTTTGTTGGTTTAAAGATGGACAGGCTATAATAAGAGACCCAGACTTTGATGTGAGGATAAGGGAAAAATCATCAACATTGACAATTTACTATCCAACAAAAGACCATGAAGGTACATTTACTTGTAATATATCAAACAATCATGGAAAAGCCAGCATGTCTTGTATGATAGAAGTAACTGATGATGAACCCAATGACTGGCCTGAAACTCCCCAAGAAATGAAAATGAAAGAAGAAGTTTTCTCTGAAGAACAGATAATAGATGAAGAACTTGAGGCATTTATGATTTGTGGAGTAGGAAAAAAGTCCTTTCTGCAAGTACCTCACCCAGTCATACATGTTCTTTGTCCTTCTGATTTACATACACACTCTTCTCCAGTAGAAATCAGGATAACTGCTCCAACACCAGTGCTGGATACAAGTGAGGACATTTTTGAGCCTATTGCCAAGACCACTGAGGCTCCACCAGATGAGGGCACTTCTCAAACTATGAAGCACAAGTTCATATTTTGTTTTGATGATGTTGGTCAGGCACCTCAGATCTTTAAACCACTGGAGGACATTATCTGTCCTGAGGGACAGTCTGCCATTCTTGAATGCATAATTTCTGGTGAACCATCTCCTGATGTCACATGGTGGCATGATGACCATTTTCTTGACCCCAGCACAGGCAAATACTATTTTGATGAGCATGAAAAAAATTATAGGCTTTACATCAATAATTTTACATCTGTTGATGAAGGAACATACAGATGTACTGCCACTAACAAGTTTGGCGAAGTTCAAAGTGTAGCTAATGTGTTTTTTGACACTGGATCATTTCCTAAACTGGAAATGACAGAACAGACAAGATCTGGTGGAATCTCAAGTAAAATCTCAAGTAAAATTCCTGCAGTTAGGCCAAAAACATTAACAGGCACTTGTATAGAATCCAAAGAATTGCCAGTTAAAGATGAGGAAAGGGGTAATGTGACAACTAAAGAAAAAACACAGTATCCTATGAGCCAGTTTATTCCAGTTACTAATGAACCATCTGTACTTCAGAAAGATGCACCAAAGTTAAAAAAATCTGCCCAGCCACAAGGCCCTCCTATAAGTGGTTGTGGTTTGCAGTCATCAGGGGCAGATGTAAGTGTGTCAAAACTAAAACAAGCATTTGAGCCACCAAAATCCCTCATAGTAGAGGCAGATGATATAACAGTAGAACCATATGAAGAGTCATGTTATCCTTTTGAGGACATTCCAGAATTTGCACTTCAGCTCCCACAACAGGAAGAAGGACTAATGTCCTCAAATATACATGAACATATGCATTCTTCATTAGTTACATGCAAGGAGTCCCAGTTAAGCAGTGCTACAAAGGGAAAAGGAACCTTTATTTCAAAAAGTATAGTACCATCTACTGAAGAAACATCTTTGGAGAGCTCTAGTGGTTTGCATCATTTTGTCTCTCTTGCACAAGTCACCGAAATTCAGCAGTCTCCTACTTTAATTAGACCGCAGCCAATACTACCTGAGAAAATGAGAACAGAAGCTGTAGGTAGTCTTGAAATAAAAAACACTCAAGTAGAGCCTGTGATTAATAAGGGAACAGTCGGGGCCTTTATTAGACCAAGTGGTAGACATCTTGAGACAGATAGCAGTTCTGCTCAAGAAACTCTACGAGTAATCAAGTCAAACGAAGTTGAGCTGGCCGCACAATCAAAAATGGACACAGTTAGTCTGAGTGAAAAGATTTCACATGTCGAATCAGGCCAGAGTGACACAGAGGAATGTAATGCCACTCTGACAAACATACAGGAACCAGCTAAAACAGTTAGGGTAAAACAGAAAACTGAGGGTGCCAAAAAAGGACCTGTTCAAGAATTTGCTACAGAAACTCTTCAGCAGCAACAACAAAAAGCTCTCAGTTCTTGTGCTTCTAGTATTAGACTAGAAGAGGAAGAGGTAACCTTTAGTGCTGTATATGACTATTACAACCCACCATCTGACTGGGGAAGACCCTTGTCACCAGAGTCAGAGATGTCTATTGAAGTGGGCAGTACATTCAGTGAGGAAATAGCAGAAATTGAGCGCTTCTACACACCCGCTTCATCCACTGAAATTTCTCAGTTTCCAAAGTCCCCGGAATCTTTTCACACATCCACGGAGACTCCTAGTGGTGCCATGACACCTCCTGCATACCCATTTTCTCTGGTAGAACATAAAAGACCATCAAGTGTCACCAGTGATGGACTGTACTCTCCGGCTAAGTTCCTTAGATCCCCAGATGATGAGGGCATTGAAACAACTCCCCCAGTATTTACTATTGATGAGAGCATAATTCTTCCAGAGGGTCGTGATTTGATCGGCTTAGGGAGTCTTCAAGAAAAGGTACAAGGAATTCCTCCAGCATTTCTTAAACCTCTTACCAAAAAAAGAGTTTTTGAAGATGACACATTAAGATTTTGTGCAGAAGTATTTGGACTGCCATCTCCAGAGGTACAGTGGTTTCGGAACAAAACTAGGCTTATCCCAGATCACAGAACCAGAATTGAAAGAGATGGTGATAACATATCATTAGAAATTCACAACATCGCAAAAACCGATCAAGGTGAATATATCTGTGAGGCAGTTAATTATGTTGGTGAAGCAAAAAGTGTCGCTCTGGTTGTTGTCAGATCTCAGGAAACAAAGTTTATGCTAGCACCACCTGCTGTTACTCATCAACATGTAATTGAATTTGATGTTGAAGAAGATGAGAATCCATCAAGGTCTCCCTCCCCACAAGAGATTTTATTAGAGGTTGAATTGGATGAGAATGAGGTGAAAGAGTTTGAAAAACAGGTGAAAATTGTTACAATACCAGAATACACATCTGACAATAAAAGTATGATAATATCTCTTGATGTTCTGCCAAGTACATATGACGAGGACTCTCTGGATTTTATAGCTCAAGAAAGCGATGACTACAAAATAGCATTTGAGGTTACGGAGATGCCACCACGTTTTATCAACCCAATATGTGACATAGAAACACCTGAAAACACAACTGTATTGTTTGAATGCTCTTTGATGGGAATCCCTTCTCCTATAGTGTCATGGTACAAGGGAAATTTTAAGATCCCTCATGATAAAAAAAAGTACATTCATAGTTCTGATGGAGACAATCACTTCCTCAAGATCCTCAAAGTCAGTACTCAGGACAGTGGCATTTACACATGTCGAGCCATTAATGTTGTGGGTGAGACACTTTGTAGGGCGTCATTGGTGGTCTTGACCCCACAAGCCTTTTCGGGAAAGGCTAGGGGAAGAGAACTCACTGCTGTCTCTTTAGGCAGTGCCATAGTTCAGCCCCAGAAGTTTGACTTGGTTGTTGGAAATTCTTCATTTGATGGTGAACAACCATCAGAGATTGAACTTGAGTTTGAGTTTCCACAGGAAGCCGATGAGTCTCAGAAAGCTGTAAGACTGGTCGCTATAACAGATAATGAAGTCAGTGAGCAGGGAGAGAAATATGTTAGCATCAATTTTGATGTCTTTGCCGAACCCTCGAAAGAAGACAATGTAGAATTCAAAGGCAAATCAACCAACATGTGTAGTTTCCATTTCCAGGTTACGGAAACACCCCCCAAATGTATAATACCACTGCAGAATGTCACTGCAGCAGTAGGAACACCTGTGATGCTTCAGTGTTTAGTGAGTGGAAAACCAAACCCTACAGCAGAGTGGTTTAAAGATGGTGCTCCAGTGACGAATCCTAGATATATAATTCAGAAGAAAGCATCGGGACACTTTAATTTACTTATAACAAATGCTGTTCAAAGTGATGCAGGTGAATTCAAATGCGTTATCAAAAATACAGCAGGCTGCACAGAAACAATGGCCTTGCTCCAAGTAATTTAAATTATCTGCTGGTTTAAATAAAAAAAAATGCAATTATTTGTCACTATATCTGAAAAAAACAACAACAAAAAAACAATTGTGTTATTGTGCCAAATCAAGAGCTTACTTTTCACAATATCCACTTAACCATCTTCTGTACATGCTGGCTCTTAATTAAATACATTAACTCTAGGTGCCAAGATTTATTTTCAAATTGTGCAGAATAGTGCAAATGTAGTGCAATATTGTAGATGGACTCGTGTATGACAAGTCTAAGCTGGATGTGGCCTTACTTTGAATCAAAATAAGTTTCTAGATCACACATTACATTTTAGTATATGTATGCAGCTAAAATTATATTAAAGGAAATATCATTTAGGATAAGTTTCTTATTGTGATTTTATGATGAAATAGTCTAATACGGTATACTAAAGTGCATGACTGAATTTGTCTATTTTACTTTTTTTTTTTTTCATTACAATATTATGATTGCACTTGCAGTATCTCAGAATGGGTAAATGTTATGGAATTAGATTGAAAATGTAACATATATAACATTATTTAATATTTATTGCTCTATATAATAGATAAAATATGAAAGGAAAATTTTTATTTCAAATGGTTAGTTTTATTATGCAAAAAAGTATTTATTATTTATTTGTGTTGTATAGGTTGACCTTTTATAAAAGATGCAGACACATTCAACCAATTGTAAATAACAAAGAATATATAGGTGAATACATTTGGCTGCAAATGTACATTACTCAGTAGAGTAAGGAAAGTTACAAAGTAAGAAGTTAAGTCAGAAGAACGTGTTTAAGTATGAATTAACTAAATTTGAAGTTATTCTTTTGTTGATATAAATATATATCTTTGTGTGTATGGTATGTGTGTGTGTGTGTATGTATACAGTTTTTTCTCTTTTTTTTTTGAAAATAAAATTATGATAAAACAAAATAACGTGTAAGATTTCCTTTAATCTTGTATGATATTTACATCGGCTCTTTGTAATGAAATACCTGAGATTTAAATGTCTGGATTTTTTGGTGAATCTTTGCTTCATTATTTTTATACAGAATATTCTAGTTTGAGTTGGAAGACTGAGGAAGAAAAAGAAGAAGAAACCTTCAGCACTTCTCTACAATTACCTGATACAGCTAAAACACTTGAACTCGAGCCAGAAAAGAAAAATAAATCACCTGATTTTGTAACCAAATTAACACCGTCTGTAGTCCCAGTTGGCAGTTCAGCTAGGTTTACTGTCACTGTATCTGGTTTTCCCAAACCTAAAGTTCAGTGGTTTCATAATGGAAAATCCATTACTACTTCGTCTGTGTACAAGTTTGTGGAGGAGAGAAATGAATACAGTCTAATTATCACTGAGGTTAAAAAAGAGTATGAGGGTGAATATTCATGCATTGCCAGGAACAGATTTGGCCAAAGTACCTGCAAAACAACACTTAAAGTAAACGTAAGTGATTTCTCTCCAGCAGAGAAGTGGGTTGAGCAAATGTTTAAAATCCCTGGAGAGCCACCTCGTTTTACTACACAAATCCAGCCACTGCAGTGTGCTGAGGGATGCGAGGCTAAATTTCAGTACAAAGTGACTGGGACTCCTCACCCAGAGGTTCTTTGGTTTAAGGGTAGTCATCAAATTAAACCTAGCCCAAACTGTTGTGTAGTCACAGACCCTGATGGAACAGGTTTTCTTATAATTATTGATTCACAGCAGAAGGATAGTGGTCTCTACACATGCAGGGCTTCCAATTTTCACGGAGAGGCAACTTGCAGCGCTGAATTGGTTGTGTTTCGCAAAAGTTTCTCTGTATCTCATCAGAAGCAGCTAGCTCAGGGACAAAAGGCTTACAAAGTGTCGACAACTGAAGAAGCGACAGAATCTCGATTATATAGTGTGAGTCTTCCTATTCCAGCCAAAACCATAGTTCAAGAAGGACATCAGATGATTTATACCATTGGCACTGAAGATAGGCACACTGTAGCCAGTGAGCAAGTAGGAACTGTCTATGAGATAGATGTTTCAGCTGCAACCATGCAAAAGGAGCAGTTAACACACCAGGCAGCAGTTCTGGAATCTCATAAGGTGGAGGAAAGAGTAACTGTAACTCCTTCTCAGCCAATATCAGCTGTGGCAACACCTCTGAAACAGCTTCATATGGCTGCAATGACCTCTGCTGTCAAAGAAAATCAAGGGTTCACAGAGCAGCATTTTGATCGTATAAAAAGTCCTGAAGTTACAGAGTTAGAAATTGCGACAGAGCTGCCTTCAAAGTATATGTCTGCTATAACAGAGACTGTGACTCCCCTAACGACAGTTAAAGCAGAGACCCTAACTAGGCAAGACGAAAAGCAGCTAAAAGCTACTCCTGAGCCAAAGCACCAAATGTTAAGTCACCAGGTTGAAACAACCCTCGCAATTGTGAAAGAACAATCGCAAATTATACCACAGACAGAGGCAGAAAAGAGCTACCAAGTTAAAGAAGGTATTAAAATACTATACTCTGCAGTTTCCACAGAAAAACAGCAAGTAGCTGAAGCACATGCAACAGATATCTCTGTTTTAGATTCAGCTACTCGTTCATCAGTAAAGACAGAATCTTCAAAACCAGTTCTTCTCTCAGTAAGTGAGACAAAGCAAATGCTTTCAAAAGAGGAGAAATTATCTATGGGCCAGCCATGTGAAGAGGTTGCATCTCTGACTAAGGACAATGTACTAAGGTCAGCTCTTCTTGCTGAGGAAACAAATGAACTTAAAGCTGATAAAACAAGTACTATTCCTGGTTTGGACAGTGCAGTTTCAGTTCAGTCAAAGAGTGAAGAAGAACAGGTCCTTAATTTACAGATATTTAGAGATCAGACTGTTCTTCCTTCTGAGAGTAGATTCAGTAGTGATAGGCCAAGTCCTGAGCAAGTTGAAGTTAGAAAATCTCCTACTCTTATGCACACAGTGTCAACAGATGAGCAGGGGACTGTTACATGTGAAAAGTCAACTCAGTTATCTGCTCAAGAGACAGCAATTTCGGTAGTTCCTCGAAAAGAGTTTCCCGCACCCTTGCATCTACAGGCGATTCACAAGGACAGTGTTTTGTCCAAAGAGAGGATACTGTCGGTAGAGAAGCCAGATCAGCAGATAGCTGTCCTGAGACAGGAAAAGGCCCGCAAACATGCAGTTTCTACAGAAGAGAAAAGGGAACTCACAGCAGACTATTCTAAAGGTCTCGATGTTTCTGTGCCAGGATTTCATTCTGAAATTAGGAAAGAACCAAAACAACAAAACATTTTGCAAGTGTTCACAGGAGCAATGCATCTACCAAAAGAAACCCCAATTGTCAGTGACCTTAAACAGCAGCGTGCTTTAGTGCAAAAAGAGGATCACTGGAATGTTTTACATGCCACATCTGTATCGGACAGACGAGATCTGCAGGAAGGACATACAGAGGATTTAGGTGTGATTGAGCAATACACATGCTCGACTAAGACAGAGCCTCAAATATCGTCAGAATTTGTTCATGTTGAAGAGAAGGCACTCTCTACCGAAAGTACTATTTCACTTGAGGCTGCAGAACAAGACTCTGCTGTTCAGATCCAAGAGGGGCAATCCGTCAGACAGTCAATTGTAATGGAGGAGAAGCATGTTATAAAAGGTGAAGTATCTCAGGATATCACAAAATCTAAAACTACCAGTTCAGTGATTAGGCAGCAGCAGATGGGTGCTTTATTAGTGTCTGAGTCCAGAGAAACTCAAGTTCTTCCAAAGGAACTTACTTTTGTTATCTCAGCACCGAAAGCACACAGCTTAGACATAAAGCAGCAGCTGAAAAACATGCTTGCATCTGCTGTGGCTCGAGACCAGTGTCTAATTCTGGCAGATGTGGTTGAGCGTTTAGAAGTTGTCGAAGTGCAGGAAGTGAAAGTGCAGAAAGAGCCCAAACATTTTATGTGCACCTATCTTGTCACAACTGTAGGTGCTCCCATTGAGATTACAATTGCTTTTGAGGGAGAGTATCCTCAGATTGCTGATCTCAAGAGTGAACTTCAGTCTGCATTTTATTCCATTGTATTTCGTGAACATCAGGTTCTTACCTCTGAAAAGCCAGGAACAATGCAAATTGACAGGCCTCAGCGACTACATGTTAGCAGGGATACCGCAAAAGAAAGGCTTTCACCAGTGGTAGAGACTGTGCGATTAACTGAAAATGTGGAAGCTTTTCGTCCACCTAAAACTCAATCAGCCGCTCTTAAAACTGAAGCCACAGCCACTTTCCAGTCTGTTCGTTTTCAGGGAGAAACTGTGGTGGAAGACTCTAGAAGTAAAATGATGCAGATATCAACAGAGTCAAAAATGGAATTGAAGCAATCAGTTCATATTGAAAAACAGGAATTCCGTTCAGTGACAGTAAAAAGCGAAGAGAGAGATTTCGGGGTTCAAGTACCCACTGAAAGACCTGCTGATGTTCTCATTAAGAGTGAAGAACAGCAGACATTTCTAACGGAAGAGACAATCAAATTACAAGAAGATACAACAAGAGACGATTACTCAGTTTTTCAAAGTACTTTAGAGGACATTACCCTTGACGAACATTCCAAAGCAACCTTTTCTGTAACTATAAGACATGTTTCAAATGTATATTGGCTTTTTAATGGGAAACGAATCACGTCTGGCAAAGAGTTCAAGTGTTCAAAAGACAGGGACACCTATACACTAGTAATAGAAAAGATAATCAAGAACAAACATGAAGGCGAATTCACATGTGAGGCTGTGAGTGAAGCTGGCACAACAAGGACATCATCAAAGCTCACAGTAGTCCCAAGAGGTTGGATTATGGGGATTCTTTTACCATGTCATATCACCCATAACTAACTCTTATCATTCATTTTGAGCTCTTCAGGTGACCCTTAAAGATATATTAATATTCACAACTAATAGAACAGGGCACAGTATTCAATTTGAAGACATCGCCTTGATGTTTCCACATTTCACAAGTCATAATCAAGATCATAATATTCACAAACGTGCGCATGACTTCACTTTCTAGCCTTCATCACTTCTTAACAGTCGGATGCCTTTCAACATCATCCCATGCTTATCACCATTTCATGGTGGAGTCTTTCTCACCCATGGCTTTATTTGGACTTGAACCTGCAACACCTAGGAAATATGCACAGTATCTTCCCCATGGTGCATTCTTCACTGCGCACTTCTCTTTGCATGCTCTCCAGGACACCAAGTCTTGGTTTTCTTCTTCATTGATCTGTTTTTTTACAAATTTCCTTCCACAGTCACTTCTGGTTTTCTTTCTTTTTTTGCATCTCATCATTCATGTCATTTTTAATTGTCTTTGAAGTGAATTAAGTTCTGTTGACTCTTCTAAGGAGATGGGTATCAAAGAAATACCTGCAGAACTAAGTTCATTCCAAATTCACAGCTTGTGTTTACATCATTTTATGATTTATTATTGCATTCATTTTACTAACTTTGACCCCCCCCCACCCCCCACCCCATTCCCTGTCCCCTGTGCACATTCTAGTGCCACCTGTTTTTAGGCAAAAAATCCAAGGTCTGGAGTCTAGTGTTGGCAGCCCTGCGAAATTTGAATGTGAGATTGAAGATGCTCCAAATGTGACCTTCAAATGGTTCAAGTTTGGGTCTGAGATCAGACAGAGTGACAAGTACAGGATCACCAGCTACGCTACCACATCGGCTTTGGAATTTTTAAGTCCTGCAAAAGCTGATAGTGGAGAGTATACGTGCAAGGCATCAAACCAACATGGTAGCGACAGTTGTTCCGCTAGCCTGACTGTTACAGGTAAGAGACCTTTCTGTCTTCTTGGGCAAGGATGTGAAATAATTAATTCCTAGGAAATAATGCATTCCTAGGAATATTCTCTCCCATATTATTGTTTAATAATGTACAAAAACAATTCTTTTTTTATTTCCTTTTTTTTTTTTTTTTTTACTCAATTTTGTTTTTTATAGAGATTTTCCCTCCAGAGTTTGTATCAAAGCCGGAGCCAATGACATTATTTGTGGGAAAAGAAGCAAAACTTCAGTGTGTTATCACTGGTTCTGCACCAATGAATGTTGTATGGTACAAGGACAACATTGCCATTTTGCCTGATGATCACTATAAGGCATCCTTTGAGAAGAACAAGCATTGTCTTGAGATCACGAAACTTGAGCAAAGTGATCAGGGCACTTACCTTTGCAAAGCTTCAAACAGTGTCGGCCTGGCTACATGCTGCACTGAAATTAGAGTTATAGACAAACCCAGTTTTGTGAAAACTTTCGAATTAACTTCTGTAGCTGTGGGTGACCCCCTGCGGCTTGAGTGTCAGGTAAATGAAGATACAGGAGTGACTATCACTTGGACAAGGGATGGGAAGAAACTCCATAACACTATGGACAGCAAAATTTCTTTTGAGGAGAAATTGGTCAGCCTTGATATCCCAAAGACGAAGATTAAAGATACAGGCACTTATGTCTGTACTGCTACAAATGATGCTGGAAGCAGCAGCTGCTCTAATGTAGTTACAGTACAAGGTAAGATATTTGAGCTTGATTTGCTTTGCTTTGGCCAAGAAGCTAAACCAATCTTTGCCATCTTTGAATGTTTCTACCCCTACTTCTTTTTTTTTTTTTATCTTCTTATCTTCTTCTGCATGTATGTTCTTGAACTCTGTTCTTGAGTTATCTTGCAGTGTAGAGGTGATTTATTCTGAACTGAATTTTCTCAGAACCTCCAGTCTTTGTTAAGAAACTGGAGCCGAAGATCCTGTGGAAACAAGGCATTTCTGCACGCTTACTGTGCACTGTTAAAGGATCTCCTGAGCTCCACATCAGTTGGTTTTTAAATGAAAAACAACTCGGTTCCGATGAAAGACACAAACTCACCTTCAAAGACGGTCAAGCTACACTTGAGATCATTGACCTTGCTGTGTCTGACAGTGGAAATTACACCTGTGAAGTAATGAACCAGGCTGGATCTGAAAGTTGTAGCACCAATTTGACTGTTAAAGGTTTGTGATAATAGGGATTGCATTTTAATTCTCAATACTAGAAGGTTATAATTTATTGTTAAACACATTTAATTAACTATTATTACCCTTAGAACCCCCAGCTTTCAAAAAGGAGTTAGAAATGGTGGAAGTGGTCAAGGGGCATGCTGCAAAACTGCAGTGTGAAGTTACCGGGACTGCTCCATTTGATGTCACTTGGTTTAAGGATAAGAAACCGGTGACCACTGATAAAAAGCACACCATCGTCACAAAGGACACCACTACATATTTGGAAATACAATCATTTGACAGTGCAGATGTTGGGGACTACCAATGTGTTGTTGCAAATGACGTTGGGAAAATAATATCTAAAACTGTAGCCAAATTGAAAGGTTTGTTATGGGCTATTATTATAGTTTGCACTATAAGTATGTCATAGTCATCTATTTATTATCTCATATACATATATACATACAATTTTCTTCTTTCATGCAGATCCCCCAACTTTTGTAAAGAAAATCGAAAACACAACTGCAGTTTTGGGCAGTGCGGTGAAACTGCAGGGTACTCTTAAAGGCTCTGCTCCTATTACTGTGAAATGGCTAAAGGATTCTGAGCTACTCAGACATGATGATCCTAACATTACTATGACTTTTGTAAACAACATTGTGAGTTTGGCAATTGCAAAAATAGCCATGAACCATGATGGAAAGTACACATGCCAAGCTGAAAATGAGGCTGGTCAGCAAAAAAGCGAAGCCACATTATCTGTTCAAGGTTGGAAAACAAATGTGGAATTATCATATGCACGTTAACAACCTGGAAATGCTGGTAACAGAATAATTAAAATATTCATTCTGTTCTTTTCTTTTTAATATCTCAGAACCTGCTAGAATTGTTGAAAAAGCACCATCCATTAGTGTAACCGCAGGAGACTCTGCATCTTTGGAATGTACTGTGTCAGGAAGTCCTGATCTAAAAGTTAAATGGCTTCGTGATGGCAAGGAAGTGACGGGAGGACGAAAATATAAAATCTCTTTCAAAGATAACGTAGCAAGCTTAAAACTCCTCTCGGCGGAGAGGGGAGATAGCAGTGAATACACAATGGAAGTTTTTAATCGGGTTGGAAAAGACCATTGCTCTTGCTCAGTCACAGTTCTTGGTTCGTTTCCTTTTTTTTTTTGCCTTCTTCTTATGTGTGATGTATACTGTGCATGTTTTTTTTTAACTTTGAATTTTGAAAACGTTTTCTGAACAGATAAAAGTATACCTCCGACCTTCACAAAAAGTCTTAAAAAGGTTGATGGTAACCTTGGAGGAAATATCCAAATGGAATGCAAGGTGTCAGGGTCACAGCCCATGACAATATCTTGGTTCAAAGATGGAAAGGAGATCACATCTGGGATAAAATACCAAGCTGAAGTCAAAGAAAGTACTTATTTGCTGAAAATATCCCAGTTAGAGACTTCTGATGCTGGGGTTTTCACATGCCATGCAACCAATGCTGCAGGGCACAGTGAGACCAGTGGAACAGTATGCGTTAAAGGTTAGACGAAATGCTCTAGCAATATTGCTACTTTAACAAAAATGCATTATTTTTTCAATAATTAAATAAAAATAGAAATACTAGGCATGTTTATGTGTGCAATAATTTAACTGTCATGTTTTCCTTGGCAACTGAAAACAGAGCCACCAGTCTTCACTTTAAAACCTGAATCACAAGAAGTTATACCAGGCTCTAATGTTGTTTTGAAAGCTGTTTTTACCGGAACACCAAGTTTTACTATTAAGTGGTTTAAAGATGAAACGGAAATATTGACCGGCGGTAGCTGTTTCATCAAGAAAGATGCCGCTTCAAGTACCTTGGCACTGCACTCTGTAAAGCCATCCCATTCTGCTAATTATACCTGCACAGTTGCCAATGATGCAGGAAAGGTTTCATGCACCGCAGTCTTATTTGTGAAAGGTGCGTCTTCTTGCTCTCTTTGCTTCTTTATCGTATTTATTTTCTCTACCCTTATGTACTCTTACTCTTTTGCTACTCTTATGCATGATTATTATAAACAAGATGTTCTTCTTTTTTTTTTTTAGAGCCTCCAAAGTTTGTGACAAAACTTGATTCAACTAAATTAGCAGTGATTGGCAGTATTGTGGTTTTGGAGTGTAAAGTAACTGGCAGTCCTGAAATTGCGATTAAGTGGTATAAAAATAATGTAGAGATCAGCCCAAGTAATAAATATCAAATGACCTTCATTGACTCAGTTGCTACACTGCAGATATCCAATTGCAGTTTTGACGAGAGCGGGGATTATATTTGTGTAGCATCCAGTGATGCTGGCAGTGACAAATGCAGTTGCTTGGTTACCGTCAAAGGTATATAGACGAGAAATCTTTAATATTTTACTAGCTATATCAATGATTAGCTATAGTATCGGCTAATTTTGCATTCTTTTACCCCAGAACCTCCAGCATTTATTAAGCTATTCGAATCCAGAGAAGTTGTCAAAGGCTCTGATATTGTGCTTGAGGGATCTGTCTCAGGATCATCGCCTTTTGAGGTGTCATGTTTCAAAGATTCAAAGCAGATCAGAAACGACCGCCGCCATATTATTGGCATAAAGAACGACGTAGTTACTATTGAGGTTCTGAAGTTTGAACATGGAGACGCTGGCAAATATGAATGCACAGTTACAAATGAAGTGGGACAGACATCATGTGATTGTGAAATTATATTGAAAGGTACATTGACACCATTCCAGCAAAACATTTTCATTAGCAAAAACTGTCCACGTTCATTTTCAGATTCTAAATAATTACCGTATTATTATTATTTTTTTATTAGAGCCACCATCGTTCACACAGAAGCTAGATAACATGGATGCCTTATTAGGCACAGAGCTTACAATGGTGTGTGTTCTGAAAGGCTCACTGCCTATGACAGTGTCATGGACAAAAGGTGACCATGAGGTCAGAGATACCGAGGATGTCCATATATCTTTTGAGAACAGAACAGCAATGCTGCATTTCTCTAATGTGAAGTTAAAACATTTAGGAAAGTACACGTGTCAGGCTCAGAACGAGGCTGGAAGTCAGAAGTGTACAGCAGCTTTGGTCGTCAAAGGTTTGATTTGATTGTTATTTTAACAAACATACTCTTTTGAGTTGATTTCCTAAAATCAAGACATTATACAGCAATATTCATCCTACTTTACAGAGCCAGCAAATATTACAGAGCAGGCCAAGTCTATCAGTGTCACAGTAGGAGATCCTGCGACTCTGGAGTGCAGGTTCTCAGGTACCAAACCATTGAAAACCAAATGGATGAAGGATGGAAAAGAGCTGATATCTGGCAGGAAATACAAAGTACAAAGCACTGATAAAAGCTCCATATTAAAGATCCTCTCTACAGAGAGGAACGATGAAAGCGAATACTCATTTGAGGTTTCAAATGATGTTGGCCGCAGCACTTGTGAGGCCTTTGTAACAGTGCTAGGTTAGTTCGTTAACAATGGCATTTTTCTTTTTTCAATTAAACTTACACACTATAGAACGATGAGAACAATGTACTTATTTAAATCTTTTTTTTTTTGCTGTAACAGATCAGATAATTAAGCCATCGTTTACAAGAAAATTAAAACAACTGGAAAGTATTAAAGGATCCTTCGCACAGTTGGAATGTCTGGTTGCAGGATCTCTGCCTATAACAATCACGTGGTTTAAAGAAAACAAGGAGCTAGAGACAAGTGAAAAACACAAATGTGTTTTCTTTGAGAATGCAGCATCTTTGGAAATCAGTCGTCTCGATACCGTGGACAGTGGAAATTATACGTGCATTGCTACGAACAAAGCAGGCAGTGCCCAGTGTTCTGGCGTATTAAAAGTTAAAGGTTTGCATTTTAACATTATTAACATTCAAATGTTGCTTTACAAACCTGTAAATCTACGTACATTCTCATATCTTTTATTTGACTAAACCTATATATACTCCCTTTATAAACAGAACCTCCTGTTATCATTGAGAAACCTGAGTCACAGCAGGTCATACCGGCAACCAGAGTGAAATTCAATGTACTTGTGTCTGGTACTCCCCCACTAACTGTCAAGTGGTTCAGAGATAAAAAAGAGATCCTACCAGGGGTTGACTGCTCCATTCAGAAAGATGACTCTTCAAGCTCACTTGAGCTGTTTTTCACCAAGCCTTCAGACTCTGGAGACTACATTTGTGAAATAAGCAATGACGTTGGCATTGATTCCTGCCAAACAACACTCTTTGTCAAAGGTCTTTAGTTGATTTGATCATTTTTGGAATTAGGGATGCATCAATACCACTTTTTGTTACTAGAAATAATTCATTTACTTCTTATCATCCTATCAGGGTCATTTTTATTTAACTTTGTTTTTGTTGGTTAGTGGCTGTTGAGAAATTCTTAAACAATTTGATGTTTATGCCCCCCCCCCCCCCCCTCTTGCAGCAAACAGACATTATCATAAAATTAATGGTGTGAAATTACATCCAATAACACAGTTAGGTAGGTTAACAAACAGAAGTGTTACACCAGCGTATTTAATTAAATACACAGGATTAGGAATGAGTGGATTAGAGGGACAGTGCAGTTAGGACGGTTTGGGGACGAAGTCCAAATTAAGATGGCTTGGCCTTGTGTAGAAGAAGGATAAGGAATATATCTGTAGGAAAATGTTAGACATGGAGGAGGTTTATGAATGTGGTGAGGGAGGACCTGCAGGAGGTTGGAGACGAGGAAGAGGTGGTAGACAGAGAGAAATGGTCCCATGTGGCGATCGCTAATGGGAGTAATGGAAAGAAGAAGACGATATATATATATATATTTTATTTATAAAGAGATAACACTAGTTTTTTTTTAACAGCACAGGTAAATGGACATCAAGCTGTTACCAGATACTAATATTGGTATTGATGCACCTCCAATCTTAATGCATCTTTTACTATATGCTTGTGATTGAGAACTTAAGCAAATAATATAATACCTATTTTTCTTTCTTTTTATATGCAGAACCCCCTAAATTCATCCGAAAGCCAGAGAAAGTTTCAACTGTCAAACCTGGTCAGTCTGTAACTTTTGAATGCGAGATTGCAGGCACACCAGAAATAGACACATACTGGTTTAAAGACGGTAACGACTTAAGTCCAGATGACAAGCATAAAATGAGTTTTGTCAACTCACTGTCACGGCTTGAGATCATTGGAGCTGATCTCAAAGACAGCGGTGTATATTTCTGCGAGGCCCGCAATGAAGCAGGTAGCGCGAGCTGTAGCATGGATCTAAAAGTCAAAGGTCGGTGCATCGTTTGACATTTACAGTTAAATAGTTAATTAAAACTTCAGAAGAACGGGCAATAGATCAACCAGTTCATATTGTGTATTTCTTTCTTCGTGTTACAGAGCCACCAGTTATTGTTAAGCCATTTACTCCTGTAGAGGTTGTGAAAGGTTTGAATGCCTCTTTTGAGTGTCAAGTTAGAGGCACAGCTCCTTTTGAAATCACCTGGCAAAAAGATTCCAAGGAGATCATGCCAAGCACTAAACATGTGTTCTCTCAGAAAAATGGTTCACTTATGTTACTTGACATACAGAAATGTGATGACTTGGATGTTGGAGAGTACCAGTGTATTATTTCAAATGAAGTTGGAAGTTGTTCTTGTAGGACAAGACTAAGCATAAAAGGTTGACTTGTTTTTGTTTTTTACCTCTAGAATTTCACTATAGTTTTCAACTAACTTGATGGCACAGCTAACATGTTTTTTTAAACTCCTCACTACCAGAACCACCATCATTCATAGAAAAAATCCAGAATGTTACTACAGTGTTGGGAAATGTAGCAGAGTTTAAATGTGTTGTGAAGGGATCACCTCCCCTGACCATACAATGGCAGAAGGATGAAACATGGATCTTGGAAGATGCCGAGATTCAGAGAACATTTGAGAATAATGTTGCTACACTAAGAATTCCCATGTGCCAGTCAAACCATAGTGGAAGATACACCTGCCAGGCTGTGAATGATGCAGGGCAAGAGAAGTGTTTTGCCACTCTTTTGGTTCAAGGTTGGTTATTTATGGCATGTCTGTAAATTTCCAATGGGTGTTTACATTTTACCACATGTAATGACACCTACATATTCCTTTTGAACTTCAGAGCCTCCCCAGATTATTGAAAAACCAGAAATTATGAACGTCACTGCTGGAGATCCAGTCAGTTTTGAGTGCAAGGTAACAGGCACTGCTGAACTGAAAGTGAAATGGAGTAAAGATGGCAAAGAGCTGGTCCCATCTAGACAACATAGCCTCAGTTTTGTCAATAACATCAGCAGTCTTAAGATACAGGCTGCACAGTTAGATGATGGAGGAACTTACCTCTTTGAGGTCTCCAACTACATCAGTATCTGCACATGTAAAGTGACCTTAAATGTCCTAGGTTAGTTTTTTTTTTTTTTTTTAAATATTAAACAAAATCTTAAATTACTCAAATCATTTCAACCTATAATACATATACATTTATTTTTAACATCTCTTTGTCTTGCCAATAGAACAACTAATTCCTCCTGCCTTCATCAAACCCCTGACTGACATGGAGGAGATTCTAGGTTCCCCAGTGAAACTAGCATGTAATATATCTGGCTCACTCCCAATCTCTGTGGAGTGGTTTAAAGATGGAAGTAAACTGACAGGAAAAACCAAACATAAACTGTTTCAGGACAACAACAGTATATTTTTGGAGATTGAGCGACTAGAGAAGGCAGACACTGGAACCTACTCTTGTAAACTTACAAACAAAGCGGGCAGTTGTGAATGCAGTGGAACACTGAGGGTGAAAGGTCAGACGAGAGAATAACAAATTTACTATAATGTTCAATAGTGACTGCCACTTCTTTAACACCATTGTCTGTATTTCTTTTTTTGGAAAAACGTAGAACCCCCAAGTTTTGTGGTGGTGCCCGAGCCGCAGGCTGTCATACCAAATACCACTGTTCATTTTAAAAGTACCTTCAAAGGAACACCTCCGTTTATGGTGAAATGGTTCAAAGAAGATACTGAACTGATAACTGGACCATCCTGCTTTATTGGCCTCGAGGGCCTTTCAAGCTTCATAGATCTTTATGCTGTGGGACTTTCGAACACTGGGTCATACTCTTGCCAAGTTAGCAATGACGCTGGTACAGCAAAATGTACCACAAGCTTATTGGTGAAAGGTCGGACAATTTTCTTTTGCTGAACTGTCACCACTGTGCTCTTGCAATTTGCTTTTTATTAGCATCTTTTACAGTGCCTCATTTGGCTTGTTTTGCTGCTAATCTTCATGCTGCTACCTTTCTGCTGTCTGCAGTCTTTTAATCATCTTGCTCATCTGGCATCTTTTGCATTCTTCAGCAACATGCTTATTTCTGGCAGTCATTTTGTGCTCTTCATTTTCGAAGCCATCTTCTGTCTGCGCTTAAAGTAATTAAAAATGAAATGATGCGATTATGCTCACGCATGATGTTTTTACCTTTGCAGAACCACCTGAATTTGTACAGAAACTACCAGCGACGAAGTTTTTAAAGATGGGATTGCCACTGCAGCTTGAGGGCAAAGTTACCGGCACACAACCCTTGAAAGTTAGCTGGTACAAAAATGACAACGCAGTCACTGAGAGTGACAACATAAGGATGGCTTTTGATGGCTCATTGGCAGTGCTTGAGATTGTAAGCACCTCCTGTGATGATGATGGCGTGTACACCTGTGAAGTTCAGAATGATGCAGGAACAAAGAGCTGCAGCACTACACTCTCAGTGAAAGGTTAGTCAATGTGTGATTTTTGTTACAAAATGATATGTACAGTACGTATAATATACATTTGCTATTACATTCATAGAATATCTGTTTAACCTGTTGCTTCAGCATTAATCTTGGTTCAAAGAACGATTAGTGGTAAATATGTCACTCATTTTTAAATGTAAATACATTTCTAGAACCGCCAACTTTCCGTAAAGTTCCCTCGCCTGCTGAGGGGTTGAAAGGCAAAGACATCAGTCTTAGCTGTGAGCTGAAGGGACATGCACCATTCGAGATAACCTGGTTTAAAGACAAAAAGCAACTAAAGGAAAGTAATAAGTACAAATTTGTGTCTGAGGGCCACTCTGCCACTCTGCATGTTCTTGGACTGGAGACATCAGATGCTGGTGAATATGAATGCAAAGCCTCAAACAATGTAGGAAGTGACACCTGTCAAGGAAACGTGAAACTCAGAGGTTAGTAAATTTGAAACCATGACAACTGTTAAATAAATAGTCCTTTCTATATTTAGGTTGGCCTAAATTCATTTTATTGTTCATGTTATTATTTCCTGCAATTTAGAACCACCGGTTTTCATCAAGAAACTGACCAATATGACCGCCATAGCTGGTGAGGAAGTTACTCTACTGGCAACTGTCAAAGGCTCTGAGCCAATCAATGTGTCCTGGGTACAAGACAAGGACCATGTCCTTAGGGATGGTGACAACAGAAAAATCACATTTGAAAATAACCAGATAACTTTAAGGATCTTTAAAGCTGATTCCACCACTGCTGGGAAGTATACCTGCGAGATTAAAAATGATGCTGGTGTGGCACAGTGCATAGCAAACCTAACTGTTCTAGGTTTGTCTAATTCTTTAATCTATAACTTTTGGCTTCTCTTGTTAAACTGACATTTTCTGAGACTAACTGGTTGTTTTGAATTTTCAGAACCTGCTGCCATCTTGGATAAGACAGAGTCTGTAAATGTCACAGCTGGTGAACCAGCAGTTTTGGAATGCACAGTATCTGGAACCCCAGAGCTTAAACCCAAATGGTACAAAGATGGAGTGGAACTGTCTTCTGGACAGAAATATAAAATCACCTACTCCAAAAAAACAGCCAGTCTTAAGGTGTTGTCCACAGAAAAAAATGATACTGGAGAGTACACCTTTGAGGTCTTAAATGAAGTTGGACGTGATAGTTGCAAGATGCACCTTGGTGTTGTAGGTTAGTAAACTAATATAATTAATTTTTTATTGGCCACATACTGACATTATAGGAATGTTTACATGGTTGTTAAACTTTGTTGAATTATTATTATTATTCTGATTATTACTTTCAGAATATTTGCATCACAGTAATAACTGACAACTATATATATTTTTTAAACAGATAAAATTATTCCTCCCACATTCTCAAGAAAACTGAAAGATATGCACAGCACCGTTGATAAACCTATTGAATTGGATTGCAAGGTTTCTGGCTCTGCACCTCTTACCATTTCATGGTATCACAATGGTGTGGAGATCGAGAGTGGGCCAAACTATGAAATTAGTTTTGCTGAGAACACCTGTGCACTCAAACTGCCCATTCTAAAACTGTCCGATGCAGGTTCATACACGTGTAAAGCAATAAACAGTGCTGGAACTGCTGAGACTACTGCCTCGGTTGATGTTAAAGGTCGGAAAGCTCTTACCATGTTACAAGAAACAAAGAATTAATCAGTTACACGTTAATTATTGTTTGTAGTTTATTTGCCCTAGATAATGCGGTAGCATTCTCGGGTTGCAAACAAACAAATACAATAATATATTTTCCTTAAATTTATTGCAGAACCTCCATCTTTTGTGACACCACCTCAATCAGTCGAAGAACTTCCAGGATCAAATGTCACATTCACAGCAACTGTGAGAGGAAGTGCCCCATTAAAGCTGAAATGGTTCAAAGGCAGTAAGGAGATAGTGTCTTCCGAAGCCTGTAAGATTGCTTTGAGAGGAGATGTAGCTACACTGGAACTCTTCAAAATTGACAAATCCCATGCAGGGGAATACACTTGCCAAATTATTAATGATGTTGGGAAAGAAAATGCCCCTGTGACTCTTTTTGTCAAAGGTAGGTTGACGATTTGCTTGTTCAATCGAAATAACTTTTGCAGTTGTGCCCATGTAGTAGTGAGCCACTACTGTATATATACAGTACCATTGTTTTAATTGTCTTATACAGAGGCTGCACACTTTGTCAGAAAGCTGAAAGACATCTCTGTTGAAGTTGGCAAGTCAATGATACTTGAATGCACGTATGCCGGAAGCCCTAAGATTCTGGTGAAGTGGCACAAAGATGGCCAGGAAATCTTCTCTTCTTATAGATACAATATTACAACAACCGAGAGCTCTTGCATTCTGGAATGTCTCAACAGTGATATTGAATCAGGAGGAAAATACTCATGTGAAGTTTCAAATGAAGCTGGCCATGATACCTGTGATGCAACAGTGTCCATTTTAGGTTTTTAATATTGTTGCTTCTAAGTAAAGTATTATATTCTTGACTTGAAGGACCTGTAATTTACAATCTTTATTATTCTTGGTGCACTGTCTGACTTTTTAGAGCCACCATTCTTTATTGAATGTTTGGAACCAATGGAAGTGACTGCAGGAGATGCTGTCTGTCTGAAATGCCAGATTGGGGGCACACCTGACATCAAAGTCTCCTGGTTCAAAGGGGATGGTAAAGTTCGATCTTCTCCAACCTGCAGAATTGAGTACTCCAAAGGTGTTGCTTGCCTGAAATTAGAAAAAGCCTCCAAAGCTGAAATTGGAGAATACACTTGTAAGGCTGAAAACAGCATTGGGTCTGCCTCTACAAGCTGCCGTTTAACAGTACAAGGTGACTGCTATTTCTTTAACCAATTTCCTCAAGCTCTTAACTGTTTATTTGACTTGTGTGTTGACCCGTGTTGTTATTTACACTTTGTCTTTCCAGAGGCCAAGACGCCACCATCGTTCCCCAAGAAAATCACTAGCATTCAGCAAACTGTAGGACATAGTGTCCATTTTGAGTGTCGTGTTGCAGGATCATCGCCACTGGAGATCTCTTGGCTTAAAGATGGCGAAGCTCTAAAGAGTGGCCCAGAGTACATTATGACTTTTGATGATAACTCTGCTATCCTAAAAATTCCAGAGGGACAAATGACACACTCTGGAGAATACACTTGTGTTGCAACAAATATTGTTGGAACTGCCTCTTGTAGAGCCAAGCTCACACTCCAAGGTCTGCTCATTTACTCTATATATTAATGGTTTATTTATTTAATGTGTAGTTCTGAACCTTAAATGTTAACCTGTGCTAAGATATCCGTGACTTTATTTTAATTACTATCTTTAACATTTCAGAACCAAGATACCCACCTGTGTTTGATAGGAAGCTTTCACCCGTGGATGTTTCAGTTGGAAGTACTGTGGAATTGGAATGCCACATGACGGGAACATTGCCTATAAAAGTCACTTGGTCAAAGGATCATAAAGATATCCGCACAGGGGGCAATTATAAGATATCATGTGTGGACAACACCCCGCAACTGACCATACTGAAAGCAGATAAGGCTGACTCTGGTCGGTATTCTTGCCATGCTAGTAGTGATGTAGGGAAAGACTCTTGCTCAACAGAGGTCAATGTGAAAGGTATCTGACTTTATAAATGTAGATCTCTTCAGTTTAACTTTTTCTATATAAATTCAGTATTTTCCTTCTTATAAGAAGATCACTGGAGAAAAAAAAAATTCTGCAAACAACTAACTTCTGCTTGTTTTATGTTGTCTGTGCTAATTTGGAATATGTGTTGTAAAAACGTTACATTAAATACACATGGTTGTTTGTTATTCCTAGAACAAAAAATACCACCAAACTTTACCAAAAAGCCTTCAGCAACTCTTGAGGAAACTGAGGGCAAGTTGGTGAAGATTGAGGCACGTGTTGCTGGATCACAGCCCATGATTGTAAACTGGTATAAGGATGACGAAGAAATCTTCAGCTCTAACAAATATGATATAACCTTCAAAAGCAACTTGGCTGTCATGGTGATAAAGAGTACTGCCATCTCAGATAGTGGTACTTATACATGTAAAGTCACCAATGAGGCTGGCTTTGCTTCTTGCCAGGTTTCGGCTCATATTACAGGTGCATATTCTTTCAGGATTGCATGCTTTTTTTCCCCCCTGCACATGTAATTTCTCATATCCTAAATCATTTATTAAGGATGATAAATTATTATATTTGTAGGACTAACTCTCAACACAACTTTTATTATATTTTGAGTTCTTCACTTTCTTATTGCAGGCCGGAAGGTACCTCCAAGCTTTGACTTGCCTCTTAAACCTGTGACATTGAATGAGGGTGAGCCACTTTCGCTTAGCTGCCATGTACGTGGCTCTCCACCACTAAAAATCCAGTGGATGAAGGACAGAAGAGACTTGACATCCTCTGCCAGCACCAAGATCACCTTTGCAGACGGCACTGCTGCCTTACAAATGCTTAAAGTGTCTAAAACAGATGCAGGCGATTACCTCTGCAAGGCAACCAATGAAGCTGGTAGTGAGTTCTGCAAGTCCAAAGTTATTGTCAAAGGTATTTATTTCCCAATTCATGTTTTTGTCTTCAACATGCACAATTTGTTGAGTCATTGTCATTATCCAAATAAAAAATTAATATAAAGGTTTTCTTTATACATATGCACTGTTTGTCATTGTGCATTCACCTAAGACATTTGTCCTACTATTTATGGGTTCTGTTTTAACGCTAATTGTTTCAATACAGATGTTTTGAATTTCTTTCTTTAGGCCAATGTTTGTTGCCAATGTACGTGTGACATAAACTTCATACTTTTATGTTATTTACAGAGGAATGCCAATTGGCTGTCTTTAAATGACAGTTATTGCTTTAAGCCCTCTTCTGTCTTTCTAATGGCTACAAGTCTCATTCTTATCTCTACATGATTTTGTTATGTAATTCTAATTAACAGAGAAGTCTAAAACTCCTGAAGCTCCTGCTCCTGCAGCACCTGCAGCTCGTGAACCAGCTAAGAAACTGGACAATTTGTTTTTCATTGAGGAGCCCAAGAGTGTCCATATTACTGAGAGTACGTACTTATCAAATGTTGTAATATTTTGGTTACATCGAATAATAATAATAATAATAATAATAATAATAATTTGATTATTTTAAAATGTATTCTAATATTTTTGCAGAGGGCACTGCGACCTTCATTGCCAAGGTTGGCGGTGATCCCATTCCTAATGTGAAATGGATGAAGGGCAAATGGAGGCAAATGAATCATGGTGGACGTGTTGCCATTGTGCAGAAAGGCCAAGATGCCAAGCTGGAAATCAAAGGCGTGACCAAATCTGATGCTGGCCAGTACAGATGTGTGGCATCAAACAAACATGGAGAAATCGAATCCAGCACAGATTTGACTGTTGAGGAGAAAAAAGAGATTACAACTGAAATGGTCACGTTGAAGAAGTAAGCTGGGGCTAAATTTTGCTTGTTTGATTTATTAAATATGCATGCATGTAGCTGCAAAATAGAACAACTGCACATTCTTTTTTTGCTTTCTTTTAGGACACCCTCTAAACAGAAAAGCCCAAAAGAGGAACAGGAAATTGACATTATTGAGCTGCTCAGAAATGTGGACCCCAAAGAGTATGAGAAATATGCACGCATGTATGGTATCACAGACTACCGTGGCCTTCTTCAAGCCATTGAGTTTCTGAAGAAGGAAAAAGAACTAGAAAAAAGTGCAAGACCTGTGAGTGGTCTATTGTAAATTCTATGATGTTCTGCATCTTGGTTTCAACTGTTGTTTTGCAGAATATTTGCTTGTTTTGGTAAAGATTTATATGTATTATCATTTGAGTTTTGGCCTTCAACTGCTTTTTAATACTGGAAGTAACATTATGACACGGCAGTGAACAGAAAGGGACCTGTATATTCCATTGACTTTTTGTATGCTTTATTGTCTTGGTTTTAGGAACTGGAATATAGAAGACGCGAGTCAGAAGAAGAAGATCTATCAAAACTTGTGGCTGATTTACAAAAGAGAATGGAGCAAACTGAGGTGCGGCTACGTGCTTATTTATAAGCAGTTTTATGAATGGTGTATTCCACACAATACTAATTTTGCTATTAAATTAAATATATTTCACATGATGTTCTCTACTGTTAAAAATCATCAGTAAGAGTGTAGGATGAAGCTGCCTAGTTATGTTTACTACCCTGAACGAAAGGATTTTCTTTCCTTTATACTACAGAAACTACAATTAATGCAAATAGTTATTAACACATTAAATGTTCATCATTGCAACATGTCAAATGTTACCACTCCCTTGCGTAAGGCAAAGTTCAAAATCATTTAAAAATATATATTTATGATTATACATGGAGTATGTGATGACAATATATTAAAACAAATACATTAATGTAAACCTGTGATACTGCTTGCAGTCAGAAATGCTTGAAGAATATTAAACAACAATGATGTTTGAATAATCAAATTTAAGAATGCAATGATTCTGTAGTGTATTCCGTGGCTGATATTTATGATTTCTCATGTGTACCCATTATTTTCCTGTTTTTCAGCCTGTAACACTGATCAGAGACATCACGGACCAGATAACAATTGCCAATAAAGACGCTGTGTTTGAATGTGAGATCAAAATCAATTACCCTGAGATAAGCCTGTCCTGGTACAAAGGCACCCAGAAACTTGAGTCAAGTGACAAGTGCGAGATTAAAGTCATTGGGGATCGCCACATATTGAAGCTCAAGAATTGCCAGCTCCGGGACGAGGGCAGTTATCGCATCGTGTGTGGACCGCATATCTCCAGTGCCAAATTGACAGTTTTGGGTATGTACTATATTTCAGCTATGTGTTGTAGAAATACTACAGAAAAGAAATGCAAAAAAGAGTTTCTATTTAAATCTAGCAGGAGTCATTAGCTTTCTGTTACACTTTCAAACATCTCTCCATTTAATGCTATGAATGTGGGGTTTTACTGTATTCTCCTTTTCTTTTTTTTTTTTTTTACAGAAGGTGAAGTGGAACAGCACATGGAAGATGTTGCTGGTAAGGAAGGCCAAACCTGTACACTTACATGCCAGTTCTCCATACCTAATGTAAAGTCTCAGTGGTTTAAAAATGGAAAGCTTTTAGAGCCTCATGGAAGGTACACATATACCGTGGCCAATTACGCTCAGAAGCTTTCAATTAAAGATGTTAGGCCCGAAGACCAAGGAGAATATACCTGCAAATATAAAAACCTTGAAACATCTGCAAATCTTTGGGTTGAAGGTGTGTATCCTGTCATCAAACTCATTATTTTATCATCTAAAAAAAACAAAGTCCATCTACTAACCTCTTCCATCTTCATCTGTGAACGTCTTGTGTTGGACAAAGGATTCTTCTCTAGTATGCCTGAACCATCCTCATCTTCTTTAACTTTTTTAACGGATCTCATGGATGACTGAAATGGATAATTGAAGAGCAATTTGATCTTTTTTTTTTTTTTTGTATTTTTTTCTTTAAAGATGTCTAAAAAGTCTTCATGTTTGTGTCTATATTAAGACAATCAGAGCAGGCTTCCTAACCATGAACCTTGCGTCATTTTTCTTTAGCGGAGCAAATTCATTTCACTAAACGCATCCAGAACATTGTGGTTCGGGAACGCCAGTCTGCAACTTTTGAGTGTGAAGTTTCCTTTGACAATGCAATCGTAACATGGTACAAGGACATATGGGAGCTTAAAGAAAGCCCGAAGTATACGTTCAGGAGTGAAGGGCGATGGCATTTTTTGATCATCCGCAATGTAACCTCAGAGGATGAAGGTTTGTCCAACTGAAATGCTGCTGGATTCCATTTTTATCTATCAGATTTTCATCTTACTATTCATCTGGTTTCAAAACAAACCCAACTAATCTGATGAACAATTCTTTAGGCGTATATTCAGTGATTGTCAGATTGGAGCCCAGAGGCGAAGCCAAAAGCACAGCAGAGCTTTACCTGTCAGGGAAAGGTTTGTAAAAAAAACAGTTAGCACCTGTTAGCATTCACAGAACATGCATATTCTCTAGTGCAGTTATGTCTATAACTTTATTTTACTGTACCTTCTTTCACAGACATTGATGTAGGAAAGGTACCTTATGGTAAGTATTTTAGTTCAAAGAGCTCATCATACCCTTATATAGAAAACCTAATTATGCCAAGTCTATCATAAGAATCTGGTATATTAAAATTAGTTATCTTAAAAATGAAATTCATATTCAAAACCCTCCAGATATTCCTGACTCATCAATCCAAGTCCCTGAAGCACCATCTGCATTTACCTTTGAAGGTAAGAAAGGGAGATAAATATAAGCTTAGCTCGGAAAATCCTAAATTCTGACAAACACACTCTCACTAATCTCATACTTTATTTCTAAAAGCCGAATCAACCATCGAATACTATCAGTATGAAGAAAAGACGGAAATTAAAGGTACATCACATACTTGAGCTTTATTCCTTATCTTACAAGTTCTTCCACTAAAATGAACCACATCAATCTTAACAAAAATGACCCTCATCTGCTTGTCCACTCTATTAATATTAATAAAAGTGATTAGTATGAGATCGTAAATGAATGTTTGCATCATCACTGGGGCATAACACATAACCATTAACATCATCAGACTTAACACGAGGTTGAGGTTTTACTTGGTTCGTTATTAATTCTACATTTCCAATGAACTGTCACCCTTCACCAGAGTTTGAGTACAGGACAGAAGAAACCATAGTAGAGGAGGTCTCTATATCAGGTATAATCGAGAGCTTTCCATTCTCATTCATTCTTTTCAAATCAAAAGAACATACTAACCGTCTCTGGTTATTCATAAAAAAATGAATTCCATACAAACATATAACATTTGTTGTCTTTGTCTTGTCATTCCTCTTGGAGTAAAATCTAACCAGATGCTTTTGTAGTTGTACTGTACTGTATGTTTGTCCTTGCTATGTTCCTCTTCACGTGTCACGTGACTTGTTTCTTTTTATCTTTGTAACATCATAATGATGTTCCTCTTGATCTTACCCATGTGACATTCATTTCATCATTGTGTACATGTTTGTCTTATTCCATAAGAATAATTATTCCCTGGCTCCTTATCTAGATGTCCTTTATAAAATATTTGTGATTTCCCAGAATTTTAAGGTTTTTTTTTTTTTCCCCCCCAACAGTTCCAAGAATTCCTGTGGAAGAGACTGTTGAGAGGAAAGCACTCGGAGTGAGAGAGAAAGTACCAACCAAAGGTAATAGTGATAAAACATGTGGCTGCTATGTGTTCTCAAACATTACAGTACTGTGCAAGTCTTGAGCCACCCTTCATTTTTTCATATCAAATTAGATTCAATTACACAGATTGAATTAAAGCAATGGGAACGAATGGTTTACTGCAACAGTCTGCAAAGTGCCTAAAGATACAATTCAAGTGTGTACAGAGCTGAGTGCACAAAGCACTCTCAGTGAGTGTAGTGATTATAAATGAGTACAATGTGTCATGTATTGGACCTTGACTGTAAGTGTAAAAGCTGGTGAAAGAAAGCATGGATGTCTAAGTGTTCACAGTCCTGAGGTGCTCTCAAGTGCTTCAGTTTCTTTGCATGCTCACTTCACTGCCCCATCCCCCTTGTAAATACCTCAGTGTGTGCAATTCATGGCACCTTGAACTCAATCAACCCGAAAAATTCTGCTCGATTAAAAGACACCTTAAAGGTAACAAGATAAAAAAAATAAAAATAAAAAAAATTCTTCTTGTATTCCTCTTTATATTTTCATAGAGCACAATTCTGCAGTTTGTTGAGCTTTGATTGTTAGTCATGACATACATTCACATTTAATGTTGTCTGTTCAATAGTCTTTAAATGTATGCTAGGCTTCTTTAAGATCACATGGTATTGGATGTTGGTATTATGAATGTTAAAAGGTAATGAGCATAGTATCAGACCAATACTCAATACCACAATCAGTGTTAATGCATCCGTATCAAACCTGCTAATGCTTCACATTTTTGGTGTCTTATGTCTAGTTAACATCCTTTTGTGTTTGTTTTGTCTTCATATGAACTATTATAGTTGCTCCATTTTTGACTTACTGTCATTCTTAATAGCTTAATTTGTTACTTTGTGATACATTCTGTTTGTATATAAAACCTTATATATATTAACCAAATATGTCATTTTGGCCTTTTGAATAATTTATTAACAGTACTCATGCAAGACGGCTTATTAACCCATAAGTTTACAGTTATGATCTAATGTGTTCATTTGTTCTTTAAGTTCCTGATATGGTTGAGAAACCAGAGGAGGCACGGATACCAGTTGATGAAAAGATAGAAGCACCAAAAAAAGGTATAAAAACGTCCATGTCATGTTTTGTGGACAATGTTGTAAACAACCAAATCATATCACACATATTTGGGTCTTTTTCCAGTCTCTTGAGTAGATCTTTTCTCATTCTTACATCTTGCAATGATTGCTTTGCCTACCTTAAATGCATGATCCTTCATAACTAATAAAAAAAATATATATTGGAAACCATTTTCAAGTACCTGAAGCTAAGAAACCTAAAGGAGAAAAAGTCATTCCACTCAAAGTGGAGGAACCAAAAGAACTTCCTGCTAAAAAAGGTAATATTGTGAATTTCATTTATTCATATTATTCTTCTGGTGTTGTTATGTCTAAGTTTTCTTGGATCGTCCTATGTGTGATTTTTTAACTTTAACTTTTCATCTTTCTCATATGTTTGTTTGAATATGCTTGTAAGTGTGAAATACATGTAAAAGATGCTTTGTTTTGTTAAATTTATTAAAATGTTTTCTTTGTCATTATCTTAAAAGAAGAGGTACCTGTTCCTCAGCCAACGCCAGTTGCTCCCAAGAAAGGTATTTGTCCAATATTTTAAAGTCATATACCATGAGTATAGTTTTTGTCTTGCAAAATTTTTTGCTTTAATTTTTTTGTTACTGTCTGCTATGGCATACATAGTGTGTTTGTTTGTTTGTTTTTTTTCTGTCAAAACATAGTGAATTTATTTGATGTGTTTTGTAGTGATATGTTTGTGTTCCTGTTTTCATTCTTCTTTGTATATTTTTGTGAATAGTCTTGATAGTCTTTGATGTTGTGTTGTAATTACGATTGTTATTTTTGTTGTTGAGTCTTGCATCTGTTGTATAGAGTGCACCGTTTGTCAAAAAACTAGTGTCCATTTTTGTTCATGTTTCTTTTCCACGTCTTAAAGCTTCTTAAACTTTTGTATTATATAAAAAGTGCCAGAAGCTGTAGCACCTGTGGTTCCAGAGCCTAAACCCATAGAACCTACACCAAAGCCACCAGCAGTACCTGAAACCAAACCAGAACCCAAGATGAAAGCTAAGCCTGAGCCTACACCTGAAAAGAAGCTAGAACCAACACCTAAACCTGTACATCTTAAGGAAATTGAAGAACCTCCAGCCAAAGGTAGTTTTGGTCACTAAAGCTTACTGCTGTGTTTTCTGTGTGCTTTAACCCTTTATGGTGCTGTTTGTTTGTCCTACTTCCACTTTGGAAGCGAATCTTCTTTGTCAGTGTCTGCTTTTGTGAAATGTAAATTAAAAGCCAAATAATCTTTTTTTAAGTTCCTGTGGAGTTAAAGAAACCAAAAGTACCTGAACCAGAACCACCAAGGACAATACCAACCAAACCAGAACCAGCACAAATCACTGTGGTTCCTAAGGATGTAGTTCCTCAAAAAGGTATTAGTACAAGATAAATGTATATGAATGCTCTGCTGTAAATGTAAATTTAAATGTCATCAGCCACGCTCTTATGGGGAAAACTTTTTTTTTTAAATAGTGGCTGCTTTCTGACTTGTCTTTGTCCTGTCTTCTTCTTCTTAAGAAATCTTCTTTACAAATAATAAATACATCAATTAAAAACAATCCATTCAGGAAAACAATGGTAAAGTTATCACATTCAAGAAGTGAATTTCTCAAGCGAATAAACATTAAATGCATGTGCAGTCATCATGCACTAACAATTGTTAATTTGCTATTTACACAGTAAAATTAGACATACTGTAGAGACAATGCCATTAATGTAAAGCATTGTGTAAATAGCTCTTCTCCTTTGTAATTGTATACTTATTGTGTCAGAATTCTTAAAACAGTGCTTTCTTAAAGCATTGTGCTAAACCTCAATGTTCTTTCAAAGTTCAAGAACCTTCCAAGAAGCCAGAGGTTCCCTCATACTTACCTGCAGAGAAAGAGCAAGTACAAGAGGCACTGTTCAGGAAAGACATCACACCTGTCCCTAAAGTAGAAGAAGACAAAGAAGAAAGGAAAAGGGAAGCTTTAATTGATCACAAGGATGTAACGCTTGTACCCCAAATATCTAAACCTGAGTCTGTGTTGGAGGCCAGGCCTGAGGTCAAACCTAAATCTGAGGTTAAGACTGAGCCCAAACCTAAAGTCAAACCAGAGCCTCAGCCTGATATCAAACCTGAACCCAAACCTGAGGTTAAGCTAGAGCCCAAACCTAAGGTTAGACCTGAGCTAAAACCTGAACCCAAACCTGAGGTTAAACCAGAGCCCAGACCTAAAGTTAAGCCCGAGCCCAAACCTGAACCTAAACCTAAGGATAAGCATGAGCCCAAACCTACAGTAAAACCTGAGGCTAAACCTGAGATCAAACCTGAACCTAAACCTGAGGTTAAGCTTGAACCCAAGCCTAAAATTATGCCTGCTCCTAAACCTGAGGTCAAGCCTGAGATTACACCAGAGCCCAAACCCGAGGTTAAGCTTGAACCCAAACCTCAGGTTAAACCAGAACCTAAACTTGAGATTAAGCCTGAGCCCAAACCCGAACCTAAGCCTGAGCCCAAACCCGCAGTGAAGCCTCTGCCCAAACCTGAAGTCAAGCCAGAGAAGCCTTCACCAAAGAAGAAACCTGAACCACTTCTACCAAAAGGTAGTTTTTTTTTTGTCTTTTAGTGATACTACCTTAGTTGCTTAGTGTCTTATTTTGTCCCAGACACTTCTTGTCTTTATCTATTGTGTTGTGTTGTGGTTTGTCTAGCTTCTGATTTGGGAGCGTTTCTTCTGTTACTTTGCTTGTTTTATATTTAATTGTTAAGTGTGACTTAAAACTACAATATGTGTCATTTTAAGTTCTTGTGGCAGAAGAGAAACCAAAACCATCTCCTATAGAACCACCACAAGCAGTGCCTACTAAACCTCAACCAGCTACTGTGGTTCCTAAGGAAGTATCTCTTCAAAAAGGTATTAGTTCATGACTTTTATGTCAGTAGACCTTCTTTTGTACATGATTCTGTGTTATTTTGTCCTCTTAATAGCCACGCTCTTATTAAAAAAAACAAAAAAAACAAGTGGCGCTTTGTTGTATTATTGTGTTTGTCCAGCTTCTTGTTCATGTTTTTTTGTGTTCAAACTCTTTACTGGCATTACAAATATTATCATTTGCACTGCCAAACTCTTATCGTACTGAAGAGTATGAACGTGATCCATAGAACAATTCTCTTTAATTTCAATGTCTTTTTAAAGTGCAAGATGCTTTCAAGAAGCCAGAGTTTCCTTCATACATATCTGGACAAAAAGAAAATGAAGAAATGTCACAGTTCAAGACAACCATTGTGCCTGATGATAAAGCAGAGGACAAGTATGACAAACAGAGAGATCCGGTTTTAACAAAAAAAGATGTTAAGCAACCTGAGTTTTCTCTGAAGAAAGCAAAAATGGAAGATGAAGTTTCTTGTGCACTTACACCTGAAGAAGAAGAAGAAGAAATAAGTCCTAAAAAGCGAGAAGTCATTTCAACTAAAAAAGAACAAATAGAAATAACAACCATGTCTGGGACAGAAGTCTATAAACATTTTTTGCATGAAAAGAAGGGATTAGCTCTGACTACTGAAGAAGTATTGATGTCTCAATATCTGAAGGTAGCGCCCATGCCAAAAATAGAAGAAACTGTCTTAACTTCAGACAAAGAAATTGTCACTCAAGAACGTAAGGTAGAGCCTGTACCCAAACCAGATAAACAGGAAGTTATTCCACTTAAGAAAAAAGAAATTGTCTTAATTTCTGAAGAAAAAAATGTTCCTCAAGCACTGAAGCTAACGCCGGTGCTAATATCGAAGAGAACGGAAGACATTCCTGGTACAAAGAAAGAATTGATCTTAACATATGGGGTAGAACATGTCCCTCAAGAATGTAAGGTACTGCCTGTACCAATTATAGAGAAAAAGCAAGGTATTCCACTTAAAAAGAAAGAATTTGCCTTGATAGCTGAAGAAAAAAGAGTGTCTCAAGAGCTGAACGCAGCCTCTGCGTCAAAAATAGATGAAAAGGCAGGTGTTCTACATGAAAAAGAATTGATCTTAATTCCCGAGGAAGAAACTGAGCCTCAAGAACTTAATGTAACACCGTTGCCAAAAATCGAGGAAAAGGACAGAATTCCACTTCAGAAGAAGGAACTTCTCTTAACTTCTGATGACATATTGGCAACTCAGAAGGAAACTCCTTTGCCGAAAGAAGAAAAAATAGAAGATATTATGTTTCAAAAGGAGGAATCTGTAACACATGAGCCAAAAATGAAAGATAGGGAGCAGGTTTTACTTAAAAGGAAAATTGATTTAACGCCTAAAGAAGCAGAATTAACACGTTCAAAACCTGAGATAACAGCTGACATTGGAAAGGAAATAAAGGATCTTTTAATGCCAAAGAAACGAGAAACAGTGTTACCGAAGGCAGATATAATAACAATGCCTGAAAAACCTCCAACTAAGAAGACTGCGGTTGTTACTTCCGAAAAGGAACCTCAGCTTCAAAAAGCAGGGACAATTTCTCAGATGAATTCAGAAGGGGAGGAAGATGTTCTGCTTAAACCCAAATCTGCTACTTCTCTGAAGAAAAAAGAATTTTTGCCTCATAGGAACGAGGATACTCTTATTTCTGCAAAAGATGACAGAGAAGTTGTCCAAAAGGACATTACTGCTACAAAAGGTACCACGGCAATTACCGTCTTATCTTTCTTACTTGGTTCTTTCTCTTTATTTATAACGAACTCTTTACATATAAATCTTTACTGTTCCATGTTCCATGTTGTCTTACATGTACACACTCTTAATCAGGCGTACAAAAGCCTGCTCTTAACAGTCCATAAGGCTGTATCAATCTTTCACTTTCTTGGACACACTATCTTAAATACTTTTCATTCACTAGAGTGATATCTTATAAGTTAACCAGTGTATGTGTATTGGTTTCTTATGCATCTTTCTTGATCCTGCATCTAATAGCAATTTAAATCTTTTAAGTTCTTTTGGAGTCAAAAGAAGAGCTGCCAAAAAAACTGGATCCAATTCTTGTCTCGCCAGAGAAGGTCATACAAGCCCAAGGTAGAGCAAGACCTTTAAACAATTTCATCTTCTTTAGTAACCTTTCTTTTCTTTCTTTTAAGGTTTTCTTTCATTGCTCTTTTTGTGTATAGGTTCCTTATGTACACTGCATGCGTGTGCTTTGACCCATGCAAAAGTGAGAATAACACAGAAAAAGGAAATGTGTGTATTGATGACAATGGAAAATGTACTTATTAATAATTTCATCTTATTAAATGAGAATATGAAAAATTAATGAAAAATACATTTAGTAATAAAATAAGTGTAAATTTGTCTGTGTAATAGTACAATTTGGGACCTACATTTCAGCACCTTAGTCATTGTTGTTCTTTAAATATTATAAGATCTTATATATCACTTGAAAGTTTTTGCCTGAGGCATTTAAATAAGTATGTAATTTATCCTATAAAACTTTGATTGTCCTTCAAAGATACACATGTCAGCATGACACCGGAACCTGTCTTACCCAAATCTATTGTTGTAGCTGAAATGAGTTCTCAGAGAAAAGGCACACCAACCAAAAGAGGTATTTTACGCATAGGTCCTGCATAATGAATTATTTAAATATTTTAAAGTTTGGCTTTGGCCTTTGACTAGTCCTATCAAAACTATACAAAATGCATATTTTTCTTTTGGCAACTTGCAGTATTTAATATGTGCCTCTTAAAAACATTTTATTCTCTTCTGGATACACATCTCAGAGCTTCAAGCATCTTTGAATCTTCAGACCAAAGCTCAATCTTTGGGGTTTGCAGAGAAAATGATGGAAAAAGCTTCTTATAAAGGACAATGTCTACAGCCCGAGGAAGTGTCTTATGGGGGAATAAGTGAAGACAACTACATTGAACAGGAGGCATATCTTCATAAAGACCCATCAGTGACGAGAGAACTGATGGGTACAGTGGAAGAAGACATTTCCCATGGATATGTCAAAGAGGAACATCAAATTCCTTTTCAAACTCTTAGTAATGTTGTCCCATTAGATAATCAGAGTTATACCAAGAAAGGGCAAATGGCAGACAAAGATATTTCAAAAACGCTTCAATCTTCCAAAATAGAATCTGTTGGTGGTAAAAAGAAAAATGTTCAAGAAACTGGAAAAGAGCTCCATATAAGAAAACCCCTGGACAAGTTAGAAAGAAAGATAAGCAGAAGTAAAAATGATTTAGAGGACAATCAAATCCCAGAATTAGAGACCCTTTGTAGTATTACTCGAAGTATGAAAAACGGAGAGAAACAAGAAGCAAGGGAACATAGAAAGGAGGGGGATATTCCGAAGAATGAGGATGAACCAGTGACAGAGCAGGAAAGAAAGAAGTATAAGAGAGAGTTGTCTGAGGATGAGATTTACTCTGATTCTAATATAGCTTCAGCAAAACTAACAAATCAAGCTTTAGTAATTGGAGATATCCAGCCAAACAGCGGAGTCAAATCTATAGCCACCAAACCTGTGACGACTGCTCAGATAGGTGTGTCAGCAGAATTGAAAAAACATAAGCCAAATTTGAAAGATTCACAAACTCAAACTGAAAAACAAGATGTTCCTCGGAAGGAAAAGCTGACCCCTGTTCCCAAGGAAGATAGTCAGGCAGATATTCCAAACAAGATAATAGATTACGAAAAGCCTCTGGACACAACCGAAACAGGGAGCCTCAGAAAGAATGAATTTGGGCTTCCAAAAGAAATTGAACAAATAACACCCCACAAGGGTGTAATATTCAGAGACAGTCTATCTACCTGTGAGGCCACTAAAATCATTAAACCTGGTAGTACTTGTGAACCAGCTTTACCAACAGAGGAGAATAAAACAAGTTTGAAAATGATTAGTTCCCCTCAAATTTCTAATGCAAGAACAGATGCTGTGCATCCTGATAATGTATTTTTGCCAAAACATGTAGATGATAAATCTTGTATAAGTATTGAAAATACAGCTATTAAAAGTGAAGACATACATTTAAAATGTCAAGAAATAGGCAAAAAGGATGAAGCACATACAAAACTAATACCTCTGGAGGAATCAGTATCTCCTGACAAGGAGATCACTTTTACAAAAGTGGCCAGATATTTCCATCTGAAAGAAGATGTCCATGAGGGACCAAAATCCTCCTCAGCAAAACATTCTATTGGTGAGATTCATTTTAAAGGGGTGAAAAGTGAGGCTGAAACAGACACTCTTGATGGCGGTGTTGTTTTACAGGCATTAAGCTTTTCTAAAGAGACAGATCTAAGGAAGCCTACTCAGGCCCACTCTTTGCCACCTATGAAACAAGACGTGCAAGATATTAAGCAGACGACTTATTTCACAGAAGACCTGAAAGAGAGAGGAGTTCAAGGTAGAAAAGTACCAATACTTTCAGAAGCAGCTTCTTCTTTCAAAGAAGTTAGGGCTTTGAAAGAAGCATCTCGTACTAAAGATATTACTTTTGATGTGCATGAAGGACCGGACAGCATTCGTTTCAAAGAGGCAAAAAGTTGTCCTGAAATAGACCCAATTGATAGTAATGTTGTCACTAAAGAATTAATCCTTCCTAAAGTAAGATCTCAAATGAAGCCTACTCTGGACCACTTTGTGCAACCTGTCAAACAAGCTGTAAAAGAAATCAAGAAGACCTCTCATTTTACAGAAGACCTGAAAGAGAGAGGTGTTCAAGGTGAAAGACTAACACTACTTTCTGATGCTATGCAAAAAATGCCCCAAATTGTACCATCTCAAGACTTTGAATCATATATAGAAGGTAGGCCTTTGAAAGAAGCAACTCTCCCATTAATAAGACAAGTTTTCTCAAAAGATAATGGGTCATTCAGCGAGGAATCTGTATCTAAAAATAAGGATATTACTTTTGATGTGCATGAAGGACCAGAAAGTTCCACAGCAGAAACTTCTAACAGTTCTAACAGCGTTCATTTCAAAGAGGTAAAAAGTTGGGCTGATATAGACACCATTGATGGTAATGCTGTCACAAAAAAATGTATCCTTCCTAAAGTAAGATCTCAAATGAAGCCTACTCAGGACCACTCTTTGAAACCCATCAAACAAGATGCGAAGGAAATTAAGATGACTTATTTCACAGAAGACCTGAAAGAGAGAGGTGTTCAAGCTGTAGAAGAACCAATACTTTCAGAAACAGAAATTGTACAACCTCAAGACTTTGCATCTTATAAACAAGTGAGAGCTTTGGAAGAAGCATCTCAAAATAAAGATATTGCTTTTGAAGTGCATGAAGACCTGGACAGAATTCATTTCAAAGAAGCAAAAATGTGGCCTAAAGTAGACACCATAGATGGTAATGTTGTCACTAAAGAATTAAACCTTCCTAAAGTAAGATCTCAAATGAAGCCTACTCAGGAGCACGCCTTGCAACCTATAAAACATAATGTGAAAGAATTTAAGAAAACAACTTCTTGCACAGAAGACCTGAAAGAGAGAGGAGTACAAGGTGGAGAAATTCCAATCCTTTCAAAAGCAGCTATGCAAAAAATGTCCCAAGGTGGACCCCCTCAAGACTTTGAATCTTGTAAAGGAGGCAGGGCTTTGACAGAAGCACCTTTCCCTTTAATGAGTCAAGCTTTCTCAAAAAATAATGAGTCATTCAAGATGGAATCAGTATCTCAAGATAAAGATATTACTTTTGATGTACATGAAGGACCAGAATGTTCCACAGCAGAAACGCCTTCTAACAGCATTAATTTCAAAAAGGTAAAAAGTAGGCCTGAAATAGAAACCATTGATGGTAATGTTGTCACTAAAGAATTAACCCTTTCTAAAGTAAGAACACAAATGAAGCCCACTCAGGACCACCCTTTGCAACCAATCAAGCAAGATACAAAAGAAATTAAGAAGATTACTTATTTCACAGAAGACCTGAAAGAGAGAGGTGTTCAAGGTGGAGAAACAGCTAGCCAAAAGTTGCCCAGAACTGTGCAACCTCAAGACTTAAAATCTTATGAAGAATCTAGGGCTTTGGAGAAAGCATCTCAAAATGAAGATATTACCTTTGACATGCATGAAGGACCAGACAGCGTTCATTTCAAAAAGGCGAAAACTTGGCCTGAAGTAGGCACCGTTGATGGTAATGTTGTCACTAAAGAATTAACCATCACTAAAGCAAGATCTCAAATAAAGCCTCAGGACCAGTCTGTGCAACCTATCAAACAAATTGTAAAAGAAATCAAGACGTCAGCTTCTGTAGGAGAAGCAAAGAAAATAGACATTCCAGGAAAGGAACAACTAGTATTTTTGGAAGAAAACAAGGAGACATACAAATTTTCCAACATTGTACAACCTAGTGCAAATGATAATAGTGCATTTATATTGAAAGGTTCTGATCAAAAGACTGAGCCTGTGTCACATGATCAGAAGGATGGTGTAAAAGTAGCGCATATGTTTCGCATTAATGAAAACACGGAAACGGCCAGGAAACAATCCAAAGGATTAGCACAAACCGAAAGGAAAACGTCTTGCTTAAATAAGGCACATCTTCTAGAGGAGAAATCTCTTCAATCAGGTGATGCAATATTACCCTCAAAGGAATCCAGCAAACTACCTACAAGTCTTTTGCGATGTGAAGATGATGTTGAGGAACTTGATTCTACCAAACCATTAAAAACAAAGGGTGATTCTGGAGATGCTGCATTGCTTAAGACTGAACAGTTTCCATGCAGTGAAAGATTTACTCAAGACTATGAGAACCAATCTGTGGACAAAAAAGAGATCCTGCCTAAAGTGAAGCTTACCTCAAAGATGGATCTTATACAACAGCTTGAAATTACTCTTCCAGTAGCAGCTAGTTTAAGAGGTATTAGAGTTATGGTCTTGCGTGTTTGCAGTTTCAAGAACTCTTACAACCACTCTTGCGCACATTTAACACCATGATTTTGCGTTTTCAAACAGTCTCACCGTGTCTTGTTAGTGTGATCGAGTGACTGAAGCGTGGTCTATGCACTCTTTTGATTGTGGTTGTATCACCCTTAAAATCAATCAAAAACAAGACAGTTCCATCTGAAAAACAAACTTTTCCCATCACTATCAATTCCATTGTCTGTATGCGTCACTGCACTTGTTTGAAATTCCCACTGCTGGATCACTCAGTGGATTCACACTTACATATTTGAAATCAATAATGACTTCTAACGTTATTTTATATTTAATGTTCTTAAGTGCCAGAACCAGAGAAGTTGGCTCCTCCAGAAAAGCCAGGCATTCCTCTGAAAAAGGAGGAAGTAACTCCCACAGGTACAAATGAATTTTAATCAGACACTGATTTGTGTGTTGTTTTAGGTGCGTTATGTTTCGTGGTTTCTCTTATTTTATTTCATTTCTTTTTGAAAGTCTGAAAATCTCTTTTCATACATATGGCTTGATAACCTGGCCGTGCTTTTTCCACAGTTGAAAAGAAACCAACTCCAGAGCCTGCAAAGAAAATTTCTCCAGTTGAAGGTACTTTTATCATTCTATAATCTTGTCTTAACACTCAGCTCTTGCCAATTTTTTTCCCCCCAATATTCACTTACATATATTTGTGCATATGTGTCTTTTTTACTTAATAACACCAGCTTTATTACTCACCATTGTTAAAAGCGCTACATGAATAAAAGCTCATTTAATCTTATTTATTTATTATTTTGTGTACATGCCGTTATAATCATTAACATTGTTAACGGTATTTCTTTGTGTGTCTGTGTGAATATGCATGTGCTTTTGACCTGAAAACATGGTCATCAACTTTAATGAACTTTTTTGTACTTTGACTGGCACAGTTAAAAAAGAAGAACCACCTAAGCCTAAAGCCGCATTGCCAGAAAAGAAAGGTCCCCCTGTTGAAGGTAGTCGGCCTTTTATTAGTTTATGATGAGTAATACTTCAGTCATCTTAAATGCATCTTCCTGTACTGTACCATACTAAAGTGGTTTGCTTTTAGATGCTGCCTAAATACATTGTGTTACAGTCAATAATCTGCTTTTGATGGTCTTTCTATGTGTTTGTCTGTATATGCATGTACTTCTGCCCTGAATACATGGTCATGATCTTTAATTATCTTTTTTACTTTAACTGACACAGTTAAAAAGGAAGCACCACCTGAGCCTAAAGTTGTGTTGCCAGAAAAGAAAGTTTCTCCTGTTGAAGGTACATGTAGTTGTCCTTTTATTAGTTGACTTAAGTTCATCTTACAGTCTTTAAGTGTATGTTCCTGTACTGTATGTTACTAATGTGGTTTGCCTAAGCCATTCTGTTATACTGTAAGCATTAACATTTTTATTTTTGATGGCCATTCTATGTATTTGCCTCTAGATGCATGTGCTTCTGACCTGAATACATGGTCATGATCTTTAATTATCCTTTTGTACTTTGACTGACACAGTTAAAAAAGAAGAACCACCTAAACCTAAAGTTGTGTTGCCAGAAAAGAAAGTTCCTCCTGTTGAAGGTAGTTGGCTTTGTATTAGTTTATGATGAATAATACTCCAATCATCTTAAGTGTACAGATATGTTCCTTAACTGTATGTTACTAATGTGGTTTGCTTTGAGCTGGTGTCTAAATACATTCCGTCATTAGCATCACCATGTTTTTGATGGCCTTTTATGTTTGTTCGTATATGCATGCACTTCTGACCTGAATACATGGTCATGATCTTTAATTATCTTTTTGTACTTTGACTGACACAGTTAAAAAAGAAGCACCACCTGAGCCTAAAGTTGTGTTGCCAGAAAAGAAAGTTCCTCCTGTTGAAGGTAGTTGGCTTTGTATTAGTTTATGCTGAATAATACTATAATCGTCTCTAGTTTATCTTATCTTATCTTACTGTTCTTTTCCTTTGCTCTTTTAATGTGGTGTGATTTGAGCTGGAATCTAAATACCTTACTTGGCTTGTGATACTGTCTTTGCTTTCTTCATGCCACTTCATAATTGTTTAACTAAGCTGTCACTGTGACAGCTGAGAAGGCTGCATATGCAAAAGATCCCCCCAAGCAAGTAAATCTTGAACTAAACCTTTTCTTGCTGAACATCCATCAACATATCCCAGATGTTGAGATGCTTTATTCTTCAAAATAAGATTCTCTTGAAATCAATTAAGTGTCATCATAATGAATAATTTGAATAGGGATTTAAAAAAATAACAATATTTTAATTTATTTACTTGTTCACCTCATTAGCAGTTCAAAATATTCTTACATACATGGATATTTGTATCATTATAGTTATGTCTATAGCATTCTCAAGCCTTAGTGTACACTATGTCTTAAGTTCAAGAGAAGAGGAAGAAGACTGAAGATCTTAAAGCAACGAAAAAGAAGTTAGACACTGAAGGTATCAGAAAAGCGAAAGATTTCTCACTGGATAACTTGCTGAAGAATTTTCTTCAATATAATATTCTTGTGACACTTCTTGACATTTCTTTAAAATTATTTTGAAGTACCCACACCTCAAGAACCCAACGAACCAACTGCAAAACAAGATCAGTTACATCTTGAGCAACAACCTAAAGGTATCAAAGTTGGATTATCCTGGCAATCCAGATACAGTTAATTTAGCAGTACTTGCGATACTTGAATTTCTTTGCTTTTGGTAAAAGGTATTTAAGTGAACACCCCTTAACAGTGTAAAGCACTACTGTTGACATATTGCTATGCAAATCCTCTGAAGACTTTACTGAATAGTGACCCTTTGTGAAGTGACCATCAATATATAATGCAATGACCCTCCCTCCCCCACTCCTTCGCTTGCAACTGACATGCATTTATCAAATTTCTTAATTATAATTTCTGTAACCAATTCTAATTATATGTGGCTATATTTTTAAATTAGATGGTGCAAAGGAACCAGTTGAAGCTCCTGCACCTACACCTGTGAAAAAAGGTAAGAATAATACTAAGAAATGGCTCTGTGGTATTTTTATTATTTTTAAAACTAGTGTTGTTTATTATATGCTTAAAATTCTCTTTAGATACTTTTTGACATATTTCTTACATACTTCGGCACTTTGTTTTTGTATCGTTTTGTGTTGTCATCTTTTATATAGTTACTGTATGTTAGTCCTAATCTATGTGGTCTGTCATGTCCTTAAGTTATGTCCAAATGATCTGGATTACATGTTACTTTGTTTGTACATGTTTTGTTGTGTTGGGATTGAATTGCATTTGTTTAGTTCTTGTTTCCTACGTAATGTGATACATTTTCAAATCTAAAGGGAAAATTCTTATTGCTGAGGAAGAAAAGTTAGAAATGCCGACTCTAAAGAAAGTTACAAGGATCTCCAGAGAGAAGCATGAGGAACAAGAAAAAGTGACATTGAAAAAGGTCCATAAACCATCACCAGAAGAGTGTGAAGAACCCAAAAAGATCTATGCTGAAGCCACCACTGCGGTTTTAATAACTGAGAGTTATGAAGCCGAAAGGCATTTTGAAAAATATGAACGCATCAAAAGACCTGAAATTCCAAGACCTGAAAAAGAGAAAGTGACACCAGTGGAGCCTGAAAAAGAACCAGAAAAGGCAAAAGCACAGGATGAAAAAGTAGAAAAGCCAGCCCCGAAGAAAACTGCCAAGATTTCAAAACAGGATGTGCCTGAAGAACCTGGGCTGACTTTGAAAAAAGTAAAGAAATTGTCACCAGAATCAAAAGAACAAGAAACTGTAAAATTGAAACCTTTTGAAAAACCTGAAAAAACAGTGCCTCAACCAGTAAAAGACACTACAAAGGAACCAAGTGAAAAAGAACCTGTACTTTTCCAAAAAGGCAGAGAACCTATTAGTTTTGAGAAAGGTGAAAAACCCCAAAAACCTGATGTGCAAAAAGAACCTGAGGTCACCAAGAAAGCAACAGAGCCTCCTAAGCCTGAAGAGAGGAAACCAGACGAGACTGTACATAAGCCTATTGATAGAGCTAAAAAAGAAGAACAGAAAACTGAACCTGATACACCATCATGGAAAGGCAAGAGGATCCCCAAAAAAGATGAGGAACCTGAGAAGGTTCAATTAAAGCCTTTCAGAAAAAAGCCTTCAGCTGGATCACCAGCAGAAAAAGAAACTCCTGAACCAAAAGATAAAAAGCCACTAGAAAAATTACCACCAAGCCAAATACCAAAGACAGAAATCTTAAAAGAACCAAGAACTCCACAAAAAGAAGTTGAAATTCCTGAAAAGAAGCCATCTGAGGTTGCTAAAGAAGAAGAAAAGAAGGAAATTCCCAAAAAGGTAACTCCTGTCAAAAAGGAGGTGTCTCCGAAGAAGAAAGAGGAGGAGAAAAAGCCCCTTGTTATCAAAAAGGGTGTTTTACCAAAGGAGCCTGAGAAAGAAGAGGTTATACTAAAACCCATTGAACTTGCAAAGAAGGGTTTGGAGCCTAAAAAGACTCCTTCACCCAAGGTGACTCAAGCAGAAACGACTGATCTAGCTCCACTACAGAAAAAGCCAAGTGTAGGTCTGGCTAAGAAACCACTCCTTGAAAAGCCTTCCCCCAAAGAATCAATCGAAAGTGTTACCTTGAAAAAAGTGCCCAAGAAAATTTCTCCCCAGGATAAAAAAATTGAAGAAATTCCTGCAGTAAAGGAAAGTCAGGAGATTCCTTTAATGAAAGAGCTGTCCCCTGGGGCTGTGGAGTTAAGAAAAATCTCAACACAAATGGAAGAAGAAGTATTTGAAGAGGAAATGGCTGAGGTTGGAGAGGAGGAGGAGGAAGATGAGGCATGGGGATGGGAGATTTCTCCTCAAGGTAGTTATGCTTCTGAAGATGCAGAGTATTTGGAAGAAGGTGCGCTTGAGACTGCTGGGGTACCAGGAGGTAGACGAGGTGAGAGGGTGACTGTAGCTCCTCACCAGTGAATGTCCGTTCATCCCAGTCTTTTATCCCATTCTCCAGAAACCAATCTTTTTTTGTACTCGGAATAATCATCCTACCCATCTTCATATCCATCATGAAAAACATTCTAAATGTTGTCTGTCTTCATTTAAATCAGTGTTTGTTTCGAAACACATTTTGTCTTTTAACATCCTATCATCTTGTTTAACACGTGTTTGTCCATACTGTGAGTTATCCATGGGGGTATATCCATGGGTGCCATCTTTTGTTACATTAATAAAACTTATTATTTCATTTATTTGTGGCATGGTTATCATCCTCATGAGTCATTTCAAGATTCCCATTGTTGTTGTTATTGCAGTTACATATACATGCTATGCATATTTGACATTAATGGGTATTTGCATATCCATGAAATGAAACTAATTTTTAATCTTGTTCAGAGGGAAAACCAAAAGAAGAAGCCGGAAGGGGGCGTGGCTTGAAACGTAAGTGTTATAGATGCTTCATTGTATAAGCAGTTTACAATGTTTCTTTTTTACAATTTGGAATCCAATGTACAAATATGGATATTTTATTAAATGCATTAAAATAAAAAAGAACAGATGAAAAGCTTTACATAAATCATTTTAATGGAGAGGTGCATGCCAGCAAACTCCTGAATATGATAAAGGCTGCAGATGTGTTAAAAGATTTGCAAAGTAGACAGAAGGAATCAACATTGAGACCTCCATTATATCCTCCTGAGATTTGGACTCTGTTGTGTATGTCGCAATTTTACTGACTGTTTTTTCATAGCTGAAAATTATAAATGTATTCAATGTCTTCAACCTTCGACAACCTTTGTACATGTAGTTGGGGGAAAATGTCCTTATGTGAGGACATTTGGGTCTCAAGAGTTTATATTCCTTCATTTTATTTATATCCCTTTCATATTATTTTAAAGTATGTGATATTAGTCAAACTCAGTAATGGGTTCACTAGAAGGTGTTTAGCAATAAAAATAACTTGAGTTCATCCAATGACTAAAAAGTTTTAGTATTAATTTTATGAGGACTAAAAATCTTGATCAATTTGCCCATTGTCAAATTGATCATTGGTGACCAGTGAGACTATCTTAACGCAATTCCACTGCAACCAGGGGCTGATTTTTGACCATATGCAAAGGTCATGTGGCAGGGGATGAGGGACGTCATACTTAATCTACTGTAGATAATAACGCTTTTTCATTGTTTTCCAGCACTAATGATCATAGTTTTATTTTTCAACTTAAAGTGGTCATTTAAAATGTTTTTAAAATATTTTTTGTTATGTATAGTTCATGCATTTCTCTGATCCTGTTTGCTTTTTTATTCTTATTTATTTCTTAGTTTTTCAGTTTTTCAATGCATGCCTTGATCACTTGTAGACACATGTTTAACAAATCCCTCTTTTTTTTTATTAAAGCAAAACAAACTCCTTCTCCTGGTGAAGCTGGTCGAGGAAGAGGGCTGAAACCTGGTGCTGGTGGTGACAAACCTCCAGAACCACCCCCATTTGAATACGCGCTTAAGCCTGTTGCACTAAAGTTCGTAAAAGAACTTAAAGACATCGTGTTGCTGGAGGCTGAGTCTATTGGTTCCTCTGCTGTGTTTGAGTGCCAGATTTCTCCATCTACTGCTATAACATCATGGATGAAAGACGGAAGTAACCTGAGAGAGGGTCCAAAGCACAAGTTCACTGCTGATGGAAAAGACCGCAAACTTGCCATTATCGATGTCCAGCTGTCTGACAGAGGGGAATACACATGTGTTGCCACACTGGGCAATAAAGAGAAGACCTCTACCGCCAAACTTATTGTTGAAGGTAATATTTAATGATGTATTATGAACATAATATCTCAGTCACAGCTGACAAAAAGACTAATGAATGTGATAGCACTTTACACAATTCAAGGACACAGTGAAATCTAGTCAAATTAAGACAAGTGTGATCATATTCTGTATTTCTTTCTTTGCAGAGTTACCTGTGAAATTTACAAAAAACCTGGAAGAGGATGTTTCCGTAATTAAGGGTCAGCCCATGTACTTGACTTGTGAGTTAAATAAAGACAGGGCTGTAATTTGGAAGAAGGATGGAAAGCCACTTTCAGAAATTGCTGGCAAAGTTGCCATCAATGTGATTGGACTGCAACATTCTGTAACAATCCAGAATGCAAATGATGATGATGCCGGTATTTACACATGCGAGTGTGAAAATCTCAAAACTAAATCCAATGTTAAAGTAATTGGTAAGTCTATTAATATTGTCCATCTGCAAGTCAGACAGTTCTGTGTTTACCTGTTGTTTATTTAGTTATGTATTTATTTATTTAATTGGCAGAAATCATCAGAGACTGGTTGGTAAGACCATTAAGGGACCAGCACGTGAAACCAAAGGCCACTGCTACCTTTAAATGCGAGCTAGTCAAAGACACTCCCAACTGGAAGTGGTTCAAGGGAAATGAAGAGATTCCAATAGAACCTACAGATAAAAATGAAGTCAAGAAAGATGGAAAAGATATCACTCTGACTATAAAGAATGCTCAACCAAATGATGCTGATGAGTACGCCATTGAAGTAGAAGGGCGTAGATACCCAGCAAAACTAACACTTGGAGGTTTGTTACTGTGTTACACTGTAAATGTCTTGTAATATAAACTAGATTTTGTGAAGTAGGGGCGAAATGGTGCATCTATATTCCTGAGCAAAACATATTTCCTGAGGGCACTCCTACTAATTATAGTAGACACCGGTCAGCCAAGGTGAATTGAATAATGTTGATTATGAATTATATACTGTACCAGTAAACTGGTGACAGGGTCATGGACACCTAACGCTCATCTTTGCCTGTGGGGACCATCAGCAAGCCTATTTGGTCCGATCCCACAGATTGCTGAAAAAAGTAAATGCTAACCACAATAGAAAGGTATCATAACCCCCTAGTGAATCACAACCTGCCATATATGGGGCTTAGCCCAATATTGTTGGCCCGACCTTGAAAATTCCCCAGATCTCAATTTGACCAAGCATCCATGAAATGTGCCAGACAAACCAGTCCACCACAGCACACCATGTCACCACAGCCCTGTCATGCCCCGAGTCATCCCCTGAGAACCCATATCTGCCCTGGTGGCACAAGTGTTTTTTTTTTTTTTTTAATGTTTTGGCTGATCTGTGTATGTATGACGTATTATATGTATGTATTTTATTTATATATATATATTTGTTTGTACAGATCGTGAAGCGGAGATACTAAAACCCCTTGCTAGTGTGGAAGTGGTTGAAAAAGAGGAAGCTAATTTTGATACTGAAATCTCAGAGGAGGATGTGCCTGGAGAATGGAAACTTAAAGGGCAGGTTCTAACAAGATCCCCGGTAAGACATCTGCAAAAGGAAGTTTGATAATTACACAGTGAACAGACATATTATAATATTGTATTTAATATTTGTATTTCTTTTGTTTTAAGACATGTGACATCAGAGCAGAGGGAAAGAAGCGGTTCCTTACTTTGAAAAATGTTCAGCTTGATCAGGCTGGAGAAGTAACATACCAAGCTCTGAATGCCCTCACAAGTGCAATGCTTACAGTCAAAGGTATGTTGATTGACAAACAAGAAATAAACGGTTCAAAAATGATTCGTTTTTGTTCATTACGTATGTCTATAAGTAACATTTCTGGCCACTATTTATTTAACTTCCCAGAAATTGAAATGGACTTCATAGTACCATTAAAGGATATTTCGGTGCCTGAAAAGAAACAAGCAAAGTTTGAATGTACCATCACTAAAGATGTGTCTAAAGTGATATGGTATAGAGGAGCTGATATTATAACATCAGACCAGAAATATGATATAATTGATGATGGAAAGAAACACATGCTGGTTATAAACCACTGTGAGTTTGATGATGAGGGGGATTACAGTGTTGAAGTCCTGGGCAAAAAATCAGCAGCTAAACTGACAGTGGAGGGTAAGTCATGGATCATGCTGCTGCATAATCTTTCAGGTGCCATATCAGCCAGACCATGTTTCATTCATGATATTACGTAACTCAACTAACTTTGTGTTAAAGGTATTAGACTGAAGTTTGTCTCACCTATGTCGGATCAAACTGTGAAGGAAGGTACAACAGCTCGCTTTGAGATTGAGCTCTCTCATGAGAATGTGCCAGTGACTTGGTACAAAAATGAAACAAAACTGCATCCAAGCAGAACAGTGCTTACCCATGTTGATGGAAAGAAACATATATTAGAAATTAAAGAAGTCACACTAGATGATACATCCCAAATAAAAGCAGAGGCTAAAGGAATACCAACTACAGCAAACCTAACAGTACTAGGTAATAAAAATGGTTGGGTGGTGTTCTAATATTATTGATCTCCAGGGCAAATATATCTTGAAAGTAGTGATCATTTAAAAAAAAAAAAAAAAAAAAAAAAGCATTTTGCTCATTGATATTTCTGTTTTCAGAGGGAGATGCCTACTTCACAGTTAAACTTCAAGACTACACTGCAGTTGAGAAAGATGAGGTCATTCTTGATTGCGAGCTGAGCAAAAATGTTCCTGTTAAGTGGTTCCATAATGAGACCGAAATTAAGGCTTCAAAAATGGTTTCCATGAAGGTTGAAGGTAACCGAAGAATTCTCCAAATTAAGAAAGTGGAGAACAAAGACAAGGGCCAGTATGTTTGTGACTGTGGAACAGACAAAACAATGGCCACTGTAAACATTGAAGGTAAGTAATACAATATACTGTATAGCAGTGGCTCTATATAAAAGACTTAACCCTACTTCACCATGCCCCTGCATTCAGTGCTAGAAAATGTGAGGGTTGTGACAGGAAGGGTTGTTCCAGTGTACTGAACCCTAGGATAAAAAGAACAAAGCTCAAGAAAAAAAAAGTCTGTGTGTGTGTGAGATTATGATTTAATGCACTAAATTAAATAAATACATACACTACCACTCAAAAGTTTGGGATCACTCCATGCTCATTCTTGATAACTCTAAATGAACTTCTTTGGAGCAAATTAGGGGTACGTTTTGGTCTTGCTTTCCTTGGATGGTCTTCATCAGAGCCAGTTTCATCATGGTGTTTGATGGGTTTTGCAAATGTACTTGTTGACAATACTGTTCTTGCAAGAACTATTCCAGAAAGGCATACCTCTGTGTTTTAAAATAACAACTGACTGTTGTTTTTGTTACATAATTACCTAATTCCATGTGTGTCATTCCGTAGTTTTGAAGTTCCTTGTATTGCTATAGAATGTAGGAAACAAATCAATAAACAAAAACAAAGAAATTTGATCCCAAAAAATTGCAAGTGATCCCATTTTAAGCGGTAGTGTACAGTACAACTATTAGTAGTGATCTGTGACTGAGATCACCAGTATGGAATTTGGTCATGTTAAGTAATTAAGGATGTAATCACTATTAAATAATCATAAATGAAATGTGCATATGTTCTGTAAGTATTGGGTTCATTGTATTTTAACACTATTATTATTTCCCAGCACGTGACATTAAGGTTGTTCGTCCTATGTATGGTGTTGAGCTGTATGATGGTGAAACTGCACGTTTTGAAGTGGAACTCTCAGAGGATGATGTCCATGGACAATGGAAATTGAAAGGAGAGGTCCTTTCTCAATCACCGGTATAAATGTTTATGAAAACTTTTAAAAACAAGCTTTTTTTTTTTTTTTTTTCAATCTTTGTATTCAACCATATACTTCATTTTCTGTATGTTTTATATATTATGAATGAATATTTTTTATAGGATGTTGAAATCATTGAGGATGGAGCTAAGCACACTTTAACTTTGTATAACTGCAAAGTTCCCCAGACAGGCGAAGTTTCATTTCAGGGTGCCAATGCAAAGTGTTCTGCGAATCTGAAAGTCAAAGGTATGCTTTATCGCTTTCTGTTTTTTTTTTTTTATGTAATAAAAAAACTCTATGATATAAATACACCGATTAGCCACAATACTAACACCACTGTCAAGCGAATTGAATAACATTAATTATCAATTATATACCAGTAAACAGCTGACAGGATCATGGATACCCAAGGCCTATTTATGCCCATTGGGCCCAAAGGCTAGGCCATCTGGTCTAATCCAACAGAAAAGCCAGTGTAGCACAAATTGCTGGAAAAAGTCAGTGCTGGCCATAATAGAAGGGTATCCGGACATCACAGCATGTTGATCCAGCCTCCAAATTCCATAGATCCCAATCTGATTAAGCATGTATGCACCAGTCAAACAAATCCAATCCATGGAGGCCCCCAGAACCCAAAGGATCCACAGAGCTGCCATGGTGACAGAACGGAGACCCATTTTAAAAACATCCATACAATATTGGGATGGATGTTTTCAGTTTTATTGTTATTGCTGATCAGTGTATTCGCTATGTATATACTGCATATATGATTTTTAAAATTATTTTTATAGAGCTTCCGATTACTTTCCTCGCACCCTTGAGTGATGTGCAAGTATATGAGAAAGACGAAGCGAAGTTTGAGTGTGAAATATCACGAGAGCCAAAAGTCTCCAGGTGGCTCAAGGGAACCCAGGAGTTGAAGGCAGATGACAAATTTGACATCCTGACAGAAGGAAAAAGGCACATTCTTGTTGTCAAATCTGCTGCTTATGAAGATGAGGCTAAATACATGTTTGAGGCTGAAGACAAGAGGACGTCAGCCAAACTCATTATTCAAGGTCATTATCATCTTTTACAATTAATCAAATTGAATTTTGAAATTTTTGTACTCAAAAGGCTGACAAGACCTTGCACATCATTTTTCAGGCATTCGTCTAGAGTTCATTAAGCCTATTAAGGATGTTACTGTAAAGGAGCGTGAGACAGCAGAATTCAGCATTGAGCTTTCACATGAGAAAGTTCAGGTCACCTGGTACAAAAACGATGTGCGTTTGCACCCAAGTAAAGTGGTGCACATGTCTGAACAAGGGAAGATTCACACTCTGTCATTCAAGGAGGTGTCCATCGATGATACATCTCTGATCAAAGCAGAGGCCCTTGGAAAAAGCTGTGAGGCAATGCTCACAGTACTTGGTAAGTGCAGGCTATATTTCTAGATCATTTTTCTCCAGTGCTTTTAAAATCCAAGAAAATCTTATACATTTCTTAATCAATAGAGGGAGAAGCTTATTTCACTACCAAGCTCCAGGACTACACAGCAGTTGAGAAGGATGAGGTTGTGCTGATGTGTGAACTGAGTAAACCCACTGCTGAAGTGAAATGGTTCAAGGACGGCAAGGAAATTACTCCTTCCAAAAATATCCTCATCCAGGCTGATGGCAAGAAGCGTTTCCTCACAGTTAAGAGGGCTGATAAGGCAAATATTGGTCAATATACTTGTGACTGTCGTACTGACAAAACAACAGCTAAGCTGAATATTGAGGGTATGTGGTTTTAACCTTGTATGTTTATATAGATTTCCGAGTAAAAAAAAAAAAACAGACGAAAAAAATGGACTGAGCAAAATGAATTTCTTTTTCTTTCATATAACGTGTAGATCGTGATATAAAGGTTGTCCGGCCACTGTACAGTGTGGAAGTTACAGAGACTGAGACTGCTCGCTTCGAAACAGAGATCTCCGAAGAAGATGTCCACGGCCATTGGAAACTTAAAGGAGAGGCTTTGCACCAGTCACTGGTAAATTCAGAACGGCATAACAGAATGACAGCACATGGCTGTCATTCTGCGGTCAAAGGCTTTAAACATATATAACGTTTAACATATATAACAATTAAATCATTAATAATTAATAATAACCATTAATATCCATTAAATTCAATATTATAATAATGAATACTAATAAAGTAATAATAAAATTGTATAAAGTGTTATTATAAATGATTTTTTTATTTTTATTTATTACAATTTAAATTTCATCCACTGCATTACAGAACCATTTAAGACGGCAAATTTTGCACATCATTGTAAATTTCTACACTTTTTTCATTATTCCTTAGGACTGTGAGATTAAGGAGGAAGGCACCAAACACATGCTGATTCTCTATAATGTACAGAAGGCTATGGCTGGTGGTGTGGACTTCAGTGCTGCCAATGCTAAATCTAGTGCTCATCTCAGAGTTAAAGGTGAGAATGGTGTAGAGGTGTACAGTACAATACAAACCCAGGGGACACTTCTACTAAGATAAATGTGTTCCAGACATTGGATACTTTATCAGAATGCTAATTATGACCTACTATCAAGTTACCAATAAGGGAAAAGTGTAAATTATGGAAGAAAATGAAATTATTTATTGCTGTTGTGAACATACTACGTTATCAGATTATAAAATGTCCATACTATTAGCCAAAAGCCAAATGTATTCATTTTACTCAAGGGGTTATGGGCAAATTTTAATTGTGGGCTTAAGGATATAAAACAGAGGAAAGTCATAAAAATCGTGCTTTGAAACCACTACCCTATAAAATAAGTTGATGTGGTAACATAGAATAACATACAGTATAACTTGGCATACTCCTTTTCCTGGAAGACGTTGATTGACAGCAACAGATCGGTCATTGCTTTTGACGGAGCTGGACAGGTGGCCAATCAGATAGCATGGCTATTTTAAAAGTCACATACCATATGTAGAACAGGACCATCAGTGATTGGCGGGGATTCAACAGATCCACCTTCGGACTCCCCTTCCTGCTTTTTTGTTGTTGGGCATAAACATTTTAAGGACACCCAATATGCTAATGAGGTAGCTTCCTCACATACAAGGCCCACTCCAATCTAATCTCTACTTGTTCTGGAGGCTCTCGGGCTCTGGAGCAGTGTCCTGTTTTCAGTCAGGAAGCGCAATGTGGATTTGTGGTTAAAGGATTATTGGTGTCTCTTGGGTACTGGAGCTGACTAACAATGTCTTCTCCTCAATCCATAGCACGAGTGATAGGCCTCATTCGGCCTCTCAGGGATGTTACAGTTACGGCTGGGGAGACTGCAACCTTTGACTGTGAGCTGTCTTATGAGGGCATATCTGTGGAGTGGTTCCTTGGGGGTACAAAACTGGAACCAAGCGACAGAGTAAGTCTTAATCTAGATCCAATCTAGATGCCGTACTTGTATCAATAATACCTAACTATTAGATAAATAAAAAAAATTATCTTAAGCACCCATCAGATTAATTGTGATACATTATGCTGCTTGTGAACATGGTGGAATGTTGATATAACTGTTGATGCATGCACGCACACACACACACACACACGCACACGCACACGCACACACACACACACACACACACTAACCTAGATGTGTTTTTTCAGGCTTATTTTGAATTTTTGTTTCAGCAATAATATTTACATTTTATACAACATAATGCAGCATTATGCTACCTACATGCTTTCTGCATATAAGGTCCTGTCAGTTCAAGCTGCACTTGTCCACTTGATCTGGGTTTTGAGATAACGCTTGGGGCAATTCTGCCCTGCAAGCGTTCTTCTGGTTATTTTTAACTGTGCCAAGGCTCTATGTTAAGCGGCAGGTGGCAAGAGGCCTATTTGACAGTCAGAAATTAAAGTAAAATAAAAAGCAAAACCAGTAGAACATTAAGACATTGTTTTGTTATGGTATGTTTTGTGAATGCTCTTTAGACATAGCATGTGGTTTGTTTTTGTTTTTTTGTTGACTAAGATAACTTTACTTGATTATTGATTTTATTTTATTTAATCATAATTATTCTGATATTTTAATGGGTTGTCATTAACTAGTATATGCTGAAATCAGCCTGTTTTGTGATCCTGGTGCACATGTCGTTGGTGGCATAAGCAGTAATTATATGGATTATATGGATTATAGAATTCTCCTAAAAATATTGCACAAGGTTCCGTTAATGTCATTTTCTAACATCTTACAAACTTATTTCCTTTTTTAATTCTGTAAAGATGATGTGCGACAAAAATCATTGTTAAAAGTGCAAATCACTATATACATAAAATTGAATTGAATTGAATTATAATCCATTTAATAAAAAAGTTTGATAACTGTGAGTGTGTTTATTGGCATGTTTGAATAGTTACCTGGTCAAATTGATTAATTCCTCTTTAATTTGTTGCAATTTTATGCTTAATTTTAATACAGATGTTATACTACTTAATATAGGATTACACAAGCTCTTGGAGTACGTTGCTCTTTAGCCACTTAGGCTAGCGAAATAAGCGGAGTTGTGAAACTGAGACCAGTTCCTGCTTCTCAGCTGCTGATGTCTATTGCAGGGTTGCAGTAAATAGATTTCTCAAGGCCTGTGGGAGGGCAGTGGGAGACTTAAATTGTGAATATGTTTGATTTGCACAGGTGGTGACCCGAGCTGAAGGTAGAACCCATACGCTAACCCTACGAGATGTAAAACTGACTGAAGCGGGAGAGGTAAAACTCACTGCAAAAGATTTCCAAATCCAGGCCAACCTTATTGTAAAAGGTAGGTTCCATTTTTACATATTATGAATTGCATGCTCTCTAATGACCTGCAGAAACTGTATTATATTCTGTATTGCTGTGTAATATACTGTGATGAAAGTGATCTATGAACAACTGAGCATATGCAGTAATGTAAACAAAACAGCTTTACAGAGAGTATAAAAAGTGTAAATAATTTGCTCAGGCAACATCATAATACTAGTATTATGTCTATTTTGATATCATGATCATATTTCCAAGGTCTTGGTAAATGATCGAAATGATGCTCATGATCTTAAGGTGACTTTGAATGTGCTTAGATGATGGGTTTTAGAAATACATTTGTACTTGCATCTAATGCACGCTGTGTGATCTGTTCTACAGAGCCTCCAGTTGAGTTTACTAAGCCGCTTGAAGATCAGACTGTTGAGGAAGAAGCTACTGCCATACTAGAGTGCGAGGTCTCCAAAGAAAATGCCGAGGTCAGGTGGTTAAGAGATGGACAAGAAATTCGTAAAACAAAGAAGTATGAGATGGTCGCTGATGGCTGCAAGAGAAAGCTTATTATCCATGACTGCACACTTGATGACTCAAAGACTTATACCTGTGATGCCAAGGACTTTAAGACATCTGCTTTTCTAAATGTTGAACGTAAGTAAATTAGAGTAAATGTTTAAAATGAAAACTTAACCACTGAATAATATTGGTGACAGTTAATATGATGTTATTTGCTTTAGCTCCACATGTTGAGTTCACAAAACCACTCCATGATGTTGAAGTAATGGAGAAAGAGACTGCCAAGTTTGAGTGTGAAGTTTCCAGGGAAAATGCCAAGGTACTTCGTTTTTGACTTTTTCCCTCCTTAAGGACTGATTTTCCTGATCTATATATCTTATTAAACATTTATATTTAATATAAAATGAATTTGCTTGTATGTAAATGTTTAAAATTAGGACATTTGGAGCATGCATTTGATTTTATTTTTACTTCTTTTAAAAAAGGTTCGCTGGTTCAAAGATGGCAATGAAATCAGGAAAGGCAAGAAATATGATATAATCTCCAAAGGTGTTCAACGCGTTCTCATAATTAGCAAGGCGGTGTTTGATGATGAAGCTGAATATGAATGTGATGCAAGGACCTCCAAAACCTCTGGCATGCTAACTGTTATTGGTCAGTTTTTGTTCATCTTCACTATGCTGCGTGTTAGTAACAAGTAAAATCCAAAAACAGTTTTTGTAACCTTGGTGTCTGTCATTGCAGAGGAGGAAGCAAGGTTCACAAAGAACCTGGCTAATGTTGAAGGCACTGAAACTGACACTATTAAACTGATCTGTGAGGTCTCCAAGTCCAGCGCAGACGTTACATGGTATAAAGGTGATCAGGAATTGCCAGAGGGTGGTAGATACGAACATGTTGCAGATGGCAGAAAGAGAATCCTTATCATCCAGGCCCTTCATATGGGTGATGCGGGAGAATACCACTGTAAATTGCCCAGCTCACAAACTACAGGAAACCTCAGAATCAATGGTAATGGTTTTAGTACCTATATATTGTCTATGTTCTTTCACTATATATATATATTTTGTGTGTGTGTAAGAAGCAATTGACCAATGCCTATATTTTCTGTCCTTCAGAACTTGCTGCTGAGTTCATCTCCAGACCTCAAAGCCAGGAGGTGGTTGAAGGTGAAAAAGCTGAGTTTGTGTGCTCTGTGTCCAAAGACTCTTATGAAGTCAAGTGGCTCAGGGGTGACAAAGAACTTCAAACAGATGACAAGTATGAAATAATTTCTGATGGCAAAAGACGAGTCCTTGTAGTGAGGAATTGTGAGCTCAGTGATGAGGGTCCTTTTGTAGCTCTCATTGGTGCAACAAGAGCTTCTGCCGATTTGGTCGTCCTTGGTGCGGATTCTGTATTCACTACACATTAATTCATTCTGCAATACTGTATAAAATCATGACTTACTCTTGTTTTTTTTTTATTCGCTGCAGAAAAACTCCGAATTATCACACCCCTTAAGGACACAAAGGCAAGTGAAGGACAAGAGATTGTCCTTAACTGTGAGGTGAACTCAGAGGAAGCCAAGGCCAAGTGGATGAAGAATGAGGAAACTATATTTGACAGCAGCAAATTTATCATGACGCAGAAATACAATGTCTACTCTCTGAGAATTAAGGATGCTGAAATGTCAGATGCAGCTACTTACACAGTAACCTTGACCAATCAACGCAATGAATGCGTCAAGAGTTCTGCAAAGATTACTGTACAGGGTTAGTTCCATACGTTTATTGTTGTCCCTCAATGACATTTTTTTCCTAAAGAAATAATATAAAAATATTATATACATATTATGTAATTACTAATATTTCTGTCCACAGAGGAAGATCTGAGAATCATTGTTCCTATGGAGGATGTTGAAACACAGGAAAAGAAGACCATCAGCTTCTCATGCAAAGTAAACAAACTGAATGTAACTCTGAAGTGGATGAAGGCTGGACAGGAGATTACACTCAGCAAGCGCATTGTGTATCGCGTTGACAGAGACAAGCATACCTTGACCATTAAAGACTGTAGTCTGGCAGATGAAGGGGAATACTTTGTCACTGCTGGTGCTGACAAGTCAACTGCTGAGCTGATTATCAGTGAAGCACCTACAGACTTTATCACCCAGCTTCAAGACCAGACGATTACTGAATTTGAAGATGCCGAATTTACCTGCCAACTCTCAAAAGAAAAGGCTGAAATTAAATGGTACAGAGATGGCAGAGAGATCAGAGAGGGACCACGGTAATGAACTTTCTCTTCTGGTGTAAGCATTGTATGGGTTATATTTTTCACTGAGGACAAGGCTAATAACTTTTATCGATTCCTTTTTTTCCTCAGATATCAGTTTGAGCGTGATGGTAAAACCTGCACGCTACGTATTAAGGAATGCAGACCTGATGATGAATGTGAATATGCCTGTGGTGTAGATGAGAAAAAATCAAGGGCTCGTCTATTTGTTGAAGGTGCACTAAAAGTTGCCATATGAATGTATTTTATAAAACTTATCAATCATTAATGAAATATATGATTAATCCTTTCCCACTATTGCGTTTATCCAGAAACACCGGTGGAGATTGTCAGACCACCCATCGATATATTTGAGCCCCCTGGCTCTGATGTTGTGTATGAGGTTGAGCTCAACAAAGACAAAGTTGAAGTCAAATGGCTAAGGAACAATATGACTATTGTCCAGGGTGACAAGTACCAAATGATGAGTGAAGGCAAGATTCACAGACTTCAAGTATGTGAGATTCGTCCTCGTGACCAAGGAGAGTACAGAGTTATTGCTAAAGACAAAGATGCAAAAGCCAAGCTTGAGCTTGCGGGTAATTTCCATTACATTTCAATACAATTATGACCTGATAAATTCATAGAAATGAAATAAATTGTGTATAATTTAATTCAACAAAATCTCTAAAGTTACACTTTAATGAACTCCTATTGCAGCTGTGCCAAAGATTAAGACAATGGATCAGGACCTGGTGACAGATGCTGGAAAACCACTTGTCATGTCAGTACCCTACAATGCATATCCACATGCTGAGGCTGAATGGTTCTTTGACAATGTCAGCCTGCCAAAAGAAAATCTTCATACCATGCCGGACAAAGCAGAGTACCGTATGAAGGACCCAAAGAAGGCAGATGAGGGCCGTTACAAGATCATTATCAAGAACAAGCATGGACAGGGAGAGGCTTTCATCAATCTGAAAGTTATTGGTGAGATTGCATTTTCATTTGATATCTTCCCACTTTCTTATGCGATAAGGAATTGCCTTAGCAATACGAAATCTCTAAATGTCAAATTGAAGTAAAAATGAAAAGAAAAATCAGGATAATTCAGCAGAAACCACATAAGACAGCCTCTCCCAGCCTTTTCCCATGCCAAGTTCCCAGCCAAGTGCCAGCTAAATGGCATGAACCCCAGGAATTATGTGATTTATTTGGATAGTTACAGGTATGTCACAGCAAGAGGAGTTTAATTTAGCTAAGTCAAAAGAACAAGAAGAAAATATTTCATTTAAAGATAAACCCTGTAAGAATGTTATAAAACGCACTGCAGTGACTGGATAGGGGCTGTTAAAACATGGTGTAAGAAAAAGGAATCCTAAGTAATATGGAGACTAATAAATGTAAATTGTTTTAGTGGCAGTTCCTAGATATGAACCAACATTTACAAGACAAAAGACAGCCACAAGTCTGAATCTGCGTCACTTTTTGCACAGGTGTGACTGTGCGTCACTTTGTGCACAGGTGTGACTGTGCATAGTGTTAATAAATGTCTCTATACATTGTAACACGCTCTCATAAGCATGAAATTACTATAGCCCATACTTAGCTGACTTATGTATTTATGTAAATCAAGCTGGTGGAGTATTATTTACTACTACATAAAAATAAATTTTTGGCTGACATTTTAAAATTTGCTTGAAAAGTGTACGAGAGTGACGGAGCAAGATGACATTCTTGATGTAATGATGAAAATATGTAAATAATGCAGTAACTTCCACGATGACTTATATGCATGAAAGGTTGGACCATTGAAGCAAAGTTGGTACACAGGCACTGACACTGTATATATCTCCAAGATGACAAGCTTGATTTAATCATAAAAATATGCTGACAATGCAAGAACTGCAGTTAACTAAAGCAGTCACTGCTCCCCCTGGCGGGACTACACAGGATTGCAACCAGGTACTTAGAACAGAGCAAGAGGGTGTTTATGGGACGGGGCTTCGTTCATTGCATCATCGCGGGGGATCAGGGTCCCTGCACGGATCTGTCACGGACCCATCACGGATTAGGAAGTGCCCTGCCATGGAGCAGGTGGCTGTTCAAAAAGGCTTTTACTGTACAATGACCCAAAAATCCTAATTGATCTCTCATCAAGAGATTTGGGGGTAAATAAATAACACACACTCTATTTACAGATGTTCCTGGCCCTGTGAAGAACCTTAACGTGGTTGATACTGCTGATGGAGAAGTCAGCATTGCATGGGATGAGCCTGACAGCGATGGAGGCAGCAAGATCTTGGCCTATGTTGTGGAGAGACGTGATGTGAAGCGCAAAACTTGGACTCTGGCGACTGACAGTGCTGATACCACAGAGTACACTGTCACTGGGCTACAGAAAGACTCCAAATACTTTTTCCGCGTTTGTGCACGCAACAGAGTCGGCAGTGGTCCAAATGTTGAAACAGAAGAAGCAGTGCAAGCTAAAAATAAGTTTGGTAAGCCATTTTTCTTAGGCTTCTGTCTTAATTGTCCTAAAATTACAGATTTATTTTTTAATATACCTTTTAATTACCTGCATTCCAGATGTTCCTGATGCACCACAAAATGTCATTGTTGGAAATGTAAACAAGTTTGGTGCCACAGTCTCTTGGGAGCCACCTCTGTTTGACGGTGGATCGGAAATCACTTCCTATATTGTTGAACTCCGTGACAGAACATCTGTGAAGTGGTCTCCAGTCATGGTGACTAAAGCACAAGATCGGTCAGCTATAATCAATGATGTCATTGAAAACAAAGAATACATCTTCCGTGTAAGAGCAGAAAACAAGGCTGGTCCTGGCAAGCCAAGTGCTGCCACAAATCCAGTTAAAATCATGGACCCAATAGGTTAGGAGTTCATTATTTCCCTCCAAAAATCTATATTGCTAACTTTTTAATCAATCAAAGGGTAATACTAGAGTCATTTTATAATTTCTGTATTTGCTGCACGTTTTTCAGAGAGACCAAGCCCACCTTTGAATCTCACACACTCTGAACAAACCAAGGATGACTGTCTGCTGACATGGGAGACTCCTCTTAAAAATGGAGGCAGCATGATAACTGGCTATATTATTGAGAGATGTGAGGAAGATTCAGAAAAGTGGCTACGATGTAATGCCAGGCTTTGCCAGGACCTCTCATACAGGGTAAAGCTCTGATTTCCCACAGTTTTGTTTGGTTGTCTAGTTATTTATATTCCTTTTTTTTTTTAACTATATTTTATATGTACTTATATTCCCCAGGTGTCTGGTCTTAAATTTGAAAAGAAGTATAGGTACAGAGCCATTGCTGAGAATGCAGCTGGTCAGTCTGACCCATCTAATATTGTTGGACCTGTGCTGGCAGATGACCCACACTGTAAGTACTTACTACTGAAACATTTCACAGATCTATGGACTTTTCTTTTTTTTGCAATTAAATATTACAAATGTTTTTATTTTACTTAATTTAGTTGCACCTACACTTGACTTGAGTGCCTTTAAGGATGGCCTGGAGGTCATTGTTCCACAGCCTCTTACAATCCGTGTTCCCATCACTGGATACCCAACACCTACTGCTAAGTGGACCTTTGGTGACAAGGAGCTCAGTGCTGGTGACCGTGTGTCCATGGTCACAAAAAGCACGTTTACAGAGTTAGTGATTTCTCCAAGTGTGCGGCCAGATAAGGGCAGATATTCACTGACCCTGGAGAATGATGTAAGCAGTGTCTCTGGAGAGATTGACGTCAATGTCATTGGTATGTAGTCTGAGTAAACTATTGTAGAGTCAAGACTTATAGTACAACAATAGTACAACTTACTATTTATCTCTATTGCTTCAGCATGTCCAAGTGCACCCAAGGACTTCAAGGTGGCAGAAGTAACCAGAAGACATGTGCATCTTATGTGGGAAGCACCAGAGCACGATGGAGGCAGTCCACTGACTGGCTACCAGGTTGAGAAGCGTGAAGTATCCAGAAAGACATGGGTCAAGGTATTCAACTCACACCAAATTCACACAAGTTGTTCCGTGCTGAATAACACTTTAATTTTTATTTGTATCTACTTTAAAATTCATACCTCAGGTCATTAGTGGTGTGCAAGACCAGGAATACACTATCACAGATGTGATTGAAGGCAAAGAGTACTTGTTTAGAGTTATTGCCTGCAACAAGTGTGGCCCTGGAGAGCCTGCCTACATTGATGATCCTGTAAATGTGTCTTCACCAGCCAGTAAGTGACCTGGAGAAAATTACAATACCTAAATCCCCAATACAATACCCAACAAGCACAAAAAAATTATTTTTACTTTTTTAAACAGCTGTTCCAGATCCACCCGAGAATCTTAAATGGAGAGACAAGTCAGCAAGTAAAATATTCCTTTCTTGGGAACCTCCAAAATGGGATGGTGGCGCTCCAATAAAAGGCTACATGGTTGACAAATGCCAGCGTGGTACTGACAAGTGGGAGCCATGCGGAGACGCATTACCCGACCTCAAGTAAGTTCAGGAAAAAATATGGAAAACACTTTAACATGTTTTTTGATACACTGACACAAAAGTCCTTACAATGGTTTTTATTGCACCCTAGGCTTGAAGTTACTGGTCTGATAGAAGGACAGTGGTATGCTTATCGTGTGAGGGCCTTAAATAGACTAGGCTCAGGTAGACCTAGTAAGGCAACTGATGAGATTTTGGCTGTTGATCCTAAAGGTACGCCAAAAGATTGGCTTCTATTTATTATGATGTCTGTCTGTTAAATTTATGTCTAGTGTTTAACCTTCCCGACTATTTGTTACAGAGCCTCCAGAAATTCACTTGGATGCGAAACTTCTGGCAGGCTTAACTGCAAAGGCTGGCACAAAAATCGAACTTCCTGCCGATGTCACAGGCAAACCAGAGCCTAAAGTGAAATGGACAAAGGCTGACCTTATACTTAAGGGAGATGACAGAATATCTATTGATACTAAGCCTGGTCACTCCACAGTGTCAATTGCTAAGACAAAAAGAGATGATTCTGCAACATACATTATTGAAGCAGTTAACAGCAGTGGCCGAGCAACTGCAACAGTTGACGTCAACATTTTAGGTACTGTTATTCATAAAAGGTTCTAATTGTTGTTTAAAGCAAAGGATCATAACACTGCCCTTTGAAAAACATGTCCTTTTTGAAACAGTTTAGATCTAATTCTAATGATTAAGGCTCACTTTTAAAATAAGTTGTTTCTTCTAAAAGAGAAAGTCAACCATAAATGTAATATGCTCATTTACCTTTATATAGATAAACCTGGCCCCCCAGCTGCCTTCGATATTTCTGAAATCACCAATGAGTCCTGTTTACTGGCCTGGAATCCACCCAGAGATGATGGTGGCTCAAAGGTGACAAACTACATTGTTGAGAGAAAGGCTACAGACAGTGAAATCTGGTACAAGTTGTCTTCTACTATAAAGCAGACCAACTACAAAGCCACCAAGCTTGTGGCTTTCAAAGAATATATCTTTAGAGTCTATGCTGAGAATCAATTTGGCATTGGTCCAGCAGCTGAACATTCTCCAGTTACTGCAAGATATCCATTTGGTATGTTAAATTTATCTTTACTGAAATAAAAAAAGCATCATTGCCTCTCACCCGAAAAATATAATAACAATTACTAATCTGTTACTAATATTTATATAGATCCGCCTGGACCTCCATACAAATTGGAGGCCTCGGATATTGCTAAAGATGCTGTAACTCTAACCTGGTATGAGCCAGATGAAGATGGAGGAAGTCCCATCACTGGCTACTGGGTTGAGAGATTTGAGCCAGATGCTGATAAGTGGATAAGATGCAATAAAACACCAGTAGGAGACACTAACTTTAGGTAAGAATTTAGAATCCACAAAAATTAATACATGATAACAGGCATATAGCAAAATGTACAGTTTTCATATTTGTACTTTTGCCGCATTTAGGGTAAAAGGATTGCCCACAAGGAAGAAGTATAAGTTCCGTGTCTTAGCCGAAAATCTTGCTGGACCAGGCAAACCAAGCAAAGAGACTGACCACATCATGATCAAGGATCCTATTGGTAAAATATAGCATTTAATGGTTTATCATTTTTCAACTTTTTGCATCACAAATACGACATAATGTATACCATACACACAGTATATGGCCAAAGGTTTGTGGACAGCTGACCTTCATCCCCATATGCAGGCTTCCTCTAGACTGTTGCTACAGAGTTTTAAGCAGACAATCATATATGTATGATATGTATGTATGCTCATATGTATGAATCACATGTATGCTGTAGCATTTAATTTCCCCTTCACTGGAATGAAGGGGGCCCAACATAAGCAAGTTCCTGAAAACAAGGTTTACCAAGGTTGATGTAAAAGAACTCAAGGTGCCTGCTAGAGCTTTGAACTCAATCCCACCAAACACCTTTGGGTTGAACAGGAGCGCTTACTGTCTTCTTGCCCAACATCAATGACTGACTTCTCTAATGTTCTTGTGGTTAAATGCTCATAAATCCCCACAGCAATAATTCAAAATCTTAGAGATAGCCTTTCCTTGAGCGAGGAAGTCATTTTAACAGAAAAGTGGAGACTATATCTGGAATTGGCTATTAGAGAAGCACACATGGTGTGGTGGTCAAGTGATCAAACTTTTGGTCATATAGTGTGTGTGTGAGAAAAGAAGACTAAAACATATTCCTTTTTTAGATCCCCCATGGCCTCCTGGCAAGCCAACAGTTAAGGATGTTGCAAAGACATCTGCTTTCCTGCAGTGGACGAAGCCTGAGCATGATGGTGGTGCGAAGATTGAGTCCTATATTATTGAGCTCCTCAAGAGTGGAACTGATGAGTGGGTTCGTGTGGCAGATGGCATACCTTCTCTTGAATATTTTCTAAAGGGATTAATGGAGAAACAGGAATATTCCTTCCGTGTCAGAGCTGTCAATGCAGCAGGCGAGAGTGAACCTAGTGAACCTAGCAATCCTGTTCTTTGCAAGGAGAGACTTAGTAAGTTTGTTATACATTTTGCTTGTTTGATATGTCAATAGTCTTTCTATACGATCTATACTTGTATAATATGATGCTTTTTTTTCTCTTTTATTTGTTACCTGTAATGGATTTTAATTGTATGCTTCCTTTAGCTATAAAAAGTTTATACATCTTCATACAATTCATAGCATTTTTCTCATTTATCAGATCCTCCATCACCACCAAGATGGCTAGAGGTGATGAGTATTTCATGTAACAGTGCTGAACTTAAGTGGACAGCCCCAGAGAGAGATGGTGGTTCTCCAATTACCAATTATATTGTGGAAAAGAGAGATGTGAGACGCAAAGGCTGGCAGGCTGTGGATACCACAGTGAAGGAGCTGACATATACTGTCACTCCACTAAATGAAGGCTCACTCTATGTATTCCGTGTGGCAGCTGAGAATGCTGTTGGACCTAGCGAATACTGTGAACTTGTAGACTCCGTTTTGGCAAAAGACACATTCAGTAAGCCCAACAGCCTTGGCAATTTTTGTTTCAAATTCATAAAATTTAAGTTAATGGTTTTGATGTCTAGTGCTGATATTAAACCATTGTATTTTTCTAGCTACTCCTGGACCTCCTTATGCTCTGGCTGTCACAGGAGTGTCGAAGACACATGTTGATCTTAAATGGGAAGCACCAAAGAACGATGGTGGCAGACCTATATTACGGTATGCCAATAACGTTAAAATGTTGTGAATAAAATATTTTGTGTTGATTATGGTGCCCCTACAGTGACACTGAAATGTGTATATGTTAAAATGTTTTAGGTATGTCATTGAAAAGAAAGAGAAACTTGGCACTCGCTGGGTGAAAGCTGGAAAGACATCAGGTCCTGACTGTCAGTACAGGGTCACTGATGTCATTGAAGGCACTGAAGTACAATTCCAGGTCCTTGCCGAGAATGAGGCTGGAGTTGGTCATCCAAGTGAACCTACAGACATTGTGGTTGTTGAGGACCCAACAGGTATGTCAAAAAATGATATTTATATTAATTTCTTATTTATTTTAGTAATTAATGTTTTTAAGTTAAGAGATGTTTTATAAGAGAATTAAATACTCTTATAAAACTAGATACTAGATACATGCCATGTTCAGCTCAAAAGTATATTCTACATTTTCCAGGTCCACCATCTCCCCCTCAGGAGCTCCATGTCACTGAGGCAGCCAGGGACCATATTTCTATTGCATGGAAAGCTCCAGAAAGAAATGGAGGAAGTGCAGTCATTGGATACCACATCGAGCTTTGTGAGGCTGGAACAGAAAAGTGGATGAGAGTTAACTCTCGTCCAGTTAAAGAGCTAAAGTACAGGGCTGGGGAAGAGGAAGGCATTGTGCCTGAGAAGAAATACATTTTCAGAGTTCGTGCTGTGAATTCTGTTGGTGCTAGTGAGCCATCCGACATCTCTGAGAGTGTAGATGCTAAAGACTCTGATTGTAAGCTGAATCATTTGTTTTCATTATTTATACTTTATTGTAAGTACTCATAAAAGTGATTCATTTGACACTACTGAATGAGAAATTGATTGTCTGACTCCTAACAATCCTTGTAGGCAACCCTACTATTGACTTCCAGACCAAGGACATCACTGTTGTGGAGGGCGAGAAGATGCACCTCCCAATTCCATTTAAGGCCGTTCCATCGCCTAGGATCACATGGCACAAAGATGGCAAGGAGATGAAGGCTGATGAGAGAACTTCATTCAGATCAGATTACATTTCCTGCCACCTGGAAATTCCAAGCTGCCTGCATGGTGATGCTGGCCAATACAAAGTTACCCTTGAGAACAGCCTTGGCACAGTCAGCGGGACAATTAATGTTAAAGTTATTGGTATGTTTTTGCAGCTATACACATTCAGTACTTGTAATTATATACTGCATACATTTTTTATTATGTGCAATATAAAAAAAAATAAAAAAATATGTTATCAATAGGTCTTCCTGGCCCATGCAAGGAAATTGCTGCCAGTGATATCACCAAAAACTCATGCAAAGTGACCTGGGAACCTCCAGACTATGATGGTGGAAGTCCTATACTACATTATGTCCTGCAGCGCAGAGAAGCAGGCAGGAGAACATATGCCAATGTTATGTCTGGTGAGAACAAACTAAGCTGGACTGTCAAGGACCTCATCCAAAATGGAGAGTACTATTTCCGTGTCAGAGCAGTGAACAAAATAGGTGGTGGCGAGTTTATTGAGCTTCGCAATCCTGTAATTGCTGAGGATCAGAAGCGTGAGTAATTTCAGAGAAGATTCATTCTAAAATGTTCAATATGCAAAATAATTCAATAATACCTTGTTTACCTTCCATAAATACAGATCCACCTGATCCACCTGTTGATGTTGAAACTCACAACCCTACTTCTGAATCTGTGACCCTTACTTGGAAGCCACCCATGTATGATGGTGGAAGCAAGATCATGGGTTACATTCTAGAGAAGATGATGAAAGGTGGTGAAAAATTTGAGAGATGCAATGACTTCCTGGTGCCTGTATTGTCCTACACGGTTAAGGGCTTGAAACCTGGAAAAGAGTATCAGTTCCAGGTTCGTGCAGAAAATTCAGCAGGGATTAGCGAGCCTTCTCGGGCTACTCCTATGGTCAAAGCCACTGATGCAGTTGGTACGTACAATATACAATATAAGTGTTTTACACTACAACACATTCTCATACATATATGTGGTTAATATAATACTTTCTTTAATCTAATTATTCTCAATTTCAGATCGTCCGAAAGTGTTCCTCAGTGGCAGTCTGCAATCAGGCTTAAGTGTCAAGAGAGGTGAGGAGATCCGACTAACTGCCTACATTTCTGGTTTTCCTTACCCGGAAATAACATGGATGAGGAACAATGCAACCATCAGGCCAGAGGCACTGAGGAAAAGGCCAGAAAAGCCTATTAGAAAGAAGAAGGAAAAGAAGGCAGAGGAAGAAAAAGTAGAAGACAAGGAGAAAAAGGAGGAGACGACAAAAGAAGAGCAGGACAAGAAGGAGGAAGAAAAGAAGGAGCCAGTACAAGAGGCAGAGGAACCAGAAGAGCCAGAGGAGGAATATCACCCGTCTTTAAATGAACGTCTAACTATTGATAACTCAAGAAAGGGTGAATCCTTCATTTTTGTAAAAGATTGTATCAGAGGTGATCATGGTGTTTTCACTATCAAGGTGGAGAATGATCATGGTATTGCCTCTGCCACCTGTGAAGTTAATGTCCTGGGTAAATAAAATTAATATGATTCTCGCACTCCCGTACAGTATATTATTAGAATAATATTAATGAACTGGGTACAAACTGATGTATTTTAATTTATATATTATAGATACTCCTGGACCTCCGGTCAACTTTAAATTTGAGGAGGTCAGGAAGGATTCTATCCTTTGTAAGTGGGATCCTCCTCTAGATGATGGTGGCAGTGAGGTCCTTAATTATATATTGGAAAAAAAAGACAACTCCAAGGTTGAGACTGGATGGGTCACTGTGACATCAACACTCAGAGGTTGCAAGTATCCAGTAACAAAACTGATTGAGGGAAAGGAGTACATTTTCAGAGTAACTGCTGAGAACAGATTTGGTCCTGGAAAACCATATATCTCCAAACCTGTCATTGCCAAGGATCCATTTGGTACTCAACATTTTTACTACATTGAGTTTTTTTTTGTGTAATTCTTAAGTTCTACTCTGTTAAGGTTATATGGTTCATATTTGATGTTCTCCACATTTTAGATCCCCCAGAGGCACCTGAGAAACCTGAAATTCTGGACATTACAGCTAACAGCATGGTTGTTACTTGGAAGGAACCGAATGACAATGGAAGCCCCATTCAAGGATACTGGGTGGAAAAACGAGAAATTAACAGCACACACTGGGCACGAGTTAATCGCAACATTATTGATGCACTGGAAGTAAAAGTAGAAGGCCTTTTGGAAGGACTGACATACATTTTCAGGGTCAGTGCTGAAAATGTAGCTGGATGTGGAAAGTTCAGTCCACCATCTGATCCAAAAACCGCTCAGGCTCCTATCTGTAAGCTAATTATATCACATCACTCTAATACTGATTGAAAGTACTGTCTTAAAATTATAGTTGCTTTAATTGTTTATTGTATAAACTAAAGTCACTATTTTTTCTTCAGTACCACCGGGTCCACCAACTCCACGTGTTGTTGACACGACTGACCATTCAATAACAGTTGAATGGGATCCTCCAGCAGACAATGGTGGTGCAGACATTTTTGGTTACCATGTTGACAAGGTCATTGCTGGCAGCAAAGACTGGTCACGTGCCACAGAGAGACCATGGAAGAACCACAAGTTTACTGTGTATGGTGTCAGAGAAGGAGCTAAGTACGTTGTCCGTGTGATGGCAGTCAACTGTGCTGGTGAAGGTGCGCCTGGTATAACAGATGCCGTCATTGTGAAGAATCCAGCAGGTATAAAGCCATAAACTAATGTTGAATATGAAAAACATGACATCTATTAAGATGTGAGATTTTAAGGCTGTATTCATGACTATGATGTTAACTTCCCCAAACAGAGATGCCTGTAATTGAACTTGATATCTCTGTGAAGAGTGGTCTTATTGTAAGAGCTGGAGAGATGCTGAGGGTCCCTGCACATGTAACAGGTAAACCAAAACCATCACTTACATGGACAAAGGATGATGCAGCTCCAGACAAAAAGCGTGCAGAAATAGAAGAAGTAGGACAAGACAGCACTTTTATCATCAAGACCTCAAAAAGAAGTGACAGTGGCAAATATCAGATCACAGCAGCAAACCCAAGTGGTATCAAGTCTGCATGGACTAGGATTGAAGTTGTGGGTGAGAACCGCTATTTTTGAAGTTTTATATATGTGTATAAAAAAAAAATATATATATATATATATGTATGTGTGTGTGTGTGTATATACTCTTAAATTTTTTTTCTTTACAGATGTTCCTGGACCTGTTCTTGAACTGAAGCCTGTAGTAGTAACCAGAAAGTTAATGATTCTGAACTGGTCTGATCCCGATGATGATGGTGGCAGTGATTTGACTGGATTCATTGTTGAACGAAAAGAGCCAAAGATGCACACATTTAGACAGGCCATTGAAACCGTTGCATCCAAATGTGAAATTGTAGGTATTATTGAAGGACAGGAGTACATCTTCCGGGTGGTGGCCAAGAACAAATATGGCTGTGGGCCACCGGTTGATCTTGGACCTATTCTTGCAGTTGATCCACAAGGTATGTGACTTCTATACAGATATAATGCAAATGCTTAAATGGGACAACTACAGTAACTAAATGGGCTTTTATGTAATATCAGGTCCACCAACCTCTCCTGAGAAGTTCCATTACACAGAAAGGACTAAGTCATCCATTACTCTTGCATGGAAGCCCCCTCGCAATGACGGTGGAAGTCCAATTATTGGTTATATTATTGAAAAGAAACGTCAGGATCATCCTGCTTTCCAGCCTGTTTCCAAAGACTTGTGTACTGATCTGACACTGACTGTTGAAAATCTGGATGAGCTGCACATGTATGAGTTCCGTGCAAAGGCTGTTAATAGCATTGCTGAAAGTGATCCTTCTATACCAGTAACTGCTGTGATTCAGGATGATGAAGGTTTGTCCAGTCATTTGTTCGCTACTATTTCAAATAAAACATTCTACCTATTCTTGACCATATTCTGTGTTTTACATATTTTTACAGTTGCTCCAACTCTGCGCATGATGCAGCACTTCAAATTTGATTTGGTTAGAGTAAGGAAGAATGAGCCAGTTGAGATTCCGGCTGAAATCATAGGTCTCCCAATGCCAAAGGTTGAATGGTTGAAAGATGATGTTGTTATTGCAAAGCCCACTGAGAGAGTCCTGTTTGAGACTAAAGTGATTGACAGACAGACAGAACATACCAAACTCACTATCCCTGCTACTACAAGGCTGGAAAAAGGAACATACACGGTGACTGCTTCAAATCGCCTTGGGACAGCCAGTCATTCCATCACAGTGGAAGTGCTGGGTAAGTTTAGATACAACAATCCCTTTAATGTTTTCATTTAAAGTGTGCAGGTGCATAATATTTGTTTAATGTTTTATTAGATCGGCCAACACCACCAAGAAATGCTGCAGTTTCAAATATTCAATCCGAGTCTTGCCAGCTGACTTGGGATGCACCACTGGATACTGCTGGCAGTGAGATCACCAATTACATTGTTGAGATGAAAGACCTTAATGTTGAAGATCCTGAGAAAGCTGAATGGGTTCAGCTTACTAACTCCATCATAGAGAAAAAATATTGGGTAAGCAAATTAAGAATTTACAAGTTGCTGTTAATTAACAGAGATATTATAATCAATCAGTGTAACTATTTCAATTAATCCCACTCATCCTTGTCTTGTAGGCATGGGAACTTGTAAATGGTGGAAAATATAAGTTCAGAATTAAAGCTCAGAATAAGTATGGAATAAGTGATGCCTGTGAGGCAGAGGAAGTGCAGATAAAGGATCCAAGCGCCCTGCCTGGTCCCCCTGAAAAAGTTGCTATAGCAGAGCATTCTAAAGCCCATATACTAGTCACATGGGAACCTCCTATGGATAGTGGAGGAACTATGATTATTGGATACTGGTTGGAGAAGCGTGAAAAAGGTACCACCTACTGGGCTAAAGCAAATAAGGCTCTTGTGTCAAAACGTGGCATGAAAACCTGGGAATTTCCGGTTACACGTCTTATTGAGGGAACTGAATATGAATTCCGAGTGATGGCTTGCAATGCTGCAGGAGTTGGCCCCCCAAGCGCTGTCTCTGAATCAGCTTTTGCTGATGAGCCTATCAGTAAGCTAAATTACAACATTTGTGTAACACACATTTATATAAATGTACATGTTAATGTACTGTAGCATTCTCTTCATGCTTGTAACACATTTATGATTTCTGTGTGTTTGTATATTCTAGCTCCACCTGGCATGCCAGCAGCTCCTGTAGTTGCTGATAAAACCAAGCGTAGTGTCACTCTGTCATGGACCCCACCAACCAATGATGGTGGCAGTCCAATCAAAGGTTACATAATTGAGATCCAGGATGAGGGTACATCTGAATGGGCTAGGGTGAATGATGCAGACAATCTACATCCCACTACTGAATTCACTGTTCCCAATCTCCAGGAGCTCAAGAAATACAGATTTAGAATTATTGCAGTAAATAAAATTGGCGAGTCTGAACCAAGTCCTAGAACCACAGAAGTTCTCATGGAGGACATTCACAGTAAGATTTTCATGTAACACTGGATTTTTTGTCTGAACTCAAATGCTTTCAATACATTGCCTTACATTGGGGAATTTTAAACTTCACAGCTGAGCCAAAGGTATTTTTGGACATCACTGCTGAAGAATTACTATGCATCCGAGCTGGATCTCCAATCAAAATCCCAGTAACTGTTACTGGGCGTCCTGTTCCCAAGGTTACTTGGGAATTCGATGGCAAAGCAAAGACAGAGAAGAAGGATCGTCTTCATACCCTACCAGTTGATTCACAGGTATCACAACATTTTTTGCACATTTGTTTTACAATTTAACCAGGGTTTTGTGAGCACTGTTTGCTGAGCTATAGCTATTGGGTTCTTAGCTTTCGCTTTACTTCTGGAATACTATAACACAGCTGACTACATGATCTGATCAAAATTCCCCCTTATTTCTCTTTCTGTATTGTGATAAGGTGGAATCTACTGACACAACCTCTGTTGTAACAATTCCTGTGAGCTTGAGATCTCACTCTGGCAGATATACGGTCACAGCAAAGAACAAAACTGGACAGAAACATATTAATGTCAGAGTCATTGTACTTGGTGAGTTTACGATAATGTGTACTATAATGTTATTTATTTATTTATTTATTCATTCATTATTTTTTTGTATTATTATTTTTACAGATGTTCCTGGGGCACCCAAGGATCTCAAGGTTACTGACATTACAAGATCTACAATGCGAATTATCTGGAAGCTCCCTGATACGGATGGTGGAGAGAGGATTAAGAGCTATTTTATTGAAAAGAAGGCTGTTAGTGGAAAGGCCTGGACAACAGTACATGCAGCCTGTGCCAATATGGCCTTTGTGGTGCCTGACCTTCTTGAGGGCCAGGAATACCTATTCCGAGTTCGTGCTGAGAATCGTCTTGGAATGGGACCATTCACTGAGACCACAGAACCAGCAAGAGCAAGGGATCCAATTTGTAAGGAAACCGTCAAATGTTCTCTTTCAATAAAAATATAATAAAGAATTTTCATGATTTTTCATTTTAATATTGTATCTTGTTCTGTTTTTAAGATCCTCCCGATCCACCAACTAAGGTCAAGATAAACCTTGTTACCAAGGACACAGTGACTCTAACATGGATGCCTCCCAAAAATAATGGTGGTGCACCAGTAACCCATTACATTATTGAGAGGCTAAGCTGGGACACCAGTGCCCCACAAAAGGAAACATGGAAACAGTGCAATAAAAGGGATGTTGAAGAGACAACCTTCATTGTTGAAGACCTTAAAGAGGGTGGTGAATACGAGTTCCGTGTCAAAGCAGTGAATGAAGCTGGTCCAAGCAGACCCTCTGTTACTGTTGGACCAATAATTATCAAGGACCAGACATGTGAGTATATGGTGTTGATTGCATAACTGGATAGTCAGCTAAATTCTGTTCAACCTAAATAAGCTCCTCATCATAATTATTGTTTCAGGTGCCCCAACTATCGAGCTTAGAGAATCTTTGGAAAGTGCAGAAACATTTGATATCAACATACTTGCTAGGATCCAGGGCTGTCCATTCCCATCACTCGTTTGGCAGAAAGCTACACTGGATAAGCCTGATGAAAAGTTTGATATACAATATGATCAGCACATCAATAAACTTGTCTCTGATGATAAATGCAGTCTGATAATTCAACAATCCAAGAGAGATGACAGTGGAATTTATACACTTACAGCTACTAACAGCCTTGGCAAGGCATCCAAGGATATTAAACTTACCATTTTAGGTATGTGCATTTTATTAAACAAATTATACATCAGAAAACTCACTTTATATATCACTTTAACATATTAGTTTATTAGAGATACTGATTTATGTAAATGAGACGACCAAACTATTATTCTGTTTATCTGTAGGACGACCTGGGCCACCAATTGGACCAGTCAAAATTGGGGAGGTTTTTGCTGAAAGGATTGGACTCTCCTGGATGCCACCCACAGATGATGGTGGTTCCAAAATCACAAACTATGTCATTGAGAAACGTGAAGACAACAGGAAGTCATGGGTGCATGTAACTAGTGACCCTAAAGAATGTGCATATACAGTCCAGAGACTAACAGAAGGCCACGAATATGAGTTCCGTATTATGGCTCAGAACAAATATGGTGTTGGACCACCACTCTATAGCGACCCTGAGAAAGCAAGAAATCTATTCAGTAAGTACATCAGTTTTGTGCACTTTGATGTCATATTTACTGTGTGCTTAAACAGTCTTTTGTTAAATGACCCTAAGTTCACAAAATAAGTGACAAGTTGCTCATCTTACTTGTAGTTATTCCCTTGTGGGCATGTATCAACAATATATAGCCTTCATGCCGCAATATGTTTTAAACACAACAAATGTTTTTAAATATTTTTGAATTTGATCTGCGTGTTAAATGTTAGATTTTGCATTGGTTTGTTAGCGCATTAGTAAAGCAAGCTGAATTGGGATTTTTTTTCATGTGTTGCTTCCTGTCCTATTATTGAGTTGTTTACCACTGTTTTAAAAACTGTGGTTGGGCGCATACATACAAATTAATGGTTAATTGTTTGTTTTTAGTGTTGTGTTAAATGTACTGTTTGATATAATGACATTTTAATGCACCCAACAGCTGTCCCTGGTCAATGTAACAAGCCAACTGTCTCAGATGTTACTCTTGAATCTATGACTGTTGAATGGGAGGAGCCAGAATATGATGGTGGATCTCCAGTTACTGGCTATTGGCTGGAAAAGAAGGAATCTACATCAAAACGTTGGACTAAAGTGAACCGTGACCCCATTAGAATCAGACCTCTTAGTGTTTCACATGTTGTGACTGGTCTTTTGGAAGGCGCTACCTACCAGTTCCGTGTTATTGCCATTAATGCTGCTGGATGTGGACTTCCAAGTCTACCTTCGGACCCTGTTGTTTCTAGAGATCCAATTGGTATGTTTAACATCCTATATTAATAACAGAATAAGAATATGTTTTGTTGTCCAACAAAACATATTCTTATGAAATATACATATTTTTTTTACAGCTCCTCCAGGTCCCCCGTTGCCAAAGGTAACCGACTGTACTAAGTCAACTGTAGATCTTGAATGGATTCCTCCACTGATTGATGGTGGATCAAAGATCACAGGATACTTTGTTGAATACAAAGAAGAAGGAAAGGAGGAATGGGAGAAGGTACTTCAATGCATAATTCGTGCATAAAATATTAATGAAAATATGAATGCAAATTTTTACTTAATATTTCAAGTATATGATAATTTATGGTTTATTTTTCATAAAATTGTGTTTGTTTCTTTGTAGGCTAAAGACAAGGAGATAAGAGGCACTAAGTTTGTTGTTCCTGGACTCAAAGAGCTTGGACTTTACAGATTCAGAGTAAGAGCAGTGAATGCTGCAGGAGTTGGTGAACCTGGTGAAGTCACAGAAGTAATTGAGGTCAAGGACAGAACAAGTAAGAGCAAATTACTACTATTAATGAGAATTTCAGCAATTAAACAATAGGATGAATAATAAATTGTCTTGCATGCTAGTACAGTAGCATCACATGTCCTGAACTAAAATAGACCTAACTGACTATTTTTTATTTACATCATGTTTCAAATTTATGCTTCTGTTATAGTTCTAATGTATAAAATCTGATTTTACAGTCAGTATTTTATCTGGGATATCATTATAGATCTGTATGATGAAAGAAATTAAGTTTCAAACATACTCTCTTCTTTAGTTCCTCCTGAAGTGGACTTGGATGCAACTGTAAAGGAGAAGATCACAGTTCATGCTGGTGGGGTAATCCGTATTATTGCTTATGTATCTGGCAAACCTGCCCCTGAAATTATCTGGAACAAAGATGATGGTATGATGCCTAAAGAAGCTGTTGTTGAGACTACTGCTATCAGCTCTTCTCTGGTAATCAAAAATTGCAAAAGAAATCAACAAGGTATTTACACCCTAACTGCCAAGAATGAAGGAGGAGAAAGGACGAAGGCAATAATTGTTGAAGTGCTCGGTGAGTATGCTGTTCATAATAATAAGAAATTATGTAAAATTAATCTTTTAGCACAACTTATTTTTTGCTTTTTTTTGTAAGATGTTCCTGGACCTGTTGGTCAGCCTTTCTCTGGCATAAATCTGACAAATGACTCTTGCAAGCTAACATGGAATTCACCTGAGGATGATGGTGGCTCAGCCATCACCAATTACATAATAGAAAAAAGAGAAGCTGACCGCAGAGGCTGGACATCAGTAACATACACTGTGACCAGACATAATGCCGTGGTTCAGGGTCTTATTGATGGCAAAGCTTACTTCTTCAGAATTGCTGCTGAAAATATCATTGGAAGGGGCCCATTTACTGAGACAGCATCAGAAGTTCTTATTAAAGATCCTATTTGTAAGTTCATTTATGTGAATAAATATTTGTATAATTGTATGAATAAAAATTCATCAGTGCTTACATTGTTTTTCACATATTTGCTTTATTACTTTTTCAAAAGCTGTCCCTGAACGTCCAGAGGATCTGGAGGTAACAGCTGTCATGAAAGATTCAGTTAGCTTAGCATGGAGACCACCAAAGTATGATGGTGGTGCAGATGTGACAAGCTATGTTCTTGAAGTCCGTCAAATAGGCAAAGACAATTTTACCCGTGTTGCAACTGATAACAAGCTGATGGATCGTAAATTTGTTCATGAGGGTCTGAAAGAGGGCTCTTCATATGAATTCCGTGTCAGTGCTGTTAATCAAATTGGCCAAGGCAAGCCATCCTTCTGCACTAAGCCTATTACATGCAAGGATGAGCTTGGTAAGTTACCATCAATCAATGTGAACATAAAAAATAGTTACATTGCAGTTGTAAAGTAATGAAATTAACAATATTTTTTAATAATTCAATTTTAGAGCCACCTACCCTTGATCTGGAATTCCGTGACACGGTTGTAGTTCGTGTTGGAAAGCCATGCACTCTCCAAGGTCGTTATACAGGGAAACCAACACCAACAATCAAATGGTTTAAAAATGATGAGGAACTTCAAGCAAATGATGAGATTATGCTCACCAGCACTAGGAGGACCTTATGCTTGTCTATTGATAAGGCTAAACGTGATCACAGTGGTAAATACACTGTAATTGTGGAGAACTCAACTGGCATACAGAAGGGGATCTGCACTGTTATTGTTGTTGGTATGTTTTAGGATCTTCATTCTAATTTATATTTTATATAATAATTTATTTTGCTGTCTATCCTGCACTGAACTATCCTGCATTGTGTGCGTGTTTTTTCCTGAACTGTAAGTAAGTTATACATGTATAAATATTTCCAGATCGACCACAGCCTCCAGAGGGCCCTGTTGTCTTTGAAGAAGTCTTTAGGGATCACATGGTCATATCTTGGAAACCACCACTGGACGATGGTGGATGTGCTGTATCTAATTACATTGTTGAAAAAAGAGATAGCAACAGGGATCTTTGGATGCCTGTGACAGAATCCTGCACTAGAACAACATGTAAAGTTCCCAAACTAATTGAGGGCAGAGAGTACATTATTAGAATCTGTGCTCAGAACATTCATGGAATAAGTGACCCATTGCTGTCTGCTGAGACAAAAGCAAGGGATGTTTTCAGTAAGTAGATTATCGCACCGATAGTTTTGACTTGCTTTGACCCGATAATTTTACTAACATACATTTGTTCTCCACCGAATGTGTCTACCAAAACAGAGGTGCCTGATGCTCCTAAACAGCCAGTGGTAAAAGAAGTCTACAAAGACACAGCTCTGATTACCTGGGAACCACCAGCTGATGGTGGAAAACCAATCACAAACTACATTGTTGAGAAGAGAGAAACAATGTCAAACAGATGGGTTCCTGCTGGAAATGAACGCATCTTGCCTACAACAGAATACTGGGTTCCGGATCTTCTCAAAGGATGTGAATATGAGTTCCGTGTTAAGGCAGAGAATGTTATTGGTGTTGGTGATCCCAGCCCACCGTCAAAGCCAGTCTTTGCTAAAGATCCCATTGGTACGTGGGTAGGATATTTCTCTTAACTTTAAGGTTGGTTAATATATGACATGTAAACGATTTTCCTTTCCCTTTCTATACAGTGCCTCCAAGCCCACCAGAAAAACCAATGGCAATTGACAAAACAAAGAATTCTGTAACTCTATCTTGGGAACCACCAAAGGATTGTGGCAGAGGAAAAATCTTGGGCTACCTGCTGGAATACCAAAAAGCTGGAGAGGAAGAATGGATACAGGTTAATCAGACTCCTGAGTCCTGCCCAGAAACAACATTCAAAATAGTCAGCCTTAAAGAAGGACTGTTGTACCGCTTTAGAGTGAAGGCAGTGAATGCAGCTGGGGAATCCGATCCTGCAAATGTTCCTGAGCCTGTTAAAACAGAGGACCGACTTGGTTAGACATAAACCTCTTGTTTACGATTACACAGTGAATGCGAGAGTGCATTGTGTGAAATACTAAATATGTTAAAAATATTTTTTCTTAATCCAGAACCTCCAGAGCTTCTGCTGGATATGGGCATGCCTCGTGAGCTTAAAGCCATGGCAGGGACTCATATAAAAATTGTTGCTGGAATCAAGGGTATGCCTTTACCAAAGGTCACATGGAAGAAAAATGATGTAGAGGTTCCTCCAAGAGCAGAAATTGAGACATCTGTAGTAAGATCCAAGCTTGAGATGCGCTACTGCAACAGAGGGGATTGTGGAGACTATACACTCACTATAGAAAACCCAGCTGGATCCAAGACAGCAACATGCACTGTGCTTGTATTAGGTAATAATTTTATCAGTAACAACACAAAGGTGCAACACAAATAAATAAATAAAAACTTTACCTCCCTCTCTCCCTCTTGATAACCATTCTGTATCAATAGATAAATATTATAGATATACTGTAGATAGATAGATAGATAGATAGATAGATAGATAGATAGATAGATAGTTCCTGATATACAGATATAGATATGCTATATAGATAAGTTATGTTGGATGTTAACTTTTTTGTTAAAATGGCAATTCTTTTGGTTTTGTGCTAGACAAACCTGGCCCAGTTCAGAATCTGAGAGTATCTGATGTTAGAAGTGACTCAGCTCAACTCTCCTGGAAAGATCCAGAAGATAGTGGTGGAGTACGCATTACAAACTTTGTGGTGGAGAAGAAGGATGTTGCTTCTGCACAGTGGGTGCCAGTTTGCGCAACATCTAAAAAACGAAGTATTACAGCCAAACATTTGATGGAAGGCACTTCATACATGTTCCGTGTGGCTGCTGAAAATCAGTTTGGCAGAAGTGAATATGTTGGGACAACTAAACCTGTGAAGGCAATGAACCCACTGTGTAAGTATGAGCAAACAATATCTTTTGCATGATTGTGAGCTAAGGCCAACTGTAATGTAAATTATTGCACATTTTTCTCCTCTAGTTCCACCTGGTCCACCAAGGGACCTGCATCATGTAGATGTTGACAAAACAGAGGTGTGGCTTGTGTGGAACTGGCCTGATCGCACAGGAGGAAGTGATATCACAGGGTTCTTGGTTGAATATCAGGAGGAGGGTGAGAGAGACTGGAATGTCTTCAAGACTGTGAGCATCCCCGAATGCCATGTGACAGGGCTAGTGGAGGGAAAAACCTATAGATTCCGTGTGAAGGCAGAGAATGCAGTTGGTCTTAGCCGACCAGACACCACTGTTCCAGTGCTCTGCCAGGAAAAACTTGGTAATTATTTTTCTTAATTTCCTTATAATAATACTAGTTATTTTACACTTCTAAAACTTGTTTTGCTTTTTTTCTCTCTGCAGTGCCACCAATTGTTGAGGTTGATGCAAAACTGATTGATGGAATTATTGTCAAGGCAGGAAGCACTATCAGACTACCTGCAATCATGAGAGGCATTCCAGTTCCAACTGCAAAATGGGCCATTGATGGAGAAGAAATTAAAAGTGGAGGAAATACCAAGATTGACACAGACAATTTTTCAACTGTTCTGAGCATTGCTGAATGCACAAGAAATCATACAGGAAACTATATTCTCACAGTGTCTAATCCTGCAGGAAGTAAGACTCTTTCACTGAATGTCACAGTACTTGATGTTCCAGCTGCACCCATAGGGCCAGTTAACATTCTTGAAGTAACTCCAGATTCCATGGTCATTGAATGGCGTCCTCCCAAAGACGATGGTGGAAGTCCTGTCATGAATTATATTGTTGAAAAGAAGGAATCTAATAAAGAAACCTGGGGAGGTGTTAGCTCTGGCAGTACAGCAACACGGCTTAAGATTTCTCGTTTACAGAGTGGTGTTGAATATGTTATAAGAATTCGTGCAGAAAACAAAATGGGAATTGGGGCACCCCTTGAAAGTGCACCGACTGTGGCAAAGCACCAGTTTGAGGCCCCTGGCCATCCTGGAAAACCTGTTGCATCTGACATTTCTGAGGATGCACTTACTCTCGGTTGGACAATGCCATTGTATGATGGTGGCAGTCCTATTACTGGTTATATTATTGAGCGTAGACATAAAGGAGGCAAATGGATTCGAGTGAATAAGAAACCATGCAAGGACCTCAGATTTAGAGTGCTTGGACTTTTTGAGGGTAATGAATATGAGTTTAGAGTATTTGCTGAAAATTGTGCTGGATTTAGTGGACCATCACCTATCTCAGACCCAGCCAAACCCTGCAGGCCAATTACAGTTCCTGGACCTCCAGTCAATCCTAAAGTTAAAGATCATAGTTGCACTTATGCTGACTTAGTCTGGATAAAGCCTACAAGGGATGGAGGTAGCCCAATCCTGGGATATGTTGTTGAATGGCAAAAAGCTGGTGGTGAATGGGATAAAGTTAATACAGATGATTTAATTAAACAATGTGCATATAGAGTCAAGGGACTAATTGAAGGCACAGAATACAGGTTCCGCATTCGAGCTGTCAACATTATTGGAGATGGAGAGACAAGAGAAATCCCAGAATCAGTTATTGCTCAAGATATCCTCATTCCCCCAGAGATTGAGATGGATGTCACATGTCGTACACATGTGACTGTGCGTGTAGGACACAATATTAATATTACTGGGTATGTGAAGGCAAGACCAGATCCTAAGATTATTTGGACCAGAGGAGAAACCGTTTTGGAAAGAGATAAACGTACTACTCTCACAAATAACTTTCCTGTAGTACATATGCGTATCAAGGAAGCAACCAGAGAAGATCATGGAAAGTATGTACTTAAGGCTGTGAATGATGTTGGAGAAGCCTCAGCTACCATCATTGTAACTGTACTGGACAGACCTGGACCCTGCAGGAATCTTAATTTGACATATGTGACCAAAAATTCTTGCATGGTAAACTGGGATGCTCCTGAAGACAATGGAGGGACTGAGATTACAAACTACATTGTTGAGTGTCGGGAGCCAAGCAGCACAACTTGGTCAATGATCTCTGCTGACTGCACCAACCGCAAAGTAAAAGCGAAACTCCTGGACAATCATGAATATTTCTTCCGTGTATCTGCAGAGAACAAGTGTGGTCCTGGACAAGCAACAGAAACCAAGATACCTATACTTGCAATTGATCCACTTCAGAAACCTGGTGAACCAGAGAATTTCCATGTAGCTGATGTTGGCAAGAACTATGTTTTCCTGAGATGGCGAAGACCAGATTACGATGGTGGCAGTCCTAATTTAGGCTACATTCTGGAAAAGAAGCCAAAGGATGCTGAAAAGTGGGAAAGCTTACATGATGGCATAGTCAAAGACACATTCTTTATGGCAGACAAATGTATTGAGAACCAAACATATCAATTTAGAGTCCAGGCAACAAATGATGGTGGAAAAAGCAACTGGGTGAAGACAGCTGATGTTCTTGTTAAGGAAGACATTCAAAAACCAGTTCTTGACCTCAAATTTGCTGGTACTATAGTGGTAAAAGCTGGTGAATCAGTCAGGCTTGAGGCAGCCCTCAGAGGAAAGCCGCAACCTGAGGTAAAATGGGTGAAGGACAAGGCTAGAGAAGAGAACCCAAGAATCAGCATTGACACTGGAGCAGATTATTCAAAATTTCTTATGACTAAAACCAAGCGATCTGACACTGGAAAATATGTAATCACCGCCACAAATTCTGCTGGAAGTTTCACTGCATATGCAAATATAAGTGTTTTGGACATACCAGGACCTGTCAGAGATGTCAGGGTCACTGGTGTATCCACAGACAAATGCAGAGTTGTGTGGGATCCTCCAGAGGATGATGGTGGTTGTGAAGTTGATAGCTATATTCTAGAAAAGTGTGAAACTAGAAGAATGGTTTGGTCTACTTACTCTGATAACTTGGTCACTAACTATTGTAATGTGACTCACCTTGTGGAAGGTAATGAGTACATCTTTAGGATCAGAGCTGAAAACAAGATGGGAACAGGTCCTCCAATGGAGAGCAAGCCTGTTATTGCCAAAACACAGTACAACAGACCTGGGCCACCTGATCCACCAGAAGTCACTAAAATTGGCAAGGATGAGATGACTGTGATATGGGCTCCTCCTGCAAATGATGGTGGAAAATCCATAACCGGCTACATCCTAGAAAGAAAGGAGAAACGTGCTGTACGATGGGTACCAGTTACAAAAAGTCCCATCTCTGAGAGACGCATGAGAGTAACCAATTTGATTCCTAATCACGAATATCAATATCGTGTTAAAGCTGAAAATGAGGTTGGATTGGGAGAACCAAGCAAACCCTCAAGACCAATTGCTGCTAAGGATCCAATTGGTATATATTTATTTCTATTTTACTAGTATACTACTGTATATGTGACTTTTTGCCATTCTTAAAGCTAAAATCTTTTTTTTTTTTTTTTTACTATTTCAGAGCCTCCTGGTCCTCCTGGCGGTCTGAAAGTGGTGGACAGTACAAAGACTTCAATTACACTTGGGTGGTTCAAGCCGGTGTATGACGGTGGTGCTCCAATCATTGGATATTTGGTTGAAATGAGAGAAAAGATTGAAATGGAAGGAGATGAAGAGCGAAATCCAGAAGAAGGCTGGTTAAAATGCAATACTAGTGGGCAGCTTGTTCTAACTGAATTCACAATGCTCAATTTGGATGAGAGGAAGCAATATGAATTCCGTGTCTTTGCACAAAATCAAGTTGGAATTGGTCGCCCAGCAAAACTTAAAGATGCTGTGACACCAAAAGAGGTTCATGGTAAGACCTATATCTACCTCAATTTAAGTGAACACTTATATATGTATGCATTATACCATTACACCTAAATTACTTACATTTATTTATTGTACTGCAGAAATGCCAGAGATTGATCTTGATGCCAGTTTGAGAAAGGGACTCAGTGTAAGGGCAGGCTGTCCCATCAGACTATTTGCTACAATCAGAGGAAGACCATCACCCAAAGTGACCTGGAAACGTATTGGTATTGACAATGTTGTCCGGAGAGGTCATGTGGACCAAATTGATACAATGACTTTCCTCGTTATACCTGAGAGCACACGGGAAGACTCTGGAAGATACTCGCTGACACTCTCAAATGCTTCAGGAGAAAAAGCTGTTTTTGTCCGTGTTAAGGTTTTGGGTATGTTAAATAACGCTTAATATTTTATATATAGTTTAAAGTGAGTAAATGATTTATACATAAACAATTATGTATTAGGTAAATAACTGAAATATTAGTTGTAAAATTGAAGGACAAAATAGCGTTTAAATCAACATTTAAAAAAAAAAAATCTTTGAAGATAAATAAAAAATTGGGTCTAACAATATCACAATAACATAATATTTTTAACAGATACTCCTGGACCTGTTGGTGATCTGGAAGCAACCAATGTAACAAAGACATCTTGCCAACTCTCCTGGTCACCACCAGAAAATGATGGTGGCAGTCCTATCCTCAACTACATTGTTGAGAAGCGTGAAGTCGATAGGAAAACATGGACAAATTGCACCAATGACTTAAAGAAAACAAGCTTTAAAATCACAAACCTAGCACCAGGAACAGAATACTACTTCAGGGTCATGGCAGTCAACAAATATGGTATTGGGGTACCAAAAGACTCCCCAAAATCATATTTAGCTGTAGATCCCATGAGTAAGTTATATACTACAAAATATATGGATGAAGACAGATAGTTTCTATTGGTATAATAATGCATGTAATGAATTATGTTTTTTTTACTTTTACTTGAAGGTGAACCAGATCCACCCAAAAAAATGGATGTCTTGGAGATTTCAAGGAACAGTGCAACACTTGGATGGTTAAAACCATTGAGAGATGGAGGATCGAAGATTAATGGATACATAGTTGATTATCAGGTGGCAGGTCAACCTGAGGACAAATGGACATCATACTCAGTTGTTAAAGACTTAAGCATTGTTGTTGTTGGTCTAAAAGAAAACACAAAGTACAGATTCAGGGTTGCGGCAAGAAACTCTGTAGGATGCAGTTTGCCAAGAGAGGCTGAAGGAATTTTTGAAGTCAAAGAGCAGCTGAGTAAGTACTGTATCTTTTATATACAAACAGCATGCATGCATTCATTTATACATACAGACATAGAGAGAGAGATACTGTATATATAATTTCATAAATGTTGCATTATACATAAACATTATCTTGTCCAATTAACATTAATATATTAATACATTTTTGTATTTCTGTTTCAGTGCCACCAAAGATTATCATGCCTGATGTAGTCACAGCAAAGGCAGGAACAAAACTGAAAGTTGAAGCATTTGTATCTGGTAAACCTGTTCCAGTCACTACGTGGAAAAGAGGAAGTGATGATGTGGTCACTTCTGATCGTCTTTTTGTGCAAAAAACAATGTCCTCATCCATACTGATGATTAAGGATGTTTCAAGGAAGGACAGTGGTTATTACAGTCTTAGCGCTGAAAACAACATTTCTAAGGTCAACCAAATCCTTAGAATTATTATCATGGGTAAGTTACTAGAAAAAAAAAACTACAATTGTTGTGTATTTACAACAATACTATTATAAATATCCCATCCTGCCTAAAAATGATACATTTATTGTTCTTAATATGTAACATATGTATACATATATTTTCTTCAGATATTCCTGGTCCTCCAGAGGGGCCCCTGGAAATTCTTGAGAAGGACATTGATGCCTGTACGCTTGCATGGAACTCACCAACTGAGGATGGGGGAAGCAACATCACTAATTATATTGTTGAAAAATGTGATGTGAGCAGAGGTGACTGGGTCCCTGCTGTAGCTTCTTGTACCAAGACCAGTTGTCGAGTAGTAAAACTTACCCCTGGCAAGGAATACGGTTTCCGAGTGCGTGCTGAAAATCGCTTTGGAATTTCAGAGCCCATCTACTCTGAAAAAATAATTGCCAGATATCCATTTGGTAGGTCTATTATTATAATAATACATTTGAGTTAATATTATGCTAATAATATCATATTATGATATTATGAATTAATAAATGCTGCCTCTATTTTAGGATGCTTTCAACTATGAAATAGTTTATCTTCTCAATCTAACTTTTGGGTACATCCACTTGAGGTAGATGTATAGAGTAGTTACATTTGGGTGTAGACCAAACCAACTTCCATTAGAGCATGATTTAACGCTGATTCAACCTGTAGGAAATAAACTGAACATGATGCATATTATAGGCTGTTGGCAGGCATCTTTTGAGAGATGTAATACATATGCTAAGGTGTATTACACATCTAGGCCAAAGAACACATTATTTTTAACTTAATTAGATCAAAGAAAATTTTTACATAAACTGGCAAGATAAAACCCATATATTGTATGGGACTCATTAATTAATACAGGTCTGATTTAATCAAAAATGTAACTTACAATGTGTTATTTCAGATCCACCCACTGAACCAAGGAACTGCAGTGTCAATAAAATCAACAAGGACTTTGTTGTTTTGTCTTGGGAGAAACCAGTAAATGATGGTGGTAGTCCTATTATAGGATATGTGATTGAACGTAAAGAGAGAAACAGCCTTCTATGGGTCAAGGCAAATGAGACGCTTGTTCGTCCAACTGAATACTCTTGCTATGGCCTTATTGACGGGCTTGAATACATATTCAGAGTATCTGCTGTGAATAAGGCAGGCCAAAGCAAACCAAGCAAACCTACTGACATCATTACAGCAAGGACTCCAGTTGGTATGTGCTAGAGAAGATACTTAATAAAACATTTTCTTGTATTATGATTTAATTTAACATTATTTTATTCATTTCTCTTTTACAGATCCACCTGGTAAACCGGAGGTTCTTGACATAACACGAAATTCAGTGTCCCTTGTTTGGAACCGCCCAAAACATGATGGTGGTAGCAAACTTATTGGTTATTATGTTGAGTCTTTGAAACTTCCTGGTGACAAGTGGATACGAATAAATACAAGCAGTCAAAATGTGCCAAAAGAGGAATACATTGTCACTGGACTTGAAGAGGGAGCGCAATACAGGTTCAGAATTATTGCAAAGACAGCAATTAACATCAGCGAGCCTTCAGAAGAGTCTGATGCACTTACAGTCATTGCAGAGCATGGTAACTCAAGATTCATTTAAATTATTTAGATTTAATAATTCCAGACACTGTATTCATATTTACATTTTAATTTAACTTAATTTAAGTTGTGGTTTTCTTTTTTGTTCCACATATTAGTTCCACCCAGGGTTGAAATCAGTCTTGAAATGAAGAACTTAATCACTGTCAAAGCTGGAGCAAATGTTTGCCTTTATGCTGAGGTCTTTGGAAAACCATTACCAAAGGTTACATGGAAGAGAGGTGGTGTACAATTGTCACCTGCTGATGGCATTAAGATGTCTCAGAAGAGACACATCTTCCTCTTAGAGCTGTTCTCTGTGACAAGAAAGGAGTCTGGAGAGTATACTATTGTTGCTGAGAACCCTAGTGGCACTAAGTCTGGCAACATAAAGCTGAAAGTCCTGGGTAAGTAGTCATTAGTTATGTATTCGTTATGTATATAGCCCATTGACACCTTATAACACACACACACTAATCAGCCATAACACTGTCAGGTGAATTAGTCAAAAGTTTAGCATACCTTCTAAAAAAATGTTTTCGCTTAGTGATTAAGTTTCTACATTGTAGAACAATACTGGAGATTTCAATACTGTGAACTAACATATGAAACTAGGTAATGTCTGTTGTAACTCACGAAGGTGAGCTGTTTTGCAACAGCTTGTGTGCAAACAGTATTGTCAAGTACAAAACCCATTAAGCACCATCATAAAACTGGCTCTCATGAAGACCATCCCAGAAAAGCAAGACCAAAACTTACCTGTACTGCAGAGGATAAGCTCATTTACAATTACAAGCTTCAGAAATCATCAATTACTGTAAACGCACCTCAGATTAGATCAGAGTTTATGAGCATAAGTAGCAGACACATCTCAACATCATCTGGTCAAAGGAGATAATCGTAGTTTGAAATCAGGAAATACCACTGAATTAGACTGTGACCAAACTTTTGACTGATAATATATATGTAGATATATGATATAGTGTAAGAGTGTGATGTATATTAAAATGTCGATATAAGCAGCAGTTTCCAGTGGAATTTAAATCTTATTCTCTTCTTGATTTCACAGATAAACCTGGTCCTCCAGCATCAGTAAAGATCAGCCAGGTCTTTGCTGACCGGGTCAAACTGCAGTGGGAGCCACCTCTTTCAGATGGTGGTGCTGAAATAACCAACTACATTGTGGATAAACGTGAAACAAGCAGAGCTAACTGGGCTCAGGTTACTTCCAACATTAATGGCCAGATTACAAATTGCTCAGTGGAGAAACTGATTGAGGGTCATGAATATGAGTTCCGTGTCAGTGCTGAAAACAAGTATGGTGTTGGTGACCCAATTGTCACTTCCTCTGTGGTTGCTAAGAATCCATTTGGTAAGTATCTCAAATTTCATGTTACCCTAAAAAATCACAGCCTAAATGTTTTAGACATCCATTTTTGTTTACCGTGTTATCCCCCAAACCAGATGTCCCTGGACCCTGTGACCCACCTGTTATTACTAATATTACCAAAGACCACATGACTGTGAGCTGGAAGGTTCCTCATGATGATGGCAAATCACCAATCCTTGGATACATGGTTGAAAAACGTGAAATTCAAGAACTCACGTGGTCTAAAATTAACAGAAAACCTGTGATTGATAGAACCATTAAAGCTGGAGGTCTCACTGAGGGTTCCGAGTATGAATTCAGAGTTACTGCTCTTAATAAGGCTGGTCTTGGCAAACCAAGTGATCCATCTCAATCTGCTCTTGCATTGGATCCACTATGTGCGTATTCTTTTTCAACCTATTGTCCCCTTAAATTGGTTTTTATATTGTTTCAAGACACTTTAATTAATCTTACATTGCTCTGTTACTATAGACCCTCCAGGGCCACCTGCTTTCCCCAAGGTCGTTGACTCTACACACAGCTCAGTGAGTCTATCCTGGACCAAGCCTGCCTATGATGGAGGATGTGAAATTTTGGGCTACCTGGTTGAGGTCAAAAGGGCAGATTCAGAGGAATGGTTAAAGTGCAATATGCCAAAAAATCTTCAGGACACAAAGTTCCTTGTCAGTGGCCTCCTTGACAAAACAGAGTATCAATTCCGTGTGACTGCAGTAAATAAGATTGGATTTAGTGAACCAAGTGAAGTTCCTGGGAAACATATGGCACAAGACATTTTAAGTACGTAAAATGCCTGTTGTGTGAGATAATTATTGTTGTGTGAGATATAAATATTCTATATTTATATTCTTGTGAGTGTATATATATATATATATATATATAATTATTTTTTTTCTGTGCAGTTGCTCCTGAGGCAGACCTTGATGCTGACCTTAGAAAGGCACTTGTACTACGTGCTGGAGTCACCTTGAGACTCTATGTGCCAATTAGAGGCCGACCTGCACCAAAGGTGACCTGGAGCAAGTTCAATGCTAATTTGAAGGAGAGGCAAGGTCTTATGATCAACACAACTGAATGGGATACTTTTGTATACTGTGAAAACATCGACAGATATGATGCTGGCAAATATATTCTAACTCTTGAAAACAGCAGTGGATCCAAATCCTATACCATTGTAGTCAAAGTCTTAGGTATTATTTTAAATATTTTTTGTCATGTGCTTTTAACCTAAAAATAGCTTTTTCATACATTAAAAATCGTCTATATAAGTTATAAAGTTCACTTCATAGTATGTATTCAATCATATCTAGATACACCTGGACCACCACTCAACCTGCTTGTAAAAGAAACATCAAGAAATCATGCATGCATCACTTGGCATCCTCCATTAATTGATGGTGGAAGTCCAGTGAAAAGCTATGTTGTGGAAAAACGTCTGGCAGAACGAAAAGCATGGACCTGTGTTGCGTCTGAGTGTTCCAAAACATCTTTCAGAATTACTAACCTTGAAGCAGGAAAAGCCTACTGTTTCAGAGTCTCAGCTGAAAATGTATATGGCATTGGTGAAGGCTGTGAGACACCTGGACCAGTTAAAGCCTCAGGTTGGAATTAATGCAATTTTGTATTCAAGTGAACTTATTTTATAATGTAACGGAATTATGTTAGCTGAATTGACACAGTAAAATCCAATCCTTATAATGTTTTACTGTAGAACAACCGGGACCAGTTACAGACTTCAAACCCTCACTGGTCACCAAAAATGCTTGCACTCTTGTTTGGAAGAAGCCCATCAGTGATGGTGGAAGCCATATTGTTGCATATGCATTAGAAATCAGTGAAGGTGAAGACAAATGGAAACAGCTTATGAAGGCCAAACACCTTCAGTACACAGTACCTGACTTACAAGAAGGAAAAGAATACTCTTTCAGAGTTAAGGCTTTTAATGAGTCTGCTGAAGGAGCCACCACTGAACTGACTCTAGTGGCTAAGGATCAAGTTGGTATGTGTTTTATTATATTTATTATATTATACAACACAAAACATTGTTATTATTTGAAACAACATTGTTGGTATTTGGACAACATTTTCCATTATATTTCTTTTTATATTTGAACATTTATTTTGCAGTTCCCCCAGACTGTGACCTTATGGGCTTGCCAGACTCTTGCCATGTGGCAAAGGAGGGAACCACAGTCCGTCTCACTATCCCAATTACTGGCATTCCTGCTCCAACAGTCATGTGGAAGAAGGGTGGTGTTGCTTTGGGTGATAGTGGAAGAGTCTCTTTCGACGTCACAGCAGCAAACACAACCTTGCTGATCCGTGACTGTCAAAGAAGTGATGCTGAGAAGTACTGCCTCATATTGAAAAACAGTGCAGGAACCAAGGAATGCATCATAGACATCAAGGTAGTTGGAAAACCTGGAATTTGCACAGCGCCCATCAAATTTGATGAAATTACAGCTGATGGAATAACTTTGGAATGGGATCCACCTAAGGATGATGGGGGATCAGAAGTTTCCAACTACATCTTAGAGAAGAGGCAGTCCACAAGTAACAAGTGGGTCACTGTTGCTTCAGCCATTCAGAAAAACATCATGAGAGTCACTAGACTCCATGATGGAGCAGAGTACCTATTCAGAGTATGTGCTGAAAATAAATATGGTGTTGGAGACTTCCTGAGATCTGATCCAGTGGTGGCTAAACATCCATTCAGTGAGTATTAATAACTCTTTTCAAATCTTTACACAGAATGTTGCAGATGAGCTACTATATGTACAAAATTATGTTAATTTATGTTTCTTTTTTAAAAGATGCACCAGAGGCTCCAAATCCACCGCAAGTCTTGGCTATACGCCATGAGTCTGCTATTGTGTCATGGTCAGATCCAAAGGATACTGGAGGCTCTCCTATTACAGGTAAATTTTTTATCTTTTTTGTATGTGTGTTCTTTATTATGTATAAATATTCACTATGTTTTATATTTTGATTTTAGGATACCATGTGGAATTCAAAGAAAGGAACAGTTTATTATGGAAGAGAGCCAGCAAGACACCTCTAAGGGTGAAGGAGTGTAGAGTGACTGGTTTAGTTGAGGGTCTCGAGTATGAATTCAGAGTTATGGCTATGAACATGGCTGGGCTAGGAAAACCAAGCAAACCAACCGAAGCCGTTGTTGCCCTTGATCCAATTGGTATTTTTTTTTCTCCTTTTTTTCAAATGTAATAACACATAATTATTTAATTATACATCTAATGACCTTTCAATGTTTTTTAGATCCTCCTGGCAAACCTGATGTAATAAGCATTACAAGGAATAGTGTGACACTCATTTGGACTGCGCCTAAATACGATGGAGGTCACAGACTGACTGGCTATGTCGTTGAAAAATTAGAGCATCCAGGAAAGGTCTGGACAAAGGCTAACCATGTCAATATCCAGAGTTGTGCTTTCACTGTCACAGATTTGCAAGAAGGCTGCATGTATGATTTTAGAATCAGGGCAAAGAATGCAGCTGGTGCCGTTAGTGCTCCCTCAGAGCAAACCGACACGCTTGTCTGCAAAGATGAATATGGTAGGTTTTAACTGATTTTGATTTATAGAATTTATACATGATTAATAAAAAACAAAAACCTATACTAGCATCTTACCTTTTTACAGAGCCACCAACTATTACAATTGACCCTGAAATGAAGGACGGTGTCACTGTCAAGGCTGGAGAAACAATTGTGATTTCTGCATCAAGTATCCTTGGCAAACCGCCACCTACAGCGGTGTGGTCGAAGGACGGAAGAGAATTCAAGCAATCAGATGTTGTCCAAGTAACCAGCACTCCCACATCTTCAACTTTGTCAATTAAATATGCCAGCATAAAGAACACTGGGGAGTATACAATTACAGCCAGCAACCCATTTGGCATAAAGGAAGAAAAAGTAAAAGTAAAAGTCTTAGATGTCCCTGGTCCACCTGGTCCTATTGAGGCCAGCAGTGTTTCTGCTGAAAAATGCACACTGACATGGTTACCACCAGAAGAGGACGGAGGCAGTGCTATTAAATCATATACCCTTGAAAAGAGAGAAACTAGCCGCCTACTTTGGACAAATCTTGCTGAAAATATAATGGATTGCCGCTTTGTGGCCTGCAAGTTGATTAAAGGGAATGAATATATCTTCCGTGTTTCAGCAGTCAATCAGTATGGCACAGGTGATGCTACCCAGTCTGGTCCAGTCAAAATGGTTGACAGCTATGGTAAGTTTGTTTTTATATATGCCTGGATTTATTTCATTTTCATGCCTATAATATAACATATATGATGTTATTTTTGTCAGGACCCCCTGGACCACCATCAAAACCAGAAATTGATAATGTCAGCAGAACTGCTGTAACTATTTCCTGGAAAAGACCAGTGGTGGATGGTGGAAGTGATATTAAAGGGTATAGTGTTGAGAGAAAGGAGAGGAGAGGTATGACATGGGTTAGAGCTTCAAAGAAGTCCATCTCTGATCTACGTTGCAAAGTATCAGGCCTTCTGGAAGGAGTTGAGTATGAGTTCCGTGTAACTGCTGAGAACAAAGCTGGGTTTGGAAAACCCAGTGAGCCATCCCAACCAGTGCTGACAAAGGACATTACATGTAAGTATATAATTTATATAATTTTTAATAAATGTCCTGTAGTTTCAAATATGTATCATGATTTAATGTACATTTCTCATATTCAGATCCACCTGGACCTCCATCCAACCCAAGAATAACTGACACCACCAAAACAACAGCAACATTTAACTGGGGAAGACCTTTTTATGATGGTGGCCTTGATGTAACAGGATACATTGTTGAGCACAAAAAGGAAGGAGAAGATGACTGGATTCAGGACACAACTACTCCCTTAAGAATCACTGAGTTTGTTGTTGCAAACCTACAACCAGGAGGCAAATATAATTTCAGAGTCAGTGCAATTAATTCAGAAGGATGTGGAGAACCTGCTGAAGTAGAGAACATTGTAGAACTTGTTGACCGTGAAGAGATTCCTGACTTTGAACTTGATGCAGAACTAAGAAGGACACTTGTTGTTCGAGCAGGCGCCTCCATTCGCATATTTGTACCAATTAAGGGTCGTCCAACTCCTGAAGTAACATGGATAAAAGATAATGTAGCACTTAAGAGTAGAGCACACATTGATACTACAGAATCATACACTTTAGTGGTCATACCCGAGTGTACAAGATATGATGCTGGAAAATACATTTTGACTTTAGAAAATATTGCTGGAAAGAAGACAGGATTTGTCAATGTCCGGGTTGTGGACACACCTGGGCCTCCAGTTAATTTGAAACCAAGGGAAATCACCAAAAACAGCATCACACTTCAATGGGAAATTCCAATTATTGATGGTGGATCAAAGATCATAAATTACATAATTGAGAAACGTGATGCAACTAGAAAGGCCTTCACAACAGTCACTACAAATTGGAAGAAATGTTCATACAAGGTTCAAGATTTGGAAGAAGGAGCTGAATATTTCTTCAGAGTTTCAGCTGAAAATGAACAAGGTATTGGGGAGGCAGCAGAGACACCTGAACCCATCAGAGCTTCTCAGGCTCCGTCTTCACCAGACAATTTAGTAGTAACAGATGTGACAAGGGATACAGCAACTCTTGCATGGACAAAACCAACTTTTGATGGTGGTAGCAGAATTACTGGCTATGTTATTGAGGCTCAGAAGAAGGGTTCTGATCAGTGGTTACATGTCACAACAATAAAGGCTTTGGACTATACTGTAACAGACTTAACAGAAAATGCAGAATACATATTCCGTATCTTTGCTGTGAACAGCTCAGGAAGAAGTGACCCCCGTGAAAGCCGGCCAGTTGAAATCAAGGAGCAGACTACTGCACCAGGATTTGACCTCAGATCTGTCTATCAGAAGTTGGTAGTAGCCAAAGCAGGTGATAACGTAAAGGTTGAAATCCCTGTTTTTGGTCGTCCAAGGCCATCTGTTGTTTGGAAAAAAGAAGATCATGATCTTAGACAGACGCAAAGGATTAATATTGACAACACAGCAACCTCAACAATTCTTAATATACGAGAGATCAAGAGAAAAGACGCAGGACAATATTCCATGACAGGAAAGAATACACTGGGAACAGTGACAGAAACAATTACTGTACAAGTACATGATATCCCAGGACCTCCAACTGGACCATTAAAAGTGGATGAAGTGTCCTGTGACTATGTAATTATATCATGGGATGCCCCACAAATTGATGGAGGGGTTCCTATTAACAATTATATAGTTGAGATGAGAGAAACAACTGGCACATCTTGGGTTGAGTTAGCAGCTACCGTCATTCGCACAACATTCAAGGCTGCTCGTTTAACAACAGGAACCGAGTATCAGTTCCGTGTAAAAGCTCAGAACAGATATGGTGTTGGTCCTTACATAACATCAGAACCTGTAGTTGCTGCTTACCCATTTGAAGTACCAAGCCAGCCAGGTATTCCACAGATCATTGCCTTCACAAAAGATTCTATTACAATCAGTTGGAATGAACCTTCCTCGGACGGGGGAAGCCCAATTTTGGGATATCATATTGAGAGGAAAGAGAAAAACAGCATCCTCTGGCAGCGTGTCAGCAAAGCCCTTGTAGTTGGGAACATCTTTAAGTCCTCTGGTCTAATGGACAGTATTGCGTATGAATTCCGTGTTATTGCTGAAAACATGGCTGGCCTTAGCAAACCAAGCAAGGCTTCTGACATGATTTTCGCACTTGATCCAGTGGACCCTCCAGGTCAACCAATGGCACTAAATATAACTAGACATGAGGTTACCATTCAATGGACAAAGCCACAGAATGATGGCGGTTTCCCAATCACTGGGTACACTGTAGAAAAGAAAGAATTACCAAATGGTCGCTGGCTCAAAGCAAACTTTAGCAATATCCTTGGGACAAGCTTCACTGTAAGTGGACTGACAGAAAACTCTTCATATGAATTCCGTGTCCTTGCAAGAAATTCAGCTGGATCAGTCAGCAACCCCTCCAAATCCTCAGAAGTCATAACCTGTAGAGATGATATTGAGGAGCCAAAGCTTGATGTTGATGCAAGCTTTAGCAGTGTTGTGGTAGTTAAGGCAGGCGATGTCTTCAAGCTAGATGCAAGTGTTGTTGGCAGACCAATACCATCTTTGGTATGGACAAAAGATGGGAAAGAACTTGAAGACACTGCAAAACTAGAGATCAAGACAGCAGATTTCTATACATGTTTAATCAACAAAGATTCATCACGACGAGATGGTGGTGCATTCACTCTAACTGCCAGCAACCCTGGTGGATTTGCCAAGTTTGTTTTTAATGTTAAGGTTCTCGACAGGCCTGGGCCTCCTGAAGGACCACTTCATGTTACAGACATGACAATAGAAAAGTGTATTCTGTCTTGGCTACCACCACTTGAAGATGGAGGAGCAAAGATCGACTATTACATAATTCAGAAACGTGAAACAAGCAGACTTGCATGGACAAATGTAGCCACCGATTTGCAAGTAAACCGTTATAAAGTTACCAAATTGCTAAAAGGTAATGAATATGTCTTTAGGGTTATGGCTGTGAATAAATATGGAGTTGGTGAGCCACTTGAATCAGAACCTGCCGTTGCCACCAACCCATATGTGCCTTCCGATCCACCACAAGCTCCTGAGGTAACAACAATTACAAAGGACTCTATGGTGGTTTGCTGGGGACATCCTGAAAACAATGGAGGAAGTGAAATTAATACTTACATAATTGAAAGAAGGGATAAAACCGGCCTCAGATGGGTCAAATGCAATAAGAGGTCAGTAACTGATTTGCGCTTTAAAGTATCTGGACTTACACCAGGGCATGAATATGAATTCAGGATCCTTGCTGAAAATGCTGCCGGTTTAAGTGCTCCAAGCCCTTCAAGTCCATTTTATAAAGCATGTGACACAATATTCAAGCCTGGCCCCCCAGGGAATCCAAGAATTTTGGATACAACAAAGTCATCCATTACTGTTGCTTGGAACAAACCAGTTTATGACGGTGGTTCAGACATTACAGGATATATTGTAGAAACTTGCCTACCAGAAGAAGATGAATGGACAGTTGTCACTCCAAAGGTGGGTCTTGTAGGAACATCATTTACTGTAATTAATTTAATAGAAAACCAAGAATATAAGATTAATATTTCTGCCCTGAACTGTGAGGGAGTTGGAGAACCTGCATCAGTACCTGGTTCACCAAAAGCAGAGGACAGATATATTCCACCTGAAATTGAACTTGATTCCGATCTTCGAAAAGTGGTGAACATTAGAGCTTGCTGCACACTGAGACTGTTTGTACCAATTAAAGGAAGACCTGCACCAGAAGCTAGATGGTCAAGGGAGAATGGTGAACCTCTTGATAAAGCATCTATTGAGACCACAACGTCATTCACATCACTTGTTATTGAAAATGTTAACAGGTTTGACAGTGGAAAATATTTGCTAACAGTGGAAAACAGCTCCGGGAGTAAAACAGCATTTGTGAATGTCAGGGTGCTTGACACTCCAGGGGCACCTCAAAATCTTGCAATTAAGGAAATCACAAAAGATTCTGTCTCACTGATCTGGGATCCTCCAATTATTGATGGTGGATCAAGAGTCAGGCATTACCTTGTAGAAAAACGTGAATCCACAAGAAAAGCATATTCAGTTGTTAATGCTTCCTGCCCCAAAACAAGCTTGAGAATTGGTGATCTGAAGGAGGGAAGTTTGTATTTCTTCAGAGTCCTGGCTGAAAACGAATATGGTGTTGGCCTTCCAGTGGAAACTAATGAAGCAGTCAAAATTTCTGAAAAACCTTTACCTCCTGGCAAGGTGACTCTTAAAGAGGTAACAGGCAGCAGTGTCGCTCTGTCCTGGGAGAAGCCAGATCATGATGGAGGAAGTAGGATCACAGGATATATTGTGGAAATGCAGGGAAAGGGCAGTGACAAATGGACTCAGGTCATGACTGTTAAGGTAGCTGAGGCAGTTATTGTTGGTCTGACTCAAGGTGAAGAGTATTCATTCCGTATTTCGGCCACAAATGAAAAAGGAACAAGTGATCCCCGTCTACTTGGTGGGCCTGTTGTGGCAAAGGATCTTGTCATTACACCTGCTTTCAAGCTTTTATTTACTACATTCAGTGTGCTGGCAGGTGATGACCTCAAGATAGATGTACCTTATGTTGCTCAGCCCAAGGCAGCAGTTAGCTGGTTTAAAGATGGCACTGTTCTCAAAGAGACAACACGTGTAAACACTGAAGTTACTGACAGTCATTTGTACCTTGTAATCAAGGAAGCAACACGTGATGATGTGGGTAACTACACTATCAAGATTACAAACTCGGCTGGAGAAGCTACAGCTGACATTACTTGTGTTGTGCTTGATAAACCTGGTCCTCCAACTGGACCTATCCAAATAGATGAGGTAACTGCAGACACTATGACACTGTCCTGGCAACCACCAGAGTATGAAGGTGGTTGTGCAATTAATAATTACATTGTGGAAAAGAGAGACACGTCCACTACAAACTGGCAGATTGTATCAGCTACAGTTGCAAGAACAACAACCAAAGCTGCAAGACTGAAAACTGGCTGTGAGTATCAATTCAGGATTGCTGCTGAAAACAGGTATGGTAAGAGCTCATTTCTACTATCTGAGGCTGTAATTGCACAATATCCATTTGAAGTGCCAAGTGCACCAGGAACTCCCACTATTCAATCAGCTACCAAAGAAACTATGATAGTTGTTTGGAACAAACCTAGCAGTGATGGTGGAAGCAAGATTATTGGCTATCATCTCGAGAGTAAAGAAAAAAATAGCCTCATGTGGGTGAAACAAAATAAAACCATCATTCCAGACACAAGATTCAAGGTTGGTAGTCTTGAGGAAGGCATTGAATATGAGTTCAGAGTATATGCTGAGAATATTGTTGGACTGAGCAAAGTCAGCAAAGTATCAGGAATTCAGGTAGCAAGAGATCCCTGTGACCCCCCAGGCAAACCAGAAGCAGTAATTGTCACTAGAAGTGCAGTGACTTTACGATGGAAAGCACCAGAGTTTGATGGTGGCACCCGGATAACTGGCTATGTAGTTGAGAAGAAAGAATTGCCTAATTGTCGCTGGATGAAGGCTAGTTTCACTAATATCATAGACACTGAATTTGTCGTCAGTGGTTTGGTGGAAGAACAACAATATGAATTCCGTGTCATTGCAAAAAATGCAGCCGGTGTACATAGTGTACCATCTGATAGTACTGGTGCAATAACTGCAAAGGATGAAGTAGAGCCACCTATAATTGATTTGGACGCTAAATATTCTCAAACTATTGTTGTTAGTGCTGGAGAATCATTTAAGATCGATGCCAAAATATTTGGCAAGCCTATACCATCAGTCCACTGGATTAAAAAGGGTGAGGAACTTGCTAATACTGCTAGACTTGAGATCAAAAACACAGACTTCACAGCCTCCTTAAGTGTAAAAGAAGCTATTCGTGTTGATGGAGGCCAATACACGCTGTTATTAAAGAATGTTGGTGGTGAGAAATATGTAAACATCAACATCAAAGTTCTAGACAGGCCTGGGCCACCAGATGGGCCTATTTCTATATATGGGGTTACAAGTGAAAAATGCTGCATAGCATGGAAAACACCTGTAGATGATGGAGGCGCTGAAGTATCTCATTATATTATTGAAAGGAGGGAGACTAGTCGATTAGTTTGGACTGTTGTGGAATCCAAGGTGCAAACCCTAAATCTGAAGATTACCAAACTACTTCCTGGAAATGAGTACATTTTCAGAGTGATCCCTGTCAACAAATATGGAATTGGGGAACCTCTGGAATCAGATCCAGTCATTGCCAGAAATGCATTTGTCACACCTGATCCACCAAGTGGGGTGGAGATATCCAACATAACAAAGGACTCCATGGTTGTCACTTGGGAAAGACCTAGTAATGATGGAGGTAATGCAATTACAGGATATGTAGTTGAAAAGAGGGACAAAGACGGTGTCAGATGGACAAGGTGCAATAAGCGTTTAGTTAGTGAACTTCGCTTTAGAGTGACAGGTCTTCTTGAAAACCACAGTTATGAATTCCGTGTCTCTGCTGAGAATGCAGCTGGAATTGGTAAACCGAGTGTCCCTACTATATACTTCAAGGCTTTGGATCCGGTCTTCAGGCCAGGTCCCCCGAACAATCCTCGGGTTATTGACATCTCTAGGTCATCTGTTATATTACATTGGAGCAAACCTATTTATGATGGAGGCTGTGAAATTCAAGGTTATATTGTTGAAGTCTGCGAAGGCATATCTGATGAGTGGACAATATGCACGCCTCCCACAGGCATCGCAGAAACAAGATTTGAAGTTCAAAAACTGCTGGAAAAACATGAATACAAATTCAGAATATGTGCAATAAATAAGGTTGGAGTTGGAGAACATGCAGATGTCAAAGATGCCATTTTAACAGAGGACAAACTGGAGGCACCAGATATTGATCTTGATGCTGACCTAAGAAAAATGATCACTGTAAGAGCTGGGGGTGCCCTTAGACTGTTTGTTCCAATCAGAGGCTGGCCAGCTCCTGAGGTCAAATGGGGAAAAGCTGAAGGGGAAATTAATGAAACAGCACAGATTGATATCACAAGCAGTTATACCTCCCTTGTAATTGAAAACATAAATAGATTTGACAGTGGAAAATACACTCTGACTTTGGAAAATGCAAGTGGAACAAAATCTGCATTCATTAGTGTCAGAGTACTAGACACCCCTGATGCACCTGCAAACTTCCATGTGAAAGAAATAACAAAGAATTCAGTTACCCTCACATGGGAACCACCTTTGCTGGATGGTGGAGCCAAAATAAAAAATTATATTGTTGAAAAGCGTGAGAGTACAAGAAAAGCATACTCTACTGTTGCTTCCTGCAACAAGATGACATATAAAATCGAGCAGCTCCAAGAAGGCAGCAACTACTTCTTCAGAGTTCTTGCTGAAAATGAACATGGAATTGGATTACCTGCTGAAACATTAGAACCACTTAAAATTTCAGAAGTGCCACAACCTCCTGGAAAAATATCTGTAGTAGATGTTACACGAAAGAGTATCTCGCTGTCATGGGAAAAACCAGAACATGATGGGGGTAGTAGGATCATTTGCTATGAAGTTGAGATGCAAGCAAAAGACAGTGAAAAGTGGTCTCTTTGTGCACAGGTTAAATCACTTGACACAGTTATTACCAATTTAGTCCAGGGCTCAGAGTACAATTTTAGGGTAATTGCAGTTAATGACAAAGGAAAGAGTGATGCTAGACATCTAGCGCACCCTGTTCTTGCAAAAGATCTTGTAGTTGAACCATCTGTAAGAACGAAACTTAGCACGTACAGTGTACAAGTTGGCCATGACTTGAAAATTGAAGCACGTATCGCTGGTCATCCAAAGCCAACCATTACATGGACTAAAGATGGTACAGAGCTGAAACAGACCACAAGAGTTAATGTTGCAGACACTGCCCACCATACAACATTATCGATTAAAGATGCAACAAGAGATGATGGTGGTATGTACAGCATTACTGTCACTAATGTGCTAGGACAAAAGGAGGCTACTATTGAAATCATTATACTTGACAAACCTGGTCCACCAACAGGGCCAGTAAGGATAGATGAAATAAGTGCAGAAAGTATTACACTGTCATGGGATCCTCCAACATACACAGGAGGATGCCAAATTTCAAATTACATTGTACAGAAGAGAGATACTACCACAACAAACTGGGCAGTTGTTTCAGCTACAGTAGCAAGAACTACACTCAAAGTTGGAAATCTGAAAACTGGTGCTGAGTACCAGTTTAGAATCTTTGCAGAAAATAGATATGGGAAAAGCTATGCTATTGATTCAGAGCCAGTTGTTGCTCAGTATCCTTTCAAAGAGCCAGGACCCCCTGGAACACCATATGTGTCTGCCTTTACAAAAGAATCTATGCTAGTTGAGTGGCACAAACCTGTTTCAGATGGTGGCAGTGCCATTCTTGGATATCATCTTGAAAGAAAAGAAAAGAATAGTATTCTCTGGACAAAAATAAATAAACTGCTCATTCAAGACACCAGATTTAAAACATCTCCTTTGGAGGAAGGCATAGAATATGAGTTTAGAGTTTCTGCTGAAAATATTGTTGGAATTGGTAAATATAGCAAAGTTTCTGAAGGTTGTGTGGCCCGTGATCCATGTGATCCTCCTGGCACACCTGTGCCAGTAATTGTGACAAGACACTCAGTGATGCTAAGATGGACACAACCAGAATATGATGGAGGCAGTATGGTCACTGGATATGTTGTTGAGAAACGAGACCTCCCAGATGGCCGATGGATGAAAGCAAGCTTTACAAACATCCTTGAAACGGAATTTGTAGTCACAGGTCTGACAGAGGACTCAAAATATGACTTCAGGGTCATTGCTAGAAATGGTGCTGGATCAGTCAGCAAGCCCTCTGCATGCACAGGCCCAATCACAGCTAAAGATGAGGTTGAGCCACCAAACTATGAGATTGACTCACAATACAGCCAAATGATGACTGTAAATGCTGGAGATACATTTGTTCTGCAAGCATCTGTATTTGGAAAGCCAGTTCCCACAATGCAGTGGTTCAAAGGTGATGTGGAGATCGAAAATTTGGCAAGAGCTGAGACCAAGAACACAGACTTCAAAGCAGTTCTTGTTGTCAAAGATGCTATTAGAGTCGATGGAGGACAGTACACTTTGCAGCTTACCAATGTTGGGGGAACTAAATCTGTGCCCTTTAATGTAAGAGTGCTTGATAGACCTGGGCCACCAGCAGGACCTTTGAGAGTTTCAAATGTAACAAGTGAGAAATGCTCTTTGTCATGGCTTCCTCCTATGCACGATGGTGGTAGCAGTATTTCTCATTACATAATTGAAAAAAGAGAAACTAGCCGTCTTACTTGGACTGTAGTGTCAAGTGACTGTGGAGCAACCATGTTCAAGGTCACCAAGCTTCTAAAAGGAAATGAATACATCTTCCGTGTCATGGCTGTTAACAAATATGGTGTTGGTGAACCTTTAGAATCTCTACCAGTAATAATGAGAAATCCATTTGTTCCTCCTGGACCACCAAGAGAACTAGAAATAACAAATATCTCAAGAGATTCTATGACTGTGTGCTGGACCCGCCCAGAAACTGATGGTGGAAGTGAGATTGTTGGCTACATTGTTGAAAAGAGAGACAGAGCTGGAGTCAGATGGACAAAATGTAACAAACGTAGAATTACAGACCTTCGCTTTAGAGTTACAGGACTTACAGAAGACCATGAATATGAATTCAGGTTATCTGCAGAAAATGCTGCAGGAGTTGGTCAACTGAGTCCACCAACATTGTATTACAAAGCATGTGACCCAACATTTAAACCTGCTCCACCAACTAATGCACACCTTTCTGACACCACAAAAGACTCTGTGACTATTGAATGGAATAGACCAATCTATGATGGTGGTTTAGATATCCAGGGCTACATTGTAGAGATCTGCAAAGCTGATGAAGAGGAATGGCTAACATGTACTCCACCTACTGGGTTTAATGATACTAAATTCACAGTCACCAAACTCATAGAACATCAGGAATACAAGGTTCGAGTATGTGCTCTTAATAAACTAGGTGTTGGTGAGCCAGTCACAATTCCTGGTACAGTAAAACCTGTTGATAAATTGGAACCTCCTGAAATTGAACTTGATTCTGAGTTAAGAAAGGGCATTGTTGTCCGTGCTGGAGGAAGCATGAGAATTAACATTCCCTTCAAAGGCCGTCCAATTCCAGAGATAAACTGGACTAAGGATGATGGTGATCTACCAAGTAAAGCTCAGATTGAAAAGGGTATAGATTACACTCAGCTCTCAATCGATATATGTGATAGAAATGATGCAGGAAAATATATTCTTACGCTAGAGAGCAGCAGTGGTATCAAGTCAGCTTTTGTTTCAGTAAAAGTACTGGATACACCAGGTGCTCCACTCAACCTAACTGTTAAAGATATTACAAGAAATTATGTAACTCTTGTTTGGGAGCCTCCACTTATTGATGGTGGGGCAAAGATAAAGAATTATATTGTGGACAAACGTGAATCAACAAGACCTGCCTTCTCAAATATTACAACTAAATGCACCAAGACTAGCTTACGTGTTGGTGATCTAAATGAAGGTGGCATTTATTACTTCAGAGTCATGGCTGAGAACGAGTTTGGAGTTGGTCTACCTGTAGAAACAGAAGAATCCGTAAAGATAGCAGATCCCCCTCTACCTGTGGGAAAGGTCACATTGACTGGTGTGACTAAAACTTCTGCAACACTGTCATGGGAAAAACCAGACCATGATGGTGGTAGTAGGATTTTAGGATACTATATTGAAATGCAGCCAAAGGGATCAGTAGACTGGGTAGTAGCAACTACTACCAAAACCTGTGAGGGAACAGTCACAGGGCTGAGTGCTGGCCGAGAATACCTCTTCAGAGTGTTGGCCTACAATGATAAAGGACAGAGCGATCCAAGGCCACTAGCAGCACCGGTCATAGCTAATGATATAACAATTGAACCAGCCCTCAAACTGAGATTCAACACATACAGTGTACAATATGGTGGAGAACTGAAAGTAGAAATTCCTGTAAAAGGTTGCCCAGTGCCAAAGATCACATGGACTAAAGATGGCCACTCATTAAAAGAGACAACTAGACTAAACGTCTCCAGCACAGCATCATCAACAGTTCTTAGCATCAAAGATGCCAATAGAGAGGATTCTGGAAAATATATAGTAACAGCTACAAACAGTATAGGATCAGTCTCAGAGGAAATCGGCATAATCATCTTAGACAAGCCTGGTCCACCTGTTGGCCCAGTTAAAATTGATGAAATTAGTGCCAACTATGTAATAATTTCATGGGAACCACCCGTGTACACAGGTGGCTGTCAGATAAACAATTACATTGTGGAGAAACGAGACACAACTACCACAGCATGGAATACTGTATCAGCAACCATTGCACGTACAACAATCAAAATCTCTAAATTGAAAACTGGCTCAGAATATCAGTTTAGAGTGTTTGCTGAAAACAGATATGGTAAAAGTTCACCTATAGACTCACTACCTGTTGTTGTTAGCTATCCTTTCAGTGAACCCGCAGCTCCTGGTACACCATTTGTATCCTCAGTGACTAAAGATCACATGACAGTTGAATGGAAGCCACCGAGTAATAATGGAGGTAGCCCTATTCTTGGGTATCATGTTGAGCGCAAAGAAAAGAACAGCATTCTCTGGACAAAACTTAACAAGCTTATTGTTACTGATACTAGATTTAAAACAAATAGTATTGAGGAGGGCATTGAGTATGAATATAGAGTATTTGCTGAGAATATTGCTGGAATAAGTCCATCTAGCAAAACGTCTGAAAGTGTTGTGGCACGTGATCCATGTGATCCACCTGGAACCCCAGAGGCTATTGTTATCACTAGAAACCTTGTCACAATTCAGTGGACAAAGCCCCAATACGATGGAGGAAGTGTAGTCACAGGTTACATCGTTGAAAGGAAGAAGCTACCTGATGGTCGCTGGATGAAGGCTAGCTTTACAAATATAACTGACACTCAATTTACAATCACAGAATTAACAGAAGGAGACCGTTACGAATTCAGAGTAATTGCAAGAAATTCAGCTGGTATTGTAAGTGATCCTTCTGAAAGCACTGGACCAATTACTGCACAGGATGAGATTGAAGCACCTTCCGTTTCCATGGACTCAAAATTCAAAGATGTCATTATCGTGAATGCTGGTGAGACATTTACTATTAATGCTGATATTGCAGGCAAACCACTCCCAGACATAAGGTGGATAAAAGATGGAAAAGAAATTGACAGTGCTACTCCAAGGATGGAAATTAAATCAACTATTACACATACTGTTTTAACTGTTAAAGATTGCATAAGAGTAGATGGTGGACATTTTGTTCTAAGCCTCAGCAATGTGGGCGGAACAAAACAAGTCCCTGTAAATGTCAAGGTTCTGGATAGACCTGGACCACCAGATGGGCCCCTGAAAGTTACCGGTGTTAGAGCAGAGAAATGTTATCTACACTGGAACCATCCAACACATGATGGTGGAGCTGGTGTTTCACATTATATTATTGAAAAGAGGGAAACAAGCAGACTGTCTTGGACTGTGGTAGAACCTAAAATACAAGCTATCAGTTATAAGGTCACCAAACTCTTGCCAGGTAATGAGTACATTTTTAGAGTCATGGCAGTAAACAAGTACGGTATCGGCGAACCACTTGAATCTGAACCAGTTATTGCAAGAAATCCTTTTAAGACTCCTGGACCACCTTCAACTCCAGAAGCAAGTGCAATCACTAAAGACTCAGTGGTCCTCACATGGGACCGTCCAGAGGATGATGGTGGTTCACAGATAGAGGGTTATATCTTGGAAAAGCGTGATAAAGAAGGTGTCAGGTGGACCAAGTGCAACAAGAAAAGACTAAGTGATCTGCGTTTCAGAGCCACTGGATTAACAGAAGGTCACTCTTATGAATTCAGAGTGTCTGCTGAAAATGCTGCAGGTTTTGGCACACCAAGTGAACCATCTGTTTATTACAAAGCCTGTGATGCTACCTATCCTCCTGGCCCACCAAACAACCCCAAAGTGACCGACCATTCAAGCTCAACTGTTTCTCTTGCATGGAGTAGGCCTATTTATGATGGTGGTGCACCAATCTCTGGATATCTTGTTGAGAAGAAAGAAACATTTGATGATGAATGGACACTATGCACACCCAACACTGGTGTACAAACAACTAAATTTACAGTGAAAAACCTTAAGGAAAATGCAGAATACAACTTCCGTATCTGTGCCATTAATATTGAAGGTGCTGGAGATCATGTTGATGTTGAAGGCAGTGTAACTGCGGCTGAGAAACTTGAAGCCCCAGAGATAGAGTTAGATGCTGATCTGAGGAAAATTGTGACTGTTCGTGCAAGCGCAACACTACGCTTGTTTGTTACCATTAGGGGATGGCCTGAACCAGAAGTTAAATGGACAAAGGCTGAGGGTACCCTAACAGAGCGTGCCCAAATTGAAGTCACAAGCTCTTACACAATGCTTGTTATTGACAATGTTGACAGATTTGACACTGGCAAATATGTTTTAATTCTTGAAAACAATAGTGGCACAAAATCCGCATTTGTAAATGTCAGAGTCCTGGACTCCCCAAGTGCTCCTGTGAACTTTATTGTTAAAGACATCAAAAGAGATTCAGTCCAGTTGCAGTGGGATCCTCCACATATTGATGGCGGTGCCAAGATAACCCATTACATTGTAGAGAAACGTGAATCTAAAAGAATGGCATTTACATCTGTAACAAATAACTGTGTCAGGAATTCATTCAGGGTTGATGATCTCCAAGAGGGAGGTGTATATTACTTCCGTGTACTTGCAGTGAATGAACTTGGTGTTGGCTTGCCAGCAACTACTACAGAGCCAGTCAAAGTCTCTCAAGCACCTTTACCACCAGGTAAGGTTACCCTTGTTGATGTAACACGGCACAGTGTAAGTCTTTCTTGGGAGAAGCCAGACCATGATGGTGGAAGCAAAATAACAGGTTATGTAGTAGAGATGTTAACTAAAGGATCAGATAAATGGACTGTATGTACAACAGCAAGAATGCCAGAAGCTATCATTGAAGGACTTACAACAGAGGAGGAATATTCATTCAGAATTTCTGCCATGAATGATAAAGGAAAGAGTGATCCTAAGCCACTGGGAGCACCTGTAGTTGCCAAGGATATCACTTCTGAGCCCATTATTGACTTGCTATTTAACACATACAGTGTTAAATCTGGAGAAGATCTCAAAATTGATGTCCCATTTAGAGGTAGACCTCACCCAGAAGTGGCATGGAAGAAAGATGGCCACACCCTGAAGCAAACAACTAGAGTTAATTTTCTTATATCCAAAACATCTTCAAAGATTGCTATAAAAGATGCAACAAGGGAAGACGCTGGAAAATATGAAATTACACTGACAAATACAGTTGGTGTAAAATCAGCTGAAATAACAGTTATCATTCTGGACAAACCAGGCCCACCAGTTGCAGTTAGAGTAGAAGATGTAAGTGCAGATTACATTTCATTATCATGGGATCCTCCAGTTTATGATGGTGGGTGTCAAATCAATAATTATGTTGTTGAGAAGAGAGATACAACCACTACAACATGGCAAATTGTTTCAGCTACAGTGGCAAGGACATCAATTAAAGTATCCAATTTGATACAGGGAACTGAATATCAATTCCGTATTGCTGCTGAAAATCGTTATGGCAAGAGCCATGCTGTGGATTCTGCCCTAACTGTTGCACAATATTCCTTTACACCACCTGGCCCTCCAAATGATCTTCAAGTTGTTCATGCTACAAAGTCAGGCATGTTAGTTACTTGGAAAAAGCCAGCCAGTGATGGTGGAAGTCCAGTCATCGGTTATCACTTAGAATGCAAGGGTCAAAGCAGCCTTCTGTGGACTAAAATCACTAGGGGTCTTGTTTCTGACACACAGTTTAAAGTAACTGGTCTTGAAGAGAGTCTTTTCTATCAGTACAGAGTATATGCAGAGAATATTGCAGGAATTGGACCTTGCACAAAAGCCTGTGAACCTGTTGCTGCAAGAGATCCATGTGATCCTCCAGGTCAGCCAGTTGTTACTAACATAACAAGGACTTCTGTTTCTCTCTCTTGGGCAAAACCTGAAAATGATGGTGGTGCCAAGGTGACTGGTTACATTGTAGAGCGAAGAGAACTGCCAGAGGGTCGTTGGTTGAAATGCAATTTCACCAATCTCCAAGAAACCTTTTTTGATGTGGCCGGCCTTATTGAAGATCAAAGATATGATTTCCATGTAATTGCAAAGAATGCAGCTGGTTTACTTAGTCAGCCATCAGAATGCACAGGACCTGTAACAGTAAAAGATGATGTTGATCCACCACGTATTACGATTGAAGAAAAACTCAGACAACTAGTTGTGGTTAACGCAGGAGATGTACTAAGAATCGATGCTGAAATTTCTGGCCGCCCAGCTCCTGTGATTTCATGGGCAAAGGATGGAAAAGAAATAGATTCTAAAGCAAGAGTTGAAATTTCTTCAACATTCTCAACCTCAACACTAGTTGTTAAAGATACCATTAGAAGAGACTCTGGACAGTATGTCCTTACATTACAGAATGTTGCTGGTACCAGATCTTTAGCAGTAAACTGTAAAGTCCTTGATAGACCTGGCCCATCATCTGGTCCACTGGAAGTAACTGGTCTTACAGCAGAAAAATGCACATTAACTTGGGGACCACCGCAAGAAAATGGTGGTGCTGAAATTCAACACTACATTGTTGAGAAGCGAGAAACAAGTCGCCTTGCCTGGACATTGATCTATGCAGACATGAAGGCCACAACATGCAGAGTTCCAAAGCTTCTTAAGGGCAATGAATACATTTTCAGAGTTCGTGGAGTAAATAAATATGGAACTGGGGAATCTCTGGAAAGTGACCCTGTTAAGGCCCTAGATCCATTTACAGTGCCTGCTGCACCAACAGATGTTGAAGTCACAAGTGTTACAAGTACATCTATGACAATCTGTTGGGAGAGGCCTGTTTCTGATGGTGGCAGTAGCATTGGTGGCTATGTAATAGAAAAACGTGAAAAATCAGGTCTACGTTGGGTTCGGGTCAACAAAAAGCCTGTTTACGACTTAAGGGTCAAGGCCTCCAATCTACGTGAAGGATGTGAATATGAATACCGTGTATATGCAGAAAATACTGCAGGTTTGAGTGCACCAAGCATTCCTTGCCCACTGACGAAAGCAGAGGATCCATTATTCTTGCCATCTCCACCAGTAAAACCAAAGATAATTGATTCTACCAAGTCCACAATAACACTCTCTTGGAACAAGCCACTGTTTGATGGTGGTTCTCCAGTCACTGGCTACACAGTTGAATATAGGAGAACCAATGATGAGGACTGGATTGTTGGGGTGCAGAACACTAAAAACACTGAGTTTACAGTTGTTGGGCTGACACCTGGAGCAGAATATGTCTTTGTGGTCAGGTCCATTAATAACATTGGTCAAAGTGAGCCTAGTCCTGAGACTGATCCACATATAGTGAAGGACAGAGAGGATGAGCCCGTTTTCCTTATCAGTAATGAAATGCGAAAAACACTAATTGTAAAAGATGGCGGCTCCTTCACTCTAACAGTCCCTTTTAAGGGGAAGCCTGTGCCAAATGTAATGTGGAACAAACCTGATGTTGATCTTAGAGTTCGGGCAACAATTGATACCACAGATACTTTCACATCTGTCACAGTTGAGCAAGCTACAAGAAATGACTCAGGCAAGTACACTGTGACTCTACAAAATGTTGCTGGAACAGCCACACTAACACTGAATGTAAAAGTGCTTGATTCACCTGGACCACCTGCCAGTCTTTTAGTTAAAGAAGTGACCAAAAACTCTGCAACAGTTACATGGGACACACCAGAAAATGAAGGTGGTGCTCCTGTCAAGAACTACCTTGTTGATGTGCGTGAGGCAAGCAAAAAAGGATGGACAAGGGTGACAGAATGTTGTTCCAGACTAACCTTTAAAGTAACTGATCTTCAAGAGGGAGGTGTGTACTATTTCAGAGTGACTGGTGAAAATGAATATGGAATTGGAGTACCTCTTGGAACTAAAGAGGGAACTAAGATTACAGGTACGTTATTATAATTACTCACTAAATGATGACTAGCTAAATAATTGGTTTGTGTTGGATTTTGGAGTATTTAAGGCTGATGTAACTAACTCTTGCACAAACATTTATTTCAGAAAAACCAAGTCCTCCAGCAAAACTTGGAGTAACTGATGTTACAAAAGATACAGTCTCATTAGCTTGGAATAAGCCTGAGCATGATGGTGGTAGTAGAATTACCAATTATCAGGTGGATGCTCTGGAGAAAGGTCAACAGAAATGGATAAAATGTGGTGTCACCAAATCGACTCAGTTTGTTGTTCATGGGTTAAGAGAGAATGGTGTATACTACTTTAGAGTCTGTGCTGAAAATCATGCTGGATTTAGTGATCCTAAAGACATGGTTCTGCCTGTTGTTGTTAAAGATCAACTAGGTAAGTAATTAAATCTGTTTGTACTTGATGTGTTGATGTAGCTTACATTTTGTATATAATTTCATTACTTATAATAAGTAACCTGATGTTTTTGCTCTCTTTTCGCTCAACAGAGGCACCGGAAATTAACATGAAGAACTTTCAACATAATACAGCATATGTAAAGGCAGGTTCAAATCTTAAAGTAGAGATTCCTCTTACTGGCAAACCTTTACCAAAAGTATCACTCTCAAAAGATGATCATGTCCTGAAATCAACCATGAGGTTCAATTCTGAAGTAACACCTGACTGCCTCATCATTACTCTGCGTGACAGTGTTGCTCATGATGCAGGCAGATATGACATTACAGCCTCAAACTCAAGTGGAACCACCAAGTCTTTTATCAATATTGTTGTCTTGGACAGACCAAGTCCCCCTGTTGGTCCAGTTGAAATGTGTGATATAACAGAGGACAGTGTAAGTCTGAAATGGCTTCCTCCTGCATATGATGGTGGCAGCCCAATCACCAACTATATCGTTCTAAAACGTGAAACAACAACAGCGAACTGGGTTGAAGTTTCATCTGCAGTCGCAAGATGCACGATTAAGATTCTGAAGCTAACTACTGGAGTTGAGTATCAATTCAGAATTAGGGCTGAAAATCGCTTTGGCATCGGTGATCACATTGATTCTCCAACTGTCACAGTCAATCTGCCATATAGTAAGTAACATACCTTTTGTGCTAGCATTATTTATTTTGATTTGTTTTAATGAGAGGAATGAATAACATTGCTTTTGCTTTGTTTCAGCCATTCCTGAGGCTCCTTCAACACCATGGGTATCTGCGGTCACTAGAGAAAGTATTACTGTGAACTGGAAAGAACCATCATCTGATGGAGGAAGTCATATATTTGGATACCACCTTCATGTGAAAGACAAAAACAGTATTTTGTGGAAGAAATTCAACAAAACTGTTATCCGTGCCACACATTTCAAAGTGACGAACATCAATCCAGGCCTTATATATGAGTTCAAGGTTGCAGCAGAAAATGCTGCTGGCATTGGTCCTGTCAGCAAAATCTCAGATGCCGTACTGGCAATTGATGCTTGTGGTAAGAATATTACAAAATTTTATTTATTATTGAGAGAAAATGTAGTCTGCCTATACATAATCATGATTTTATTATGGTATTGTTTTCCAGAATCACCAACTGATGTCCATGTCACTGATATAACTAAGAGTTCAATAAGCCTTGCATGGAGTAAACCTTCCTATGATGGTGGAAGCAAAATTACAGGATACATAATTGAGAAGAAAGATGGTCCAAAAGGCAAATGGTTCAAAGCTAATCTATCAAATATTTCTGACACTAAATTCACTGTATCAGGCCTCATGCAAAATGAATCCTATGAATTTAGAGTCTTAGCCAAGAATGCAGTTGGCTCTGTTAGTAACCCATCTGCTGCTGTTGGGCCAGTTACATGTGTGGATACCTTTGGTGCTCCTGAACTTGACCTTCCTCATGAATACCTGGATGTTGTAAAATACAGAGCAGGAGAAACTGTCCAACTTAGAGTTGGTATTGTTGCTAAACCTCAGCCAACAATTGAATGGTACAAAGATGGAAAGGAGCTGGAATCTGAAGCTCAGCTGATGATTTCAAACACCACTGATTCTGCCTGCATCTCAATAAAGGATGCTACACGCATAAACACTGGAACATACGAACTCAAGATCAAGAACTCTTTGGGTTCAGCATATGCTGCTATCAGAGTGCTTGTTCAAGGTATGCTAAAAATGATTGTGTATTGTCTAAGTGTTAAAAATATTATTTATATTTATGGCTTATTTTCAAATAATAATTATTTGTTTATTACTCTTAGATAAACCTGGCCCTCCTGCGGGAGAGATTCAGTTCAAGAAAATCACAGCAGATAGTATAACTATCATGTGGGATCCTCCAGCTGATGAGGGTGGTGCAATGGTTTCCCATTATATTGTTGAGAAACGTGAAACTAGCAGAATCATGTGGTCTATAATATCTGAGAAACTGGAGGACTGCATTGTCTCTGTTTCAAGGCTGATCAAAGGAAATGAGTACATCTTCCGTGTTCGTGGGGTGAACAAATATGGAGTTGGAGATCCTTTAGAATCTGAGCCTGTCATTGCACAGAACTCATTTGGTAAAGCAGTTTGCTCAATCCTTGTTTAACGTTGTTATAAATCTTTTGTCTCATGTTTAAAATAATCCCACTGTTGTTATTTTGTTTTATGCAGTACCACCTAGCAAACCCTCCAAACCTCAGGTGACCATGATTACCAAATCAACAATGACTGTGACATGGGAAAGACCAAGTCTAGATGGTGGCAGTGATATTGATGGATATTATCTGGAGAAGCGAGAAAAAAAGAGCCTACAGTGGTTCAAGGTCATCAAAGATCCAATTCGTGATACCAGGCAAAAAGTCAGTAATCTCACAGAGGGAAATGAGTACCAGTATCGTGCTTGTGCAATTAATAAAGCGGGTGCAGGTCAATACTCTGATGAATCCATCTTCTATAAAGCATATGATCCCATTGGTAAGATTATTTTTTTTACTAGTTTTATGTTATGATATTCTAAAATCTCATGTAAAAATGCCTATACAGTAAGTCCCTGACTTACGAACATTTGAGTTATGAATTTCCACAAATATGAATGGGCCAGAGATCTACATTCATAGATGTGAACAAATGGCGTCAAAGTATCTCACATGTATTGTACAAAAAATAGAAACTGCAGTACACCAGATAACAATGTTTACAATTATATACAATATGTTCAGTGTGTAAGTGAATGTATAATATGTCCAAAGTCCGGTATATTGTATGTGTTAGCGTTTTTTGGGTGCAGAAAAATGAGTCAGCCTCACCAGTTTCAATGAATCAGTCCGGAAGCACGATGATAGAAAATGGCTGTCCTGTAAAGCTGTCTTGTTGGTGAATAATCCTAATTTTGGAAAATCCTCAATGAGACAGAGTTCACAGTTCAATACAGCTGTGAGACAAATGGTGTCCGTTCAAGCACGCTGTAAACACCATGTAGTGTTATCCTCCCTCCAATGTCTTCTCGGGTTCCAGGTGCAGTCTAGCATGAATATATACAAACACGAATGTGTTTTTTTTTTTTTGTGCTTCACACTGTATATTCATATAAAAGGTGAATAGTCAAGTCAAGTCAAGTCAATTTTATTTATATAGCGCTTTTAACAATTGACATTGTCGCAAAGCAGCTTTACACAATAAAAAAGAAGTATGTATTTATAGAACTCACTCTGTCAAAAGTACGAACAAATCTCACTTACGACCGTGCTCCCGGAAGAGAACTTGTTCGTAATTCGGGGACTTACTGTATTCATGGCACATTATAATGTTTTTTTTTTTTTTTCAAGCAAAATATGTTCATTAGACAAATGGCTATACAGCATATTGCTTTACATTTTTCAGATCCACCAAGTGAGCCTACAAAACTTAAAGTTGTTGATTCAACCAAGACTTCAATAACACTTGGATGGGTGAAGCCTGTGTATGATGGTGGCAGTGAAATCACAAGCTACATAGTTGAGCAGAGGACAGCTGATGAAATGGAGTGGGTCAATATTAGCTCCACGGGTGAAGTAAGAACCACAGAGTATGTGGTGTCCCATTTAAAACCTGGAGTGTACTATTACTTCCGTGTCTCTGCTGTTAACTGTGCTGGAGCTGGACGGCCAATTGAAATGATTCAGCCAGTACAAGCTAAGGATATTCTGGGTTTGTATTTTGTGTTCATAAAATCTGTATTTTCATAAAGAATTTTCATGCTTGGTTGGTTTAAATCTAATTAGTTATGTATTTGTATTTTCTTCCTACAGAGGAGGCTGATGTTGACCTTGATATTCCAATGTCCACTCAATATACAGCAAAGGCCGGGCGAGACGTGGAAATTAGGGTTCCTCTAAAAGGCAGACCTGCACCAAATGTCACATGGCGAAGAGGAGATAGAAATATTGGTGGAGATGCAAAATACACAATTAATAACACAGAGTATTCAACAACACTTATCATTCCAAAGGTCACCCGCGATGATTCAGGCAAATACCTCCTTGAGATTGAAAATGGAGTTGGTGAACCAAAGAACATTACTATCTCTGTGAAAGTATTAGACTCACCATCTGCTTGTAGTAAGTTGGTAGTGAAAAATGTCACCCGTGGTAAACTCACTCTAAGCTGGGACCCTCCTCATATTGATGGTGGCTCTCCAATTACAAATTACATCATTGAGAAGAAGGATGCTAAACTCAAGGCTTACTCTATAGTTACAACAGAATGTGCCAACACATCATACAAGGTCGATGGCCTATCAGAAGATATTGCCTATTTCTTCCGTGTGTCTGCTGAAAACGAAAATGGTATTGGCGATACGTGTAAGACCAAGGAACCTGTTAGAGCAACTGAGACTCCTGGTCCTGTTAAGAATCTTGTCCTGGTTGACTCAACAAATACTACTGTAACTCTGGCATGGACAAAGCCCGATCATGATGGTGGCAGCCATATTTCTGAGTACATAATTGAAAAGAAGACTGATGATGATGTGAAATGGAACCTTGCTGGTACATGCAGATCTTGCAAGTATGAGGTTACAAATCTTAACGAACTCTCAGAGATTTTCTTCAAAGTATATGCCAAAAATGAGAAGGGTTGCAGTGACTTTTCTCAAATTGGACCCATAACCGTACAGGAATACCTAATTCCACCTGAAGCAAGCCTTACTGACTATCCTAATGGTGAATTAAGTGTCAGAATTGGAGAAAAGGTGAACATCGAACTGCCATACAAGGGTAAACCCAAACCTGCAATTCAGTGGATGAAAGATGATGTTCCACTGAAGGAAAGTGAACAGGTTCGCTTCAGACTATCAGAGAATAAGGCTAGTCTAGTTGTGAGAAATGCAAGAAAAGAGAATGCAGGAAAATATACTCTGGTTCTAGACAACAGACTTGTCAAGAACTTCTTTGACATCAATGTCATCACTCTTGGGCCACCCTCTGCACCAGTGGGCCCGATCCGTTTTGATGAAATCAAAGCACAGAGCATTATTATCTCATGGGATGAGTCACAGGAAGATGGTGGAGGAGAAATCACCTGCTACAGTGTGGAAAAAAGAGAGGCTTCTCAAGCAGCTTGGAAAATAGTTTGTTCAAGTGTGGTCAGGACCACATTTAAAATACCCAATCTGGTTAAGGGTACTGAATACCAATTTAGGGTGCGTGCAGAGAACAAATATGGAGTAAGCGATCCTCTCAACTCTGTGCTTGTTGTTGCCCAACACCAGTATAAGCCACCAGGCTCACCTGGAAAACCTGTGGTATTTAATATTACAAGTGATGGCATGACTGTTTCATGGGATGCACCAAGCTTTGATGGTGGTTCTCCAATTACTGGTTACCATCTTGAGAAGAAAGACAGAAACAGCCTCCTTTGGATGAAAGTGAATTCCAGTGTAATCTCTGGAAGAGAGTACCGTGCCATTGGTCTCATTGAAGGTCTAGAATATTCATTTAGAGTGTATGCTCAGAATAATGCTGGCATGAGTCCAGTCAGTGAGCAAAGCAAGCACAAACTTGCTATTTCTCCTGTTGGTGAGTCTTATTTTTCATATTCACAAACAACTTCCATGAGTAAATGAAGTCAAACTTGTCAAATGTCAAACTTAATTAAAAATTCTTATCTACTTCATCCATTTAGATCCCCCTGGCATACCCAACTGTATTGATGTTACAAGAGATTCTGTCACACTTCAGTGGCAGCCACCTAAACGTGATGGAGGTAGTAGGATTGTGGCATACAGTGTTGAAAGGCGCCAAGGAAGAGGGCGCTGGCTGAGATGCAATTTTATTGATATCAGTGAATGCCAGTTTACAGTAACAGGACTTGGTTGTGGTGACCGCTTTGAATTCAGAGTAATTGCCCGAAATGCTGTTGGAACAGTCAGTCCACCATCACAGTCTTCTGGCTACATCATGACCAAGGATGAAAGTGGTATGTATATTATTTTCAGATAAGAAAAACACCTTCCAGAAGTCTTGGAATCCTGAGTAGGAAACTAAAACATTAATCTATAAGGAAATGCTGCTCCTATACAAGCCTTTAAAAAAGCTTGTTATTATAATAGTGGTGTTTATGTATATGTTTAAGCATTAAACTAAATTGGAGTTCTAAAACTGAAATGCTTGTACATTTTAGACTGACAAACATGTAGATCAACAATTTTCATTCTCTTATGTCCAAAAATCTCTTTGGTAATAGTAAACAAATATAAAAGGGTTTTTACATATGTGCGGTGATTGTTGAAAGACAAAAAAAAAAAAAAAAAACTAAAAGCAAGGCTTTTATACATTTTAGAGAAAAATCACATTTACGTTTTTTTGTAAAAAAAAAAAGAACCTGAATAGATTTGCATTTATTGCTCTATATATTTTGCCATGTACACAAATTGATGCAATATCTTCTATTATATTTCAGTTATCCCTGAGATTCAGTTTGGTGCTGAAAAGACTCTGACAATCAAGGCTGGGGAAAACATCAAACTCAGTTGCAATATTAGTGGGCGTCCTGTGCCTCAGGTTACATGGTATAAGGATGGGAGACAGCTTGACAAGATGCTTGTTGATATCACAACCAATATTGGATCAAGCTCACTGTTCATTAGAGATGCTGATCGTAATGACCGTGGAATCTATACTGTTGAAGCCAAAAACAGCTCTGGAACAACAAAGGAAGATGTTCTTGTGAGAGTACAAGGTATGTTAGAAAATTATAACTTTGTTTACATTAGTAGGCTGAGTTTAAGAACTTTGAAGTATAGCTGTTTGTATTTGATTCAGATACTCCTGGACCACCTGAGGGTCCACTTCGCTTCACAAATATCTCTGCTGAGAAGGCAACTCTTTGGTGGAGTCCCCCAGAAAATGATGGCTGTGCAGCTATCACTCATTATGTGATCGAAAAACGTGAGACGTCCCGCATTTCTTGGGCTCTTGTTACATCCAAGTGTGAAGCCTGCTCTTTCAATGCCACCAAGTTGATCAAGGGCAATGAGTATCAGTTCCGGGTTTCTGCTGTCAACAGTTTCGGTGTTGGCAAAACACTTGAATCAGATCCAATTGTTGCTAAAATGCAATACAGTAAGTGATAATTAAATTTCTATTTAATTTTGTCAAAAATTATTTAAGCAGAACTGTAAACTAAATTGTGTTTTATTAAATAGCTGTACCAGATGCACCAGGAACACCTGACTGCACTCATGTGACAGGAAACAGTCTTACACTCTGCTGGACAAGACCAAGACATGATGGTGGCAATGAAATAAAGCACTACATCCTTGAAAGAAGAGAAAAGAAAAGCTTACAGTGGGTAAAGGTTTCAGCAAAAAGACCAATCACTGAGCTTAGACACAGAGTTACAAACTTGACTGAAGGAAATGAATATGAATTCCGTGTTATGGCTGAAAATGGGGCTGGTGTAGGGCCACCAAGTGGAGTATCAAGACTCTTTAAGTGCAGAGAACCTACAAGTGCACCAAGCGCACCAACTGTAGTAAGAGTCAACGACTCAACAAAGACGTCTGTGACCCTGGAATGGACCAAACCAGTCTTTGATGGTGGCTTGGAGATCATTGGTTACATTATTGAGATGTGCAAAGCAAGCCTTGAAGAATGGCACAGAGTCAATAACCAGACTTGTATCCATACAACATACACAGTTACTGATTTAGAACCAGGTGAAGAATACAAATTCCGTGTGTGTGCTGTTAATGGTGCAGGAAAGGGAGAGCCATCTGAGATTCCAAATGCAGTACAGGCAGTTGACAGACTGACATCACCAGAGATTGACATTGAAGGAGATTTCAAACAGACACATATTGTGAAAAATGGAGGAACGGTTACTCTTAGTGTTCCTTTCCGTGGAAAACCGACACCCCTGGTTACATGGTCAAAAGCAGATGGAGAAATTGGTGTGATGGTGGATATTAATACTACAGATACCTGCAGTACATTAACAATTGAAAACTGTACCAGATACGATGCTGGCAAATATACACTTTCACTTGAGAACAACAGTGGTCGTAAATCCATAACATTAACAGTAAAAGTGTTGGACACACCTGGGCCTCCGGGTCCTATCTCATTCAAGGATGTAACAAGAGGAGCATTGACTCTCATGTGGGATGCTCCATCCAATGATGGAGGTGCTCGTATTCATCATTATATTATTGAAAAACGTGAGGCAAGTCGTTTAAGCTGGCAAGAGGTCAGTCCCATGTGTACTCGCCAAATTCTCAGAGTGACCAATCTTGAGGTTGGTGTAGCATATTTCTTCAGGGTCATAGCTGAAAATCAATACGGTATAGGTGAGCCTTATGAAATGTCAGAACCTATTATTGCCACTGAGGAGCCTGCACCACCCAAGAGGCTGGACATTATTGACACTACATCTTCTACAGCCACCTTAGTATGGATGAAGCCTGAGCATGATGGTGGAAGCCGCATCACAGGATACATTGTTGAGACCAGAAAGAAAGGTTCTGATCACTGGGTAGTTGGTGGTCAAACAAAATCTTTGAAGATGGTCCTGGAGGGCTTGGTTGAGAACACAGAATATGAATTCCGGGTCAAAGCACAAAATGATACTGGAGTTAGTTATCCCAGAGATGCACTGACCTCTGTTATCATCAAAGAACCTCGCATTGAGCCAACTGCAGATCTTGGTGGCATCATCAAACAACTTATTACCTGTAAGACTGGCAGTTCCTTTACTATTGATATTCCCATTAGTGGCAGACCAGCTCCAAAAGTAACATGGAAGCTTGAGGAGATAAAACTAAAGGAGACAGAGAGAGTTTCTATCAAGACTTCTAATGTGAAAACCACCCTACTGGTTAAGGATGCCAAGAGAGGGGACAGTGGAAAATACTACCTTACCCTAGAGAATGCAGCTGGGGCAAAGACCTTCAGTATTAATGTAATTGTCTTCGGCAGACCAAGCCCACCCACTGGTCCAATAGAAATCTCAGGAATAACATCAGAATCTTGTGTGTTGACATGGACTGAGCCTACAGATGATGGTGGATCAGATGTTACTAACTATATAGTTGAGAAACGCGAATCTGGTCAAACTTCATGGCAGGTTGTGAACTCAAGTGTGCAACGGCCAACCATTAAAGTCACCCACTTGACAAAATACATGGAGTACACATTCCGTGTCTGCGCAGAGAACAAGTTTGGTGTTAGCAAGCCAATAGAGTCTCAAGCTATTGTGGCAGAACATCCATTTAGTAAGTACAATTATATTTCTTTGATTTCCTATTAAATATGCTACTGTAGCATTTCATAAATTATAATCATTGTTTCATCTTCCAGTACCACCAAGCCCACCTACACGTCCAGATGTGGTATTAGTATCTGCTAATGCCATTTCCATTAAATGGGATGTTCCATATCATGATGGTGGAAGCAAGGTCACTGGATATTGGATTGAGAAGAAGGAGCGCAATACCATTTTATGGACACGGGAAAATAAACTCCCATGTATTGAGTGTCATTATAAGGTCTCCAATCTTATTGAAGGTCTTGAATATCAGTTCCGTGCATACGCCATGAACATTGCTGGTCTAAGCAAAGCCAGTGAAGCTTCAAGACCAGTATTAGCTTTGAATCCAGTTGGTATGTATTCCAACTGTTATTTTTTAAATATTTTCCTTGATTGTTGTTTATTAGGAACATAGTACTTACAGGGTGATCCATTTTATTCTAGATCCACCTGGCAAACCAGAAGTGTATGACATTACAAGATCTTCAGTTTCTATTAAATGGTCTGTACCATTTAATGATGGTGGCAGCAAACTTGTTGGCTATATAGTTGAACGCAAGGTTTCCACTGATGATGAAGAAGATCGTTGGTTGAAGTGCAACTACACTACAATCACAGACAATTTCTTCACTGTATCATCACTTGAAGAGGGAGCACTTTATGAATTCCGTGTCATTGCTAAAAATTGTGCAGGAGTCCACAGTATTCCTTCAGAATCAACAGGCCCTATTACATGCAAGGATGAATACAGTAAGATAAATTCCTGATGAATATTTGACTGGGTATATTAAGTTGGTAGTAATCTAATACTTGCTATGTATTTCTTTCAGCACCACCAAAGGCTGAATTAGACAGCAAACTTGTTGGTGAGACACTAACTATTAGAGCTGGATCAGATCTTGTGCTGGATGCTGCAGTTGGTGGTAAACCTGAACCAAAAGTATGGTGGTCTAAGGATAATAAGGAGTTGGAGCTTGGTGACAAGTACTCATTGACATACACAAGCACAAGAGCCATGGCAATCATCAAATCATGTAGCAGGAATGATACTGGAAAATATATACTGACGGTTAAGAATGCCAGTGGAACCAAAACTGCAGCTGTACTTGTTAAAGTTCTTGGTAAGAACATACTAAATTAAAACATGTCTCACAAAATTCTAAATATTAAATATCTTGCTGAAAATGTGAAACTACTTTTCCATCCCAGATACCCCAGGTCCTCCAGATGATAAAATCACAATCAGCAGGATAACAGAAGAAAAATGCACAGTTTCTTGGAAGATACCTCTTGAGGATGGGGGAGCTTCTATCACACACTTTATTGTTGAGAGACGTGAGACCAGTAGGCTCAACTGGGTTGTCATGGAAACTGAATGCAAGACCCTTTCTTGTGTCAGTACAAAACTAATTAAGAACAATGAATATATATTCCGTGTCAGAGGGGTTAACAAATACGGAGCTGGAGTACCGCTGGAGTCTGAACCAATTATTGCAAGAAATGCTTATAGTAAGTCCTTTGTATAGTTTGGAGTAATTCACAGATTTACTGTATTCAAAAACAAAAATGTTTAAATATTCTTGCCTTTTTCAGCTGTTCCAACATCTCCTGGTGCACCAGAAATTACAGCGGTCGGAAAGCAACATGTCATTATTGAGTGGCTAAAGCCAGAGAATGATGGTGGTAGTGAAATTAAAAATTTCCTTGTGGATAAACGTGAGAAGAGCAGTGTGAGATGGACCAGAGTAAATAAGACATACACCATCTATGACACAAGACTCAAGATAACAGGTTTATTAGAGGGAAGTGAATACCAGTTCCGAGTTGCAGCTGTCAATTCTGCTGGTTCAAGCTTACCAAGTGAAGCCTCTGAATATGCTCTTTGCAGAGATCCAACATGTGAGTCACTATAACTACTGTTGCCTAACCATATCATTATGCCATATATAGTTCATTATTACGATTCTCATACATTTTATTTCAATTGTGAAATGGCTGTTTTCCCCCTTAAATATTACAGATACCCCTGCTCCTCCAGCAATTCCACGCATAATAGATACTACCAAGCACAGCATTACTATGACATGGACCAGACCTATGTATGATGGGGGCTCAGATGTTACAGGCTATGTTGTTGAGATTCTAGAAGAGGGAACTGAACAGTGGTATAGAGCCACTCAGAAGATCCTTAATTCCACTGAATATACTGCAGCTGGCTTAACAAGCACCAAGAAGTACAGATTTAGAGTGGCTGCAGTGAACGCAGTGGGCACTGGGGAGTTCAGTGAAGGAAGTATAGAGACTGCACCCATAGAAAGAGTTGGTAAGTTTTTGCTAGATATCATGTTAATATTAAGGACAAATGTGAAATGATTAGCACAAAAATACTGACTAGACTGTTTAGAGCTGTATATAGACTTTAGCCTCACAATCAGTGTTCAGCATTTTACAGTATATATTATATGACATATGATTCAGCTGTTACATGACAGTTATGCAATTGGAATAGCATATCCATCCACACATACACCAATTGTCCTTGCCACTTATCCTGTGTACAGGATACTGGACCCTATCCCAGGAAACTTACTGGGGTGCAAGGAAGGAGATACCCATCAATCGCAGGGCACAAGTTCACTAACAAACTCACACACCCAATTATACCCTATGCGCAATTTAGAAACAGTAATCAATCTACAATGCATTTCTTTGACATTTGCGAGGAAACTGGAGAACCCAGGGAAACAGACCAGATGCAACATTGAACCCCCATCCTCCAACTAAGGGATAGTTATGACAATATGTAATAGTTAGTTACCTTAATGTGAACTGAAAGTGTGGAAAATAAATGCTCAGTCATTTTACAATTTACAGTATTAATACATTTTTCTTAGAGAGCACATCTAATTACTAAAAAAAAGCAATTATTTCATTATTTTATTTTACTTTGTCTTTACTTAGTATTAGGTGACTATATTTAGTTGCTCAAGAGTACCTGCTGGCCGACCATGCAAATAAAAAATAAAAAATAGAATTATTGCATTTACTACTCTTGATTACTACCCAGGATTACAGTAATTCTGCATAAAATGACGTTACTTTTTTCAGTCTACATTTTCATTCATGATCTTTTTCAGGCTCAAAGACACATGTTTGTTCTTAAAGGAGGGATCTAAACAGTATTGGAAAACAGAGTTCTACTTAATTTGCATGATCTTAATGGCACATTCAGAAAATGAATTTTACTGTAGCAGGTTCATAACATATCCCTAGAATCGCATTACTTTTCCTATGTATATAATGATTCAACTTTTAGAAGTCTGCATATCATTAATCAACTGCAAATACTGCCCTCAAAGAATATTTAGAGATTTTCTTTTTATAATAAACAGACTGTTGAAACTGACCTTTAGTGTTTTGGATCAGTAAATTCACTAAAATCTCTTCTCTTCTCAGAAATTCCTGATATTGAACTAACTGAAGAACTGAAGAAAACAGTTTGCCTGAGAGCTGGCAGCACTTTACGTCTAAATGCAAATATACATGGAAGACCATTGCCAGTTGTTACTTGGAGAAAGTCTGGCATAGACCTTCTGTCACGGGGATACACTGAAACAACAGAGAGCACTACAACTTTAATAGTTGAGAAGGTTCACCGTTATGATGCTGGAAAATACACAATTGAGGCTGAAAATCCTTCTGGCAAGAAGACAATTACCATTCTTGTCAAGATCTATGGTAAGAACACAACATTGTTTGTTTAATTGTTTGTCTCTTAATTGTTTTTTTTTTTTTTTTTAACTTTTACAATTTTTCTCGCAAATTCCAGATTCCCCTGGTCCATGTGCATCAGTCAAGGTCAAGGATTATACTAAAGAATCAGTTGTCATTACATGGGATGTCCCTACTGTTGATGGAGGGGCGCCGATCAATAACTACATTATTGAAAAACGTGAAGCATCAATGAAATCTTATAAAACAGTGACAATGGAATGCAAGAAAACATTGTACAGAATCACTGGGTTAGAGGAAGGAACACTATACTTCTTTAGAGTATTGCCTGAAAACATATATGGTATTGGCGAACCCTGTGAAACCACAGATTCAGTGCTGGTATGTGACATTCCATCTGTTCCTCAAGACTTACACCTCATTGATGTTACAAAGTCCACTGTCGTGCTTGGATGGGAGAAACCGTTTTACGATGGTGGCAGCAGAATTACTGGTTATGTTATTGAAGCCTGCAAAAAAGAAACTGACCGATGGATGAATGTTGCTAGTGTAAGAGCAGCAGTGTTTCAGCACACCGTAGATTCTCTAATTGAAAATGAGCAATACTTATTCAGAATCAAAGCTGTGAACAGCAGGGGGGTTAGTGAGCCCAGAGACTTGACGACACCTGTAACTATTCAAGAACAGAGAGGTATGCTATTATTAACTTAAATTTAATTTAAACATAATTAAGCAAAAGGTTAATATAACTGCACAGTATAAATGATATAAAAATATTGCATTCATTTTACAGTTATGCCGAAGATTGATTTGACCAGCATTCCTCAAAAGGTTGTAAACGTGCATGCTGGCAAGCCAATTGTGCTTGACATTCCTATCACTGGAAGACCTGCACCAGCTTGCTCATGGTTCTTTGGTGGCATTAAGATGAAAGACAAGCTCGACCGTATTAAAATCGAGACAACAACTAAGTACACTAAAATAACAGTTCGTGAATCTACTCTTGATGATACTGGTGACTATACTCTTGAAGTAAAGAATATCACAGGAATAGCTACAGAAATCATTAAAGTCATCATTCTTGGTAAGAACAATATTCTACCTCATCCTTAATTTTGTGTTCAACTAAGGATTTATAGTTTTTGTAGCACTGTAACTGAAACTGACCAAATGTACCCCATTTGCAGATAAACCTGGCATTCCAGTTGGGCCTATGAGAATTGATCAAGTTGATGCCACATCTGTAACATGCAGCTGGGAGCCACCAGAAAAAGATGGAGGTGCCAATATCAGTGGCTATGTAGTTGAGCAACGAGATGCCCATCGTCCTGGTTGGCTGACCATTTCTGAATCTGTCACAAGACCCACATTCAAATTCATTAGACTGACTGAAGGAACAGAATATGTGTTCCGTGTAGCTGCAACAAATCGTTTTGGCATTGGTGCATTCCTTCAGTCTGAAGTTGTTGAATGCAAGAGTGTCAAGAGTAAGCTCTCTCTCTCTCTCACACACACACACACACACACACACACACATACACACACACACGTAGGTGTGTATATTATATTACTTCTGTATTATACCATATATGGTATTACTAATTAATAACCTGTTCTGTTATTTTCAACAGCTGTTCCTGATGCACCAAGCATACCTGAAATATTTGATGTGTCCCATGATGGTATGACGCTCACTTGGAAACCACCAGAACATGATGGTGGTTCCTCAGTGGCTGGCTACATTATTGAGCGTAAGGAAACTAGATCTGACAGATGGGTGCACATCAATAAGAATCCAGTGACAATGACAAGATACAGATCAACCGGACTAATTGAGGGTCTTGAATATGAGTACAGAGTGACCGCTATGAACTCCAGAGGCACTAGCAAACCAAGTCTGAGCTCAAAACCAGTGATTGCGATGGATCCGATTGGTATGTGCAAAGGAACAGTCATACATAGTACTAGCCTATGAGACAAAGATTTAAAAGAAAAATACAAATTAAAAAATAAATAAATAAAAACATACACTGTTTCTTTTCACACAGAACCTCCAGGCATACCTCTGAATCCAAGAGTCACAGATACAACCAGGACATCAGTGTCACTGGCATGGTCTCCCCCTGTGGAAGAAGGAGGTGCTATCATCACTGGTTACCTGATTGAGATGCAGAAGGTTGACCAGATTGAATGGACCAAATGTAATACAACTCCAACAAAGATCTGTGAATATACTCTAACACACATGCCCCAAGGTGCTGAGTACAGGTTCCGTGTGATGGCATGCAATGCTGGTGGACCTGGAGAACCAGCTGAGATTCCAGGAGTAGTCAAAGTCACAGAAATGCTTGGTAAGAATGAAAAATAGTGTTGTAAACTATGTCTATTCTACGTGACTGGCACTGTATATTAGTACTAAAACAATCTGCATGAATATTTCAGAATATCCTGATTATGAGCTCGAGCCGAAGTACCTCGAGGGTTATATCGTCAGACAAGGTGGAGTTGTCAGACTTTCTGTGCCAATTAAAGGAAAACCATATCCAACTTGTAAATGGACAAAGGAAGGCCGTGATATTTCTCACAGAGCTATGATTGCCACAAGTGAAGAACGCACAGAGCTGGTGATTAAGGAAGCTCACAGGGATGACACTGGAACCTATGATCTAGTGCTGGAGAACAAATGTGGAAAGAAAGCAGTTTACATCAACGTTAAAGTTATTGGACCCCCAGATCCACCTGAAGGCCCACTGGAATTTGATGATATTCAAGCTCGTTCTGTAAGAGTGAGCTGGAGACCACCCTCAGATGATGGTGGCTCTGATGTTCTTGGTTACATTGTGGAGAGACGTGAGGTACCAAAGGCAGCATGGTACACTGTGAATGCTCGAGTGGTTGACAGTTCATTAGTGGTCAAGGGGTTGAAAGAAAATGTTGAGTACCACTTCAAAGTTTCAGCCGAGAACCAGTTTGGAATTAGTCGATCTCTAAAATCAGATGAATCAGTTATACCAAAGACACCACTCTGTATGTATATTTAACATTTATTTAACATGATTATTTTTTTTTAACTCATATTAAAAACCAGGTAATTTATACTGCTTTTGTTCCCTTTAAAAAGGTCCACCTGAGCCTCCCAGCTTCCCTCCAGAAATTATGGATGTCACAAAAACATCTGTTGGTCTCTCTTGGTCAAGACCAAAGGATGATGGTGGTGCTCGTGTGACTGGATACTATATTGAAAGAAGAGAGGTGTCCACTGAAAAATGGGTGCGTCACAACAAGACTCATATTACAACAACAATGTATACTCTTACTGGCCTTATCCCTGATGCAGAGTATCAGTTCCGTGTGATTGCTCAGAATGATATCGGTCAAAGTGAGCCTGGACCTGTATCTGAAGCAGTTGTGTGCAAGGATCCATTTGGTAAGGAACATGATATTGAATATACAATTATATGCTAGTTATGATACTATATTGAAAGAAAATGTACAAATTGTGTAATGAAAAAAAAAAATTGTGTTGGTGTCTAAGGTCTAATTACTTAATTTCCTTACATTATTAGATAAACCAAGCCAGCCAGGGGAAATTGACATCATCTCAATTACCAAGGATTGCATCACCATCCACTGGCTACGCCCAGTGTCTGATGGAGGCAAAGAAATTCTTGGATATTGGATTGAGTTTAGACAAGCAGGTGAAAGTGCCTGGAAAAAGTGCAACAAAGAGCGTTCGAGAGACAGGCAGTTTACCATGGGTGGCCTCATGGAGGCAACAGAATATGAATTTAGAGTGTTTGCTGAAAATGAAACCGGACTAAGCAGACCACGTAGAACTGCCATGGGCATCAAAACCAAACTAAGTGGTATGTTCAAAAGATAAATCATGTATATTATTTCATTGTAGACATGAATGCATAAACAAGATATTTATTTAATTTCATTTGTTTTATTTATTTTATATAGTTGGGGAAGCTCCAAGTCTAAAGGAAGAGATGAAAGATACTACCACTAATCTGGGAGAAACTGGAACACTGATTTGCCAGATTATTGGAAGGCCTCTTCCCGAAATAAAATGGTATAGATTTGGAAAGGAACTGACTCAGAGCCGTAAATACAAAATGAGCTCTGATGGCAGAAGTCATTCTCTAACAGTTTTAACAGATGAACAAGAAGATGAAGGTCTGTACACTTGCCGAGCCATCAATGAGGCTGGTGAGATTGAAACGAGTGGCAAGCTTCTTTTGCAGGCTGCACCCCAATTCCATCCTGGATTCCCTTTGAAGGAGAAATATTATGCAGGCTGTGGAACAAGCCTACGTCTCCATGTTGTCTATATTGGACGTCCAATTCCACAAATCATGTGGTTTTATGGCAAGAAACCTCTAAATCCATCAGATACCATTGTTATTGAAAACACAGAGAATTATACTCACTTGGTTGTAAGAAATGTTCAACGCAAGACAAACGCTGGCAGGTACAAGGTACAACTGAGCAACAAATTTGGTGCAATTGACACAGTACTACGAGTTGAAATCCAAGGTAAGTAAAAGACCCACTTGTGTTGTGGGATATATTGAGGGGTGTTTTTATGAAACAAAACTGAAATTGGACACCTAAGGTACATGTTTAACTCTATGACTCTCATTTCAGATAAGCCTCTGGTTCCTGAAGGGCCAATTATTGTTGATGCTCTCTTGAAGAATTCTGTAATCATAAGTTGGAAACCACCTAAGGATGATGGTGGTTCATTGATCACAAACTACATTGTAGAAAAGCGTGAAGCAAAGGAGGGAGAGAAATGGAACCTAGTGTCATCAGCTGTCTCCGGAACTACATGTCGCATTCCAAATCTAACTGAGAGTGCTGGATATTACTTCCGTGTTTCTGCCCAGAATCAGTATGGTATTAGTGAGTCATTGGAAATTCCTGCTGTCGTTATCATCAAGAGTCCATATGGTAAGTTGAATCAATTGATTTACATTGTGTCTGCATGCAAAAACATTACAAAACAAAGAAAAATATGCAATTTACATACTCACAATTTTGTTTTTCAGAAAAACCTGGAATCCCACCACAGCCAATAGTAACTTCATTCACAAAGGATTCCTGTGTTGTGGCATGGAAACCTCCATCCAGTGATGGAGGTGCCAAGATTAAGGCTTACTACCTGGAAAAGAGGGAGAAGAAGCAGAACAAATGGATTGCTGTTACAACTGAGGAAATTCATGAGACAAGCTATACTGTCAAAGGACTTATTGAAGGCTTTGAGTATGAATTCCGTGTCAAGTGTGAGAACATTGGTGGCGAAAGTGACTGGAGCGAGATTTCAGAACCTGTCGTTCCAAAGTCAGACACATCTCCTCGTGCTCCCTTCTTTAAAGAGGAACTGAGAGATATGTGTGTTAAATATAAAGCCAATGCAACCTTTGTTGCAAAGGTCATTGGACATCCAAATCCATTGGTAAAATGGTACAAGAATGGCAAAGACATTTTACCAGATGGTGAGAAACTCAAGATTCAAGAATTCAAAGGAGGCTACCACCAACTTGTTATTAGTAATGCGGATGAGAATGATGTGGGTGTTTACCAAATTAGAGCCACAAATCAGGAAGGATCAATTTCTACAACTGTAACGCTTGATGTGGAAGGTATGATTGCTGTGTATCTACATAAATGTGTCTTTATAATACATTTTGGTTATGACTTTCTTCTGTATATGGCTAATATCATCAACTAGTGTATTAATGTTTTATTCTTTTTTAGTTCCTGCCAAGGTTCACTTGCCATTACATCTACAAGGTATGGGAGCTGTACATGCTCTTCGTGGTGAGATGGTCACCATCAAGATTCCAATCAGTGGTAAACCTGATCCTACAATCACATGGCAGAAGGGACAAGAAATACTGAATAACACAGCATATCATCAAGTCATTGTAACAAGATCCTTTACATCCCTTGTGTTCCTAAAGGGAGTGCAAAGGAAAGATTCTGGATACTATATAATTTGTGCGAAAAATAGATTTGGTGTTGATAAACAGACAGTTGAACTTGATGTTGCTGACGTACCTGATCCACCTAAGGATGTTAAAGTAAGTGATATTGGAAGAGATACCATTACACTCACATGGACTCCTCCAAATGATGGTGGAAGTGAAATTGTCAGCTACATAGTAGAGAAGTGCCCGGTATCTGGGGATAGGTGGATTCGTGTTGGCCAAACATCTGAATCCCAATATGTTGTAATGAGCCTATTTGGTAAGACCAAATATCAGTTCCGTGTTACTGCAGAAAACAGATTTGGTCTGAGTGACCCATCTGTGCCAACTGAACCTGTAACAGCAAGGGAAGACAAGTTAGCTATTAGAAATTATGATGAAGAAGTGGATGAAGAAAGAGAAGTTACAAAAGGAGAAGCACCACATTCCAAAGTTAAGAATGTGCCATCGCTTTACAAAATTGCTGAGGAACTAGGACGATGTGGACACTTTGGTGCCGTTCATCGTTGTGTTGAAATTAGCTCTAAGAAGACCTTCCTGGCTAAACTCATTAAGGTGAAAGGGGCTGATAGAGAGCTAGTTGCAAGAGAGATTGAAACACTCAATATTGCAAGGCACAAGAACTTAATATACCTTCATGAGTCCTTCGATAGCCTGGAGGAATATGTTTTGATCTATGAATTTATATCAGGGATGGACATCTTTGAACGTCTTGGAACAAATTTTGACCTCACTGAACGGGAAATTGTTCTGTACCTGAGACAAGTTTGCCAGGCTCTCAAGTTCCTACATGGCCTCAACTATGGTCATTTTGACATAAGACCTGAAAATATTGTCTACACTACAAGAAGGAGCAGTACAATTAAGATTATTGAAATGGGCCAAGCCAGGCTGCTGACACCCGGAGAAAATATCAGAATTCAGTTCACAGCACCTGAGTATTATGCACCTGAGGTCCACTCTAGTGATTTCGTTACCACTGCTACAGACATGTGGTCAGTTGGAGTTCTCGCATATGTGCTTCTTAGTGGCCTCAATCCCTTTGCTGCTGAGTCAACTCAAAAAATGATTGAACACATTTCCAATGCTCAATACATATTTGATAGTGAGGCTTTCAAATACACCAGTATTGAAGGCATGGACTTCATTGACAGACTGCTAACCAAAGAATGCAAACATCGTATGACTGCATGCGAGGCTCTGGAACATCCTTGGCTCAAGATGAAAATAGAAAACATTAGCTCTAAAGTCATAAAGACTTTAAGACACAGACGATATTACCAGTCAATAATCAAGAAGGAGTGGAGCACTGTTATTTCAGCAGCTCGTGTTGCCTATGGTGGTGGCTACAGAAACCTGAGAAATGTTTCATTTGCCCGAGTGAAAATTGGACATTCAGAACAAGGGCTTAGAGCAGGTCCTGTCATGCATAGCTCTGCTGAAGAAGGTGGACATGTTCGTTTCATGTGCAACATTGAAAACTATGACAAGACCACAGAGGTGGCATGGTACTTTAGCTCTCGTAAATTGACAGCAAGTCATAAGTATGAAATCAGTTATGCCAATGGAGTTGCAAGCATGTATGTGAAAGACATTGAAGAATGTGATGATGGACTATACCGGTGCCAAGTTATTAGTGTAGAAAGGGAAGACAATGCCTATGCAGAGCTGTTTGTTGAGACTGTGAGGTCCTATCGAGAATACTTCCTGGGACGTTCACTCAAGAAACCCAAGCGTAGAATTGATAAAACAAAACTTCTCCAAAGGCCACCCGAGTTTACTCTGCCACTATACAACTCTACAGCATATGTTGGCGAGGACGTGCGCTTTGGTGTAACAATAACTGTTCATCCAGAGCCACAGGTTACTTGGATGAAAGGAGGACACAGAATCAAACCTGATCCTACAAAATATACATTTACAACTGACAAGGGTCTTTATCAGCTAATGATTCACAATGTTGAGCCTGGTGATGAGGGTGAATATACTGTTGTGGCACACAACAAGTTTGGTGAAGACAGTTGTAAGGCACGCTTAACAGTAGCACATCACCCTGTTGTTGAGGATACAATGAGGCCAATGTTTAGACGCCTCTTAGCAAATATTGATTGCATTGAGGGAGAAAGTGCCCGTTTTGAATTGAGAGTGTCAGGAACACCACCACCTACTCTAATATGGGAAAAAGATGGCAAACCCCTTGAATTTAGACCACAAGTTGAAGTGGTTCAACAAGATGTGGGTTATTATGTCCTGCACATTAGAGAAACACTAATTGAGGATTCTGGAACCTATAGAGTTACTGCAACAAACTCTGCTGGTTCAGCAAGTTGCCAGGCCACACTCAAGGTTGAACGCCTAACTTACATTAGGAGGGAGTTTAAGAGTGAGGAAGATAAGCAGATATACATACAAAACCAAATAAAGAAGACGCTAAAAATGGCACAAGAATACTCAGCAGCAGAAGTGACTACACTTAATCCAGTAGCACAAGAGGCTCTGAAAGAAGCTGCTGAACTGTATAAGCCTGCAGTCAGTACCAAGAATGTACAGGGTGAGTTTGATATCTCTGACAAAGAAGATAAGGACATTAAGAGAATTAAAGAAGAAAGCAAGAGGATCAGAATGCCATATGAAATTCCAGAAGCTCGTGTACATGATCCAACTGTTCTTGAGGAAGACAAAAATATTAAATATTTTGTGGCTTTGTCTGACATGAAATGGTACAAAAAACTCCGTGATCAATATGAAATTTCTGAACGCACAGAGAGAATTGTGCAGAAGAGACAGAAACGCATCCGACTTTCTAGATGGGAACAGTTCTATGTCATGCCACTTCCCAGAATCACTGATCAGTACAGGCCAAGGTGGCGTATTCCAAAGCTTACGCTAGATGATTTGGAAACTGTAAGACCAGCTAGGCGCTCCCCATCTCCTGAGTCAGACATCTTCAGACATAGAAGGCATTCCCTGGGCGATCTTTCAGATGAAGAGCTCCTCCAGCCTGTAGAAGATTATGTGGCAAAGAAGAGAATTGAAGAAGAAAAGCAACAGCTTGACGAGGAACTGGAACTTGGCTTCTCTGCCTCTCCTCCCAGTGGTAGCCCTGTTCGTTTTGAGCTGCATGCATTACAGCATGTATCACCTAGAATTATTCACAAAGGTGAAGTGAAACGCGCAGAGGAAACAAAACTTGAAGTCACAACAAGAAAACCTAGTGGTTCTCCACCTCCCATTTCCCATTTCATGAGAAGGAGAAGATCTCTGTCTCCAACATATATCGAATTAATGCGTCCTGTGTCTGAACTGATAAGACCATCACGGGCACCAGTGGAATATGAAGCTGAAGCAATTGAAAGGAGATCACCCACTCCTGAGAGGACACGGCCACGTTCCCCAAGTCCAGTGTCTCCTGAAAGAAGATCATCGCGATCTTCCTCTAGATTTGAAAGAACAGCAAGATTTGACATCATGTCTAGATATGAGGCAAGAAAAGCTGCTTTGAAATCTGAGCGCAAGTATCAAGTTGTAACACAGCAACCATTTAGCCTTGACCATGCCCCACGAATCACAGTTAGAATGCGCTCACATCGTGTACCATGTGGTCAAGATACTAAATTCACACTGAACGTCCAATCACGGCCAGAAGCTCAAATCCAGTGGTTCCACAATGGACAACCAATTCAAGAGAGCAGCAAATACCACTTTACAGACATGAGTGGTGTCCTAACCCTCCATATTATTGATTGCCAGGCAGAGGATAGTGGCACATACCGTGCCGTCTGTACCAACACAAAGGGAGAAGCATCTGACTATGCAACTCTTGATGTATCAAGAGGAGCATTTACAACATATTCCTCAAGACGCAAAGATGAGGAGGCTCCAACAGCATTTGTACCTGAAGTATTAAAGACAGACTATTACCATACATCATCAATCAGGGCATCTTCTGCCTCAAGGACACACATAGAAATCGAAGAAACTAAGACAAGGTATACTGAGAGACATGAAGTTTCTGGGTTTGAAAAATATGAATCTGAAAGACTTGCAACATCTCCTATCAGATATGCATCAGCTGAATATCTGTCATCTGCTTCATATTCATCCTCAGAACGACATACATCATCTGAATATAAGGCAAAATCTGTTGAGTCCTCAGCTACAGCAAGTATAACTGCTAAGAAAGTAAAAGCAACTACACCAGCAAAAATTCTCACCAAACCACACTCTCTAACAGTATCACTGGGTGAGTCGGCAAGATTTACCTGCGATATTGATGGTGAGCCCGCACCAAGTGTTACATGGATGTTTGGGGAACATACTATTGTCACTTCCCATCGTGTGCATGTGACAACAACGCAATACAAGTCTACATTTGAAATAACGTCTGTAGAGTACTCTGATGAAGGTAGCTATACAGTAGTGGTAGAAAATTCAGAGGGAAGGAAAGAGGCTAAGTTTACCTTAAACATCTACAAGTCACCAACAAAAGAGGCGACTTTTACACCAGCCCCACCAGTTAAATCTGCTGAGCAAACAGTGAAATCACCCTCTGTAGAATCACCAGTAACTTCAGTGAAATCTCCTACACCATCTGTCACACCTTCAGTTCCTTCAGTAAAGTCTTCAGAACCGCCAGTTAAGTCTCCAGAGCCTTTGGTGAAATCAGAACCCACTGGAGTCACGTCTCCTGAACCACGAATTAAGTCGCCTGATGGTGTCAAATCGCCACTACGAGTTAAGTCTCCTGAGCCTGGTATTGCTGCAAAAGTTAAGTCACCTGTCCCTGCAAAGCCAACTGTAAAGTCTCCTGAACCAGTAGTATCTTCTCCAAGAGTGAAATCACCAGAGCTAATAACCTCACCACAGAGAGTTAAATCTCCCACAGGTATAAGGTCACCAGAGCCAATCACCTCTCCTCAAAGAGTAAAATCTCCAATAGGAACCAAGTCTCCTGAGCCAAGAAGGGTTAGATCTCCACTCACTGCGAAATCACCAACTCCTTCTAAGGAGGCACCCCCAAAAATCCTCCAGCAACTAAAAGCGGAGGCCTCTGAAGACAAGGTGAAGATGATCTGTGTTGCTGAAAGCTCTGTAAAAGATGTTCTGTGGTACAAAGATAACAGGAAACTTAGTCACAGTAGCCATTATCAGATCCATACATCTGCCGATGGCACTTGCTGTCTCTATATATCTGATGCGTCTGAGAGAGATCAGGGTGAATATTCCTGTGAAATAATTGCAGAGAGTGGAGCAGTCTCCAAATCATCATTCTCCTTCTTTGGTCAAGTGTTCCAGTCCATCTACGCAAAAATAACAACATTTGTATCTGCACACATGGCTGTTAAAGGTAAATTTAATTTAATGTTATAATAGACTATTTTCTTAACACATCTTGGAGAACCATGCTTGAAAGCACCAATGCACTCACTAATTGAAAGTTTGCTTATCTTTCAGAATCAGTGTCCTCCAAGCACAGTGAAGGGGTTGAAATGCTTAAGAAAGAGAGTGCTCTCAGCAGTATGCACGAGAGTTTCTCTTCAAAATCCATCCACATGGAGAGCACAATGCAAGAAACATCATTTAGTACTTCCACCATGGCTGAAATGAAATTTGAAACAGCGTCAATGTCCAGCATGTCCTCCATGACTTCTGAATCAATGTATGCTCTGAGCTCAAGTAGTATGATGTCAAGTCACTCACAAGCTGAGGGATCCTTAACAAGGACCATGCTACTCAGTGGTCAAGGTGAGCTAATGGGGGATACTTTGATGTGTTGTCACAAGCGTTTGTAGAATATTTATACAGTCTCCTGACTCAAGTGTACTTTAAACTGGCAAACCTTTTCAATTTATCTATTTTTATTTCAAAGGTTCAGCACCAAAAATTGAAGCCCTCCCTGAAGACATCAGCATTGAACCTGGGAAGGTTTTGACGATAGCGTGTGCATTCTCTGGAGAGCCTTCTCCTCACATTGAGTGGTCTCGTGGTGGAAAAAAACTTTCGACTGGAGCAGAGAGTGGAAGGTTCCACATTGAAACGACGGAGGACCTGACCACACTCATAATTACTGGAGTAAAATCTAGTGATGCTGGGCTTTACACCATCAAACTTTCCAATGAGCATGGGTCCGACATGGCAACTTTCACCATTAGAATTCGTTCACTATAATTCTAATAATGATACTTTCTTCCCCCTTCTTGAATGATCTGCCTTTTTATTTATTGAATGAGAAAAAAAAAAGATATTTACTTGATAAATACCTGGATATCTGTTCCTGTAAATATGAAATATTTTTATATCAAACTTGACATTAATTTATGCCGAACTAGTCTAAAGTCTAAAGTTGTTATAAAATGTGCCATTTTGGATAATTGTGACTAGGATTTTTGGTCAAATTTTTGTGACATGTACATAATGTATATAGCCGAATTTACCGGTTATGGGAAATGTATGAATTGTTATTTAAGACGATATTAACTGAAACAAATGGAACTAATTGTTTATCAGGAGAAAGTTTCTCATGGAACGAATACCCTGTTAAACCTGGAACTAAACTTAGTGCCTCAACAAAAAGTTGAAGTCTTAAGATTGCCTCAACAGGTAGAGAGGCTCCCTGTTGAAGTTTTACTAAATTTACAAGACAAAGCTATACACTGTATGTGTAAATGTGATAAGATTATCACATTCATTTATAACTTGACCATAAGACCTTGAATGCTGCATGCATTTACCCTCATGTAAGCAGCATGACTAGGTCTTGTGTTCAAACTGATTATGTCATACCACCATTTTAAAGACATGCTCAAAGTGCGAGCGGCCTGCACTTCTTGGGCAAAATTGTTTAATGTGCTCTGTTTCTGGCAAGGGACTGCTTGAATGGACTTTGAAACATTAACATCTCCTGGCCTATAATAGAAGCTGTTCTTGTACTTCCTTGCAGAAGCAGAGCCTCCTCTTGGAGGATTGCTTTGTTGCATTGTGTGTGTGTACTAGTTTTAGAACTCATCATCACAGTTACTGGGCAAAGAAGCGTACCACAGGGACTACATCTTCTGTGAAAAGAAACATCGCAAGACAGAAATTATATGCCCTATATTTTGGTTTGAATTAATGTAGAATTGTAGTATTACTAATGAATGCAACCTCCTCGAGCCTTATAATTGATTCAATAAAGCATGTTTTCAGCACTAAAACCCATGTTGTTTCGTATCTCTAGGTTTTCAATAACCTGTGGTATAACCCGAAACGCCTCTCCTGCAAATATATTCAGCAAATTCTAAGACATTTTGATTTTCTAAAAGTCATGTAAGATTAGTAAGATTAGATATCATAGCAAGGCTTACTAAAGGGAACGACATAAAAATCCCCAACCCTAGAAGCCTAGGACAAGCAAATCTGTTGCCCTGGCTTTTAGTTTAGTTCACTGACCAAAAAGTTGTTTCAAGAGCAAGTAAAATAATTGTCCCACTAAAAAGTAGTACTTCTACAAAGCAAATCTTTTATTTGGTATGTAGCTTACATTATAACCTACACCTATAAATCTATACCTACAGTCGGAGCCACACGAAATAGTCGCCTGGAACATGGCGGGTCCCATAGCGAACCATGACAAGTCCATGCACGATCCGTGCACGGAATGTGATCCCCCGCGATGACGCAGTTAACGATGCCCCGCCCCATAAACGCCCCCATGCGCTTTCCAATAAGATGGTTGCAATGCTGTATAATCTCGCCAGGTGGAGCATGGACTGCTTCAGTTAACTACAGTGTCCAGGCAGTTTATACGGCATGTCTATATACTGTACAGGCGTTGTCAACATAGTTTCATAAATAGATGATATGGTAAAAAAAATCTAATAAAACCGATTAATAAAACATATTTTTTTAAATCACTCAATTCACAACCCATGATGCTTATGCTATTTAAAATTAATTAATTAATTTCTTAGTAAATAAAATTAGTTATTGCAATATTTTCCAAGACGTCCTTAATAATCCTTAAAGACACGGTAACATGTGTAATCTATCTATACCGATAGCTGTAGATACGGAATATAAATGCAGGCTATGTATTTTGCATTACGGTGTATTTTATCTAGTTCCGTTTAATACACTGCAGCAAAATATTATCGATCAAAGTAAAGCTCAAAATGTAACTTCTGCTTGAGTATGTTTTCGTTATATTTTTGATTATGTTTTTTTTCGTTGATAGTGAAAAATTGGCATAGCAAATTGATTAATGGCGCATAATATCTGGAACAAATATCTGCCCATACGGATGTTCCGTGGCGCTGTATGGAGAGCCGCACCACGAGATGTTTTTAATGAGAAGTGTGAGAGTGCTTATGATACGCACGGGAAGACCTTTCCGTTTGGATATGGCGTGGGATTATTAATTAGGAAACTTGAAAGTAAACAAAAGAAAACTGATAACACAAAATTAACAAAATTCCTCCACTCTGGATTCAAAAATAAAACTTTTGATCCTCTCTGGGCTTATGCACTTACCGAGGACCTATGGGAGAGATTTATATATTTTTGTGCTGTGCTAGCAGCCTGCCGATCTGCCCGTTCTGAACAGTTTATGCGCAGATCTGCATCTCGCGCGACCCGCATCGTTACAACAGATCAGTATTTCTTTTGTCATTTATCCCTGCATAACGTTCCCCCAGCAAAGATCTGATGGGGCATTAATCACTCATCACAACTGTGAATAAATGTGGCAGCAGAGACAGATTAAATCCCCATAAACACTCACACTTGAGAACAATACTAAAACAACAAAAAGGTTCCAGAGATTTAGCGCCTGTTATTGCAGGACAGGGATCACCTACAGTATACTATTTTTGGAATGTATTTTACAGTATACTAGTTTTGTAATATTCAGCAAAATAAACACTGTCTACGGCGAATTTACTGTAAACGTCTCAAAGTCACAGGTGTGTGTGTGTGTGTGCGTGCGTGCGTGCGTGCGCTCCTGCATTCGTCAGGTTTGCCTGAGCTGGCTTTAAAACAAACACATTTGCGCAGGTCGAAAAAAAAAAACTTCAAAACACAGCATTTAGCACTAACAGTCAGTAGTGGGCGGAGTCAGTACATTCTCCATTGAGGTTTCTCACCTTACATATCTGGCCATTAAGAAAAGGGATCTCGCGCGCTTCCGTGGCAGCTCGCGGGCGGCTGTGAAAATTGAAACTGAAGCCGAAAATGTCTCTTATGCCATTGACAGCAAGCGACAGAGCTCATAAACGTATTTAAATACTGATATGTATTTATTCTTCATTTTCTTCTCTCCTGCAATGATGATACTTCTTTGACTGCGCTTTCTCCATTCAGTATTATTATCATTAGTAGTAGTAGTGAAAACTACCGCTGATTAACTGTCTCTCTCTTTATTTCAGTCATAAATTCACAATCACATTCCAGCTATTATTTCCAGCCACGGTCAAATAGTGTATGAAATAATTATTTAATCCTGGACACAAACAGCAAAAAAAAAAAAAAAAAAAAACATCATTATTATAAAAAGCCAGAAGCACTTCGTGTGCATATAAGAACATTTACTAAAAAATAGGTTTCTTTGTTCATTCATGTCTTCTGATGGTGCTCAATGTCGACACATTTTTACGTTTTAACAAAGATATGTTGGCATATTCACGAATCAGGTCGTTAGTTAACACTATCAGACGCGCACAAGCACACACACACACACACACTCCGTGCAGATACACCGTGCGGGGAACAACTGAACACAGGTCTTCACTTAGTAATACACCTGTCCATAAATAAAAAAGAATATTTAGACATATACGCTAAATATATTTCAGGTAAGCACGTCTTCTTTCCTTGTTTTAAATCTGTAATATTATGAAATAATAAGTGAAATGTATTTCGCGTATATGCTTAAATATTCCTTTTTATTTATGGACATGTGTATTATGTTTTGTCTGCATTATTGCAAGAGGCGATGACTTTCTGTGTGTATGTCTGTGAAAGTACGAGCCGCGGGTTCACGCACGACGATGAACAGCTTTATTTCAGTCATAAATTCACAATCACATTCCAGCTATGATTTCCAGCCGTGGTCAAATAATGGATGAAATATTTTTTAAATGCTGAACACAAACAGCAAAAAAACGTGATTATTATTTTTTATAAAAAGGCCGAAGCACTTCGTGTTCATATTTGTTAAAATCAAGTGTTTGCAACTCAGCGCAGCTAAATTGTTGGCTTGCGTTAACGTGTTTTTGAGAACAAAGCGCCATCTGGTGGTGGCACCAGGTAAATGAATAAATAGAGCTTGAGTGGGCGTGTTTACTGCGAAATCTTGACACACCTCCCTGGCAGGAGAAGGAGGGGGGACCACGGGGTCCAAAGGGAAGCCGCACGGGATCCGCACGGCATTCACATTGCCGCGGCTATTTCGTGTGGCTCCTACTGTATAATAAAAAAGTTGTCATGTTTGTACATTGAAGATATGTGGGGGGAAAAAAATAATTTGGGGAGATGAAGATGAGTAATCGAACACATCAAGATGGTTTTTGTATTTTTTGTCTGTCTGTTTATTTGTGCACACATTTTGTAAAAAGTACTGAATGAATTTTTGTTTAGGTGTTTAGGTGCATTAGGCCAAGCTGGAGGTAACATATAGGCTTTGTTTCATCACAATCGGCCCTCGGGAAAAGAAGCTATGCTAATTTGAATTGTAAATGGGAAAATGTAAAATGTAAAAAAAAACCTAGTTAGTGCAAAATGAATAATAATAAGTGCACACTTATGCTAATAAGTGTGCAATTGAAATCTACTTAATAAATGCGATCTGTGCACTTTGCGGTAACATGTGCACTTTGCGGTAACATGTAAAAATTGGTAGTAGCAGCATCATGATGTGGGGACGCTTTTCTTCAGAAGGAACAGGGAAGCTGGTCATAGTAGATAAAAAGATGGATAGAGCCACATACAGGGCAAATTTAGAAGAAAACCTGTTGGAGTCTGCAAAAGACTTAAGACTGAGACAGAGGTTTTCCACCTTCCAAATTTTCCAATTTAAAAAAATAATTATTTTCCTTCCACTCCACAATTACAGTATGTGCCACTTTGTGTTGGTCCATCACATAAAATCCCAATAAAATACATTTACATCCGTGGTTGTAATGTGACAAAATGTGGAAAAGTTCAAGGAGTATGTATGTAATACTTTTGCAAAACATTGTATGTTATAAAGTTCATCAAAAGGGGGGGGGTGCTATAGAGCCTATCATGGAGTAGGATGTGTTTTGTCGGGCTCTCGCTGAATAATAACATCTAATATGTTAAAATCCTTTTTTTAATTTGTAGTTTATTTCATTAACTGGTCGGCAATACGTAACCATAACCTGGTGATAACTTTAGTAGGTTTTTTTTGTGTCGGCTATGGCTGAGAGCTTGAGAAAATACAAATTCAGCGGACCATCCAGCACTAGGCCCAGCACATCCTCGGCCCTCAGCCTCGTTAGTGAGCCGAGCTCAAGCCGCACCACTACTTCATCTACCTCAAAATTGGAAAAAATGGATGTTGAAGACCTCAATTCCCAAATTCTTATATCCCTCATGAGTGACATTTTAACTGTAATTAAAGAAGAATTGAGAAGTGCACTGATCGAAGAACTGAACTCCATTAAGGGCAAGTTACAGACGCTCAAAGCCGAAATCACCAGTTGCGTTGCGACAACTCAGATTAAGGCTTCTGTGAAAGACATGGAGGGCGGACTGTCTACATGGTCGGATAAAGTGGTCTCAATGCAAACTACTATAACGAGCCTGCAGGCAGAAATGCCCGAACTGAAAGCGAGGTATGACGATATGGAAGGGAAAATGCAGAGATGCAACATTCGAATCCTGGGTGTTCCGGAATAACCAGGGTCAAGCTCCAACGCGTCGGTTTCTAAACTACTGACCGAAGTTCTGCAGATGGACAAGGACCTCCTTATTGACCATTCGTATAGAAGTTCTGGCCCCAAGAAGCAAGGAGGAAAACCGCGCACCATTGTTGCCAAGTTACACTACCATCAGGACTGTGTGGAGGTACTGTGCCATGCCCGGTCCCGAGGTCCACTTCGCTTTAACGGGGAGCAAATAGCCATATTTCCCGATTACACTCCGAGTGTGGCCAAGGCTTGTGCGGCGTTTATGGAGGTTAGAAAACTCTTACGAGGACAGGACGGTGTGCGCTTCGGCATTTTGTATCCTGCGCGACTCCGTATCACTAATAAGGGCGAGGACAAGATGTTCACAGATCCGGATAAAGCCATGCACTATGTTAAGCATAGTGTTATTACTCCCGCAGAAGCCAGACCTTAACTACTGAAGGACGTTCATATTTCGTATCGCTGGCATATGGATGGTAAACACAGTACTGACAAGGGGAAAGCTATAGTGGTTTATTACAAGTTAGTATAGTTATGTTAAGTTCCCGTTTTAGTTTCAGTGCAAAGTTATTTGTAATTAATGCTTCATAACCATAATAAGGATGATGTTGACTAGTTAATGTTTAGACCTGTTTACATATTTTATTGTTTCAAGCTTATAAGATGGTTCAGCGAGAGCCTGATTTTGGCTCAGTAGGATCCAGATAAGCACAGTGTGTGGATATGTTCGTGTGGGTTGGGTTAATCACCTGGTTTTAATGGGTGATTGGGTTAGGGTTCAGGCCAGACAGCAGAACTTTAAAAAAAAAAAAAATCTCTCTCTCTCTTTCTCTCTTACTTGCTTTCTATTTTTCAAGGCTCTATTCTATTTTTTTGTACATCTGCAGCTTCACTATTGCTATTAACTTCTCATGACAAAAATAGGTGTTTCTTCTAGACAGGCTAATGGATGTTTGATCAATTTTGTTAGTTGGAATGTTAAATCGCTTAACCATCCTGTTAAGAGGAAAAAAGTATTTCAATCAAAAGTATTCCTTATTCATTTGCAACACCTCAAAGCTGATATTGCTTTTCTTCAAGAGACCCGTTTATGCACATGTGACCAATCTAAATTAAGGGAGGGGTGGATTGGACAAGTATATCACATCAGCTTCCGCTCAAAGGCAAGGGGGCTGCTATTCTGATTGATAAAAACTTACCATTTGTAGCAACTACTGTAGCTGCAGATACTAGTCGCTATATTATCGTAGTTGGGCAAGTATATGGGCTTCCACTTATTCTGGCTAATGTGTATGCAACTGGGATGATGAAGGGTTTTTTTGCTAACTTTCTGTCTCGGATCCCAAATATGACAACCCACCACCTTATCATAGGAGGTGATATAAATTGTGTTTTTTCCACTGTTTTAGATCGCAGTTCCCCTAAGAAAACGCCCAAATCCAAATCAGCAAAAGTTTTTCAGAGTTTCCTGGAGGCCTATGGATTGGCAGATGTTTGGCGTTTCCGAAATCCTACTACAAGAAAATACTCATTTTATTCTCCAGTACATAATACTTTTTCATGCATAGATTATTTTCTTGTAGATAAAAGGCTTCTTCCTCTTGTAACAGATTCGGATTATAAAGCCATAGTGATATCAGATCACTCTCCACTGACTGTCAATCCATATACCCAGTGCAGGACCTAACTATCGTCCTTGGAGATTTAACTCCTCGCTTCTTTCAAATGAGAAGTTTGTGAGCTTTAAGAGTTCAGAGTTCTTTTTAAATGTCAACAAAACTCCAGGTATGTCATCCTCAACAGTTTGGGAATCCTTAAAGGCATATCTAAGGGGGCAGATTATTTCATTTTGTGCAAAACAAAATAAAGAGACCAGGGAACAATTTACAAAATTAGCAGATAAGATAAAGGAATTGGATTCAATATGCAGTGTGTCACCTACACCAACTCTACTCAAACAACGCCTATTATTACAAGCAGAATATAATTTAATTTCGACAAAACGAGCGGAATATCTGGTTTTAAAATCACGCTCCTCATTTTATGAGCACGGGGAAAAAACGGGTAGACTGTTGGCCTATCTTTTGCGGCAGCAATTGGCTAAACAAGCTATACCCGGAATTAAAAATGATCATGGTATAAAGTGTACTGATAATTTAACAATCAATACCTGTTTCCTACACTATTATAAATCACTTTTTACCGCTCCTTTATCTATTGACACCTCGACATTAGATGGCTTTTTTCAAAATGTATGTATTCCTACAATAAGTGTAGATACAGCATTACAATTAGATGAGTCTATATCTGATACAGAACTAGCCATAGCAATACGAAGTATGCAATCTGGTAAATCACCTGGACCAGACGGATATCCTTCAGAATTTTTAAAAACTTTTTCCAATCAGCTCTCTCCTCTGTTGGCATCAGTTTTCCGAGAAAGCTTTTCCTCTGGATCATTACCTCCAACTATGCGGCAAGCAGTTATCTCCTTAATTTTAAAGAAAGAAAAGAACCCTCTTGACTATAGTTCATATCGTCCAATTTCATTGTTGAATACAGATATCAACGCCGTCTGGAGAAAGTTATGCATTGTGTTATTTCACCTGATCAAACAGCCTTTATAAAGAACAGATACTCTTTTTTTAATATTAGGCGGCTGTTGAACGTTATCTATAACCCATCTCTATCTGACAATTTGGAAACGATGATTTCCCTCGACGCAGAAAAAGCATTTGATCGAGTTAATTGGGATTTTCTTTATTACACTCTTGGTAAATTTGGTTTCGGCCCTAAATTTATATCATGGATAAAAGTGCTATACTCATCCCCACTGGCTACCGTTCAGACAAATAACAACTTATCCCCTTTCTTTGAGCTTCGGCGTGGTACTAGGCAGGGGTGCCCTTTGTCCCCTCTTCTCTTTTTTGTGGCTATTGTACCATTTGCATTAAGGGAAAATGCCAATATTAAAAGGTCTCTCTCTTGGTTGGGGTGGAACACAAAGTTTCCCTGTATGCTGATGACATGCTGCTTTTCATGTCCGATCCTCATCACAGCCTACCAAAACTTGTGGATTTATTGAAAGACTTTGGTGAAATATCTGGCTACAAGGTTAATCTACAAAAAAGTGAAATAATGCCAATTAAAAACAATATAGCAGTTTCCTGATTCGATCCCCTTTAAGATTAGTCCCAGAAAAATCAAATATATAGGGATTTGGGTAACACATAACCATGCAGATCTGTATAAGGCAAATTATCAGGTTCTACTTTCCAAAACAAAATTAGATCTCGAAAGATGGGACCTGCTACATCTCTCTTTGGGCGGAAGAATAAACACAATTAAAATGAATCTGTTTCCAAAATTCCTTTACCTATTTCAGTGTCTTCCAATCTTTTTAACAAAATCTTTTTTCAATAACTTAAGTAGTCAAATTTCTACTTTTATTTGGAATAAAAAACAGCCACGTATTAACCAAAGTATCCTACAGAGGCCCCGTGAATTGGCGGAGGAATGGCACTTCCAAACTTTCTTTATTATTATTGGGCTGCTAATGTGAGGGCAATGTTATTCTGGGCGCAGTGTGCAGTCAAGCCTCCTGTCTGGGTAGCTATAGAGGAAGCATCCATGGGATCAATATCTCTCTCATCATTATTATGTGCTAAATTGCCACAAAAACAGCCCACATCATCTTTTACCTCAAACCCACTGGTTATACACTATGGAATCAGTTTCGGCGTCATTTTAAGCTTACGGATCTATCTTTGATAGCACCACTGAATGGACACTGTATGTTTGCTCCGTCTTATACGGACAATGCTTTTGGGGTTTGGTTTGAGTGTGGTGTTGTGTCATTATACAATCTTTACATTGACAATATCTTTGGCTCATTTGAACAACTTGTACAAAAGTTTAACATTCCCAGGACACGTTTTTATAGATATCTACAGCTGTGGAATTTCATTTCCTGTAATTCTGACTCTCCCTTTGTCTCCTTCTCCATCCCTTTTAGATTCTGTTTATAGCTGTAAACCAGATGCTAAACAGATGATTAGCGCTGTATACAAGTTATTAAACACAAGTAACTCAGCCACATTAGATCTACTTAAAGGCAAATGTGAAAATGATATACAAGAACAAATCTCAGATAAACTGTGGCAAAAAGATAATACATATGATGAGTAAATTCTCGGTCTGCCTCAAACACACAGTTATTAAGTGTAAATTGTTCACCGGCTTCACTGGTCCAAGGTACAGCTGGCAAAGATTAGAAAGGACTTTGATCCCACATGTGACCGATGTAAGCAGGAACCAGCTACACTACTGCATATGTTCTGGTCATGCTCAAAGCTATACAATTTTTGGAGTTTTATTTTTGATACCTTGTCAAAAATATTTCAAATACCATTAGAGCCATCCCCATTTATTGCATTTTTTGGTGTTGACTCAAGTGGTGCTCGTCTGAATAACGCCAAGGCCAATATGATCGCCTTTAGCTCCCTTCTCGCTAGGAGACTGATCCTGTTTAAGTGGAAGGAGTCGTCACCACCAGTGGGTGCTCACTGGATTAAAGAGGTCTTGTATTTTCTTCACCTAGAAAAGATTTGTAGAAAAAAAAGTGTACAATGTATGTATGTATATGTAACTTGTTTATATTTCCAATAAAAAAAGACTTTGATAAAAATAAAAAATAAAGTTAATCAAAAATGGACTTCCATGCTGCACAAAGTCAACACTAGGGACTCCCCTACATGTGAACAAGTTCTGTTCCAAGAGCATGTTTGCTAGTCGGATTTGTTTGTAAGTCGAGGACAACATGAATGATATACACCCAAAGCATACCAATCCACTTGACTAAATCTGTCCCCTTTCCCATCACATGGACAAAAACTGTAACCGCAAGTGAAATGTTGTCTCTGCACCTTTGAATCACAAAGGGAATCCCTGACACCATTTTGTCTCAGAATTTCCCCATAAAAAATAATGGAAACTCCAATGATTCGTTCCACACCCCAAAAATAATCATGTAAAAATTATTAATAGAAAATATAATGCAAAAAATAAAACTAATTAACCTGCACTTTACCTTTGAAAAGAATCATGCTGTGTGTGAAGCAGAGACAGGAGAGGAGGGAGGGGTTATATTGTAGGATGACTTTCACACACACTTCCCACAAACATGTGCACGAATGTTAAATTTACTTAGACTATAAATTTTAGCCTGCACTTTACCTTTAAAAATAATCACTCCCGATAGGAGAGGAGGGGGGTTATTGTGTAGAGCAACTTTCCCAACAATCCCAGATGCCATTCTGTCAAAGTATTCCACTTTCTTGGACAGTGAACTGTTTTGCTGAGCATTTTCAGAAATTAGGATTATTCACCATCAGGACATCTTTACAGGAAAGACATTTTCTATCATCGAGTGATTCATTGAAACCGCATATGCACACGTACAGTATACCGGACTTTAAACATTCTATACACTCATTTACACACTGAAAATATTGTATATAATTGTAACTATTGGTATCTGCACTGCAGTGTCTATTTTTGTACAATACTCGTGAGCTACTTCTGCAATTTGTTTTCATCTAGGAATGTTAGATGCAAACTGCTGTTCGTTCGTATCTGTGGAAATTTGTAACTTGAATGTTGACAAGTCGGGGACTCAAAAATAACACATTTTTTTATTCCAAAAATCCAACAGATATTGCTGTATTTTTTTTTTTATGGGAGTATTAGTAAGGGGTGTTACATCTACCGCAGAGGGTCCACTCACTCACTCATTGTCTATACCGCGTTATCCTGTGTTCAGGATTGCAGGAGCCTGGAGCCTCTCTCATTAGACTTAGGGCATGAGGCGGGACAAGGTGCCAACCCATTGCAGGGCGCACACACTCATTCACACACTTCGGGCAATTTGGGACTGCCAGTTAGCCTAATCTGCAGGTCTTTGGACTGTGGGTGGAAACTGGAGTACCCGGAAGAAAACCCCAAGCTGGAAGAACATGCAAACTCCATGCACACAGAGACGGGAATCGAACCTGGCAAATTCTTTATATTTGACCCTCATTTTCTGTCCAGGCCCTGTTTTTGTTTTTTAACCCACACAAAGACCTAGGAATCATTCACACATAAATAACCATCTAACAGAGAAGAACGGGAATTTCAGATAGAGTACAGATAGAGTCTTTTGTAAAAATCCCAGATGATCAGAAATATATGAAATATTCAAAACATGTCATCTGGTAATAACAACCCTGCTTCAATCAGTGTCATTGAGATAACATTTTAATGTTTGATGTGAACAGTAAATAAACCTGTATCTTAATTTCAGAAATACATAAGAATATGTTTGTACGAAGGTTTTTAAATGGGAAACATTGACAAATAAAATGGCATTTAGCAAACACCCTTATCAGACTCATTTTTATATACATAACTGAGCAGTTTAATAATTAAAATAAGTGTTTTTAGGGTTAAGGGCCCTGCTCAAGGGTCAAGCAGTGGCAACATGGCTGTGTTGGGATTTGACCCTCTAAAGTTCAGAGTCTTAACCATTAAGGTACCAGGTTTGGTTGTAAAAAAAAAAAAAAAAGAATGATGCAACCACATCATCAATGACTATTCTAAGACCTTCGATGTAAGGTTATCAAACTAGTATGCACATACTATAGTATGATATAGATAATAAATGCAAACAATGACCTACTGTTGGCAATGTGCAGTAGTCTTTAAAGAGGAAAAAAAAAATACTAGTTGTGTTCACTTAACTTTACCACTAGGGGACAGTGTCTGCAATCTAAAACGAAAGACTTATAGACTCCTGCTTACTAGTGATTTGTCTGTAAAATAGTACTACAAATCAGGTTAACGTTCTTTGAAAGAACTCCCATGGATATATTAAAACATTCTAGTATAAACATGTTAAATTATAATCAGTCCAATAACTCTAGGTGCTTGAAAAGCTCAATCAGTCGAGTGCTGGCAGGTGTTGCACTTCGGGGGTTATGATGCATATTTTGAAAAGTCAAAAAATGAAACATGTTTTATGTTAATTTTACAATATCAGAATAATCTTCAAATTTAGAATTACATTTTAAAAACCAACAAACTAACATAAAATAAATGTAAATTAAATACTCATTATTTATGTTCCAAGGCCCCAGAGATCCGCAGCAGAGGGATGAAAGAGCCACATTGCTGACCGCTGCTCTAGGAGAACTTACATCTGCAATCTCTACATCTAGCTTACACTTAATCTAAAATGAAACAAAAATATATATATATATTTTTTTATGTACAGTTTTGAACTCAAACACACTTGTTGAAGCTAACAGCAAATAACATTACAAGTGATATCATTAAGATGCTGTTTGCCTATATTTATTACTTCCGAAGTATTTAAAAACATATTCAAATACTTCAAATAAGTAATTGACAAACTCTACATAAATTCCTGACCGAGTATGCTTTCTGTAATAAATTGCAGGTATTTGCAATTTAATAATTAAAAAATATATTTAGATTTTTATTATATTCATTTGGAGCACTAGTTCTTATTCAACAACCAGACATGTTATTAAAAAAAAAAAAAAAAAGTGTTGATATGGTATTCAGTCAAGACATATTTATTTAACAAGTGTGGATTACGGGTTCTTAACCCATGTCAGTGCAAATGTCAAACTGCATTTCTTTCAAAACAGAATAATGCAAGACGCAACAGGAAATCATTTCTCTTGTAGATTTTCCGTACCAGTAAATGTAACTAAAATAGTTTTTAAAAATGTTGTTCATTAACAAATTCAAAATCTGCAATTTGTGCCAGACTACATTTCAGAGTAGTAACAGTAACTCTGCTATAAGTCATGTCACATCATTCCCAATTCCCAATAACAGCACAAGCCACAATGTTTCCTTGTTTAATGTCTGTTAGAGTAGTTTATTAACCCCTGTTGGTTACTATTGCTGCCCATAGAGACACCATTCAAATGTATGCACGTAAACATGCTGACATCTACAGGGCTCCATTTGTTGCTGCCTGTCAAGGGAAAAGCAACACTGTTCTGATGTAAGGATATGCCTGTGTGTGTACAAAGTACAAAATCATTTTGATGTTCGATTTTTTATTTATTTATGTATTCACTTTATTTATGTAAAGTGCCACTTACATAATCATTTACATAAAATGTAACCTACTTTCTGGGATTCCCTTAAATTGGGTGATTGCTGGTAACACCTTAAAATGTCCAGCTTATGCGAGATATATATATATATATATATATATATATATATATATATATATATATATATATACACACGAGCTTATACAAGTGCAGCTCTACAAAGCGTGTTTTACACAAGTTTCAGGCATTATCTTCTATTTTTTGTTGTGCTCTTATTCCTATAACCTAACTCTGCATGTGAAATAAAGTAACTCTCAACCTCTTCCATAGGGAGAAACTCTGTGAGACAGTTATACACTTTCCAAACTTGGAATGTGATTGCTGCAGCTGTCCTTGAGTGACACATGAGATGTTGTCCTAGAAACTCTAAACCAGTGCAGAACGCTGCCTAACCGAACTGAAATGGCTGCTGTGTAAATCTAATCTGTGGTCTCTAGCACCAAGACACCAAAATAACTCTCCATTTGCCCAAGAAAAAGAAAAAAAATTAAGATAGCTGAAACCTTCTAGTACTTACATATTAAAAGCAACACAGTATATTACTGTTTTTTTTAAGTTTTTGTTTTGCTTGTGGAGTAAGAAAAAAGTTGGGGTGGAAATATGATGTGCTACGTTCGACACTTAAAAATATGATGATTATTATGCCCTATGTGGGAATTCATGCAATCATTTGTGTCAGCTAAGCTAAGTAATTATTAAATTATGTTAGATAACAGTGCACTGGCAAAGCATATTGAAGTGAATAATGGATTCACGTCTTCCCTGATTACATTAGGTCAGAATATCTAATTCTAAATCCTATCAGGATATAGAATGACTACCGTAATGCAAATGAAATGGGCAGTGGTGATCTTTTGGAGTGTCACACCTCCAGGGTCTCTAATGGGTTTCCCCTGGGAAGTGAATTGGCTACACTTCACTGGGTATAAATTTGTGTATGCATTGTACTATGCAATTGGAAACTGCCTGCCATTAAGGGTGACGCTGACGCCTCAAACCCAGTGTTCCCAACCCTTGCTGAAAGCCCATACGCATTACTTCTTCACCACACTTCACAACAGTTCCAACTGAACAGACCTGCTGTAGTTAACACTGCCAATGATGGATAAGCTGTAAACAATTACAACAAAAATCATAGGCAATTTTCTCATGGAAATCTCTTTTTGACTGCTCCATATTATTCTTTAACAGAAAGTGCAAAAAGCACCATGTTTTAAAGTATGGATGAATAAAGTTTCTTTTTTTAATTACTAATTCAAATGATTTTGAATGATAAAACCAAATAAATAAATAATGTATATATATATATATATATATAATTATATTTTAAATTGTTATTGTTGTTTACTTAAAGCTAAAAGATTATCAACAAATCTCTATTCACTATACAGTGCATCTAAAAAAAGGAATATCATAAATTTCTTTTTTAAAATCTTTTTTTAATTTCATTGAAAAAAAAACTCATATTATAGATTTATTTCATTTTTAACTACATTTAATTTAAATTACTCAAATGTTTATCTAATATATATATATATATAAATATATATATATATATATATTTTTTTTTTTTAAGGGCTGTAACCGCCTATGTTAAGAAAATGTTGTATTTTAGTAATTAGTGAAATATTAGTAATGTTTTGCATTAGATGCTTGTGCACTAATGCACAGAAAATAGAGCAGTTTTTTCTTGTACTGCTATGTACAACTAAAACTCCTTTTACAAATTAGTTATCCAGTGTCCCTATGGCCGACGCTGACTTTTTTTTTTTTTTCCCAGAATTTTTTTTCTGTATTTTACTCAAAATCTCTCATCCTAATTGCATTGACCAGGAATGCCGGAGTGCTCTGTTGAAAAATAAATAAATAACTAAAATTACCAATTACTGTGTTAATCGATCACCATTTACATTATTTGTAAAGTGTTACATTTAAAAGATCACTGTTGACCTATTTAATATTTTTATTTAAATTGGTCTTGTGCCATTTTACATCTGCATTGAAAGTTTACTGTAATAAGCTCAAAACATTTCTATTGCTTAATTAACAGTCGAAAGGGGGTGGTGCTCCCAGGCAGCGTTATTCAATATTGGAAAGTTTAAAACATCTGTCAACTGTCAATCATTTTAGATTCAGATGGCAATTAAAATCTCCTATTTTATTGGGAAGGACAAAAACTTCTTTCTGGTGTTAAATTACAGCACTCCTACACAAAACACGTCAAGGTTAGCAGATCTGGTGATTTCATGCAAGTGGCAGCATGCTAACATGTGGGGATATAATTTCACACAGACGTATGACAGTGAATAGTAGTCACATTGGAAATAATGCACATAATTTATATTGCTGTTTAGAATGAATAAATTCCATTACCAGTGTTGAGACCTGTTGTACATCATGGATGGCAAATGAATATACCAGGTGTAGTGGTAGAGTTTCTGCCTTAATGCTCTGGGCTACTTTAAGGCCAGAAGCCCAGAGGAGTAAGGCAGAAATAATTTTTAAGGACTTTTCTAACAAAGTTCCTCTTCAGGATCAATAGAGTACATCTGTCTGTCTGCTTGTTGTTACTTACTTCTCATCTTTAGTTCAAATAGTGTCTGTCACTCGTAATGGCATCTCAGAAATTTGCAACTATACTATTGTGGACTATTGTCTTGTCCATATAGACTATATTTAGTGATCCTGAATCGGAGGTCGGTTTCATTGACAATATGAGGAAGGGAAGTATTCCAACAGTTTTTGCTGTCGGAATTTTTTTTTTTTTTTTATAAAATATTGCCTAAATGGTTTGTGATTAAGTGATCAAAATCTTTGGAAGTAGGGCATTACTGAACAACTGCACTATAATTATACATTACCTGACTTCCTCTTCCCATCTCCAGCATGGGCTAGCTTTGACATTAGTAATATTGCTCCATATCTGAGTACACTTGAGCATAATTATGTTTTCCAATACAGCAAGTTGCAATAAACACCAAGTTGATTTGCCAATAAGCACAAAAGAGAAGAAGAGTATTAGAACCCTCTAGCCTGCCTTATTACTATATCAGCTATATGTAGTTCAGCGAATGAGACTGGTGCATGCTGCATTTACAGACATATCAGAGGAGACAAGATGTTGATGGCTTTGCTTTCTGAACAGTGCATAATTTTGAGTTGGCTTTCATAGTTGATTTGAACCACACCAGAGCACAATGAACCATGCTCAAGACCACTAATGTACAGGATCAGCCAACAAAACATAGTATTGTGCTAAAAACTGTCTCGCCTAGGTAAAAAGTGAATTTTCAGATATGATCATATAACAACATTTTTCATAATACTTAATGCTTCTTATCTCCTGATACATGCTTTATTTTTTTCTGTAAATATGCCCACACCTTTACATTTTTATCAGATTAAAAAAAAAAAAAAAAAAAATTCTTAACACAATTCCATGCCCTTTTATGTAGTGCCCATACCTTTTTTTGGCATTCCGATAAAGCTTGGCCAATTTAGACTTCAATAAAAAAGACTGGATAAAAGGATTGTTGCTGAGGCGGTAGCCTTCTGGGCACAGTCTCATCAGTTATAGACACCATTATAATCCAAGTAAGTTGCATGTATCCCATGGAAAGACATTCATTTACTGTTTTTTTTTTTTTTTTTTTTACCTTTTGATCATGCATGTTACCTGAAATAAAATGCGAAAATGTTAAGATATTGCAACATGAATTTTTTGCTTTTTAAGCTTTTACCAAAAAAAAAAGGTTTAAGCGACAACATTTTTACAAGTATACTTTTAGAAGCTTACCCTAATTTTAGTATCAATACTCATACATAAACCTGATTAATTTGCATTTTAAATGATTATTGTTTGAAGAGAGACAATTTTGGGGCACGTATAAAATCATCTCTCCAAAACTTGAAATTTTTAGGGAAGCAAGATTGGTCACTTCCATGTTGCAACTTCAGAACTAGCCTTTTGGCACACACATTTTTATGTATTATATGTATAACAAAAAAACAAAAAAAAAAAATCATTTTTTGGTGTACGGAGTGTTCGTGATACATAAGCTTATCTCGGACATGCTACGCAGAGCAGGAGGACATATCATGCAAGTGTGAAGAGAATGTAACATTAGTTGCTAGCATAGCCAATCCACAGGATAATTATCAGTTTTCTATCCAGTATATTGCTTTTTTGTCTTATTAAAAACATAACATTTTTCTGAGGAAAGTTTTAAACTGAATTACCCTCGCGACCATATGTTCATTGTCGAGTGGAGAAACACCTGTGTTAGCTTCAAGAAAAGTAGCAGAACAGGAGTTACAGGCTGATTACCAGGGTTGCCATGTCCTGAAAATTGTAGTACTCTTTCTTTCCTTCCTTTTTTCTTTCTTTTATATAATTATGGATTTATGGTTGTTACATTGCACAAATACCATTTGTAGCCTGTTTCAATACAAACCGTAAATGTAAAAAAAAAAAAATTAATTAAAAAAAAAGGATCCAGGGATAATGAAACTTTTTTTTTTTTTTTTCAGCCAGCCCTTTTATTTTCAATGACATTTTACTACTACCCTATGCACAGACTCCTTTAATACACATCATACAACTCATCGAATATTAGGCTTATTATCTACATAACTAAAGTAAAGCCTATTTTATTGGAGGAAGCTTTTTGTTTGTGAACATTTCCAGCCAAAGAACACATGCCATTCTCTATAGTACTTTTCATCATTATACTGTAAATGTATTCAATTTAATTGTTCCATCAACTAGAACAATATAAAGATACCAACTTTGTTAATAGCGGGCTGTGATTTCCACAAGTAGATATCATGATTATAGTCTATATCTATCTCATTATCTCATCATTGCCTATACCGCTTTATCCTGGTCTATACCAGGAGACTTAGGGCACAAGACGGGGTACACCCTGGACAGGGTGCTAATCCATCACAGGGCACACATACAAACACACACGCTCATTCACACACTACGGGAAACTTAGGCATGTCTATGGACTGTGGGAGGAACCGGAGAACCCAAAGAAAACCCACCAAGCACAGGGAAAACATGCAAACTCATACGGACCCTGATTTCCAAAACCTTTGGGGTGCAAGGCGACAGTGCTAACAACAAAGCCACCGTGCCACCTTAAATATATTTACATCCTTTAAAATTAGCAATGAAACTCAAGATGTACAAATAAGGTGCCTATTATATTTTTTCAAAATAAGAAATGTAAATATAGTGATGTAAAGACTTAATAAAAAAAATTTTAAAAAACATGCACTGCTAAAAAAATTAATAAAAAAAAAAGATTACCTAAAAATAAAAGTGGATGTGCTAGTATGTTGGTCTGTTCATTTTTCATATAATCTTTTATTAAATATGTCTTATATGCAGTACAAGAAGTTATTGTTTCATTTGTTAAAATGTGTCATCTTCTAAACATAAATTACAATATATTTGATATCATATTTAGTATTATATATTGTTATAAGTTCCAAGTGTGTTAGTTCTAATTATTTATTTGTTTAATGGTTTATTAACTATTAGGTTTGGGGGCTAGTGTTGAATGGCCACTGACCTGTTTTTGTTTTCACACAGACCTGGCAACCCTGACTGCTATGTACACGCACAGCAGCTAGTGCTATATAGTGTTTACTTCTGAAGATTCAGTGACAGTAGGCAATGTTCAATCTGAATTCCAAATCTAATGGTTGACGCACATATGCCTCTAACAGTAATACTTATGTGATACAAATGAAATTATTAAAGTAAATTTATTTAACTCACATCACCAGCAAACATCAGGATAAAAACGTACAATCAGTTGTAGCCCTGCTGGTTAATCCTTTTGTGTGTGTGTGTGTGTGTGTGTGTGTGTGTGTGTGTGTGTGTGTGTGTGTGTGTGAGAAAACAGACTGGTACATGACTCCGATGTAAATAATACATCTTTAGTTCATCTATAAAGGAAAATAAATTAAACAAATCTACAGATAAAAACAGTCTTAAGACCAAAACTGTTCTTCAACTCCGAACCATGGATAATTATTCAGGTATATAAAATTTGGGTCATTATAACCTTTATTTTGGATAGTAGCAGAACATAAATCACTTTACGTCCCTAACTTGAATCAATGTAATAATTATTTCTTAATTTTATTTTATGGCTGGACTATTAATGTAATGACAGTAGAATTTCAACTAATAATTTCATATATTAAGTGTATATTTTCTATTGTGTAGTGTATATAATTTTGTACACATTTGCCATATTAATGGAATTACATGTTAATAAATCTATATAAACTACCCATAATTGCTGCTCACAACTCACTACTCAACTCACTACTATACATAAACGTAAACAGTCAGCATTGCACTTTTCATAACTATTGCACATATTGTACAGTATATTGTATATAATAACCTCCCTCATTCCACTCCCAATAACAATTTGCACACATGTATATAACCTTCTCAAACCACAATAGCATAACCATGGTATACAATATGTTCCTTCATAGCAACCGTGTATAATCATTGCACTCACTGTACATAACTCTTCTGTGTCTTGTTTACATGTGCATATCATTTTATCATGCTATACATTTTCCTTCATTACAATCAGTGTATATATATATATATATATATATATATATATATATATAACATATTCTGTATAAAACCTTTCTTTTGTGCAGTTAACATATGTGTATAGTTTACATATGCAAATTATTTATCATGGCAATATCTTCCTCATGATAAATCAATCCAGCGAATACTACTACCTTATAATCAGGTTACACCAAAGATGATATTGTGAAATTACAGTTTTAAAAGAAAATCAAGGCATTCATCTTTGTTGCAGGCAGGCATGTACATGGACTTCAATCTAAAATAATAATAATCACTGATTAAATTAATCCTGATCAGCTTATTTTTAGCGTTAACATTTTAGCTATTTCTACAAACTATTTTTTCTTCAATGACATTTACCTCAGCTAGTAAGTAAGTAAGTAAATAAATAAATAAATCTGGGGGGGGGGGGGGGGGGGGGGGAACAAGGTAACTAGGCATTCTGTACTCATTACAGCTGGCCCTTCCTGTGGGGGGTTGCCTTCTGTTTGAGTGACAGGGACAGCCACTTGCTCCTTTTGGTCATCACCAGGTCAATGCTTGCCATGAGGGCCTGACTAAACAGCATGGCCCCCTTTTTTTTTTTTTTTAATGCGGCATAAAAATAACATTTAAAAAACAAAGGAGTTGCAAATCACTAATATGAGTGTATAGAATATTCTGAGCATGATTTTAGAATATCATGTTGTAATGAACCCCTGTAGACAGAGCATGGGACTGAGAGGCAAATGTAAGGTTGGATAAAATGCATCAATCTCCCATGATTCCTTGGGTGAGTGGGATGAATGGGGAGTGGCTGAGAAGTGACATTACAGGCTAGGCTAGAGGTATATAAAGTAAAAGTAGCAGATTAGCACTTCTGAGCAGTTGAGGCATTCCCAGCCTTGCCTCGGGTGTAGGGATTGCAAGGGAAAAGCAAAACTACACGGTCTTTACCCCTGTGTAGTTTTGTTTTTTGGGGTCGTTTTGAGGTTCAACTGTTCTCACCTTGGATATTCTGCCAACATACTGGATAAAAGGATTGTTGCTGAGGCAGTAGCCTTCTGGGCACAGTCCCATCAGTTATAGGCACCATTGTAATCCAAGTAAGTTGCATTTATTCCATGGACAGATATTAATTTAATGTTTTTTTGTTTTGTTTTTTTACCTTTTGATCATGCATGTTACCGTCACATTTATAATATATTGCAGAATTACATTTAGTGTTTTGTGACGTTTCAGAGGCTTACATGATCCTACAATTGTTTTTTATTTTATTTTATAAATGTTTCTCAAAGGATTAATTGATTTTAAAAGTTCAAGGTGATGATTATATGGTGCGATGATTTGAGAAAAGCCAAGAATAGCCTGTGATAGCATTAGAGTGGTGTCCCAGCTCGGCCGTGATGTCTTTTTAAGGGAATCAGCAGCAGGGCTATCAGTTGCACCTCCAGTTATGTGCCACATGGTGACTGTCAATCAAGCAAGGGGACTGATTATTTTTGGAGATTTCCATTTTGGTCTAAAAGGACATCAATCATTATATATAACGCCTACCTTACAGTTTATTGTGAGCTTTTTGTTTATTAAAATGAACCCATGGTTGTTTATTTTATACAATTTTAAAGATAATTTGAGAGATGTGCCTGAACTTCATCTGTTGACCAAAATCGTATATAGTGTTTAATGGATACATTTTACACAATGATTAGATTAGTTTAAAGATTTGGGCAAATGTAATTGGCGCTGTTTATTTCTAAATGATAGTTGACAGGGAGGAGATGGTAGAGCTAGAAGGTTTTTTCCCCCTTTGGAACTGTAATGAAACAGTAATATAAGATGGCTTAGAGAATAACTTTGCATTCCATTCCCTCTGAGCGAATTAATTAATTTATTTATTATTAAAAGAATCGTAAATTCCTGCTATTAAGACAACATGTAAGTTTTCAATGTTTTTTTTTTTTATAGTTTGGCTTAAAATTAATTTTTTGTATTATTAAATATGCCTGTGTTTTTTGTTTAGTTTTTGTTTAGTTTAAATAATTGTTATAAATTAACCTTGGAGGCCTAAAATAGGTTTATTAAGCCTTGTCATTAAGACATAGTGGATAAAACTTGTATAAATGCCTAATTTAGCATTTGAATTTTTTTACTGGTATTTCTTTGTTATTTTACAGAAGTTATTTTTACAACAACTGCACAAAAAAGAGCTTATCTGAAATTGGTTAATCAGTTTTTTTTTCTACTTTATCTTAAGTTACATTATCTACTATTAGAAACTCTGAGACGCTTACAGATATATGGAAGTTGGAAGAGAAACTGACTGATTAATGAAAGTGAAAAGATGACAAATTCCACTAAATTTCTTGTCTTCATAATGGGCAGCTTTAAAGTGTGTATTGAAGCTGCCAGTTGATAAATGTACATGTAGAGATATTGTATTACCCCTCAATATAGAACAGGGTATATTTACAGCCTGGTGACCTTATTTAAAGTTGGTGTTGGTTATATTTTCTGGGAATTTAAATGGTGTTGGGGTGCTACTGAAAAATTGTATCTTAATAGTATCCAAATGGTATATAAATTGTGTAAGTAAAAATATTTAATAATATTTGCAGTTTAGGTACCAGATTTGAGTAAGAGAAGCTATTATATGTTGACAAAGGTTAAGAGGAGTTCACAAAACATCTGTCATTTTACAATTGTAGAATGTTTGCTTTAACAGTAACACCTGCTGACATTCTGTCCAATTTTATTGTTGTATCCAAAACGTATGTGCGAGATGAGCTCATGGGTCACTTCCATATTCCCAAACAGCTAGATGGTTGAATTGTAACTGTCCAACTTATTGGTTTTGCATAAAAGAGCATATAATAAATACAGTGTTAAGTTTACAACCTAATCATGGGAAACGCCTACCGGAATATTCCTTCTTGATCTCTGTGTGAAGTCTTCCGTGCTTTACCTAATCATTAACACTTGCATCTAGGTATTTGCATCTTCATAGGTAATTTGTTTCAAAAGCTGTAATCAAAGCTTCTTAGAAAGGTGTCTGAACTGACACACAGACCTTTTGGCACCACTAGTCTCTCAGATGACAGGTTGCTCAGAGCCAGGTGCAGCAGTGTGAAGGGAACGACACCAAATGATTAGTCAGTTAAATCTCTCCGCATCTAAAAATAGCTCACCTATAATTCATGTAACAAAAATCAATTTTAATGCTATGGGTATTTATTTGTGTTTTATGAAATAAATTACTTGACCTCAAATGGTTTGATGTCCAGTGAGGAGTGCCTCATTTTTGTTTTTTCCAGGGTGCCTACCATCATGACAACACAGGCGCCAACGTTTACGCAGCCGCTTCAGAGCGTTGTGGCACTTGAGGGTAGTGACGCAACGTTCGAAGCTCAAGTTAGTGGTAAGGATAAGTCACATTCTGAACATTTTTCATTTCATTTTTTTTCCCGATGGACTGTTTATCAATGGAGCGAATACATGGTGTCCATTTTGTTTAGGGTTATATTAGAATCTCTGTTCCCTACAGGTAATCCAGTTCCTGAGGTGAGCTGGTTTCGTGATGGCCAGGTTCTTTCTGCTGCCGCTCTGCCCGGCGCTCAGATCTCGTTCAGCGAAGGCCGCGCTGTTCTGAGGTTCCCCGCCGTGACAGCCGCACACAGCGGAAGATTTTCTGTGAGAGCCACCAATGGCGCTGGACAAGCCACTAGCACTGCTGAACTCCTGGTTACAGGTAACTAATCTGATCTATAGGTATCGACCAAAAGCAATTCCTAATTTAAGATTTAAGTACCAAACCTGTCTTTTATTTATAGCGGAAACTGCACCACCGACCTTTATTCAGAGACTACAAAGCATGACTGTGAGACAAGGAAGCAAAGTGAGACTGGACATCCGTGTGACAGGAATCCCTACACCTGTGGTGAAGTTTTATAGAGAAGGAGCCGAGATTCAGAGCTCAGCTGATTTTGAGATTGTTCAAGATGGGGAACTTTACAGTTTGTTGATTGCAGAGGCTTTTCCTGAAGACTCTGGTGCATACTCGGTTACTGCCTCTAACAGCAGTGGACGTGCCACTTCAATCGCAGAACTCCTAGTTCGAGGTATTTATTAACTTTGATATGTTTTACTTAACCTAATATGCATTTACGAGCAATTCTTATCTGTAATGTCATTAAAGTGTTCTTTACCATGCTGATATACTATGTTTTATTCTAGGTGATGAAGTTGCAGTGCCTGCTAAGAAGACCAAGACAGTTGTTTCAACCGCTGAGATTTCACAGACCAAGGTAGAAATAATTGGAATTCACATTTATGTGCACCTTTAATTTGATTTCATGCTCTGAATTGGCCTGCCCTTATCATCAATCACTGTAGTACCATAATTGTATTATTATTAGAAAAAAACATTCTACTATTTGATTCTATTCTGAATGCTATTGTCCTGAGAAAAATACATTGTTGTATTTCATTCATAGATAATAGACGCTCATTCTGAGTCATCAGCCATGATAGAAATGCAAATGGAAGGAGGTGTTGAAATTCAGCATTTGGCTCACAAGACACCACCTCGTGTGCCTGGAAAACCAACCTCAATGTCCCCACCACCAGCTTCAGCAGTTTCAAAGGGTGCAGCTGCTCGCCACCAGTCACCTTCCCCCGTAAGACATGTTAAGGCTCCAACCCCCACACCTGTGAGGTAAACTGCTTTGCATTTTCCTAAATATCTTTATCTAGCAAGCTTGTCAATAAAACATAAATATAATAAATGTAGTTTCTTTTTTTTTTTTTTGGTAAAGTGTTTTATCATCTTTTATTTTTCTTTAGGCCTGGTTCCCCAATTTCAAGAGTGGCTGTGTCCCCTATTAGACCTGTCAAGTCTCCATTAATAACACACAAGTATGTCACAGAGGCTGCTGATGTTTTGCCTCCATGGAAGCAAGAAGGCTACGTTGCAGACTGTAGCTACACTACAATGTCTGCTGGATCCACATATGTCCAGTCCTCATCCACACATGCCCAGAAGGAACAGTGGGAAGGCTCTTTTGCCATGCAGCAACAGATCAGTGGAGCTATTATTAAAGAGGTGAGAGATTTTTTTTTTCTTTAGTTGATCATTTGCAACCCCTAGTGGTAAAATAACTAATGTGCAACTTGGTGGGCACAGGAAAGAAGGCAAATAAACAAACTACAGCTAACTGATCAGAAAACACCGTAGCACTGGCGGCTGGTGGAATTTTTTTTTTCAAACAAACAAAATTAACATTAAACTTTTAATACTCGCCTGTAAATAGCCATCTATCAGGTGACTAAGCAACATTTTTATACTACTAGTATAAAATAAAGTCCTGACTCACATCGCATCCAGTCAGCTAGCTCCGCTTGCCATAAGAAATGCTGGAAAAGACTCGTTGAGAATGGTCCAATCACATGAGCCCAAATATTTAAAAACAATATTGATTCGCTAAGAACAAAAGTGGGCGGGTTCAGGGCGCACAGTGCCGCGCCCCAAGGATGATTTGAAAAGATCCAATCAGAGCTCAGCCTCAAGTCACATGCTTTTTTAAAAAAAATGTACGTGCCTACATAGACACGCGGTTGTCCGGCGCCCCGCGTACACGAACACAAATGAACGTAATACAGTTTAGCTTTTTTTTTTTAATTGCAAATAAATAATATTAAGAAATACAGCGGAATATTGTGACTAAATGACTTCATTTCTTTATTAAAATAAATAATTATTATGTTAAATAATTACATGTTAAAGTAGCATTCTTCTCCGTCTAACTCTAGGGGGGGCGGCGCCCCCTGAGACAAAATTGACCATTTCAGCATTTTGCAGTTTAAGAGGAGACGATGGAGTTGTTTTTCCTCCTGATCAATTTATGTACTTCTATTTACTAAGTACAAATATTCAATTAATGGTCAGTTATCTATTTTCTTAGATGCTTTGAAATGCCAATTATTATGGTTTCAATAATAAATTTAGGATGAATTAATTGACAAAAACAGACCAGTTTGTTTTCATTTGCAACCTTAATCTAATGACATCATCAAGCCATTAATGTCCAGGCTAAATGATAATCAAATGAAATTTATTGTGCTCATTGTGATTTTTAATACTCATCTGTTCTACAATCATTTTTGTCTGCATTGACGTAATCACACAAAGGACCTAAACAGAATACATGGATCATGTGAAGTAGGTTGTGTTATCTGTGCACATGATCACATATGTGCATATCTGCGGCTTGCTCTGCGCTTCACTTAAATTTGAAACGCTGAGTCCTACAGTCGTCAGTGTGGCCTGGGACCTTGTGAAAGTGGCCTTTATTCTTCTTCTTTTTATTATTATTATTATTATTTTTTTTTTACTTATTTTAAAATTTTAATAAACCTAATAAAAAAAGTAGATCTGGCTTGTTCATTAAGAATCTAATGTCTTAATAATATCTACATCCATATTTCTGTAAAACATCTTTATGAAAACGATTATTGCTACGAGTTTAGTCTTAATGGTTCTATAAAGTTCTGGTCCTTTTCCCGTCTACATTCATATGTGGTTAATGAATGTTTCTGCAAAAAATTAACTTCAGGGAAAATTCAGTGTGAATTTAACATCTCTGAATATAATGACTGCTGAAGCTAGGAGAAAAAGTAGATTTGCAGGCCCTCTTACTATTACACTTGATACTGAAAACAGCGGGGTGACACTGGAAGCAGTAATGAAGGTATGGTCAATATTTTCAAAGACTTGACCACTGCTCATGCTACTCTAACTGAGGGTGAAGTGAAGGTACACTATTCTGTGTTAGCTTATTTTATTACATTTTTGGTCTTTTGTAGAAATCAATTCTTTAGTTCTTATTTCTGATTAAAATATCTACTGTGTTTAGCTTTCAAGGTGCAAACTATGGAAAATCAGAATAACTCCACATTCCTCTCTTTAGACACGACACCCTGCTTCAGAGTGGTATTGACATCATTTGTATTCACTAAAATGGGGATACAGTCAGATTGTTAATCTTCACTGAGATGCCCATGACTTTACAGATCTGACAGCAAAGCTTCATTTAAATAATCAATTGATCACTTTTGCCTCATAGATCCATTATTTCACATCAACTCCACTCAGCAAGCATTTTTCCATAGCACCTTTCTTTCATTTTATCCATCTGTTATTTCAGTTGTGAAAAATACTACTTTGTTTCATATGTTTTTTTTTTGTCATCACATAATCTGTATCACGTACTAAAACAGAGAATCTGAATGCACTAAATATTTTACAGGCTGTGGAGGCTGCAATGATCCCTTCTGATACACAAGTGCAAGTGATGCCACCAACAGTTGTGGCTGTAAGTATTTAGTTTTAAATCGATTTTTTGATCTAGGTACACATTTATCGAACAACTGACTAAATTTCTGTTATTCAGGGCTTGAAGAACCTGACTGTAACTGAGGGAGAGTCTGTGACGCTGGAATGCCAGATCTCAGGTCACCCCACACCAGGCATTATGTGGTTCAGAGAGGACTACAGGATTGAAAGCTCTATTGACTTCCAGATCACATATGAGCAAGGATATGCTCGATTGGTGATCCGTGAGGCTTTTGCTGAGGATAGCGGACGTTTCACTTGTACTGCTACAAACGAGGCTGGAACTATCAGCACCTCCTCCTACCTGCTTGTGCAAGGTTAGAATCCCATGCTTACAGGGTTACAATGTAACATAGTTCATGAAGACATGAATTTTTTAACTTTTTTTTATTTTTTTTACAGTCTCTGAGGAAATTGAGAGTCGTGAGGATTTGACTGCTGTTTCTGAACAAATTGACATATCTATGCAAGAAAGACAGTGAGTGGACCATGTCCTTTTCTAAGTTGATCTTGAGATATCAATGCAGAATAAACCATACATTTGTCATGATTCTGGGTGTTAATGCGGGCTGAAGGGTAGGCAGAGATGCAGAGGTCTTTTTATTTAAACCAAAACACGAACAAAGGATGTTGGCTTTCTAATGGAGCACATTACACACCAAAACATTTATCAAGTAATAACTTGGACTAGGACATCAGATTAGGAGTTTAAACAGACTGGGATACAAAACAGACAAGGGACTAAACATACTAGACAGACTAGGAAACGGACTGGTATCAACACATACTAGGGATTAAACAAACAAGGGCCCAAACAGACTTGGCTAGGCCTACTAGCTGTTACCCTCAAACTAGCTGCTAAGCTAGTTGGTAACTAAACAGACTAGTTGTTAAACAGACTAGTAGCCAAAGATCCAAGGGACAAACAGACAAGGTACACAGCAGACTAGGTATGAAACAGACTAAGAACTTATCAGGTTAGTGGCTAAAAAGGTTAGTAACTAAACAGACTAAGATCTAAACAGACTAGGAGACTCAACAGACTAAGAGCTAAGCCGGTTAGTAGTTCAATGGTTAGTAGAAAACAGACTATAAACTAAACATCCGAGAGAGGCTAATCACACATGAAGTTAAGCAGACAATAGAAGACAGAGACAAGGAGACCTACAACCAGCAACAGTAACTAAACGAACTAGGGTTGTACACAGACTAGATGTAAAACTTAACTAAACAGCTCCATAAAACAAATGGCAACTAATATAAAACAAAATAAATGCCCACTTGACATAAACAACCCAGTGTCCCAGAACAGCTATTTAGTGGTTAAGGCATTGGACTACGGTTCGGAAGGTCCCAGGTTCAAGTCCCACTTCCACCAAGTTGTCCCTGTTGGGCCCTTGAGCAAGGCCCTTAACCCCAACTGCTCAGATGTATAATAAGATAAAAAATGTAAGTCGCTCTGGATAAGGGCGTCTGCCAAATGTAGATGTAGATAACTGATCTAATGAGCTACCTCGGTTCAGGTGAGATCACTTATCACCTGGCCAAGGTGCCTTCTGGGAAACTGAGTCCACAAACAAACAAAAAAAAATACAAAACTAACTTATCAGGCACACAGTGCCCCCTAGGGGTGAACCCTTACAAAATATGTTTGCTATTCCACAATTTACTTTTTTTTTAATCCATGTGTCTTGGAATAAAGCAACATCTTTGGATATATATATTCGTGATGAAATATGTAATTGTGAGAAGACTGTTTTGCGCTATTGTTATCTAGGTAACTAACTATTTAGACAGGACTTACACTAATTTCATTTAGCTCTTTCTGCATTAGTGAACAGTACTGGTTTTAGAAAGAAAGTCTAGGTCCATTTGAGCTGAATAATATGCTTCATCAAAATAGTTCCTATAACATATCACAGTTTGGATCACATCCTTGGTCAGTGATTGTATTGTGCATTGTATGTGGTAGCCTGTGCTATAGCAACAACTAAAAATATTTTAACCAAATATGGCATATTAAGTTTAAACACACATCGGATTTTTTTGTTGTTGTGAGTTTAAGACTTTTTTTTTTGCAAAAAAAATAATAAAAAAAATAGGTTTCAGCATTTCTTTCAATGGTTTCTGAGCTAGTGATGTGCCCACCAATATTTATGTACTCCGTATATTTAACTCCGTAAGGAATTCTAATTAATAACTAAAACTTTCCCAGGATTGCAGCTGAAGTCACACAAGAGACCAGGTCACAAATCAGTGCTGTCTCTGAATCTGTGGAGACTGGAGCTGCTGTGGCTCCATTTTTCATAAGAAAGCCCACAGTGCAGAAACTGGTGGAAGGGTGTAGTGTTGTGTTTGAGTGCCAAATTGGAGGCAGTCCCAAACCTCACATCTACTGGAAAAAGAGTGGAATTCCACTCACTACTGGATACAGGTAGTTCATTAAAGCAGTTTTCTTTGTATGAAAATGGCAGTAACATGCAGTATTCAAAATATTAATATGTTGTTCGTGTGTTTAATCTATCAGAAATAGAGTCGCTTACAATAAAGAAACAGGTCACTGCAAATTGGAGATTTCTATGACATTTTCTGAAGATGCTGGAGAATATATAGTGTTTGCGAGAAACCAGCTTGGGGAAGCATCAGCATCAGCTATGCTGCTTAATGAAGGTTGGTCAGGCTAACATTCTTTTTGCTACACACACACACACACACACACACACACACACACACACACACACACACACACACGTATCCTTGAATATCATATTTTACTTAATATTATTATACAATGTGTATTATAGAGGCATATGAAGCCTACATAAAAGAACATGAAGTCGCATATAAGACTGAAGTGTCTACAGAGGTGAGAATGGAGCCCAAAGTTGGAGACGTTCCACCTGTATTTACGAATGAACTTGAAAAAGAGCAAATAATCATTCAGAAGAGAATGGCTAAGAAAACACAAATGATGCAGTCCTTCACCTCTGAGCAGGTTTGTACACCTTTTTACAAAGAGCCATTTCAATTCACCTTCCTTGATTATTATATCCAAGTCTAACAATGCTGTCTTTTCACAGGAGTTCAAAATATCTTCTGTTGAACAGAGGTTCATGTATGAGATTGAGTGTCATTTGCTAAAGATTACCTACCAGAAATTGCTGGCTGAAGATGGGGAGCAGATGGACATGACCATATCTGAGCATGAGTGTGTAACACCAGTTTTTAGCACTCCAGTGAAAAATTACAAGCTCAGGGAAGGAATGAGTGCCACATTGCACTTCAAAATGACAGGAACTCCGCTTCCTAAGGTAAGGAACTCGACTGCCATCTGAAATGATATTGTATTCTAATTACAGTATTTAAAATCGTTTTTACTAAGCATGTATTCTAATTTGCAGATTACATGGTATAAAGATGGCAAACGCATAAGACATGGAGACCATTATCAAATGGAGGTTCTTAAAGACGGTAGAGCCGGTCTGCGTATTCCTGTGGTCGTGCCAGAGGATGAGGGAATCTACAGTGCTCTGATTAGCAACATGAAGGGTAATGCTGTCAGCTCTGGCAAGCTGCACGTGGAATTAGAAGATGTGCAGCCACGGTTCCGTCAACCAGAAACAGCTCAGAGGATCAGGTATGGCCAATTTAATGAGTGTAAAATGTTGTTGATTGTCCAAAAATAAATATACTATAATATAAAGATAATATAAGGTGATTTTTAATGTTATGTGCTTTTTGTGATGTTCCAAAAGAATCTCAAAATTATACCATTTTTAATTAAGACTAGAACAATCTAATGCAAATTGTGAATTATAGCAGCACACAATTGGTTTTAAGCTGTATTTTGTAATTATTGAATTAAAGATCTTATTGAATACATTGCATATAGAGTGACATAGACTTATGTGCATCACATCATTCTTACTGAGGATGTCCGGTTTTTATACAATCCAGATCTACATCGCCACGCTCTACCAGTCATTCTCCCGGACGCTCACCTGCTCGCAGACTAGATGACACTGATGAAGCCCTACTTGAAAGACTTTATAAGCCTGTTTTTGTCACAAAGCCATCTTCCTTTAAGTGCTCTGAGGGACAAACTGCAAGATTTGACCTGAAGGTTGTAGGAAGACCCATGCCTGAAACTTACTGGTTCCATAATGGTATGCTGTATAAAAACCTTAAATTGCTGAATTTCATTTAGATATCACTGTATATCTGGATTTTGAAGAAAGAATTAAATGCATTTTTCTTTTAATAAGGACAACAAGTGGTTAATGACTATACCCACAAGATTGTGGTAAAGGAAGATGGAACTCAGTCACTGATTGTGGTTCCTGCTATGCCTCATGACTCTGGAGAATGGACAGTTGTTGCTCAAAACAGAGCTGGAAAAACCTCTGTTTCTATGACTCTTACTGTAGAAGGTTTGTTTTTTTTTACTCTCTTAATGTCCCCTACCCTTTTATTTAAATATTAAAATCTAATATGCCTTTTTTTTATATGAATTTTTAGCTAAAGAAAATTTGGAGAGACCCCTGTTTGTTGAGAAGCTGAAGAACATTAGTGTTAAAGAAGGAAGCTTGGTTGAACTGGCTGTTAAAGCAATTGGCTCTCCCCTCCCGGACATTGTTTGGCTGAAAAACAGTGATATTATCACTCCAAACAAGCATCCACATATCAGGTGAATATTTTCCGTAGCAATAAGTAATATCACAAACAATATTTGGTTTTAAATATGAATAATCTAAACATGAATGAAATTGTGTTTGTTTCTAGAATTGAGGGTGGCAAAGGGGAGGCTTCTTTCAAGATTGCTCACAGTTCTGGCTCTGATAGTGCCTGGTACACAGCCACAGCTATTAACAAAGCTGGCCGAGATACCACTCGCTGCAAAGTCAATGTTGAAGTGGAGGCAGCGGGACCTCAGCCAGAGAGAAAACTTATTATTCCCAAAGGAACTTATAAAGCTAAGGAAATTGCTGCACCTGAATTGGAGCCACTGCATCTCCGCTATGGTCAGGAACAATGGGAGGAGGGAGACCTTTATGACAAGGAGAAGCAGCAGAAGCCTCTGTTCAAGAAGAAACTAACATCTGTCAGGCTAAAGCAGTTTGGTCCTGTACATTTTGAATGCAGACTCACCCCTATTGGTGACCCCACAATGATTGTTGAGTGGCTGCATGATGGCAAGCCCCTGGAAGCTGCTAACAGACTACGTATGATTAATGAATTTGGCTATTGCAGTCTCGACTATGAAGCTGCTTATGCCAGAGACAGTGGTGTCATCACATGCAGAGCTACCAACAAATTTGGTGTTGACCAGACCTCAGCCACCCTGATTGTGAAAGATGAGAAGAGCCTTGTTGAGGAAAGCCAGTTGCCTGAAGGTAGGAGAGGGCCAAGACTTGATGAATTAGAGCGTATTGCCCATGAGGGAGCTCCTGCTGGAGTTAGTGGAGATGAAATGACAGAGAAAACCAAGCCTGAGATTGTCTTGCTTCCAGAGCCCATTAGAGTACTGGAAGGGGAAACTGCTAAATTCCGTTGCAGAGTAACTGGATATCCAAGCCCAAAAGTTAACTGGTACCTGAATGGACAACTTATTCGTAAGAGCAAAAGATTCAGGCTCCAGTATGATGGCATTCACTACCTTGAGATTGTGGACTGCAAATCTTATGATTCAGGAGATGTCAAAGTTGTGGCAGAAAACCCTGAAAGTGCAGTTGAGCATGTTGTGAAGTTTGAGATTCAACAGAGGGAGGACTTCCGAACAATTCTGCGTCGGGCCCCAGAAATTAAGCCTCCTACAACTGTTCAAGAGCATGGCAGAGTGACCTTCGAGGTTATTAAGCCTGAGAAGTCCTCAGAAACCTCCAAAGAGTCCAAAGAGGTAGTGAAGCTGAGGAAAGCAGAGAAGGTAATCCATGAGAAACTAACAGAGGAATCTGAAGAGCTGAGAAGCAAATTTAAGCGCAGAACTCAGGAAGGCTATTATGAAGCAATTACCGCAGTTGAGCTGAAGTCCCGTAAAAGAGATGAGTCCTATGAAGATATGCTCAGGAAGAGAAAAGATGAACTCCTTCATCATACCAAAGAATTAACTGAGGCCGAAAAGAAAAAAGAGGAGGAGGAGCAAAAACTTACCATTCCCAAAATCAAACCAGATAAAATAGTACTTTCACCCAGTATGGAGGCTCCGAAAATTCTTGAACGTATTCAGAGTCAGACAGTTGCCCAAGGAGATGAAGTACGCTTCCACTGCAGAGTTGTTGGTAAACCAGATCCAGAATGTCAGTGGTTTAAGAATGGGGTTTTAATAGAAAAATCTGACAGAATTTATTGGTACTGGCCCGAGGACCATGTCTGTGAACTGGTCATTAGAGATGTGTCCACCGAAGATTCTGCTAGTATCATGGTCAAAGCCATGAACATTGCAGGGGAGACTTCAAGCCATGCATTCTTACTGATTCAAGGTATTTTCAATACAAAAGCTACCAAATAATAATTCATACCATGTTTTTTTTCCCCCTTCATTTTATGTTACTACCCACTACATGATTGCCTTTTATTTGATATTTTCAGCGAAACAAGTTGTATCCTTTACTCAAAAGCTAGAAGATCAAGGCGCCAAAGAAAAGGATACCATGGTGACCTTTGAATGTGAGACAAATGAACCTTTTGTGAAGGTCAAATGGCTAAAGAACAATGCAGAGATTTTCTCTGGAGATAAATACAGAATGCACTCTGACAGAAAGGTGCATTTTATGTCTGTACTGATCATCAATATGAGTGATGAAGCAGAATACAGCTGTGTACTTGCTGATGATGACCACATAAATACAACTGCAAGACTTTATGTTGAAGGTAATGGTGTTGAGCAAAAATGAACCATTTCAAATTGTATACTGTATGTGATAGCATTTAAGCATGGTAAACCAAACTCCCTATATTTCTAATGTTTTGAGCCATTAAATTGATAGTGTTGTAAAGTATCTTTTAATGTTGATTTATTTTAATTGTCATATAGGTGCACCACTTGAAATTGTAAACAACCTTGAGAATACAGAAGTGCCAGAGTCGTTTACAGGGGAGTTTGAGTGTGAAGTGTCCCGTGAAGACGCTCAAGGCACTTGGTACTTTGAGAACAAAAAGATCATTCCTAGCCTTAAATATGTTGTGTCCTCCCGTCGCGGTCGCCACAGCCTATTTGTTAAAGATGTGAAGAAAGAGGACCAAGGAAAATACACTTTTGAAGTGGGTGACCTGAAGACAACTGCTTCCCTAAAAATGAAATGTGAGTATTCTTGAAAAAGGGTCAAGATAATGAGGATATAGGGGCAAAACACTTTCTCTCACTCTGTAATTTTACCACAATCAAATTTTCTCTCTAGTGCGTCCAGTTACACTGATGCAAGGCCTATCTGACTTGACAATATGTGAGGGTGATATTGCCCAGCTTGAGGTACGATTCTCTCAGGAAAATGTTGAAGGAACATGGATGAAGGATGGTCAGGCCATCTCAGACACAGATAGAATCCATATTGTACTTGACAAATTGAACTATAAGCTTTTAATTGAGGATGCTAATAAAGATGACACTGGAATGTACTCCTACGTTGTACCCAACCAAGACATTTCCACATCTGGAAAGCTTATTGTTCAAGGTAAATTTCATAAACAATGTCTGGTGGTTGTAAATACATGTTTTTTTCTGTAATATGGAAATATCTGAATGTATAATTATGAACTCTATATCTTCACAGTCATTGACTTTTTGGCACCATTGAAGGATATTTCTGCAGTAGAGGGTACAAAGTCTGTATTTGAGGCCAAGATTACTGCAGCTGATGTGAGCTCAGTGAAATGGTATCATGATGAGAAATTGGTGATACCCAATGACAGAGTCCAAATGGTTGCAAAAGGTTCTAAGCAACGTCTAGTGTTGAACAGGACTTATGCTTCAGATGAAGGACAATATAAGCTGGTTGTTGGCCGTGTTGATTCAACATGCAACCTGGCAGTTCAAAGTATGTTCTGCATAGATTAAAGAATAATAATGTCATATATGACATATAAATGGATCATGAATAATAAATAAAAAGAGTAATAAACAATGTTTAATTCTTGTGCTTATTAGAAATCAACATTGTAAAGCATATGGAGGACCGTGTATGTACAGAGACTCAGAATGTCACATTTGAGGTCGAAGTATCGCATTCCGGAATTGACGCTCTTTGGACATTTAATGGTCAACCTCTGAAGGCTGGTCCCAAGTACAAAATTGACAGCAAAGGTACCCACTATAGCCTCACCATCCTTAATGCCATGAAGGATGAGGAAGGAGAGTATGTCTTTGCTGCTGGAGAGAAGACATCTAGTGCAAAGCTTATTGTTTCAGGTATACAAGTATTTTTTTTATAATATTTAATATTAAAGGTAATTTGTGAACTATGTATCTATGTTGCAGCTGTTTACCTTATATTTAAGGGGTAAAGGTATGATTTATTGTTTTTTTGTTTTGTTTTGTTTTGTTTTTTTTCGTAGGTGGTGCCATAAGCAGACCACTTTGTGATTTGACAGTAGCAGAGTCCCAAACTGCTGTATTAGAGTGTGAGGTTGCAAGTGAATCTGCTGAAGGAAAGTGGCTTAAGAATGGACAGTCTGTTAGCTTCAATGACAATGTCAGGAGTGAAGACGATGGGACTGTAAGAAGCCTTGTTATTGATATCGCCAGACCACAGGATATTGGAGAGTATACATACCAGGTTGCAAACTCTACAACATCTGCTAACCTGAAGGTTGAAGGTACATTCAAGTTTTACTATATACAGTAGGTGCATTGTGCTTTAATTATCCTTTGGCTGTTAATAATTGAATGCCATTTTATAGCTGTTAGGATCAAAAAGACTATGAAGAACCAAACTGTTATTGAGACACAAGACGCTGCGTTCAACCTTGAACTCACTCATTTGGATGTGAAAGGGGCCCAGTGGATCAAGAATGGTGTTGAAATCATTCCCAGTGATAAATATGAAATCACTGTAGATGGCATGGTTCACACCCTGAAGATTAAAAATTGTAACACCCATGATGAATCTGTTTATGGGTTCAAACTTGGAAAGCTCTCTGCTAATTCCAGACTCAATGTTGAGAGTAAGTATTCGTCCATTAATGCTTTTACACGGATGCGTCCATGGGATGTTCTTTAATTTTATTTTCTCTCTTGTAGCTATCAAGGTGGTGAAGAAGCCCAAGGACGTAACTTCATTGTTGGGCGGCACTGCTTCATTTGAGCTGAGCCTATCACATGATGACATTCCAGTTAAGTGGATGTTCAATAGCCAAGAACTCAACCCAAGCTCTAATATTAAGCTACTCTCAGAAAGAAAAGCCCACAAACTGGTTATTCAGAACGTGGACGAGAGCATGACAGGAGAGTACACTGCTCTTATTGGACATTTGCAATGCAGTGCACATCTGCACGTTGAATGTATGTAAACTTTTTACATTTCGTAAAGTAGGCATCCCTATGTAGTAGTATACATGTTGAATAATGATGTCCATTTTAACATTTATTTAGCTTTGACTGTCACAAACCCCCTGAAGGACGTTGAGATTCCAGAGACCCAGGTGGCCACATTTGAATGTGAAGTTTCACATTTTAATGTGCCGTCCATCTGGCTGAAAGATGGAATTGAGATTGAAACGAGCGAGAAGTTCGGCATTGTAGTGCAGGGCAAGCTACATCAGCTGAAAATCATGAACGCTAGCGTAGATGATGCAGCGGAATACACATTTGTCTGTGGAGATGACGGTGTCTCTGCAATCCTGACTGTTAACCGTAAGTCAGTTTAAAGTTTTCTATGCTTGTTTGCTGCTTTAAGATGTGAATATTACATCTTAAATGTTTTAATATTTGCACCATTTTCAAATATTTCAGCCATAGAAATCACATCCATGCTCGAGGACCTCAGTGCTCAAGAGAGGGACACCATTACATTTGAAGTGACTGTTAATTATGAAGGTATCAGCCACAAATGGCTAAAGAATGGAGTAGTGATCAGATCCAGTGACAGATCCCAGATTCGTTCCAAACAGTTCACACACTCTCTCACTATCCGAAATGTGCATTTTGGGGATAGTGCAGAGTACACATTTGTGGCAGGATCTGCTGAGACATCGGCAAAGCTGTTCGTTGAATGTGAGTTCTTAACTTCTACTTGGTATAGCCAATTTCTGGTAGTCCTTTTTGTTTCATCACCATGACGCACATGTTCTACTTCTTAGCTCGTGTCATTGAGATTACAAAACACATCAAAGACATCAAGGTCACTGAGAAGAAAAAGGCCACCTTTGAATGTGAGCTCTCTGAGCCCAATGTTCAAGTCACTTGGTTAAAAGATGGACAGGAACTTGAATTATCTGACAGGTAACTGCTAAAGGTGTTTTATTTGCCACAATACCATATACCCATTTGGAAACATAGTCATATGGGTATAAAATAAAATAAATGTTGCTTGGTATGATTTTTAATATTTAGGTTTAAAGCTACCACAGACAAATCCCTTCAGCGATTGATCATCCAGAGCATCCGCATGTCCGATGCTGGCGAATACTCTGTGGTTGCCGGCTCAAGCATCTCCAAGGCTCACCTCACAGTAGAGGGCAAGGATGTTCACATCTCTGAGCCTGCTGAAAAAGAAATAAGGGTAAGTCTAACATCATTATTACTTTAATGTTAGTCTGACTGAACTGCCAGTACATGAACCCTCGCATGCTGCCCATTTTTATCGTCTCAACTTCACAATTTAGGTGGTTGAGAAGCAAAGAGCCATTTTTGAGTTTGAAGTCAGTGAGGAAGAAATCGAAGGTCGCTGGCTGAAAAATGGAGTTCAGATCCAATTCTCTCAAGAAAAGCGGTACAACTATGTGACTATCAGAAAGGTGCACCGCTTGACAATTGCTGAAACGTACCAGAGTGATGGCGGGGAATACACTTTTATTGCTGGGAAGAACAGGAGTACATTGACTCTGCATGTCAACAGTGAGTGTCTTTACCAACAGCTCATACAATTATACTTTACTCATACGTAGTTTGTAAAAGCTTCATTTTTGTCTTGCAAGTAATACTTAATAAACATATCATCAAGTAATTACAAAAGCAATCTACTTTAGCTTCACCTCCCTATCGGTTTGTGTCAGTGGTGAAATATGCAGTTCTTTGAATTTAAAGTAGGTAATTAATTGATGGCCTGCTTATTATTATTATTGGATATTATTATCTGTTCCTAGTTGTCTTAATAACCTTTCAAATACAATTCAGGTCCCGAGCCACCTCAGATCATCAGGCATATGGAGCCTTTGTCTGTCGAAGCTGGTAAACCTGCACGCTTCTCTGTGGAAGTGACTGGCATCCCTGAGCCCCAGGTCTCCTGGTATAAAGAATCTCAATTATTATCGTCTGGATTCAAGTGTAAGTTCCAGAGAGAAGGAAATGAACACACTCTGCTGCTCATTGAAGTCTTCCCAGAGGATGCAGCTCAGTACACATGCCAAGCCAGAAATGACTTTGGTCAAGACACCAGCTCAGCTGTACTCAATGTAGAAGGTAGGGAAAAACCTTCTACAAAGGAAAATAAAGGTCCATACAATGATACAATTGATACAGTGATAGGGTTGGCTCTATCTTACTAACATTTGTATTTCTCTTTAATCAGTTTCTGAAGTGGTTTCTCCAGATGTTGGAGTTCCATCTGTGAAAATGTCTCTACATGATGTATCTGTTGAGCAGAGAGAGTCTGCCAGTTTCCATGTCTCTAGAGAGGGTAAGGGCATTTGTCTGAATTAGTAATGACTGAGTCATCATCAATCAACACTATACAGTAGGACAGAATATTCTAGACAACTCACAGTTAAATAGACTCTATGTATTAGATTAGAAATGCCATATGTTCTGTACAATATATCCTCATCAACATATCCCTTAAGACCAATAAGTGAATGATAATAGCACACACACACACACGCACACACACACACGCACACACACACACACACACACACGCACACACACACGCACACACACACACACACACGCACACACACACGCACACACACACGCACACACACACACACACACACACACACACACACACACACACACACACACACACACACACACACACACACACACACACACATTTGCTAATATCATTCACTTATTGGTATTACATGCTTAATTAGATTATCAGGTTGCTGGAACAAAAAATCATTGAAATGTTACCAACCCAAATCTGGAGGACTGGAGTACATCACAGTATAACTACATTCACATTACAAGCTTTATTGCTTTGTTGCTTTCTGCTTTGATGGTTCACTTTTGTGTTTGTAAGTGAACCATAATTGTCATCGGTGTGATCAAGACCTCTCTTATGAAAGTACAAGCATGTGCACATTTTTTCCACAACAATAACATTCATAGAAGAGGCATGTTGAGCAACCGTGGTCACTACATATTTTGCCTCATTGATCTTAGCTTTAAAGCTCTTTTCTTTGGCCTTTAACTACTGTAAGTATGGTTATGGACCCAACGATACCATTTAGCTACATGATTCTCAGTAGAGTCCTTACAGTTTTACCTGGAATTACCTATTTGCACAAATGCTGAGAAATTATTGCATCACCCCTCTACTGACTACAGTCACAATTGCTCTTCCAATTTCTCTTCTATTCTTTTTTTTTTTTTTTTCTTTTCTTTTCTAAACACTGGATGCTGACTGGTGGAATGCGCATGTGCAGTGAAGTTTGATGTGCACTGTTGAAGACACGCGTGTATCACAGAAGTTGCACAATGGCTCATAGTAGTGTCACACGGTATTCTTCTTATCTTGCACTGAATGTCTTGCTGAAACCCTTGGACTGTCTTACGCCAAATCTTATAACTCTTACTACCACAAATGCACTGCTTTATCAGCATCGTCAACTCCAGTAGTGAAAAAAGAGACCTGGCCAGTCTTGGATACCACCATGTTCTTTATTTAATTTATCAGTGTTGAGTGTTGCAGGACAGTAGATGCGTGTCTTACATTAGTGGCGTAGTGTCAATGACTACCAGTGAAAGACCAGCAACAGTTTTTGCTCATAAGTCTGCTGCAATGCAACTGCATGGCCACATATTAGATATGTATCCTATCTGGGATCACATATGAAACGTGGCATAAATCTAACATTTTTAATCTAGATCTTAACAGCTCAGATTTGTCTCATTTAGGAAAAGCATCAAATAAGTGCCACTTTAACCCTGTAATGGGAATGTAGCATTGTATAACGTACCTGCTCTTACACAAGCCTGGTGGTTAAGTAATTATTTGCATTAGTGGACTGGGAAGTCACCACATTGTGCTGGACTTGGGCCTCCAGATGACCAAAAAAAAAAAGTTTTTAAGACTGCAACACATCACCTTTTCAACTCTACCAACCTCACACTGCTCTAATGGACTCTTCCGAATTAACAATAGACAATTTGAAGACTGACGTAATTGTTTAATCTTACAATTTATTTATTTATTTATTTTTTATTGCCCAGATCACAATGTGGAAACCATAAGTAGGCAAAGTGTGTCAAGCAGTCAAGTATCGCTTTTGGAGGAGACCACTTCTCACACCTTTACTGAGACTCATTCTTCTTCTTCTTCCACTGCTCAAACATTTGAAATGGTGTCCACTGTGGAAACGTGCGCGACCTCTGTGAAAAGCACTAAAGTCCAACAACACATGTCATCAGTGAAAGAATATTCCAGCGAACCTGCTTTGACATTGAAAATGAATGATCTCATGGTCAGCCTGGGTGACATGGCGCAGTTCAACTGTTCTTTCACTGGGGAGCCTCTTACTGCAATCGTATGGGATCATAATGGAAGAACACTCACAGATACAGAGAGAGTACAATGTAAGGATCAAGGAGGGGTCTTGTCTCTTGTCATTCTCAATGTGCAACTCACAGACGAGGGAAGTTACGGCTGCACTGTTAAAAATGAAAACGGCGAGAATCGAACCTCTGCAAGGCTCACAGTGGAAGGTGCTTACAGGTTTAATTTTTTACTCTGATGTCAACGTATTCTGCTTAACGCTGGTGGTTTAATTAAACCGACATGATCACTGACCGTGTAATATCCTGTATAATTCCTGTCAACAGTCTAATCGTTGCCAAGCTTAGCCTAACAATATTGTAACCAAACTAACATTTCCTTTTTATCAATTCTAAAATTTCCTCTTAATGATAAGCAATCCCTAATTTCCATAACTTTATTCTCACTCAGCTAAAGAAGCAGACTCCAAAGCAGAAACCCCCATCCCTTCTGACTCTGTCAGTAAATCTTCTAAAAGTGAAAATGAGCCCAGTGCAAAGACATCTGACAAAGAAAAACAGGAGTACGTCCAGACTATTGGAGCGTTAAATACCTCGTCCTTGAGAAATCACTACCCTGATGTGGTACCTTTGGTGGATCCCGTTATATATAAATCGATTCAGCCCGAGTTTCTTATGAAACCACAGCCCGAAACCACTGCACAGCAGCAAGACAAGGTTTCTCTTTATTACGTACTCCAAGGAATCCCCTCTTCATACGTGACATGGCTGCACAATCAGTCGATGGTTGAAGAGCCACGGTTGTACTCACTGAAGCACGATGGGCCTTTGTGCTGCTTAAACGTAATGAATATCGGTCCCAAGCAAGGAGACACGTATACGTGCGAAATGATCAATGCTTCAGAAGACAGTGAGTGCGGCACTCAACTCAGGGTGAAGACAGGTTGGCATTTGCATGCTTTGCTTCTTCTTATTCTTTATGGCTACACTCCTGTAGAAAATTCTATACTTACTCTTAATCCATATAAGTAAAATATAATATCTCTCAAAACATTACATCAAAAGAGAATCTGTAGAGAAATGACTGCTGGACATCCTTCAGGGGAGATTATATGGTCTATTGTAGTTTGAATGAATTTATTTTTTTTTTTTCACTTTAACATATACTGTATGTTTATTTTCCCCTGGAATTTAATATGGTGTATTTTCGTTTCACAGTGCCAAGGGTTGAGGAACCTGTGTATGTGGAAGAAGTCAAAGGTAAAAGAAGATTTTCTACTCCTTATCATTGTTATAATTTGTTATGTATTTGAATAATGCACAAAATGTCATTGATTGTATATATGTATGTATGTATGTATGTATGTATGTATGTATGTATGTATGCCCAAAGCAGATCTGGGTAACAATTGACAAATCTTTTGATTACATATACCTTTCATTTGTTTCTTCGGTAAAACATTTATTTATATATACATATAATCTACCTTTTGTGCACAGATCTTTCTAGCACAGCTGTGTGTACTGAAGAGGACTCTTACACCACAATCAAAACCTTTGAACTTGCGCCAGAATCTAAAGTCTATTCAGAAGCATTAGAGAAAAAAATGGAAAAGCCAGTTTTTGTAACCAAACTCTCCCCAGCCATTGTAACTGTAGGAAACACAGCTAAATTGACTGCAGTTGTAGCAGGGTTTCCAAAACCTGTTGTTCAGTGGTGCCACAATGGCCAAGTAATAACCACCTCGTCTGTTTATACATTTGTGCAAGAGAATGAAGAATACACTCTGGTTATAAGCAATGTTAAAAAGGAATTAGAGGGAGAGTATATCTGCACTGCGAGCAACAAATCTGGCAAGTCAACGTGCACATCTTATCTACATGTTAAAGTAAAAGATGCCAAAAGAGTAGAGGAGACTTTCAGTCAACCTCCACATTTCACAAAAGAAATCGAGTCTGTGCATTGCCCAGTTGGGGGTCAGGCTGTTTTTGAATACACAGTTACAGGTTCTCCATTTCCTGAGATTCAGTGGTTCAGAGGTAGCCATCTCATTCAACCTAGTAAATGCTGTATTATGGTTAGTAATATAGATGGATCTGGCAGCATACAGATAATGGAAATTCAGCAAAGTGACAGTGGCCTCTACTCATGTAGGGCATCCAATCCACATGGGGAAGCTTTTTGCAATGCAGAACTAATTGTCTTTCTTGATACAATCTCAACATCCCAAAAACATGAACTGATGAGGTCAGTGGAGCAGAAAACATATACAATGTCCAAGTCTGGACATGCTACTGAGTCCTGTTTGCACAGTGTAAGCATTTCTGGACGTGCCACAGCTAGTGTGGAGGAAGGACGCCAGATTATTTATACCACTGACGACACACAGACGATATCAAGTGATCAAGTAGATACTCATTGTGAGGTAGACATTACATCTGCAACAGTACACAGAGAGGAGGTATCTCACAAAACGTCAGTTCTGCATTCTGATGAAATGCAAGAGAGAGTAATTGTTGCTTTAACAGAGCCACAACCAGCCATGGCAAAACTGAAGAAACAGCTCCACATGGCTGCAGTGACATCTGCTGTTCAAGAAAACCAAGGTTTCACAGAAGATCACTCTGATCGTGTCAAAAGTCCTGAGGTTTTAGAGCTTGAGCTTACTGAGGAACAGCCCTCACGGCTGATGTCTGCTATTTCTCAGAGTGTAACCCCTCTTACTATTGGGAAGGCTGACCCTATAACTTGCAACGAAGGAAAAAGCATACGTGCTATTGCAGAGCAAAAACATTCTCTCAACAGTCATCAGGTGGAGTCAAAGCTGGCCATCTTGAATGAAGAACACAAAATCATTCCTCACCCTGAAGAAGAGAAATCTTTCAGAGTTACAGAAGGGGTTAAGTTATTGTATTCTGCAATATCATCAGAGAACCTGCCAGTTACAGAGGCTCATTCTTCCATATTACCATCCTTGGAATTTACTGAACCTGTAGTGGGAAAAGAAAAACCCAAACCAATATTTATGTCTGTAAGTGAAGAAAAGCGCACACTTTTAAAAGAAAGCGATTTAGAAATGGATAAACCAGCTGTGGATGTTGCACAGTTATCCAAAGACCAAATGTTTAAATCAGCCTTTACTGCTGAGGAAACGCATACGCTCCATGCAGACAAAATAGCAGAAATCGCAGGTCTAGCCAGTGCCGTTTCAGTGCATTGCCAGAAAGAAGACGATCAGTTGCTTCATCTACAAATAATAAGTGATCAAAATATTCTTCCATCTCAGGATAGGTTTGCTAGTGAGAAAGCAAGACCTGAGCAAGCTGATGCCAGGAAAAGCTCAACTCTTTTACAAACAATGTGTCTGGATGACCAGACAGCTGTACATTATGAACATTTATCAGAGTTTTCTTCTGAAAAGGCACCAGAATATATAAAACCACAACAAGAGGCTCCAGCCAATATACATCTTCAGTCTGTGCAGACAGAGACTGCTTTATACAAAGAAGGGTTACTTTCAGTAGAAGAACCAGATAAGCAGACAGCAGTGCAGAGACAAGAAAAAATCCGTAAATATGCACTTCATACTGAGGAGAAGTTCAATCTGACAGCAGATTCCTCCAAAGATATTGATGTTTCCGAAAAAGGGGTGAAACCTGAACAGAGAAAAGAACCAAAACCTTTAAATATTCTCCATGTGGTCTCAGAAACTATGGAGCTCCCAAAGGAAAGTCCTTTGGCTAGTTGTGAAAAAGAGCGTCATGCACTTATTCAAAAGGAGGACCACTGGAATATTATGCATGCAATGTCAGTGCTAGACAAATATGCATTAGAGGAAGGTCACACAGATAGTGTAGAGACGATAGAGAAATTTACTTGCAAGGTAGGTTCAGAACCCACACCACCCATACAGTCTGGTCATATTGAGCAACAGGCCATATCTACTGAAAGCTGTTCCACCCTTAAAGCAGCTGAGCAGGATCATGCTGTTCATATTCAAGAAGGCCAATCAGTGAAGCAGTCTACATTAATAGAAGAGAAGCACACTTTAATGGGGGCTATATCTAAGGATATTGACCAATCAAAAACGACAGCAATAAACATTCTTACTGAGTCTTCAGGACCTCTCCTAGTCACAGAGACTCAGGAAAGCGAAACACTTCCCAAGGAGCTCACATTTGTGATTCCTGCACCAAAACCACATAGCCTGGACATTAAACATCAATTAAAAAATGCATTACAGTGTGCTGTGGCCTGCGATCAGCCATTAATCCTGGCCGATGTCGTAGGTAGTTTGAGAGCTGTAGACGTAAAGGAGGTTACGCTGCACAAGGAACCACAGCACACAATGTTTTCATATCTTATTACAACTGCATCTGCTCCAATGGAAATAACAATCGCTTTTGAAGGCGAATATCCTCAGATAGCTGATCTTAGGAGTGAACTCCAGTCTGCCTTAAACTCTATCATTTATCAGGAACACCAGGTCTTCACTTCTGAACAGGCTGAGCCAACACCAGTCCTTAGTCCCCGGCAAGTTCAGTTTAAAACAACTTCTTCAGAAGGGATGCTCTCAACAGTGACAGAGTCTGTACAGTTAACTGAAAATGTGGAACAGTTAGCACCAACAAAGACTCAATGTGCTGCTCTGAAATCCGAAGAATCTTTCCAGCACAGAATTGCCCAGGAACAAATTATAGTACAAGAATCAAAACAGCCGATGATTCAGGTGGACATTGAAGCAAAATCCGATATCTTAAAATCAATTCAGTCTAGAACGCACAGTATTAAATCTCTAGGTTTTGAAGAAATCACTGCTACAATAGCAGAGGCACCATTTTCAATAGAAAAGTCTACCGAAGTTCTTTCTGAGAAAAGTGTAGAATTTAAAAAAGAGAATGTAACACTGAAAACAACAACAGAACAAGGTTTGACCAAGACTATTGCTTTTGAATTACCATTAGACGATGTTGCTGTTGTGGAGAACTCTACGGTTACATTTACTGTCCATATCAAAAATGTGAACCAAGTTAGCTGGTTTTTCAATGGCAATTTGATCAAATCTGGCAAAGAGTTCAAAAGTACTAAACACCATGATGCATTTAGCTTAGTAATCAACAAAGTTACAAAGGACAAACATGAAGGAGAATACACATGTGAGGCTGTGAGTGAAGGTGGCAAGGCTTCAACATCATCAAGACTCACGATTCATTCAAGAGGTTTGAATATGGAGTTGTATTTGTCACAACGACTCACCTAATCCTTAACAATTTTCATTTTAGGTGTAGAAACTTTGGATAATTACTAATTAAATACTAGGCAGAAACATAACCCACCTATTGCTATTTAATCTATTTCACATTCCACCTTCAACTTTCTATCACATTTTCCCCATTTCTTTCTTTAGGGATTTTTTTTTTTTTTTTTTTTTACGAGGTGTGAAATCTGTCATCATTTCACAGTCTTTTAATTTGTGAAAATAACTATTCATGGGCGTGTCATACTCTATCTCTGTTTTCCTGTTTCCTTTCTTGATTCAAGAAGTGGACGTTATGGCAATGTGTCGGTCTACGCAGCAATTTCAGAATATTCACCACTGTGGTTTAAAAAAAAAGTGTCACATAATTTTAAATGATTTATTGTGTCTCCTTTGGGATTAGCATATTAATAAAACATAATTTTATTTATTTTTAAGTAATATGCAAATATTATATGGAAAATATAGAGGCACAGACACAAGTCAATATCTCAAAATAAAAAAAAAAACCTTATCATTGCAAGGGAATGATTTAGAATGATATTATATTATTGCCATATCGACCATTCCTCCTCATCTCATGAATTCATCCTATACCATGAAAAATGGCTTCATCATTTCTTTTCATCTCATTTCTTTAACATTCATGGCATCTCTTTTTCACAGTCACATGAGGACTACTGTTCTTTCCTTCCTATCCATGCCTGACTCAACTGAGCACAATCTCTAAAAATAAATAAATAAATAATCTGCCAGATAATGTATTTTTATTTTCTTCTCTTTACTTCACAAAATTTAGTGCCACCAGTCTTCAGGAAAAAAATCCAGGACCTCGAAATCAAAGTTGGCAGTGCTGCGAATTTCAAATGCGAAATAGAAGATGCTCCGGATGTGATCTTCAAATGGTTCAAGTCTAACTCTGAACTCAGACATAGTGAGAAGATCAGGATCATCACGCTCCAAACCACATCATGTCTAGAGCTTCTGAACTCAACCAAGGCAGACTGTGGGGTGTACACCTGCCGTGCTTCCAACAAGCATGGCACTGATAGCTGCATTGCTAACCTGAGCATTATTGGTAAGTTAATTTGTTTGTTTAAATGAAAGCTTTGTTTGCATAATGAAATGTGCATTAATAATTGGAGCTCAAGTGTGCTGAACACCGATTATTAAAGGTTCAAGATTTAGTTATGGTAAAGCTTATATTAAAAAATTTTTCAGAAGCAGCTAGGCTGTTTAATTCTTTTTTTTTTTTTTATTAATGTATTTCCCTTCTGAGAGCACTGGACAAAAGATAGGATTGGTGAGTGATATTTTATAATCAGCATTGAACCCCGTAAATTTTTTAATAACTCCAGATTCGTATTTTCTTATAATGTAAAAGCTGATGTGTATTATTCATATATATCTTATTATCTCTTATTTTATCTTATCTTAATATTTTGTTGCTCTTTCCACCTCTCTTTGGAAAAATATACTTTACTCCCATACATTGTATGGGACATCAGCGATATTTGTATGTTTTTACAGGATTTTGCTTGGTACCTCTTCTAGCAGTATAGATAACTCTGTTGTACATAAGGCTATATTAGTAGAGACTGGCAAATCTAGTGTAGCTGAGTATCCAACAGTGTATAACACAACTAACATTAACATTATTTGACCAATAAAAGGTAAGAAATTGTTTAGTTTGGGGAATTATATATTTCTGCTGTATATACTGTGGATTGCATTATTTTTTTGTATATGTACATGTTTGTTTGGTGGTGTATAGGCACTTATTGTGTATGCTGTGATTTGTTGACAGTAATATTGGTTGTATAGGGCTAGGTCTACGTTCATGTTTTGTAAAAGCCTTACTTTCATATAATCTTATTTGATTCTACGTATCATTATAACACTGAAATTCATCTCGAATTTGTTATTGTTTATGAACATAAGGGAAATAATAGTCCATATTCAGAGTTCGGTTATGTGCAGATAGTGAGGATTTAAAACCAAAATTGTGCAAATCCATACACAAGGCTCAGACATAACTAATTAAACACTACTTAAAAAGTTATGCTGCACTATTGCTCGGGGCAAAATTTTAATGAAAAAACAAAAGTGTGTCTCATTTACTCACATTGCTGACATTTGACTTCAATAATAGTGACTTAAGTGATATCGGCTCAAGTGAGGATCAGCACCATTGTCATCGTGATTAGTATACTGGTGGTGCTGAATGCTGAGTGGTTAGAACAGACGAGAGGGGAAATAAGGTTGCTGCTGACGTTGTTACACAAACAACCGTTTTTCAAAAGAAAAACGGTATTTTTTGGCACCTTGTAGTCTGCCACAGTAAACTGTTTATTCTCAATTCTTTAAATTAATCTCCATAGTGTATTTTATATGAAGAAGTGAGTGGTAAATACACCATGCCATGTTTAAACTGTAAACTGAAAACTTTGTTACGTGTTAGTGCAAAGTAACTCAATCAGTGTTTAAAAGTAGTGGTGAAGATGCTATTCTAAATAAAAATAAATAAATAAATAAATAACTGCAACCCACCTCAACTTAAATAACTAACTCTGAATATGGTAATTATAAGATCGAAACAATGACTGTAAGGCTTTTAACATTGAACACTATCATTATGAAATGTATCATTTTTATTATTATTTTGATCCTCAGAACCTCCCTCCCTACAAATGCTGGATCTAGAAAAGGGACCAACTTCTGTGTTTCAGTGTGAGGTTATTGGTAAAGACCCATTTGAAGCTAACTGGTTTAATAGCATTAAACCACTTCCTTTGGACAAAAGACATGCGCTTGTTTTTCAAGATTCAGTTGCACAATTGAAGTTACGTTCTTTTGAAAAATCAGATGTTGAGGAATACCAATATTGCTTATCAAATACAATCGGAAAGATGTCTTCAGAATCAGTTGCTGAGTCGAGAGGTTAGTATGTCAGAGATAGAGCAAGCTATGTCGGTTTTCCTTGAACTAACCAGTGTGTTGACTAACTTGCAGAGCGGGTAAAATCTGCTAACAAGGCAAATGAAGGATTTTGGATGTTTGCATGATCAACACAGCTTTGTTTGTGTGAACAATATGCAGTATCAAAATGTTCTGATTATGAAATCTTCCGTGCATCTTCAAGTGTTATTCTGGATCTAGCTCTCGAGAAATGTTGGAAATAAGGCGGAAACTAATATTAGTACATCCTCATACAAAAACACAGGCATAGCACAGTAGGAAACCACTAATATCTTGTATTTATGGAAAATACATAAAGGAATGACTGTAAAATAAAAATTAGAAAACATTATTAGTTGCCCAATGACTCTTTCTAAAATCTTAAAAAAAAAAAAAAAAAGATGTACAGTATACCAAGAAGCTATGAAGGCAGTCTACATTTGCCAGCTTGGAGAAATGCTAGAGCAGATACCTGGACCATGACTATTACAGATGCAACACTGGGACAAGTCCGGTTGAATGGATTGTCTTGAAATATTTGGTCATGTAATGCTCCTACATGGATTCTGCATGGATTATTTGCAGAATGTTGGATTTTGGTTATTCATCTCTGTCTGGCAGGGTGTCAACTACGGATAAGATCCAGTTTCTACTTGTACTGTGCATTTTAGGTTTCTGCTAAATTGAAGTTACAGTAATTCGTTCATTCCTAGCTGGTGGGTTATCCAAAATCTTTGCTCATTCCAATCCTTTCAAGTACTTCATTGTGATCTGTGCAGAATACTGAGCTACAGTATGTGTGTGTACTCAGTGCTTGAGCATTACCGTCTTTCCCTTCAACTAAGGACCTTTTTCTTGGCATGCTTATTTACTGACAGGAGCCAACACATAAAACCAAGTGTTTCCGAGGAATATAAGAAGGTATAGAAGGTACAGAAGAACTGATACAATCATCTGATAAAGTGTAAATCTTTTTAGGATGGAATTTGGATGAAAGAAAACGTTTTCCTGATCTTGATGGGCTACTCTAATGGATCTTAATAAATAGCCTTGGAAAATGATCATTACACCACCAATGGATCTGAGTTTTACCCAAGTAAAATCAATTTAAAACGATAGCTTCTAAAGTGAATAGTATTATGCATATTTCACAGTTTTTTTCACGACGTCACCTCTGAGTCATAAGTATCAGTAAATGCCTCTCAAAGAAAACAGCTTTACACTCTTATATAAATTGAATGAATGTCTTCTTGAATATAACAAGAAAACTACTAAAAGACCTCCAACATTGCACTTATCAGGCTTAGATTTATATATTACATTTTTCCTCTTGAAACAGATCTTTCTCAGATTTATCCACAAATTCAATTCTTCATTTTTAGGTTGAACGGAAATTTTAGGCACAGATTTTGAAGCCATCTTATGGATTACAGCCCTAGATGAATTTCTCAATGACCTTCAGGAATAACACAGAATAACACTGCTTCCTACCCAGACCTATCCTTTCACGTATTTTGGGTGCCTACAGTACATATGTGTACAAAGGACACCACAGGGAGACAGCTTCTCTTGTGAAATCTTTAATTGTTATGGAAGTGATCTCTGCCATACCAACGTTATCAAGATTACAGGTCCATAATCATAACAATTTGGGTTGGATTTCTTTAAACAAATCACCAGTGTTTCAATCGCTTTAATTGCTTTCATCGTAATTTGTGTAAAGAAATTCCAATGCAAATGCCAATTCCAATTGAAGATTTTAAATCATTTTCCTCTCAGAACCAACCCACTTTTTGAAGAAGTTGAGAGATCTTTGCCTCTTACAGATACAGCACCAAAGTTATTCAAAACTCCTTCATGTTGTTAGTGCATAGTTATAACAATGGAAACTTTGGAAAATACTCTTGTAAAGTTTCAAATGCAAGGTGTTATTGCCGTGTAGGACAGCATGGTGCTTTGATGTTCTTGTCTTTGCTGCTTCCTTACAAGCTATTATATGATGTGATGAATGGTCTCAAGCCGACCATGACAGGGAGCATGTGTCTTAAGAATCGAGTTGTCTAGTGCTTGTGTTTTGGGAATGCTTGGAACAACTTCTTTTCATCTTTTTTGGTTATGCACGTTTTCTGAGAAGCTTGGAAGATGTTGCATCTCATTCGAACAAATTCCCTATATGGAAAATAAACGAGGAATGATGTGCTCTTCAGTTGCTAGCATGTTTCTGGGGATGGCTGAGGATGCTTTGAAATCTGTACATCTGGTGTGTGCTGTTTTGACCAAACAAATATTGATTCTGCTGCCCCTCTTAGAACCTCCATGCTTCCTGAAGAGGTTGAGTGACATTGTCTTCCCAATTACCAGTAGACTAAGTCTTGAATGCACTTTCACTGGAGCTCCAAAGTTGTTTGTAACATGGTACAAAGATGGAAAGCAGCTGTATGCCTCGTACAGATATAACACAAGAGTGACAGAAAATTCATGTGCCCTGGAGTGCCTTCATGAGTGTAACAGTGAAACACCAGGAAAGTACTCTTGTGAAGTCTCAAATTCCTATGGGACAGACATTTGTCATGCCAATGTGACAACAGTGACAGGTTTGTACAACTTTGGATTCTTTCTCTTTTCTGCCGCATCGTTTTCTATCAAAAAGTTGACACTATCAAATTCAAATTTTATTTGTCACATACACAGTCATACACAGTACGATATGCAGTGAAATGCTTATCATCATGTTTAGTCATACTCCTTGGATAAGGATAATGTGGAAAAGGTTTCTAGTCTTTAAGCATTTGTCTAACAATTACTGTCATTAATAATAAAAATAAGTTGTGTGTGCTACATTGTTCTTCTTAGAACCTGCTCAGTTTGAGCAGAAACTAAAGGATACTGTATGTATGTTCGCAGGCGCTTCAAAATATTCGTTACCTGGTATAGGATAGTTAACAGATCTATGCCTCATATAAACAGTTGTTAGACTCTACTGTATGTTGGAAAGTCAACAGGAGTGTAATGAAGATACAGTACCTCCGAAAAATACACTTGTGGAACTGTCAAATTCCTATGGAACTGATATCTATGATATCAAATATTGAAACATGATAGAGAACTTCCATTCACAATCTTTTATAGGTAACATGTTTGCTAATTTAGAAGTTATTTGTGCTGATATGAAACTGGGAAAGCATGTGTCTTAAAAATCGGGTTGTCATATTGGCAGTCAGGCAACTGGCAATAGGGTACAAAATGTAAATTGAATTACTGCAAAAGTTCCGAGATTAAAGATGGCAGGACTTGTTCTTCTTGCTAATCAAATAGTGCCCATCTTAAATTAACTAGAACTAACTAGAAATTAGTATTCTAACCTATGTCCCAAGCTTTCTTCACTACTTATGTTGCTAGGCTTCTAATTCCACAATGTCAGCTGCTGATTGTAAGCAGCAAGGAATGTATTCTAAGCACATAAAAAGCAGGCTATCTTGATTTCTTAGCTATTTCTGGGAATTACATAAGTAGTAAGTTATAGTTATGGAGACGTCATTATTATTTTAAAATGGTCAACTTTGCTAAACAAATGTCTGAAACGATATATCACACCTGCGGTTTTAATAGTGGTATCTGTATAACTGTTAATTGTTACTTGAGCATGTGTGAGAATATAAGGTCTTTGGTAATAGGACATTTATGATATGGCTTTTTGATATGTGGTTAGGTTATTAGCATATGGATAGTTTAGGATAATTTATTGTCTTTTTCGTTGTGTTATATATAACCAGTCTTCTTTAACTTATTCAGCAAAAACAATTGTTATAATTTTAAGTTAATTGCCATTCACCCATTTATAAACAGTTTATTTGAAATTAATTATTTTAAGCAATTGAACTATTGCTATTGAACTATTGCTATATTTGGGATTTTACAATTCTAGTGATTAGAGTGATACTAAAAGTGAAGTGTACCAGTGCTAATGTTCTACAAAATGTAAACTCTTGGAATATCACTTCAAATTACTAGACCAGGGGTTTGAGAGGGGATGTGGAGCAACGTCGAGTAGAGATATAGAACACTGGTTTCAGCAAAGCAGGGTGTCAGTGCAACATTCTCAGCACGGCATGGTGGTAGGGCGATGCTCTTAGCATTGCAGGGTAGCAGAGCCACATTATCAACTTAAGAGACTTCCTCAGGAACCGCAGGAGATTGGACACAGAAGGCCTCCGCCTTGTCCACTGGCACGGATGTTACTGGTTTGACACATATCAGCTATAGCAAAGGCCTCCCCGTTGGATGCTTGTTTTAGCGTTGATGTTACATTGCTGTCAGGAGAGGCCTCCAAATTGGCTTTTAGTTTTAGTCCTGCTGACATACCACTGTAGAAGTCTGGCCATCTTGCTTCAGCTGACACCAGCTACAGGAGATGCCTTCCCCTTGGCCCTTGTCTTTAGGGCCACAGTGATGTTAATAACTGAACTAATCTCCCTTACTCTGAACGACACACCAGGTATAATACCACCACCACTAGAAAATTTATTTGGGAAGCCACTCCATACAGTAAATGGGCCTGGAGCTGGAGAAACTGCCCTTTTGTTTCACACAGGCTCATTTGAACTGCAGACCTCTTTTTAATCGACCCCAGGAGAAAAATAAACAAATCAAAAAAATGATGGCAGGGACAATGGTTGCTAAAGTAAATGCAAGAAAACTGAAAATACCTAAAGCTGAGAAAAGTTCAACCATTGCAAAAAGAGCTTAGATTTAGGCAACTCAGTGTGCTTGTGCCCTGAGAGTGGTTGGACTCCCATCCAGGATGTAAACTGCCTTGTGACCTGGGTTCCTTGGGACAGTCTCCAGGGCCCTAAAACATCCTGAACAGGATAACTGATGGATGGATGGATGGATGGATGGATATATACTGTGCCATATCTTGTGGATTGAGTGATCCAATGTGGTGACCTCTAGGATAAAAGGGACAATGCCCAAAGGGAAAAAAATCCAGTTAGAAGAGAAAATGATATCCTGGGTGTATAAGTTCACCTTGCTCTATATAGTACACTTGCTATTCTTGTAATTGTGCTTAAAATATCCAGTTTTGACCCTGACATCTGTGAAAGATATTGATTGTTTTACAATTTAAAGTGTATTGCTGCTTTGTTTTCAGAACCGAAAATTCCACCTACCTTCACTAAAAAGCCTCCAGAGCATTGTGAGGAAAATGAGGGTAAGCTGGTGAAACTTGAGGGCCATGTGTCTGGATCACAGCCACTGTCCATCAGCTGGTACAAAGACAATGAGGAAATCTTCAGTTCTGACAACTGTGAAATGTCCTTTGAGGGCAACGTTGCTGTACTATGCATTAAACAATCCCAAACATCAGATAGTGGCACATATACTTGCAGTGCCTCTAATGAAGCTGGAACTGTGTCCTACAATGTGGTGATGAACATTGCCGGTACAGAACATTTGTTTTACTTTTATTGTGTTGATACTCTAGATCTTATTCTGCTACTCTAGATATTGTTTTGGTTCCAAATATTCAAAGATGCTAATAAAATGATATATTTTCTTATTAAGGAAAACAAACACCACCAGCCTTTGATCTGACCCTTAAGCCTATTACAGTAAATGAGGGTGAGCTACTTAGCCTTAGCTGCCATGTTTGTGGCTCTTCTCCCCTGTCAATCCAATGGATGAAGGACAGAAGACAAGTGATTTCCTCTGCCAACTCCAATATCACATTTGTGGATGGCACTGCCACACTGACAATTGCCAAGGCATCCAGAACTGATTCTGGAGACTACTTATGCAAGGCAACCAACAATGCTGGTAGTGATTTCTCTAAGGCCAAGGTCACAATTAAAGGTAGGATTTGAATCTAAGATGTGGATAATGAATATGCATTAAACCTATACTTCTAACTTGAATAATTTTTTTTCTAAACTAACAGAGTATTTTGGAACATCTTTGGAATACCTTTTATTTTAAAACAAATACTTATTATCATTTCTTATCCATGAACACTATTCCAATTGAAAAGCTTTTACTTATTTTATTTGATTTTTTTAACAAATGATGTATCTGCACCCCTCCATTTAACCCTCCTCCTTTAACTGGACATATAGTCCTAAGAAGTAGAAGAAGAGGAAGAAGACCAATGTAAAACCTTTCCTCCAAAGATATTAATTTCATCTTATCATTTGGTTCCGCTCTGAATTTATGGAACCAAGCAAGGAGGAAATCTTTAGGTCTTGGTTTATACTATTCATTATAAAAAAATGAGGATTTTTTGGACCTTATTGGACAATTATTTATTCCCCCAAAACAAAACGTGACTTTCTGTTGAACTTGAAAATGTATACATTTACTTTTAAGTGCATCTGATATAACTGCACCCTTTCATTTTACATTACATCAAATGTTCAGGACATTTTGAACAGATTACAAAAAATGGGATAAGACTAATATGACTACTATAATATAACTTATAACGGGATAAGACACCAACTGCTTTTGATAGAACAAACAGATCACTGTCGCATTAACACATTCAATGTCACATTAAATTGTCGTCTGATTTGCATTCAAACCCAGGGGTAAGAGTAGTTTTAAATTCCTACCAATTCCTATTTGTCTTTGATGTTCTAAAGTAAATTAAATGGTTTGAAGGATGGTATTTCAAATATTATTTTCTGTCTCAGCTGTGCAAATGTCAATATGACCTTTAATCAATACGATACAAGGGTTAAATTGATTGCACCAGTTCTTTAATTAAGCATTAGAGTTAAATCCCTTTTTTTATTTCATGTCTTTGCACTCACACTGCTGGTGTTCTTTAACAATCATCAGGAGCAGCGGCTGTGGCAGCCCAAACAGCAACTCAGCCTGCTCAGAAACTTGACAACTTGTTCTTTATTGATGAACCTAAGAGCATCCGTATAGCAGAGAGTAAGTAGATATTTTTACAGAAATGTATTATTTTAAGGTGGCGTAAATCATTTATGTATATGTCATGTTTTACTTTACAGAGGGCACTGCAACCTTCATTGCCAAGGTTGGCGGCGATCCCATTCCTAATGTCAAATGGATGAAGGGCAAATGGAGGCAGATGAATCAGGGTGGTCGTGTTGCCATTGTGCAGACGGGACAAGATGCCAAGCTGGAAATCAGAGATGTTACCAAATCTGATGCTGGCCAGTATAGATGTGTGGCGTCAAACAAACATGGAGAAATTGAATCCAGCACAGATCTGACCGTTGAGCAAAAGCAAGCAATTGCACTTGAAACAGTGAAACTCAAGAAGTGAGTTTAAGATTTTAAACCCTTTATAGTGATAAGTATATGCTGTAAATATAAGTCTATAAATACACTTTTAAATGTATATAGTAATACATGTGGCAAGTAGATACAGTATAATATTTACATGAATTGATCACTGGCCTTATCCATTATTTTCAGGACACCTTCCAAACAGAAAAGTCCTAAGGAGGACAAAGACATTGACATAATTGAGCTGCTAAGAAATGTAGACCCGAAAGAGTATGAGAAGTATGCTCGCCTGTACGGTATCACAGATTATCGTGGTCTTCTTCAAGCCATTGAGCAGCTGAAGCAAGAAAAGGGTGAAGGAAGTGGAAGACCGGTATTTATTTATTAATTTTTTTCTGTTACAAAAGTATTTATTGTATAGATTTTGTTTATTGTGTAATCATAAATAAATCATGTTTATTTATTTATTTTTTTAAATAAGGAATATGAATGTAGCAGAGAATCTGATGAAGATTTGTCCAGGCTTGTGGCTGATTTGCAGAGAAGAATGGAACAAACTGAAGTAAGACTCGTTGTCAGCATTCAGTCCTAACCCACTATAATGATATCTATGACCATGTTTATGACCATGTACATTTCGTTTCTTTTTGCAGCCCATTACCCTGCTTAATGACATCGAAAGTCTAACTGCCAAAGTTAACACAGAAGCTGTGTTTGAGTGTGAAATTAAGATCAACTACCCGGAAATCATACTGTCTTGGTACAAAGATTCAAAGAAGCTTGAGAACGGCAGCAAATATGACATTAAAGTAGTGGGTGATCGCCACTTGATGAAGATCAAGAATGTCCAGACAAGTGACCAGGGAAATTACCGCGTGGTCTGTGGCCCACACATCTCCAGTGCCACACTGTCAGTCACAGGTGAGTCTTTTTCCTAATACTTTGTTGTCAGGTGTCATGTATTTAAATGTGTTAAGGGAGTTTTACAAACTTTGACAAAGGAAACGGGAACAAGCAGAATCCATGTCTTGGTAAGAAGCCAAAGCTGAAATGATCATAGTTTTTTGTTTTATTTCTCTCTTGATTATTTGCATGCAAGTCTTAACCTCTTCACTCTGTTGACACCACTACATCATGGATTTGGAGGAAGACCCCAAAGATAAGGGGCCATTTGGTTGGCACAAAAGCATCAGTCCCTGTCTTTATATCATTTTGTAAAACCTTGCATAAAAGCGAAACCAAATATAGTTCAATAAACATGGATTTATGTTTAAACATTCCAAAAAAAAAAAAAAAAAAGAAAAGTCTCTTGTTTTTGTAATAGAACATTTTGGTTCCTAGACTAATCTCTTTGCTTTTTTGTTTTTGTTATTACTAATAAATACTGCATGTTTTCTTCTTTTCTTAATACTCTTGAAGTGCTTATTTGAAACTAAAATGATGGCGACATATGAAGGTATTTTATGCTACATATGGAACATGCAAAGACATGCAATACAAAATGAATCATTCAAACCATATTTTATTTCCAGCTGATCAAATACAGTTCACTAAGCGCATTCAAAACATTTTGGTGAAGGAACGCCAGACTGCAACTTTCGAGTGCGAGTTGTCATTTGACAATGCAGTCGTCACATGGTATAAAGACTCTTGGGAGCTTAAAGAGAGTCCAAAATATGCCTTCAATTGTGAGGGACGACGTCATTTTATGATCATCCGTAATGTAACATCTGAGGATGAAGGTGTGTACAATGAAACATGAGTGAGTTTCAATTTAAATCTTAATTAAACAAGCTAAACTCGGTTATATTCCTTGAAAATGTTTTAGGCGTATACTCAGTGATCGCACGACTGGAACCCATCGGTGAAGCTAAAAGTACAGCTGAGCTGTACCTGTCAGGAAAAGGTACCGATAAAAAAAAAAAAAATTACAATAAAGTTCATTAGTTTTGAAATGACATTACTAATTTTTGGTAATGTGGGTTTAATTCCCAATGACAATACTTTACATAATTTTTTTACAGAAATTGACCTAGGAACAATTTCCTATGGTGAGTATTTCAAATTTAGAGACAGACTTACTTAGTTGCTAAATAACTAAACAATAAAATAAGACTTCTCAATACATTTAGATGTCCCAGATACATCGATACAAGTGCCCGAGGTGTCATCTACGTTTAGTTTTAAAGGTAAGAGGGAATACGTCAAGTGGTTTTTAATACATTTGATAAACAATACAATTCGGTCCAATAATGACTTTTTTTCTCAATCGAAAGATGAGTCCACAGAATATTATCATTATGAAGAAAAGACTGAAGTAACAGGTACTCTTTTTAATGTTACTCCGCCCTTAACCTGATTACACCTTTTTTTTTTCCAACCATCATAATCCTAATAAATTTTTCATCCCTCATTTTTTAACAAATCATGTCTGTTCATGTCATGATTAACTAATAATTATAACCAAGAAGGCAGCATTCATTCATGTCCTTACATGATGTTGTGTCTTTCTCATATGATTTAGGGATTCTATCTGTGACTAACTCAAATAGAGTTATGTTACAGAATCTAAATATTAGTGTTTGAATTTAGTTTTCCTTTCAAGGGCTCATTATTTTCATTCATTCATTCTTGCTTCTCAAACCAGTCTCCTCTCTGTGTTCTTGCCACATTTTTTTTTTTTTTTTTTTTGCTATGCTAGAAAATGTAAGTTGGACAGTGCAAGAACAAAGAGTAATTCATGAAGTCACATCAACTCAAGGTATAAAAGGCCTACGGTTTCACTAACTGAGATCGTAATGGTTATCCTAACTCTCTGTGTTTATCGTTGCTTCATTTTGCGTCTTCTTGCTGTGTGAACTGTCACCCATCCCACTGATCTTTTTCATTTGTTTCTCCTCATCAAATATGTGAAATACTCAGTATCAGTTATTGCTCTGTTATACTAACAAAGGTGTTTTTTCCCTTCCACCTACTGTCTCTAATAAATGATCAGCATTGTCATCACACATTCCATATAGGATGCCCTAAATAACATGCTATTAAGGAATACTGAGCAATGTACTCATATCCTTATCATATCTGTGCTCACTTTTTTCCTATTAGAACGGGAGAAGCCCATTGAAGAGATTGTACCCAAAATGGTTGCACAAACAATGGAAGAAAAACCTCAAAAAGGTGAGAGAATTCAAACATTTTGGACATTTTTTTTTGCTATGAAAACTAAGAATGAATATTGTCAAAAACACATTAGTAACTGTTGTATTTTCACAGTGTATTGTATTTTGTGTTATAACAAATAGTGATAGTGTAGGGTAAAAACCTGGCAAATCAGCTCAATTACTCAGTGTTAGGAAATAAAACAAATGTGATGCTTTATAAAGGTTTTTTTTTTTTTTTTTTTGGACCACAATGGTCTAGCATTGAGGCAGTATAGGTTAATTATTACTGATGAAATTTGATATAAAAGTAAGTTATAGTATTTGAATGGATTTTTGTAGAACCCGAGGTCATGCCTATAGAGGAAACAGTCTCGGTAACGATTGTGCCTGAGTCAAAACAACAACCTACACCTAAAGGTACATTATAATTGTCCTTAGTATTATCCACATTTGTTGCTACACAGATTTAGCATTGTTTCAGATTCTTCAAGTGTGAAATGTCTATATGTATCTTAAATAAATACTTCTTTTAGGGAAATAATTTTACTACATTTTATTTGCATATGATTATGTAAAACTTTCTTGTGTGTCTGTCCACAAAATATGTGGATTTTAACTGATCGTATAATGTGATTGGCATTTTTTGTTTCCTTCTTTGCAAATCTTTAATATGTTGATATTATTTTTATTGCTGTCTCTGCTATCTGTTAGTCCCATGTTATGGACTCTAATAGCTCTTTATCTTATCTAAAGATGTCCTAAAACCCATGGTTCCCGAGGTACCTAAGCCTGGACCTCAACTACCAACTGAAGCTAAAATCTCACCAGTAGTTGTAGCCACCAAACCAGAGCCTAAACCTGAGCCTAAATCTGAACCAAAGGCTACACCAAAGCCTGAGCTTAAACCTGAACCTAAATCAAAAGCTACGCAGAAGCTAAAACCTGAACCTAAGCATGAACCAAAACCTGCACTGAAGACAGAGCTAAAACCTGAACCAAAACCTGCACTGAAGACAGAGCTAAAACCCAAAACAGAACCTCAGATTTCAGTTACAAAGAAACCTGAGCTCACATCAATAAAAGGTACCAAATCAGCTAACTATATAGTAGAATATGTCTGTGTTTGAATGTCTCCCCTTCTTTTTGTCTGTCTACTTCTGTTTGTCGGTATGATTTACATGTTGTGGTCATTGTGAATATGGTGTTTTTTTGTTTAAAACCCCGTTTTCTGTTTCTTTAAATACTGCTCTTCAATACTTTGTCCTTTATGTATGGTTTCTCCTGCCATTCTAATATTTCACAATATTTTCTTACTTTGAATGTTTGTTAAATAAACTAGCGACCCCTGTGAAGCCAGAAGCATTACCCCAGCCAGAAGTAACTACAAAACATGAAGAGGTTTTACCTCAAAAAACAGCCATTACACCATTCAAAGGTAACTGTAAAAGGGAATAAGTGTAAAATAATCTATACATTTGGTATTTGCCATGTTGTGCTAAAACTTGTCTTTTTCTGTTGCTTTTGTTTGTGATGAACCTTTATTACTATTATGGAAATTTGTGTGTGGTGTCTGTGTGCAGGCAACCAAAGTTGGTTGTCCAAATTCTTCATTTCTTAATATTAACCTCTTACCAGTCTTTGAGATATTACATTCATATACGTGTCATTGTCTTGTTTATAAGTATAACCAATATATCTTCTTTCCAAGCTTGTGAGATGGAGAAGACAACAGAAACACCAAAAATAGCACCAGAGAAAAAATCTGACCGTGTACCATCAGTTGTCCTTGAACCATTAAAGGTAACAAAGCCAAAAGAGGAATTGTCTGCAGCACTAAAGACTGAGCCAAGTAAAGAACAAGAAACTGCAGTTGTCCTAACTAGAAAACCTGAGACTTCACCAGCTGTGCTTGAAGTGCAAAAGGCTGATGTGTTTAAAATACCAGAACCTGTCTCTATAGAGCTGGCAGAAGTCCAACTGTCTAAAAAGCCAGAGCCTACACCTGTGTCTACAGACAGTAGAAAACCAGAGCCACGTACAAAGTCTGAGTTAACTTCAATCTCTACAGTAGAGCCAGTTGCTAAAGAAGGGCCAAATATTGTTCTCGCACAAGCTCCAAAAGTAGAGCCAGAGGAAAACCAAAGTCCCCCAGAGCTACCTCTGGCAAAACCTGAAGTCATCCAGGGAAAAGAACAGATACCTGCTCCTAAAAAGAGGTCTCCCCCAAAAAGAGGTATAAATACCTAAATATTTAACATTGTTTTCTGTTCTTAGAACATTCCCATAAAAATCTTTTTTTTTTTCCTTTTTTTTTTTTTTTTGCACAAAAGTCTTTAAACTTCTTTTGAGGTGCTGAAATTACATTCTGTTGTGGATATTAGTGATCTTAAAATTTGTGTTGTGTTTTTTTCTTCTTGTTTGATTCTTCTTGTCTTGTTTTTCTTCTTGTCATTCCTACTTTTACAAAGTGGTTGAACTAAAATATACAGAAGTTCCGACTGAGGAAGCACTTGTACCTCAACCTCAAAAGGAGGCTCCTTCCAGAGGTATGCATGACTGATCTTGGGAATTTGTCCTTAATATAATGTGTTTCTTGGATTATTTGTTCTGTCTTTAACACAGTTTGTTCTTCTCGGCATGTAAACTGGTACTGATCATTTCAACAGAACTCGTTTACATGTACGGCGATTACATGTTGACTTGTGAACATCTGCTTTTGTATGTTCTTATCAGACCAGTAGATGGTCAAATCTTGAAGCTATTTAATGTATTTGCAGCTTCCAAAGGAGTCGAGCAATATCGATATACAGCAATGGAAAGTTTAGAGGACGTTTCTGTAACTCAGGAACTGATTTCAAGACAAGAAATATCATGCGAAAGTGTTCTGCCTGTAGAGACTTCATTGAAATTGGTTCAAATTAAGCAAGAAATTAAAGTGCCAAGTGAGAGTGAGCTAGTGAGGAAACCTCAAACTGAAATGGAGGTCACTCCTTCCAAAGGTATTCTTACTTGGTTTCTTCTCATCAATAATTTCTCTGTACACATACATATTTTTAACGTGTCAGTTTTTGTTAGTGTTGGAAATTAACCAAATTATAAGTAGCCTGAATGTTGAGTCATGGCAACTGGAGTAGTGAAATTTATGTAAAAATGTATTTAAAACCTATACAAAGCCAGATCAAAAATATTCTAAATGAGGAACGAAGCCCCTTTTATCTGCTGATGCATTTCTGATACCAGAATTATTAAGATAAAATCTTTTCAAAGAAAAGTAGTATAATGTCTTTATCATCAGATGTGTGTTACTGATTTTTTAAATGTGAAATCCCTTTTTTAATTATTATTATGAAACTCTTAGCAGCTCCAGAAGGAGTTGAGAGTAAAGTGGAATTATCTAAGAAAACGGTGGCTAAGAAAATCTTTTATGAAACCAAGAGCAAATCTTATAAATCTGAAGACAGTTTGTTGACACAATCTAAAGTTACAACTCAAGAAACAATAACTGAAGAAAAACCTGCTGCTAAACCTCAAGAAAAGATTGAACTGCCCATGGCCAGAGGTACAGTATGCTTGGTTGGGCTTTAGTGTTTTTTCTCCGTCATTCTTAGTGTTCTTCTTATTTAAAAAAGAACCTGAATGTAACTATTTTGAAATATAACCCGTTAAAATGCATACAGTATATTTGTTGGAATTCGAATATTCCAACAAATATTATGGAAGAAATATGTCTTATATAATGCCAAACACTTCTCATTCATCAGGTTAATTGTTATTACTAAAAAAGTTACATGAGCAAAAAAGTGCTAATTTTTCATTATCCCTATTTTTTAACTGAAAAAAAAAGGTAATTCATACATTATACGGAGATACCATATTGCAGATTAGTAAATATGCTAGTTTAAATATGTTAAATATATTTTAGTCACTGCCATATGGAACAACTACAATTTAAGTGATTTATCTTTAAAGATGTTGCACCTTCCAAGAGATTTTCAGAAGAGTACTCAAAGACTGATTTAACAGTGGACATATCTAAGAAAACTGATGAGATCTCCTTAGTGAAGACAGTGATTTCAAAAGGATCCTCATATAAAAGTCCTGAAGAGACTTCTCTAAAAGTAGATAAAATTCACTTTGAAGAGGTGACAACTGAGAAAATGCCAGAGACTAAAACTCATAAGCAGACAGTGATTGATCCCATCCAAGGTATGTCTGACCTGGATGACTTTCTGTTAGGATTCTGTTTAGAGTTAAGTACATAGGATTATAAAGAACTAGATACAGAGGAACCTTGGATTATGAACATAATTTGTTTCCCGAAAGCAGACTCGTATTTCAAATAACACTCATAAACCAAATTTTCCCATAAGGAATAATGGAAACTTAAATTATTCCTTCCACAGCCCAAAAAAATTAATACATAAAAACAATTAATACAAAATCTAAAGTAAAAATAAAACAAATTAACCTGCACTTTACCTTAAAAATAAATAAATAAATAAATCCAGACAGATAAGTGTTTCCGTTTGTGCAGGCGCTGTGTATGTGTGTGTGTGTGTTTGTGTATGTGCGTGAAGTTAAAGTACGAGAGGAAAAGAAGCAGTGCTGGCTAAGACAGAGAGAGAGAGAGAGAAAATGCATCTGTATCTAATGAGACTTGCTTTTGCTTTACACGCGCGCACACACATATGTTAAAATAAACATTACACGTGCGCTGTAACCACTTTAAGAAATGCTTTACACGTGCGCTGTACACACACGCATACAAACACAAAATAAAATATGTTTTACGTACACACACGTGGTCACAGTGTTATAGTAAACAGTACACGAGTGCACGGATGATTGCTGTATACCAGTAAGAGGCGCGCACCAAGACCCAGCAGGGAAGACAATTACCCACAATTCCGCAGCGCAAGAGAGAGAAAAACCGTTGGCTCAGTTGTGATCACGTGACGCCCAGCGTCAAAACAAGAAGTGCATGTGTGCTACATGTAAACCAAGACTTGTTTGTTTTTCAAGTCAAAAATCTTTGCTCGTCTTGTGGAACACTCGCAAACTCGTTACTTGCAATCTGAGGTTTCACTGTATAGGAAAAAAGGCAGGAAAAATTCCCCAAATATTATATATACAAATGGCAAATGTAAAATATTTTCTTATATGCATGTGTGTGTTTAAAAGTTCTTCTTATATTACCACAGTGTTCAATCTTACAACATTATCTATTCTTTAAAATCTAAACAGCTCTAAAGAGAGTTGAACAAACCATATACCCAGTGGACATTTCTGTGGAAAAAGAGAAGATTACCGAAGTAATCGAGCAAGTTGGGTCAAAGGAAGAGCTTTCAAATAAAAGTCCTGACATTCCATGTCAGTCTGAAGAGACTCATGACGTTTATGCGGAAAATAAAGTGACTCATTATGAACGCATTTTTAAACCAGAACATTTGTTGAGGAACAAGAGTTTGCCATCTACAGAAACAGAAATAAAGAAAGAGAGCCCTGAAATTAAGTCTGAAACAATTATACAAGTGACACATTTGGAAACCAAGAAGAGCTCAGAGATACCTGCTGTTGTGAAAGAAGTTCCAAAGCTTCCACACTTGGTGCTCAAGAGTGATGAGTCACAAACTAAGCCAACGTTTGTTGATAAAGTGGTGCCAAAAGAACCTAAAAAAATAATACCCCAAAAAAGTGATATACAATTGAAAAAAGGGCTTAAAATACCTGCAAGAGGTACTTTGACAAACCTATACATATGTGCCTTCTTTGAATATCTACATTCTTAATGCACTTGATACAAAGTGCAATTTGTCTTGTCTTGCAATGCTTGCTGATTAGGCAAGCAAACTTATCTTATGTTCTTCTTAATTTGTGTAATCTGGTTCAAATATTTCAATGCCCACTCTTAATTTTCTGATACAACATAATGAAGTATGTGGTCTGTTTTTTAAAACAGTACCTGTATGCATATTAACATCATATGACTGTGACAATGGCTTGCTTTTATTTAAAGTCCAAATAGATGAGGAGAAGCCAACACCCGAGGCACCGAAGTCAACAGTGACACCACAAAAAGTCTCTTCATCCCAAGGTACCTTTTTTGTCTTCCATGTTGTCTGTTTCTTTCTTCCTGTCCTTTAAATATTCTGTAATTCTTTCAAGGGAAAATAGAAATTCTTGACTGCAACACTTCCATGATTTTAGTTAAAGAACCAACATTGGAAAAGACAATCACACCTGAGGTACCAAAGCCAACAGTGGTGCCGGTTGAGAAAAAAGTCTCACCACTTCAAGGTACTGTCTTTGTTTTTTTGTTTTTTTCCCTTCTTTATCCTCAGTACAATATTGTATGGTAATTCAGGACTTCTTCCCATGAGTAATGTTAGTTCTTGACTGCAACATTGCCATGTTTTATATAAAGAGCCGACTGCGGAGAAGAAATCAACACCTGAGGCACAAAAGCCAACAGTGGTGGCAGTTGAGAAAAAGGTCTCTTCACCTCAAGGTATTGTCTTGCCTTTCATGTCTCCAGGGTTTTTATTTTATTTGTTTCTTTTCTCACTGCTCCCTGGTTTCTTCTTGTGTGTCTTTAATACAATGTGAGATGGCTCTGTTAGGTGTTCTCTCCTTGTCTAGCTTGAAAATTTGGTAATTCAACAACTCTTTCCATTCAGAATATCAATTCTTAACTGTAGTATTGCCATGATTTTAGTTAAAGAGCCAACTGAGGAGAAGAAGGCAACACTTGATGCACCAAAGCCAATGATGGTGGCAGTTGAGAAAAAACTTGCTCCATCTCAAGGTACTGTCTTGGCGTTCATGTCTTATTTTGTCTTTGGTCTGTTCTTTTGTGTTCTTAATACAAAATAACATGGCTGTGTTAGGTGTTCCTCTTAACGTGTAGTTTGTAATTCAGCACATGTTTTCATGTATAAAATAAATTCTTGTTTCTGACATGGGCATGCCTTTATTTAAAGTGCCAACTTTGGAGAAGAAGGCCACGTCTGAGGCACCAATGCCAACAGTGGTGCCAGTTGGCAAAAAAGCCTCTCCACCTCAAGGTACTAGCTTGGCTTTCATGTCTTTTTTTGTCTCTGGTCTGTTCTTTTGTGTTCTTAAAACAAAATGAGATGGCTGTGTTAGGGGTTCCTCTTCATGTGTAGTTTGGAAATTTTGTAGTGTGTCCATGCATAATTCCATTACCTCACTGGCATGCTTTTCTTTAAAGATCCAACTATGGTGAACATGAAATCATGTCTCTTCTATGTCTGCAATAGATTTTGATTTCTTCTTGTTTTGTGTGCTGAAATGTCTGTTTACAAATGTACAGTACATATGTACTTTATTTATTATAACACCATTCCTTCATTTGAAGAGCTGACAGTTGAGAAGAAGCCCATAACTGAGGCACCAAAGCCAACAGTAGCACCACTTGAAAACAAAGTTGCATCTCTTCAAGGTAGAGTATTATGTCCATATCGTCTATTTTTATCTCCCTGTTTCCCTGTTTAATTAGTACAATGTGTTTCGTTTTTGTTGCTTTTTAGAGGTATTGTCTAGTATGTAACATGTACATCTATGTAGTATATAGCTCTGTCAATGCAAATATTGCATTGTACACACGTGGACAAAATTGTTGGTACCCTTCGGTCAATGAAAGAAAAACTCACAATGGTCACAGAATAACTTTAATCTGACAAATGTAATAATAAATAAGAATTCTATGAATGTTAACCAATGAAAGTCAGACATTGCTTTTCAACCATGCTTCAACGGAATTATAAAAAAAAAATTAACTCATGGGCCTGGACAAAAATGATGGTACCCCTAACTTAATAGTTTGTTGCACAACCTTTTGAGGCAATCACTGCAATCAAACGATTCCTGTAACTGTCAATGAGACTTCTGCACCTCTCTGCAGGTATTTTGGCCCACTCCTCATGAGCAAGCTGCTCCAGTTGTTTCCGGTTTGAAGGGTGCCTTTTCCAGACAGCATGTTTCAGCTCCTTCCAAAGATGCTCAATAGGATTGAGGTCAGGGCTCATAGAAGGCCACTTTAGAATAGTCCAATGTTTTCCTCTTAGCCATTCTTGGGTGTTTTTAGCTGTGTGTTTTGGGTCATTGTCCTGTTGCAAGACCCATGACCTGCGACTGAGACCCAGCTTTCTGACACTGGCCAGCACATTTCTCTCTAGAATCCCTTGATAGTCTTGAGATTTCATTGTACCCTGCACAGATTCAAGACACCCTGTGCCAGATGCAGCAAAGCAGCCCCAGAACATAACAGAGCCTCCTCCATGTTTCACAGTAGGGACAGTGTTCTTTTCTTGATATCCTTCATTTTTCCGTCTGTGAACATAGACCTGATGTGCCTTGGCAAAAAGTTCAATTTTTGTCTCATCTGTCCATAGGACATTCTCCCAGAAGTCAACATGTAGTTTGGCATATTCCAGTCTGACTTTTTTATGATTTGTTTTCAACAATGGTGTCCTCCTTGGTCGTCTCCCATGTAGTCCACTTTGGCTCAAACAATGACGGATGATGCGATCTGACACTGATGTTCCTTGAGCATGAAGTTCACCTTGGATCTCTTTAGAAGTCTTTCTGGGCTCTTTTGTTACCATTCGGATTACCCATCTCTTTGATTTGTCATCAATTTTCCTCCTGCGGCCACGTCCAGGGAGGTTGGCTACAGTCCCATGGATCTTAAATTTCTGAATAATATGTGCAACTGTAGTCACAGGAACATCTAGCTGCTTGGAGATGGTCTTATAGCCTTTACCTTTAACATGCTTGTCTATAATTTTCTTTCGAATCTCCTGAGACAACTCTTTCCTTCGCTTCCTCTGGTCCATGTTGAGTGTGGTACACACCATGTCACCAAACAACACAGTGACTAACTGGAGCCCTATATATAGGCCCACTGACTGATTACAAGATTGTAGACACCTGTGATGCTAATTAGTGGACACACCTTGAATTAACATGTCCCTTTGGTCACATTATTTTCAGTATTTTCTAGGGGTACCATCATTTTTGTCCAGGCCTGTTCCATGAGTTATTTTTTTTTAAATAATTCTGTTGAAGCATGGTTGAAAAGCAATGTCTGATTTTCATTGGTTAACATTCATAGATTTTTTTTTTAATTATTACTTTTGTCAGATTAAAGTTATTTATGTGACCATTGTGAGTTTTTCTTTCATTGACTGAAGGGTACCAACAATTTTGTCCATGTGTGTATGTATTGTGACAATGGCCTGCTTTAATTTACAGAGCCTATTGTTGAGAAGAAAACAACACCTGAGGCAGTAAAGCCAGCAGAAACTATTTCTCAAGGTACAATATTTGTTCCATGTCTGTTATTCTGTTCCACTATTCTTTTACCTTTTATCATATATATTTTTTAAATTATGTTACAACTATATCCTTTCATTTAAAGAGCCAACTATGGTGAAGACAGCAACACCAGAGTCACCAAAGCCAACAGTGGTGCCACTTGCACAAAAAGTATCTCCTTCTCTAGGTAGAGTCTCAGGTTTTCTGGCTCTTCTTCTTCTTCTTTTTCTTCTTCTCCTTCTTTCTGTTGCAATCTCTTTTGTTTTCTTTGAAACATGTGTTTCATACATTATTTAATTCAGCTCTTGTTTCCATGCATGCGATTATTCCTTGACAATTACATTCTTTCATTTAAAGAACCATCTGCAGAGAAAATGGCCACACCTGAGGTACCAATGCCAACAGAGACAGCAGTAGAGAAAACAGACTCTCCTCCTCAAGGTAGAGTGTCTGTTTTATAGTTTGTCTTTTTGTGAAAGAAAAATCTTTTTGTGTTTTGTGTTTATATGTGTCACCATTTTACTTGTGACAGACTTTTTCTCGTGGGGTGTGTAATACTCACAGTCTCTATATTATAATTTTGCTATGGTTATATATGTCTACATATTACATATTTATTTATTTGGGTTGGATTTTATTTATTTGTATATTATAATATCCATTATTACTCATAGTATCACTATTACTGACCATTAAGAATAATTTGCCATGTTTTCTTTTAACAACAACTGTGCTTAGTAGTTTGAAATTCACAAGCTATTATGAAGTTGCTAAATATGTATTATTATTATTATTATTATTATTATTATTATTATTATTATTATTATTATTATTATTATATGTTGTTATAATTCCATTTTTCCATATATATAATATAATAAATTACAGGTCATTGGAGCTATGACAATAACTCTGTGACTAAAATTAACATTAGTGAAACCATTTAAATAATCAAGTTCTTAAAATATTTAAGTCCTCATTGAAGGCTTTACCATTAACCATATTATGACTGTTTTCTCATTTAAAATGTGCTAATCTCTGCAGATGATGGTCCTGTTCAAACTCCTGGCCCTGTCCAGAAAGGTATGTGTATTGGTGTTCTGTGTATTATCTCACTTGTCAGCCTTGTTCCTTTAGTTTTAATTCATCACAATGCAACAAGGGTTATATTTGTGAAACTTAGGCAATTTCCTTTTGTTGGCAATTAGTCAATTCTTCTTATTATAATTTATTGCACATTATTACACAATACACAATATAATATTCATAGATACTTTATATGGAAGTATATGGGTCATGGATACCCCAAATTGGCTAAATAAAAATATAACTGATATTTGTCCTGTTGAGTGTTGTGTATTGTATTTTGCTGTCCTATGTCTTGAATACTGTACTGTTTGTGATGTTACATTTATTGCCTTAGAACAATATCTTAAACCCATTGATGTGCATGAGAAAAAGGATATACCAGTCTTAACAAAAATTACTACAAGAGCCGAAGACCACAAGTCACAGAATAACGCCATGACCCAGGCAAAAATTAGCAAGATACAACAAGAGAAGCAATCTAAAATTCCAGTGGTGACCATTCAGGAAATCTCAAAGGCTGAAATCTCACAGTCTGTGACGGAGGTTGAAATTCCTAGGAGCACTGAAGTAAAAGAGGATGCTCAGAAACTTATGACTGATGAAATAAAACACCAGGAGAAGAAACAGGAAGAACATGTGAAAATAAAAGAACAGAAGCATACTGAACCTGAAACTAAACTGCCATGGTCAGAACACAAAGGGGCTTTTAAGAAGGACAAGATGCCAAAAAAAGAGGGTTCTAAGACTCCAAGTCTAACTACCAAAAGAATATCCGATATACCATTAACTGAACAGGAACATGAAAAAGTAGTGCTGAAACCACTTGAGAGACCTGATAAATCAAAAGTTGAACCTATAAAGAAAAAAGAAAAAACACCAACATCTACAAAAACAGAAGAAGCAGTGGCACCAAAACCTCTGACCGGCAAAGGCAGTCATGAAGAGCCGGAGTTACTCACTAAAGCAAAAAGAATCCCAACAGAGAACAATGAGGTAGAGAAAGGTTCTTATCAATTATCACAGGATCAGGAGAAATCAGAAAAAGATGAAAAGCCAGACAAAGAAAATAAAGTTCAAAGTCAAGTAAAAAAGACTACATATTTAGAAGCAAAGCCACTGACAATTAAGAAGGGTAAACACAGTCTAAAAGAATATGAAGAAAAAGAAGATGTTTCACTGAAACCAGTGGAACACTTAAAGAAAGATACCAAACTTGAAAAGTTTGAGAAACCCAACGAAGAAAAACCTGAATTGGCGACAATAACTAAACCCAAAGAAAGCCCAAAAGAAATATGCAAAACATCTGTTCTTCAAAAGAGTGGTTCTCCAGAAAAAACTATGAAAGAAGAGAAAGAGGTGATGAGCACTGTTCCACCCAAAACCGAACCCATTCCACTACAGAAGAAGTCTAGTGCAACAGCTCCTAATAGAGCTTCACCTAAAGATCTAATAGAATCTGTGACTCTAAAAAAGGGCCCAATCTCTTCCCAACCGAAAGCATCTCAGGAACCTCCTGAGAAAGAAAAAATAGCATTAATTAAAGAGTTATCTCCTGGAGCTGTGCAGTTGCAAAAGATTCCAACTCAACAAGAAGAAGAAGTACTTAAGGAAGAATTTGAAGATGAGAAAGAAGAAGAAGAAGAAGAAGAAACATGGGGCTGGGAGATTGTCCCTTCTGAAAATTATGAAGAGTTTGATATCACCTTGGAGGATGGAGCCATAGAAACTACAGGAGGGACGGGTGACAAGATAGGTGAGAGGGAAACCAAAACCTCACCATTGGTATTTCATAGGCCTTCCCTGGCCTTCACAAATAATCACAAATAATATACATCCACTACTTTAACATTTAACCTTGGCATCATCTTCCTAATTGTTTCAAGTATGTTCCTTAATAGTATTTCCTCCATTCTTTTCATAAGTCCATCCATCCTTCTGAAGCAAAAGCACTGAACATATTGTTTTTCATTTGTTTTGGTTTCTTTTTGTTGTCAATAATTGTCCGTCTATGGGTGTCAGTTACTATGTTTGTAAATGTCAGTTGTTGTCTTGTGTAAATGTATTTGTTTTTAAGTGTGAATTTTCTTAATCTTCACTTCTAAATGTATGCCATTTATTTACATCAGCGTTTTCAGTAATAGACAAAAAAAAAAAACATTGCATCTTCTTGGCTTTCATCACAAATAAGTGTAAGTAAAGGTTCAATGTAGTTGAATCAACAATTACCAATTTTTGCTATTATTACAATATTGTAAACAGATGGAAAACCCAAGGAAGATACACCAGCAGGCAGAGGAAGAGGACTTAGACGTAAGGACAATGTTCTGATTGTGGTAAAAATATATAACATTAGCATTAATTAGTCCACTATATTTCTATTAGCACTTTAACAATCTTCTTTCTAACACACCTTGCAGCACGCCAGACTCCATCACCTGGCGATGCAGGACGTGGAAGAGGGCTCAGACCTGGTGGTGGTGGTGGTGGTGACAAACCTCCAGGAGAGTCACCATTTGCTTTCCAGCTTAAGGCTGTACCTCTCAAGTTTGTGAAGGAGGTTAAAGACGTTGTATTGCTGGAGGCTGAGTCTATTGGTTCCTCTGCTGTGTTTGAGTGCCAGATTTCTCCTTCTACTGCTATCACATCATGGATGAAGGATGGAAGTAACATAAGGGAGGGTCCAAAGTACAAGTTCACTTCTGATGGAAAAGACAGAAAATTGGCCATTATTGATGTTCAGCTTTCTGACAGAGGGGAATATACATGCGTTGCCAAGCTGGGAAATAAAGAGAAGACCTCCATGGCCAGACTTATTGTTGAAGGTGAGCAGAGTTTTAAACGTAGTCTAACCATATCTCATGTTGATAAACAGTAGCAGTATTCCTGCGTATTTTTTTATTTAATAAATGTACCTTTTGTTTAAACCAGAGCTGCCTGTTAAATTTATCAAGACTCTGGAGGAGGAAGTGTCTGTGCTCAAGGGACAGCCCATGTACTTGACCTGTGAGTTAAACAAAGAGAGAGATGTGGTCTGGAAAAAGGACGGCAAAGAGCTCAAAGCAGTTGCTGGCAAGGTTGCCATTAACATTATAGGATTGTCACATGCTGTGACAATCCAAGATGCAACTGAAGCTGATGCTGGGATTTACACATGCGAATGTGAAAATCTGACAACTCAAACATCTGTGAAGGTTCTTGGTACGTATAAGACATTTTTTTTTAACCCATTACCACAATGTAAGTATCTTTTACATAATAACAATATAAATGTTATCCATTATCACTTTAACAGAAATCATCAGAGACTGGTTGGTGAAACCACTGAGAGACCAGCATGTGAAACCAAAGGCCACTGCTACCTTCAAGTGCGAGCTCTTTAAAGACACCCCCAACTGGAAATGGTTCAAGGGAAATGAAGAGATTCCACTTGAGCCCACTGACAAGACTGAAGTCAAGAAGGATGGAAAAGATATCATTCTTACTATAAAGAATGCTCAACCAAGTGATGTTGATGAGTATGCCATGGAAGTTGAGGGCAAACGATACACAGCAAAGCTTACACTTGGAGGTTTGTCCTTTGACATATAGGTTTTTTTGTGTGTGTGTGTGTTTAAAGAAATTTGTAATTAGGGATTTTCATGTGTCATGTTTAATTCCACTACAGAGCGTGAAGCTGAGGTCTTGAAACCCCTTGCAAGTGTGGAAGTGGTTGAAAAAGAGGAGGCCAAATTTGATACTGAAATCTCAGAGGACGACGTGCCTGGAGAATGGAAACTTCAAGGGCAGGTTCTCACGAGATCACCGGTAAGACCGGGTTGTATTTTCATGTTTTGTGGCTGAAGACTTCATGAACTTTATAGTTTTTTTCCAAATAATATTCAGATAGGTATTCAAATAGCAAATGCAGGATATTCAAATAAATCACCATATCTGACATTTCGAAATTGTACACCTGACTATTTTTTTTTTTTTTTGCTTGTTTTCCAGACATGTGAAATCAAAGCTGAGGGCACAAAACGCTTCCTTACTTTGAAAAATGTTCAGCTTGATCAGTCTGGTGAAGTTACATACCAAGCACTGAATGCCGTTACAAGTGCTATGCTTACAGTGAAAGGTAAAGCAGATATTGGAAAGTTATCTTCCCACCTAAAAACAAGTTTTAATAGATTTTTTTGTTACATAAAAAAGAAATACATTAATATTATATTACACTGAGCTCACTGTTGTGTCATACCTCCCAGAAATGGAATTGGAATTCACTACCCCATTGAAAGATGTTTCTGTGCCTGAAAAGAAACAGGCCAAATTTGAATGTGCTATCAATAAGGATGTGGCTAAAGTCATGTGGTTTAAGGGTTCTGATATTATTACACCAGGAAATAATTATGAAATCATTGATGATGGAAAAAAACACATTTTGATAATAAATAAGTGTGAATTTGATGATGAGGGAGAATACACCATTGAGGTGTTAGACAAAACATCAACAGCAAAACTAACGGTAGAGGGTAAGTGGTTATCCTTCCTCTTTATGGTAATTATTGCGCAAAAAAAAAAAAAGGTCTACAAATGGCGAAACCGTGGAATAACCCTGTGTAAGGAAATTTGTTATACAATGAACCAATGTTGTATGGCATCATAGGTCTGAGGCTGAAGTTCATCTCAGAACTAAAGGATCAAACTGTAAAGGAAACCGAAACGGCTCGGTTTGACATTGAGCTCTCTCATGAGAATGTGCCGGTGACTTGGTACAAAAATGAAATTAAATTGCATCCAAGCCGAACAGTAATAATACATGTTGAAGAGAAAAAGCATATGTTAGAAATCAAGGAAGTCACACTAGATGATACTTGTCAAATAAGGGCAGAGGCTAAAGGAATATCAACCAAGGCTAAGCTTCTGGTTATAGGTAACACTTTTTCTTCCAATGTTTTTAAATTTTATTTCTAAGATTCTTTAAAATGTGAAATCTGGCAAGCATCTGTGGTGTTGATGGATAAAGCTAATCGATATCTACTTGCTTTCATTCACTGCAAGACACAGATGTCACACATTGGAATGTAGACAACACCTTTGTATAATTGTCTGCATAAGATATTGTCTAATTCGACATTTTTTTTTGGCAGAGGGTGATGCTGTATTTATTACTAAGTTGCAAGACTACACTGTTGTTGAGAAAGAAGCGATCAATCTTGACTGCGAGCTAAGCAAAGATGTTGCTGTCAAGTGGTTCCATAATGAGATCGAAATTAAGGCCTCGAAGATGGTTGCCATAAAGGTTGAGGGTAAACGAAGAATCCTCACCATTAAGAAAGTGGAACAGAAAGACAAAGGAGTGTATTCATGTGACTGTGGAACAGACAAAACATCAGGAAATCTTACCATCGAGGGTAATCTTTTAAATCATTCACAAGTGGACAATTTGGCATCTCTTTACTACCACTACCTCTAAATACAGATTTCTCAATTTCAGCCCGTGATGTGAAGGTGGTTCGGCCCATGTATGGAGTTGAAGTGTTTGATGGTGAGACTGCCCGTTTTGAAGTTGAAATCTCAGAGGATGATGTCCATGGCCAATGGAAACTGAAGGACGAAGTCCTCACTCCTTCAGCTGTAAGCGTGGAATTCTGTTCTGTTGATGCTGGTATTGTAGTTATTGTAAATAGCTGATAATAATTCATTCTTTCTTTTTTTTAACAGGATGTCGAGATCATTGAGGATGGTGCAAAACACAGACTGACATTGTACAACTGCAAAGTTGCCCAGACAGGAGAGGTGGTCTTCCAGGGAGCAAATGCTAAATGTGCTGCGAATCTTAAAGTAAAAGGTAGTGTTCTCCTGCAGTTCTTCCTTGTTATCTTCCTCAACAGTGACTAAAACAAAAGCACATTTTTACGAGCTACATATGGAAATAAATGAAAAATTTTTTTTTATTGCTTTCGTGTTACAGAGCTGCCCATCTCATTCCTAACGCCTTTAAGTGACGTACAAGTATATGAGAAAGACGAGGCGAGATTTGAATGTGAACTGTCAAGGGTAGCAAAGACTTTCCGATGGCTGAAGGGCTCTCAAGAGCTGAAGGCAGATGACAAATTTGACATTGTGTCAGAGGAAAAAAGGTACACACTGGTTCTCAAATCGGCTGCCTTTGAAGATGAGGCCAAATACATGTTTGAAGCTGAGGATAAGAGGAGCACTGCCAAACTGGTCATTCAAGGTGAAAGAAATACAGATAATCACTTATAGCATATAGATTTGTCTCGGCACTCCCTCATATATACCCTTTCCTTGATTTCACGCTTAGGCATTCGTCTTGAGTTTGTCAAACCAATCAAGGATGTTACCGTAAAGGAGCGTGAGACAGCAGAATTCAGTATTGAACTTTCCCATGAAAAAATCCAAGTAAGCTGGTACAAAAATGATGTGCGTTTGCACCCAAGCAAAGTGGTGCACATGTCTGAACATGGCAAGCTCCACACTCTGTCCTTCAAGGAGGTGTCCATCGATGATACATCTCTGATTAAAGTAGAGGCTCTTGGAAAGACCTCAGAGGCCATGCTTACAGTGCTTGGTAAATATGTTTGCTTGCATACAGTATGACGGTAAAGAGATTAGAAATACAAATATTTTCAGTAAAATATATATATATATATATTTTTTTTTTCTTTTCTTTTTTTCCAGAGGGAGAAGCTTATTTCACTTCCAAGCTCCAGGACTATACAGCAGTTGAGAAGGATGAGGTCGTGCTGAAGTGTGAACTGAGTAAACCCACTGCTGAGGTTAAATGGTTCAAAGACGGCACAGAGATTATCCCATCCAAGAATATCCTGATCAAATCCGAGGGAAAGAAACGCATTTTGATTTTGAGGAAAGCAGAGAAGTCCAATATTGGTGAATATGTTTGTGACTGTGGCTCTGACAAAACTACAGCTAAGCTGAACATTGAAGGTATGCATATATAAATATCATTTAACACACGAACAAGACGAAAATGACCCATTAATAAATAAATATCTTTTCATCATATTATTTTGTTTTTCCCTGCAGAGCGTGACATTAAGATTATCCGTCCATTGTACAGCATGGAGGTCACGGAGACCAACTCTGCTCGGTTTGAGGTTGAGATTTCCGAGGAGGATGTGCATGGGCACTGGAAGCTTAAAGGAGAAGCTTTGCACCAGTCTGCTGTAAGGACTTTATCGCAAATAATCCATCCACTTTTTCTTGTTTTTTTTTTGTTGTTTTTTTTCCAACTAAAACCTCTTGTCAAGCTAAAACTTTACTCTCATTAGGACTGTGAAATTAAAGAAGAAGGCACCAAACACATAATGATTCTATATAATGTGCGTATGGACATGGCTGGAGCTGTGGACTTTAGTGCTGCCAATGCTAAATCTAGTGCTCAGCTCAGAGTTAAAGGTGAGAGTTAGATTTTTTATTTTTTTTACTTTTTCTTTTTTTGTGAAAACCACAGACCATGCATGTTTTGTGTTACCTGGAACTAAAATTATATATTTGAAAATTTTGAAATGTAATACTTAATACTTATTTATATTATAAAATAGAAATAGTTTGTATTATTTTGACATTTTACCCTACTGTTTTTTTTCGAGTCACAATGACAAAAATGGCATTTACAGTACATTTAGATCCATGGAATATGTTTGAACATTATGTAAATTAATAATGGCCATGATTTAGTTGACATATAATGGATAAACGAAGGACAAATAGTGCACAGGGATCTGAGGGACCTGTTGTCTTTGTCACCCGTCTTTATCTAGACAGTCAGAAGATATGGTTATTTTAGGCTCTGCTAGCCTTATCTAGAGGGGGTGGTGGATGACTGCCGGCCCTTATCCTATGTTCCTGCTTGCTGACCAATTGGGTTACATGAAATTGTGGCATGCCTAATTTCAGGTTAAAATGAGAATCTGAGTTTGTGCTAGAAGCTGATAAGTGATGGAACCAGTGCTTTCCTGCTATGAGTACTTGTTCATTCAGAATAAGGTTTGAAGCTTTTTAAGAGATTGGATTTATTTCCTGAGCTTACTAATAATGCTTTCTTCTTGATTCCAAGCTCGGAAAATTAGCCTTTTGCGGCCTCTCCGGGATATCGCGGTCACTGCTGGAGAAACAGCAACGTTTGAGTGTGAGCTTTCATATGAGGGCATTGCTGTCGAATGGTTTGTTGGAGCAACGAAAGTGGAGCCAAGTGATATAGTACGTTTGACAGATTATTATTTATATACAGTATGTTTATATATGTTTGCATCTGGTTGATTCAGATTAGTTTCTGCAAAGTTACTTGGAAATATTCTGCTCTCCAAGTGTTTTTCTATCTATTTACCAACCTCATGAATGTTTGTTAAACTTAATGTATTTCTGTAATGTTGAGAAATACTAATTTTCTATAATGATTTTAAAATATATAAGCATGCCATAATCAAAAGTACAAATTAAATAAAACTATTCCAGCTATTAGTCTATTACTAATTCATTTTCCTATGCAGGTGGTCACCAGATCAGAGGGCAGACTGCACAGCTTGACCCTGAGAAACGTTGAGATGGCACATGGTGGATTTGTGAAGATAGTAGCAAAGGACTTTCAGGCCCAGGCCACGCTTACAGTCAATGGTAAACCCTTTGACAATTATCACATGAAGCTGTATCAGTTTTCCAAATAATGCTTAGATTTTTTTTTTAGATGCATGTGCTTTTACAACATATTTCAATACAAATGTGCTGTGATTCATAATTTTTTTTTTTTACGCTGGTATGAATCATTATAGATTATATATTCACTTCGCATAACTAATTATTTCCCACAGAGCCACCTGTTGAGTTTAGCAAGCCCTTGGAGGACCTGACTGTCGAAGAGGAGACAACCGCTGTTCTCGAGTGTGAACTCTCCAGAGATAAAGCTGATGTAACCTGGTTCAAAGATGGCCAGGAAATTCACAAAACAAAGAAGTATGAAATGGTAGCTGAAGGTCGCATAAGAAGGCTGCTCATCAAAGACTGTACTCTTGATGACTCCAGAACATACACATGTGATGCCAAACACTTCAAGACAACTGCTTTCTTGAGTGTTGAGCGTAAGTAAAACTACATTAGCAAAGATACAAATCCAGTAAACGTTTTAATCGTTTATTTTGTTGTATGTTGATGTAATAGATAGTCATATTATGCTCATGTCTCATGTTTTCACCTCTTTTTGTTAAATCAGCTCCACATATTGAGTTCACTAAGCCCCTTCATGATGTTGAGGTCAGGGAGAAGGAGACTGCCAAGTTTGAATGTGAAGTTTCCCGTGAAAGTGCCAAGGTACTGCATTCACTTAAGGATTACACTCACATATACAGGATTAAGGATTACACTCACATATACAGGATTAAGGATTACACACACATATACACACAGATTTATGAGCCACCCCTCGTTTCTTCATATTAAATAAAATAAAATAAATTAAAGAAATGGGAACAAATGCTTTACTGCAACAGGCTGCAAAGTACCTAAAGATACAATATTAAAATTGATTGTTTATGTCACGACCTTTGTGTAAAGCTGCTTTTCAACAATGATCATTCTTAAAATGCTATACAAATAAAACCAAATTTAATTGAATAGAACTGAATTAAACACAGTTAGCAGCAACCTCGTTTCCCCTCTCGGCTGTTCCAACCACTCAGGTTTCAGCATCACCATTATACCAATCATCATCGGTCATCATCTGCACCTGTTTCTCACTGGTTCAGGCTTTAAAGTTAGACGTTTTTATACTTGAATGATGAATAGGTCACTTTAAAAAAAGCTTAAAAAACAAAAAAACATTTCTTGACCACTTCTCTTGTCAGGTAGAGTGACTGCACTGAAAATGCTAAAAACTTGCCAAACATGAGACCCATATGGACCCTTGAGTCCATTAGGAATGCTGGATTACTATTCCTCAAGAATACATAAAAAATACAAGACTGTCTGTCTCTTTGGAACGAAAATATTAAGAAATGGGGGGAGGGGGTGCAAAGTGTGTCTGTGTGTATGTACAGTATGTATTTATGTATTTGTGCGTATGAATTATTTAAGTTGGAAATAAATTGTGGCCATGTGTGTCAATAGGTCCGCTGGTACAAAGACGGGATCGAAATTAGAAAGGGCAAGAAGTATGAGATTATTGCCAAGGGAGTGCAGCGTATTCTCATCATTAGCAAGGCAGCCTTTGATGATGAAGCTGAATATGAGTGTGACGCAAGAACCTCCAAATCCTCTGGCATGCTCACTGTTGTTGGTGAGTTTTGTTTACATTTTATTTATGTACCAAATTTTTTTTTTTACCATATCCGGACTAACGTAGTTTTATTCTTTTGCTTACAGAGGAAGAGGCTAGATTTACAAAGAACTTGGCTAATGTTGAAGGCACCGAAACTGCAAGTATTAAACTAATCTGTGAGGTCTCCAAGTCCAATGCAGAGGTAACATGGCATAAGGGTGACCAGGAATTGCCTGAGGGTGGAAGATACGAACACATAGCAGACGGCAGAAAGAGAATCCTCATTATCCGAGACCTTCGCATGGATGATGCTGGAGAATACAACTGCAGATTATCTAATTCACAGACTACAGCAACACTAAAGATCAATGGTAAGATATCTCTTATGTATCTCTGACCTTTCTGCCCAAAATAATGTTTCATGAATGATAGGAATTTGTTTTGACCATAACACTTCACTTTCAATTTTTTCTTCATATTTCATTAGAATTGGCAGCTGAGTTTCTAGGAAAGCCACAGAGCCAGGAGGTGGTAGAGGGTGAAAAGGCACAATTTGTTTGCTCTCTATCCAAAGAAACCTATGAAGTTAAATGGTTTAAAGGTGACCAGGAACTTCAAGCTGGGGAAAAGTATGATATTGTTAGTGAAGGTACAAGAAGAACTCTCATTGTTAAAACCTGCGAGCTGAAGGATGAAGGTGCATTTACTGCCTGCATTGGCTCTGTAAAGGCTTCTGCAGACCTACGTGTGCTTGGTGAGTGTTTCTAAACGGTTATTCCCTTTTGTTTTTTACTTCAAATGTAGATGAAACTACGAATGTTTACTATTATTGCACTATTATCCTTTTCCAGAAAAACTAAGGATCATCACTCCTATCAAAGACACTCAGATGAAGGAAGGACAAGAAATTGTTCTTAACTGCGAAGTTAACTCAGAGAGAGTTAAAGCCAAGTGGCTAAAGGAGACTGAGACTATGTTTGAAAGCAGCAAGTTTGTCATGGTACAAAGAGACACTATTTTCTCTCTGAGGATCCAAGCTGCAGATAAATCTGATGAGGCTACATACACCATAACACTGACCAACCAACGTGGTGAACAAGCCAAATGCTCTGGGAAAGTCAGTGTAATAGGTAAGCTCTCATTTTTTTTTTTGTAAGATGTCTTTGCCCATCGGGTTGTCTAACATGAATGCTGAAGGAGTGAGAAGCTACTCATTGCAGAATAGTTGCCAGCTAAAACATATCAATCATTGTAGTAATTATCCAATCAAATGCTCTTATGTATTTCCTCATTTAAATCCAAACAGTGACTTTTTTGGGGGCCAAGTAGAGTATATAATTTGTGTATGTATGTATATACTTTTAACAATTTTGCCCTTTCTGCAGAGGAAGAGCTCCGTATCACAGATCCTCTTGAGGACTGTGAAACTGAAGAGAAGAAAACAATCAGCTTTACTTGTAAAGTGAACAGACCAAATGTGACTTTACAATGGCTAAAGGGAGGACAGGAAATCACCCTTAGCAAACGCATTGTTTACCGGGTGGACAAGAACAAGCACACGTTGACCATCAAGGATTGCACCATGGATGATGAGGGTGAATACACTGCAGTCGCTGGCGCTGACAAGTCTTCAGCCGAACTGATCATCAGTGAGGCACCAACTGATTTCACCACTCAACTCAGAGACCAGACTGTTACTGAATTTGAAGATGCAGAGTTTGTGTGCAAGGTTTCTAAAGAGAGGGCCTCTGCTAAATGGTACAAAAATGGTCGTGAAATCAGAGAAGGACCAAGGTAATGTATACTTTTTGTGTATATATATATATATATATATATATATATATATATATAAAATTATTGTGTTATAAAATGAACATTGTATAAAAAATCCCTATTTTGCCTTCCAGATATCACATGGAAAAGGATGGAAAGACATGCACATTGTACATTAAGGAATGCAGGCCTGATGATGAATGTGAATATGCCTGTGGAGTAGATGACAAAAGATCCAGGGCTCGTCTCTTTGTTGAAGGTTAATTTTAGTCAAGAAAAATGCATAACAACACTGCGCAATGTTTCTACCAGTTCTGTTCAATTGTTCTACCATCATTTCTTTCCTCTCATTTCCTCTCCAGAGATCCCAGTGGAAATTGTCAGACCCCCAAAAGATATATCTGAGGCCCCAGGTTCAGACATTGTATTCGAAGTTGAGCTTAACAAAGACAGGGTTGATGTTAAATGGACGAGGAACAACATGATCATTGTCCAAGGGGACAAATACCAGATGATCAGTGAGGGCAAAGTTCATCGACTTCAGGTGTGTGAGATCAGGCCACGTGATCAGGGCGAGTACAGAGTTGTCGCCAAGGATAAAGATGCAAGAGCCAAGCTTGACCTTGCAGGTACAAAGTTTGTTGTTGTTGTTTGTTTTTTTTAAGTTCTGTTCATTTATAGGAAAGATGTAGCTGCATATGGTTCATACTACAATTTCTTCACAATTCCTTTCTTCTTACAGCTGTGCCAAAAATCAAAACCACAGACCAGAATCTTGTAACAGATGCTGGAAAGCCGTTCATGATGACAGTCCCCTATGATGCTTACCCTCGTGCAGAGGCTGAATGGTTCTTTAATGACATTGGTCTTCCGATGCAAAACACAGACACATCTGTGGACAAGACAGAGTACAGGTTAAAGGACCCTAAGAGGTCAGACCAGGGCCGTTATAAAATTGTCATAAAGAATAAGCATGGACAGGGAGAGGCTTTCATCAATCTGGATGTTATTGGTATGTTAGCACACAAGAAAACCTAATAATGGGGAATATACATTTTTAATGTATTTATATTGCTCAGTGACTATATAGAATGCTATGACCTTCACAGTATTTTCTAATTATCAACTTTAATTGTTAGATGTTCCTGGGCCAGTGAAGAATTTGAGAGTTGTTGATACCGCGGATGGTGAGGTCAGCTTGGCCTGGGATGAGCCTGAAAGTGATGGTGGAAGCAAGATTTTGGCCTATGTGGTTGAGCGACGTGATGTTAAGCGCAAGGCTTGGACACTGGCCACTGACCGAGCTGATATTCCAGAGTACTGTGTTGGTGGATTGCAGAAAGACAACTTGTACTTCTTCCGTGTGTGTGCTCGCAACAGAGTTGGCAATGGAGAGCCTGTCTGTACAGATGAAGCTGTCCAAGCCAAAAATAAATTTGGTAAGCACCTTGTTTTCTTTTAGTCTATAAATATGTTTATGCAGTTTTTTTCTTTCAAAACTTTTACAAGAGGACAAACTATGATTTCATATCTTTTCCTCATTTCAGATGTGCCTGATGCACCTCAGAATGTCATGGTAGGAATTGTTAACAGGTTTGGTGCCACAGTGACTTGGAAACCACCTCAGTTTGATGGTGGATCCGAGATCACTGCTTATGTAATTGAACTACGTGATAGGACATCTGTGAAATGGGAGCCTGTACTGGTGGTCCGGGCTGAGGACCGCACAGCCACACTAAATGATGTTGTTGAGAATAAGGAGTATATCTTCCGTGTGAGAGCTGAGAATAGAGCCGGAGTTGGCATGCCAAGTGCTGCCACTGATCCTGTCAAGATCATGGATCCCATCGGTAAGTGGTTTAATTCTCTGTGAGAGCAGTGTTTATGTACAGGTTATACTTCAGCTGTTCTAAAAGTTGTATTTTTGATATTTACTTACGTTACAGAGAGACCAAGCCCACCACTGAATTTCAACTATACATATCCAAAAAGAGATTCTGTTCAGCTGGCATGGGATATTCCACTTAACAACGGGGGTAGTATGATCACGGGGTATATCATTGAGAAATGTGAAGATGGCACAAGCAACTGGCTTAGGTGCAATTCTAGGCTCTGCCCAGACCTCTATTATAGGGTATGTAGAAGAAATTAAAGGCATTAAAAAAAAAAAAGTTTGCACCTAGCATTAGGTGGTTTAGTTAATTTATTTGTTTTGGCTCTATTCTAGGTGTCTGGCTTGAAGTTTGGTCAGAAGTATCACTACAGAGTATCTGCAGAAAATGCAGCTGGAGTTTCTGATCCAGCTGAACAGATTGGACCACTCTTGGCAGATGACCCACACGGTAATCATAAAGGCTAAATTTTTGACTGAGAAAAGACACCAACATTCATATCATCATAATCATATCAAATCGTTTTTGGCTAAATGTTTATGGGTTCATTGACATTGTTTTTTATCTTCTTAGTTGGTCCCACAATGGATCTAAGTGGATTCAAAAAAGGTCTTGAAGTTTTTGTCCCCAATGCTCTTACTATTCGTGTGCCCATCACTGGATACCCAACACCCAAGGCAAAGTGGACTTTTGGTGATAACGAACTTACTCCTGGAGATCGCATCTCTATGGCTACAAAGCCTACATACACTGAGCTAGTCATTACCCCAAGTGTCCGACCAGACAAGGGAACATACATCTTACACTTAGAGAATGATGTGACTTCAGTCTCTGGAGAGATTGATGTAAATGTCATTGGTATGTCATATTGAAAACACTCTAAATGATTGTATGATATATGTTTGACTTTACTGTACACTTTATGCTTCATATAATTTTAACAGTAACCTGTCTTTTTATTAAGCATCTCCAAGTGCACCCAAAGATTTCAAGGTTGCTGAGGTGACCAGGCATCATGTCCATCTTTCGTGGGAAGCACCAGAGCATGATGGAGGAAGTCCTGTTACTGGTTATAACATCGAAAAGAGAGAAGTGTCTCGCAAAACATGGGTTAAGGTTAGGATGTTAATAATTGCTTTAAGAGTATTTATTTCTTTTGTGTCTTTATTAGGCCCCCAAAATAAATGGTAATGAAACCGTACCGTCACTAATGACATAAAGCGCAAATAAAACGACACTACTGACTATTACGAACTATTACATAGGTGTTAACAATAATGACCTCATATCGTCCAGTTAACAGATAACTGCGGACCTATAGACAGTGTCTATAGACATAGACATGTCCTGCCTACCCTTTCAAACAAACAGATATACTGTAGCATAAGCCCATTGAAATTAACACACATTTACCGCGTGAAGACATTGATCACATGCAAAAGCTACCCGCAATTGCACCTGCTGTATTAAATAGCGGGGGCAGTGATATCACATTATCCAAAGAGGAAAATGCATGTAATAATTTACAGTGAAATTAACATATTTGCATAGAGTTAATTAAAACATAGCAATGTCTATATTCATAAGACACTCAAAGACTAATAAACATGCAGGGTAAGGTGTATTGTGCATGCGCAGTGGGGGTGTTGTGTGCGTGTACGCACATAACCATACCTTTATTTTCAAAATCTCAGTCCAAGCTTTCCTGAAATTATTATTAATTCTTATATTCGAAACATATTCTAGGAATAAAAATTTCTATTGTGAGTTTGTCATCAGACAAAGACAATTAACAAAAACATGCTCCAACTTTCTTCTCGACATCAACGTTACCGATGAACACGTCAGAATTCATATCAAGCCCAAAAGTGGCAGTAAGCATTGGTCTAGATTCAGGAGCAAATTCAACTCAGTGGACTGTCACTGGTTACCTCAGTATATACAGTTTAAGTCAAATCAATGAAAGTAAGAATTAATCACAAAAATGGTATCTCTTTCAGGTGATATCTGGTGTGCAGGACCTTGAGCACACTGTGACAGATGTGATTGAGGGCAAGGAGTACTTGTTCAGTGTAACAGCTTGCAACAAATGTGGACCTGGAGAACCAGCATATATTGATGAGCCAGTAAATGTTTCATCTCCAGCCAGTAAGATATAACACTCTCACAGGGAACATTCCTAAGTGGATATTATTAATTTTTACAGAATTTTCCTTATTTATTAACACAAGTGCATGTAGTAGATAAGAGAGTTGGGTTTGTTTTCAACTATAGCTGTGCCAGAACCACCAGACAATCTGAAATGGAGAGATAAATCTGCGAAGACTATCTTTCTGTACTGGGAGCCTCCTTCATATGATGGCGGTGCTCCTATCAAGGGATATATTGTTGATAAATGCCAGCGTGGCACTGACAAATGGGAGGCCTGTGGTGATCCAATACCTGAACTGAAGTAAGTGTCAGATATTTCTAATTTAAATAAATTGTTCATTTTAATATAGATGCAAGTTTGAATCTATACATCTTATTTTCATGTAGATTTCAGGTGACAGGCCTTCTTGAAGGCCAGTGGTATGCCTATCGTGTGAGGGCAGTGAATAGACTTGGAGCTAGCAGGCCATGCAGGGCAACAGATGAGATTCTTGCTGTTGATCCTAAAGGTAATTTTTACACAATTGTTACTAAGTCATTGCCTTAACATACTATTTCATGCTTACAACAATGTTCAACCTCATTACCACAGAACCTCCAGTTATTCATCTGGATGCCAAACTCCTGGCTGGCTTGACTGCCAAGGCTGGCACAAAGATTGACCTTCCAGCAGATGTGCTTGGAAAACCAGACCCCAGGGTGAAATGGACCAAAGCCGACCTTATCCTTAGACCAGATGATAGAATCACCATTGACACAAAGCCTGGCCACTCTGCACTCTCTATTGCTAAGACAACAAGGGCCGACACAGCTACTTACATCATTGAGGCAGTCAACACCTGTGGTCGTGCAACTGAAACAGTTGATGTCAACATTCTTGGTACAGTACTATATGATGAACTAAATAACAATATAATAAACACTTTGGCAGATGACCCTTTTCCTTACTATGTATTGTGGCATAATATATATTTTTGGTTACTTAAGTAACTAAGTAACTATAATGCAACATTGGGTTAAGACCTTTGATAATGCTAATGCTAAACCTAATTGGAATATTAAAGATGCTGACAGATATACACTGGAAGTCTATTTCTTTAGTTGCTTTCCATCCATCCATTGTCTTTGAACAAATGGATAACCTTTTGCCTTTCCTTAAATGATAAAATAAGAGCTTATACATATTGTTGATCTGGGTCACACAGATTTCTAACCTTTATTTTTAAAGATATACAGAGACACATAATTAATATTTCCATTGTATTCTGATTTAACTGTACAGTACTGTACCTACAGTATGTGGCGCTGATGTTGAGGGATATTTTAGTTTGATACTAAAAGTTGATAATATTTTATACTATAAATTAAAGCAATTTCTAATTTCCAAGGTCTATTTGCTGTGTTTTAACAGATAAGCCTGGTATCCCAGCTGCTTTTGATATTACTGACATCACCAATGAGTCCTGTTGTCTGGCTTGGAATGCGCCCAGAGATGATGGTGGCTCTCCTGTAACCAATTACATTGTCGAAATGAGACCGTTGGAAAAAGAGGAGTGGCAGAAGCTTTCTGCCACTGTCAAGCAGACTACTTTTAAGGCCAGCAAACTTGTGTCTATGAAAGAGTATGTTTTCAGGGTATCTGCTGAGAACCAGTATGGCATTGGTACTCCCATTGAGCATGCTCCAATTGTTGCCAAGTACTCATTTGGTAGGTATTTACCCAAATACTGTTTAATTGTTTAGTATTTTTTAAATAGGTGCAGATGCTACTATGCTTTTTATTAACTTTATTATTTAGAGTCTCCTGGATCACCAAGTAGGGTGCAGTCCTCAGATATCTCAAAGGATGCTGTAACCTTGACCTGGTATGAGCCTGATGAAGATGGTGGAAGTCCAGTCACTGGCTACTGGGTTGAGAGGTTTGATCCAGAAAGTGACAAGTGGATCAAATGCAACAAGTTGCCAATCAAAGATACTACACTAAGGTACGTACTTATTCGCAAGCTAAATATGGACAGCTAAAACTTGATTTTGTATGGTAATGCAAGAACAATATGAATGTTTAATGCAGAGTGAAAGGGCTGGCCACAAAGAAAAAGCACAAATTCCGAGTTCTGGCTGAGAATCTTGCAGGCGTTGGAAAACCAAGTGCTGAAACGGATCCCATCTTGATCAAGGATCCAATTGGTATGTTGCAATAACACATAAGGTCAAGTTATTTGCTGTGATACGGAAAAAAAAAAAAAATCCTGAAAAAGGACATTGTAATTCTTTTAATAGATCCTCCATGGGCCCCTGGCAAACCATATATCAAAGACATCGCAAAGACCTCTGCATTCTTGCAATGGACTAGACCAGAGCATGATGGTGGAGCCAAAATTCAGTCTTATATCATTGAGCTCCTCAAGAGTGGAACTGAAGAATGGGTCCGTGTAGCTGAAGATGTGCCCGTGACAGAGCACTTACTGCAGGGACTAATGGAAAAGCAGGAATATTCCTTCCGTGTCAAAGCTGTAAATTCTGCTGGAGAAAGTGAGCCAAGTGATCCAAGTGACCCAGTAGTGTGCAAAGAAAGACTCTGTAAGTACAATTCCTTCTGTATGCTATTGAATTGCATAGACAGAAGCTAATAAAAAAAAAAAAAAATAATGAAAAACTTTAACTTTTGCACTTAAACAGATCCTCCATCCCCACCACGCTGGCTTGAGGTGGTTAACATTTCAAAGATTGACTGTGAACTGAAATGGACTGAACCTGAAAATGATGGCGGTTCTCCTGTTACCAATTACGTTGTTGAGAAAAGAGATGTAAGGCGCTGGACCTGGCAAACTGTAGACACTACAGTTAAAGACACAAAATACACTGTCACGCCACTTAATGAGGGAACACTTTATGTGTTCCGTGTGGCAGCTGAGAATGCTGCAGGTGTGAGTGAATTCCATGAGCTTGAGGACTCAGTTCTAGCAAAAGATACTTTCAGTAAGGGCAAATTCTTATTTCTGCAGCATAATTAATTCTATACAGTTTTAACTTAAACTGAGCAAAGAGCAGTTTATTAAAGACCTTATTGTTTGTCTCTTTAGCAACTCCTGGACCTCCTTATGCCTTGACTGTGGTTTCGGTATCCAAGAGGCATGTTGACCTGAAATGGGAGCCTCCCAAAAGTGATGGTGGAAAACCAATCACAAAGTATATTGGCATTATATATTATACATACATATACATCATACGCTCATTGCCCATGTCATCAAGAACACATGTACATGTATACATTTATGCAGTTATCAGTTTAACACATGGCATCAGTACAATACAAGACCATGCAGATACAGGTGTCAAAAGTTTTAGCTAATGTTCACATCAAACATCAGAATAAAGAATATATGTAATATGTGTTATTATTTTCTAATAACATGGCCATACCCACACTTACAGATATGTTATTGAGAAGAAGGAGAAAGTGGGCACTCGCTGGATAAAGTGTGGAAAGACAGCAGGGCCTGAAATCAAGTACAAGGTGACTGATGTTGATGAGGGTACAGAGGTGCAATTCCAGGTCCGTGCTGAAAACGAAGCTGGAGTTGGTGACCCAAGTGAACCTACAGACATTATTACAACTGACGATCCTATATGTATGTTCACACTTTTTTCACACATAATATGGCAGAAATAGGATTTTTTTACTACAAGTACATGAATAATAAATTATTTCATTGCTTGCTTTTAGGCCCACCATCTCCCCCGATTGAGGTTAAGACCATTGATGCTAGCAGAGAGCACATCAACATTACATGGAGGGCACCAGAGAAGAATGGAGGAAGCCCTGTGACTGGATATCATGTTGAGCTTGCTGAGGCTGACACAGATAAGTGGATGAGGATCAATGCTCGTCCCATAAAAGAGCTCAGATTCAAGGCGGAAGATGGCATAATTCCTGAGAAACAATATGTTCTCAGAGTGCGTGCTATCAATGCTATTGGTGTCAGTGATCCCTCTGATATCTCAGACAAAGTCTTTGCTAAAGATCCAGACAGTAAGCATTGTGTATTTTTCAATACTACACTGATTTTAATAGTTATCCTGTAAAATTCTGTATAACATTTATATTAATACCTTTTTCTCACAGGTGCACCAAAAATTGAGTTAGACACTCAAGATGTTGTTATTGTTGAGGGTGAGAAGATGCATCTAAAGATCCCGTATAGAGCAATTCCCAAGCCATCAATGGTATGGAAAAAAGATGAGGCAGAACTGAAGGCAGATGCCAGGTTGACTATGAGATGTGAACTCAACAGTATTCATCTTGAGCTTCTGAAATGCAAGCATGAAGATGCTGGTGTCTACACCGTTACTCTAGAAAACACTCTGGGTTCAGTTACTGGAACAATTAACGTTAAAGTAGTTGGTAAGAAAGCTGTGTGTTTTTTTTTTCATTATTATTATTATTATTATTAATAACGAAAATAACATCAATTAATTGAATGGCTTCCATCAATAGGTCTGCCTGGACAATGCAAGAGCATCTCTCCAAGTGAAGTCACCAAGAACTCCTGTAAAATATCATGGGAACCCCCAGAGAATGATGGTGGTAGCCCCATTTTGCACTATGTACTGGAGCGCAGAGAGGCTCAGAAGAAGACATTCATGCCTGTAATGTCAGGAGTCAATATACTAACCTTTGTGGTGAAAGACCTTATGGTAAATGGTGAATATTACTTCAGAGTTAAGGCTGTTAACAGAATTGGTAGTGGTGAACATCTTGAGCTTCGCAACGCTGTCATCACAGAGGAGCAGAAGCGTAAGTATAATTACCTTTTAAGAAACACCAATATAAAAATGTTTTAATTGTTTAGTTAATGCACTGTTCTTTGTATTTTGCTTTTTGAAATATTTCAGAGCGGCCTGACCCACCAGTTGAGGTTGAGGCACACAACCCGACCTCTCAGTCCGTCACAGTTACTTGGAAACCCCCACCCTATGATGGTGGCTGTCCAATTACTGGCTATATTGTGGAGAAAATTGAAAAGGATGGTGATAGATTTGAGAGATGTGTTCCAGACTTGGTGCCTGGCTTCTCCTATACCATCACTGGCTTGACAGAAGACAAGGAATATCAGTTCCGTGTTCGTGCAGAGAATGTGGCTGGAGAAAGTGACCCTTCGCGCAGCACTCCCCCAATTAAAGCTGCAGATCCTGTTGGTATGTATAGTGACACACCTTTAAAATAATAATTACCACACTTACAGTATATAAACAACATTTTTGTTGAATATTATTTCATTTAGATCCACCAAAGGTATCACTACATGCACGTATTGCATCTGGCCTGACCATCAAAAAGGGTGAGGAGATTAGACTGGATGCGCACATTTCTGGATCACCATATCCTACTGTGTCATGGTTCAGGAATGATGAGAATGTCAAGAAGACTGAAAAGAAGAAGCCAGAATTCGTTGTGAGAAGGAAAAAGAAAACAAAGGCTATTTATCCAGAACCAGAGGAGGTATTCCATCCTCCGCTTGTAGATCGTCTATCATTTGACCAGAGCAAGAGAGGAGAGACTGCCATGATGGTGCGTGAAGCCATCAGAGATGATCATGGAAATTTCACCATCAGAGTTGAGAATACCCACGGTTTTGCAACTGCATCTTGTGTTGTCAATGTTCTTGGTAGGTTCTTGTTCGTGGTTTCGTGTTTGATAGTGTTCATTTTCCAGAATTGTTCATCTGTCATCATTTTGACACTTCTAAAATGTGTTTGATATAAATTACAGACAAGCCTGGACCACCTGTAAACTTTGGATTTGATGAGATCAGGAAAGACTCTGTCATTTGTACATGGGGTGCACCACTTGATGATGGTGGCAGTGAAATCATCAATTATATCCTGGAGAAAAAAGACTTCACCACTGATGAAATCGGCTGGGTTACTGTTACATCAACCCATAAAGGATACAACTATCCTGTACCCAAACTCATTGAAGGAAAAGAGTATATTTTCAGAGTTACAGCTGAAAACAAGTTTGGCCGTGGACCACCATGCTATTCTGAGCCAGTTGTTGCAAAGAATCAGTTTGGTAAAACATGAGCACAATCATCATTTGTTCAAATTAAAACAAACAGTACCACTGCATATAAAATCACTTTAAAATGCCAGTTTGATTTCTGGATATTTATTTTTGAAATACCTTGTGTTCCCAGAGCCTCCTGATGCTCCTAACATGCCAAGAATTGGAGAAGTCACTTCTTCCAGTGTTTCTTTGTCCTGGCATGAACCTAAGGACAACGGTAGCCCTATCTTGGGCTACTGGATTGAAAAACGTGAGGTCAACAGCAAGTACTGGACAAGAGTGAACCGCAATCTTCTCAGTTCCCTAGCACTCAAGGTTGAGGGTCTTATGGAAGGCCTGGTTTATGTCTTCAGAGTTTGTGCTGAGAATCTTGCTGGCCCAGGAGAATTCAGTGTCCCAACTGATCCTGTGGTTGCCAGGGATCCAATAAGTAAGTTTACTTTAATGTTACAAGAAATATGTTTGTTGAACAAAAACTAAAGAGAGAATAATTGTTACACAATTTTAACTAAATTGTAAATACCCTAAATATTTTTGTTATTGATAACATGACATATTTTTGCAGTGCCTCCGGGTCCTCCTGTGCCAAGAATTGTTGATACTACAAATACAACAGTTGAAATTGCCTGGATACCACCATTATACAATGGTGGTGGAGATATTCTTGGATATCATGTTGAGCGTTGCCTTGTTGGGGAGAAAGAATGGGTTCGCAGCACTGAGTTCAGATGCAAGGAATGCAAGTACACCTTGACTGGACTGACTGAGGGAGCAGATTATAACATTCGTGTTTATGCTGTAAATGAAGGTGGTCATGGAGTTCCAGGAATGACTGAACCAGTTCAAGTGAAAGAGCCTGAAGGTATGAATATTAGAAAAAAAAATATTATATATAATAATAATAATAATAATAATATATTATATATTGATGAATAGAAATAATATGTCTAATATGATGTTTATTCGTTAACAGAGGCCCCAGGAATTGAGTTTGATATCTCTGTAAGAAATGGAGTAATTATAAAAGCTGGAGAGACTCTCCGTATACCAGCGTATGTTGTGGGCAGACCCATACCAGAGGTGAAATGGACGAAAGATGATGCTGAACCTGACAAAGACCGCGTTATCATTGAAACTGCTGAAAAATCTAGCACTGTAACCATCAAAAATGCTCTGAGAACTGATCATGGCAAATATGAGATCACAGGAACCAACACCAGCGGAACAAAATCTGCCTTTATCAAGGTTGAAGTTATGGGTAAGTCAGTCTTTAAATTCGTCTTCTAAGTTTCAATTGTCATAATAGATTTCAAGTAACTTTTTTGTTGTTTAAAAGATGTTCCTGGCCCAGTAGTTGATCTAAAAACAGCACATGTGAGCAAGAAGATGATCTCACTTACTTGGGCTGATCCTGTTGATAATGGTGGAAGTGAGATCATGGGATATATTGTTGAGAGAAAAGATGCCAAGATGCACATATTCAGACAGCCACTGGAAACTGCTTCATGCAAATGTGACATTGTTGGCCTTCTTGATGGTGAAGAATATATGTTCAGAGTGGTTGCAAGAAACAAGTTTGGCCTTGGTGTTCCTGTTGAACTGGGACCTGTCCTAACTGTTGATCCTAAAGGTAACAGCAAGATCGACTGATCTCCAATCTTTTTATCTTGTTTAAGTTGAACTTGTTTACAACGAGCACTTGTATCTGATATCTTAAATATCTGGAAATTCTAGGTGTCCCATCTGCCCCGGAGAAGCTACGCCACACTGCAAGGACCAAGAACACTATTACCCTTACTTGGCAGGCTCCTCGCAGTGATGGTGGTTCTCCCATCAGGGGGTATTACATAGAAAAGATGCGACAGGACGGTGATGCATTTGATGTTGCTAATCATCAGATCTGCAAAGATCTCACAATTACACTTGAGAATCTGAATCAGAACATGATGTATGACTTCAGAGTGAAGGCTGTCAATGAGGTTGGCGAGAGTGAACCATCCAGACCAATTAATGTCAATATTCAAGATGATGAGTGTATGTATTCATTTTATTATTTTTACTGTCATACAATTTATTTTGTAATCCATACATTTAATTATGTTTTTTTTTTACTTTTTTAGTTGCCCCAGTTGTACGTTTGTTGAAGTATTTCAAGGCCAATACCATAACTATGAAGAAAGGACCAGCTATTGAAATTCCTGTTGAAATTACTGGTTTGCCATTGCCCACCTATGAGTGGACAAAGAATGGAGTTGTTCTTGACAAATCAACTGAGACCATGACACTTGAATCTGAGGAGATTGACAGACAAACTATCAAAACCAAAATTGCCATTCCAGAAAGTGTGAGACAAGACACAGGCGTTTACAAACTAGCTGCCACAAATATTCGTGGGACAGGCCAACAAATTGTCAGAGTTGATGTTTTAGGTATGCCTCTATTTTTTATAATATGGTCTACAACGATAACACACCTTATTTCACATAAATTTGCACTAAATAACATATGTACATGAAGCTCATTATTAAAGTAAGTACAAGCAGTAAAAAACTTTGATTTTATAATAATGTCAAGGAAGTTTTCCCTTTTCAGTTCTTAGTTGTTTCTTTTTCCCCTAGATCGTCCCACACCACCACGAAACATTGTGATCTCTGATATCAAGAGTGAGTCTTGCTACCTCACATGGGATGCTCCGGAGGACAACGGAGGAAGTGACCTCACCAATTATATTATTGAAAAGAGGGATGCCAGCAAAAAGAAATCAGACTGGGAGCAACTGACATGCTGTATCATGGACAGACGCTATGGGGTTAGTGTGTTTTGAGCATGTTGTGTTTTAAACAATAGCTTTATGAAGAGAACAAAATCTGTGATATTAAAAACAGTGGTATTCATTCTGATCTTTGTAACACTTTCTTAAAGGTATACAAGCTTGAAACCTATGGCACTTACCAGTTCCAGATAAAAGCAGAAAACAAGTTTGGAGTGAGTGATGGATGTGAATCAGAGAAAGCAGTCCTCAAGGATCCATTTGGTCTTCCTGGTGCACCCCAGAGACCAAGAATCCTTAAACATAATAGTACATCTATGCTGGTAGCTTGGGATCCTCCAAAGGATAATGGTGGATCAACCATTCAGGGCTACTGGCTTGAAAAGAGGGAGAGGGGAGCAGTGTACTGGAGTCGGGTTAATAGGGCTCCTGTAACAAAGCCAGCTGTTAAAAACTTAGAGTACAATGTGCTGCATCTCATTGAAGGTATCGAATACCAGTTCCGTGTGATGGCACAAAATGCTGCTGGCATTGGACCACCAAGTGAAGCAACCGAATGTGCGTTTGCCTTGGATCCAAGAAGTAAGTGGATTCTGCTGCAGTAATTTTCAAATAAAATCATGCGTGTTTGGCTGTTTTGTTTTTTAATAATAAATTATACCTTTATTGTACAGATCCACCAAGCCAGCCTTCTGCACCTTATGTGAAAGACAAGACAACAAGCAGTGTATCGCTAGCCTGGGCTCCACCAGATAAGGATGGTGGAAGTCCCATCAAAGGTTATATTGTTGAGGTTCAGGATGAAGGCACAGATGAGTGGAAAAGAGTGAATGAACCTGATAAGCTCATTCTCACTCCATCTTACACTGTGTCAGGGCTCAAAGAAAACAAGAAATGTAGATTCAGGATTGTTGCTGTTAATGATGCTGGTGAGTCAGATCCAAGTGCCAGGACTGGAGATATCATCGTACAAGATATCACGGGTAAGGTTTTCCTGTACTTTTCATTAAAAAAGTGTTCAACTTTTGTAGTTTATATATATTTGCCTAATTAGTCTTTAAAATAAAGCTGTTCGTTAATACAATATGTATTATATTAAAACTTTGCAGAGGAACCTGTTATTACGTTGGAAGTCGCAGCTCCTGACCTGCTTTCTTGTCATGCTGGAAAAACAATTAAAATCCCTGCCACCATATCTGGAAGACCAATTCCAGAGGTCAAATGGGAATATGACGGAGCAGCCCAAACAGAGACGAAGAATGAGCAGCACACGCTCCCAGTGGAATCTAAGGTAAAATATTGCTTATACTTCTAGATCAAAACCCCTAATACCTTATTATGAAATTAACACTATTGTATTAAAATTATTCAATAGATCTCTTCAACTGATACCACAACAGAAGTAACTATCCCTGAGTCTAAGCTCAAACACTCTGGACAGTATATTATTACTGCCTCCAATAAAGCTGGTACTAAAGTGGTTAAAGTCCGTGTAACAGTACTTGGTAAGACAGATATCAGTTCTTAAACAAATCTATGAGCATGCAAGCAAAAACTATTTTTAAACAAAATCCTCTTTTTTAGACTTGCCTGGGCCTCCAAAAGATCTCAAAATCACTGACATTACAAGGAGTACATGCAGACTTTCATGGAAGCCTCCAGATAATGATGGTGGTGAGAGAATCCAGAGCTACTACATTGAGAAAAAGACAGTTGAAGGAAAAGCCTGGACAAAGGTCAATCCAGCATGTGCTAGCCAGTCCTTGGTAGTCCCAGACCTTGTTGAGGGACAAGACTATTTGTTCCGTATACGGGCTGAGAATCGCTTTGGTATAGGACCTCCACTGCAAACCTTCCAAAGGACAAAAGCAAAGGATCCCATCCGTAAGTATTAAATTTCAGTAACCTTCTCTTTAAATGCCAATTTGTCATAACGTTTGTAAGGACTGCTCATTCAAAAGTCTGTATATTTGCAGATCCTCCTGATGCACCTACAAGAGTCAAAATTGTTGACGTATCCAAAGGGACAGTGACTTTAACATGGACGCCACCGAAAAATGATGGTGGATCTCCTGTAACTCACTACATTGTTGAACGACTTTGGTGGGATTCTAGTGGAGAGCAGAAAGAGTCCTGGAGACAGTGCAATAGACGTGATATTGAGGCCACAACCTTTAAAGTGGAGGATCTCCATGATGGTGCTGAGTATGAATTCCGTGTCAAGGCTGTAAATGAGGCTGGTGCAAGTAAACCATCTTCTACTGCGGGACCCATTATTGTTAAGGACCAGACGAGTACGTAAAACACACTTTTGCATTTACATTATGCAAATTAATCTTGCAATCTGATTGTATTTACTTGATGTTTGTTGCTTGTTTATCATTTATAATTATTACTCAGAATTACTTGGTATTATTGCGCATGAATTAAAACCCAAAATTTTGTTATTTAACATTTAACAAATGTTTTTTTTTTTTTTTTGTCTAGGGGCACCTTCCATTGAACTTGAAGAATTTTTGGAAGTTGAGCAGGGTACAGATATTAACATTGTTGCTAAGATCAAGGGATGCCCATTCCCCACCCTTACCTGGCAGAAGGCCCCACCTCACAAGAGTGATGCCAAGGTTGATGTTGAATATGATGAACATATCAATAAGCTTGTCACTGATGATAGCTGCACTCTGCTGATCCAGCAGGGCAAACGCTCAGATACTGGTCTCTACACACTCACAGCCAGTAACAGCTTAGGCAAGGTCTCAAAAGAGATGAGACTTAATGTTTTAGGTAAGTCTTTCGCACATCCAATCATTTATTGTTGGTATGACAACACAAGCCTTGGAATGTGCATCTATGTAATTCTATGTAATTAATCACCAACTTTTTATTGTCAGGACTTCCTGGACCTCCTTCTGCACCAATCAAGTTTGAAGAGATTCATGCTGAAAATATTACACTTTCATGGCTACCACCCATAGATGATGGTGGCTCCAAAATCACTAACTACACTATAGAGAGACGTGTTGCTAATAGAAAAACATGGGTTCCTGTCCCGGGTGCACCTAAAGAGCGTATATTCACAGCTGAGAGTCTAATGCCCGGCCATGAGTATGTGTTCCGCATCAGGGCCCAGAATAAATATGGAGTTGGCGAACCTCTTGACAGTGAACCAGAGATTGCTAGAGATATTTTCAGTAAGTCCTTATGCTCAAACAAAAAGTCATCAAAAAGACATTTTGCTCTATTATGACTTAATTTATTACATCTTTTATAGCTGTTCCTGGGCAGTGTGAGAAACCAACACTATCCAGCATTACAATAGATTCAATGACTGTAAACTGGGAAGAGCCAGACACGGATGGTGGTAGTCCAATTACTGGCTACTGGCTTGAGCGCAAAGAGACCTCATCTAAACGCTGGAACAGAGTCACCCGTGATCCAGTCAGGCCCATGCCTTTTGGTGTTTCTCATAAAGTAACAGGACTTATTGAAGGTTGTCAGTACCTGTTCCGTGTTACTGCAATCAATGCTGCTGGATGTGGACTCCCAAGTTTACCTTCTGACCTGACAATTGCCAGAGAGCCAATTGGTAAGCATCTACATTTTCATGTATATGTATCCATTGAGCAGATTATTTTATGAGACGCATGCTACATTACAATAGAGCAGGTGAGAGTTAAGAGATTTATCAAAGAGGAAACAGTGATAGCTTGGTGGTAAAAGAATATGAACTCACAATCTTCTGATTGAAGTAATTCAGCACCATAAAGCCATTACAATAGTCATTATTTTATTTGTTTGATTTTCTTAGGGATTTTGTTATATATTTCTGCTTTTCCATAGCTCCTCCTTCACCACCAACCCCCAGAGTTACTGACTGGACAAAGACAACAGCTGACTTGGAATGGATTCCTCCTCTGAAAGATGGAGGCTCGAAGATCATTGGCTACTATGTTGAGTACAAAGAGGAAGGCACAGAAGCATGGGTTAAGGTAGGCAATAAAATCAAGTACTTTCTTAACTACATGTGATAAGATACTGTTCAAATAAACTGTATTTTAATGTATTTTTATTATTAGTATAAATAATATTAATTGTAATTAATTTGTAACATTCTAGGCCAAAGAAAAAGAAGTCAGAGGAACCAAATTTGTAGTCACTGGGCTGAAAGAAAATGGATTTTACAAGTTTAGAGTTTTGGCATTGAATGCTGCTGGGCTAAGTGAACCAGGAGAAGTTGCTGAAGTTCTTGAAATGAAAGAAAAAATAAGTATGTCCACTTGGTGAAAGTAGTGAAAATTGTCTTAATTTATTATTGCTATTGCATCTATTCATTGTGAAAGTTTGGATATACTTAAATATTTCTTAAAATTTGTAAAATCTTTGTTTTTTATATTACAGTTGCTCCTGAAATTGAAATGGATGTCTCAATGAAAGAGAGGATTATAGTTCATGTAGGTGGTGTGATTCGCATTATAGCATATGTATCAGGCCATCCTACACCTGAGATCACATGGAACAGAGATAATGGAGTTGTCCCACCAGAAGCTGTTGTTGAGACCACATCGATCAGCACTTCCTTAGTAATTAAGAATTGCATGAGGAAGCAACAAGGTGTTTATAGCTTAACAGCAAAGAATGCTGGTGGAGAGGTGAAGAGGACTGTTATTGTCGATGTTCTTGGTAAGCAGGAGAGTTCAGATGTCTATGTGTAGAAGCAGGAATATTCACACATCTGTAAGTAATTTATCACACATTGTTACATTTCTCTCTTTATTCTCTTCCCCAGATGTTCCTGGTCCAGTTGGTATACCCTTTATACCTGATAATCTTACTACTGACTCATGCAAATTGACATGGTTCTTCCCAGAGGATGATGGTGGTTCTCCTATATCTAACTACATAATTGAAAAACGTGAAGCTGAACGCAAAGCTTGGACAGCATGCTCTTACAGTGCAGCTAGGCAAAATGCCATTGTTAATAACCTTACTTTAGGAAAAGGTTACATGTTCCGAATTGCACCTGAAAATGCAGTTGGCGTTGGTCCATTCCGTGAAACTGCATGTGAACTCTTCATCAAGGAACGTCTAAGTAAGTTGTTGTACTTTATTATATTATAATAGCATATTATACATTAAACATACATCTATCATTTAAATAAATTTTGGAAGAAACTACAACTGTAGTTTAAAAATATACATATACAGTGGAACCTCAGAGTGCAAGTAACCCAGTTTGCGAGTGTTCCACAAGATGAGGAAAAATTTTAAGTAAAAATTGACTTGAAAAACAAGCAAGTCTTGGTTTACGGATACAGAGTATCATGTAGTACGTATGCGCTTCTTGTTTTGATGCCGAGCGTCACATGAACTAAGCCAGTGGTTTTTCTCTTGTGCGCGCTGCGAAATTGTGGGTAATCGTCTCCCCTGCTCAGTCTTACTGCATGCCTCTCAATGGTATAATCAATATCCGTGCACGCGTGTACTGTTTACTATAACACTTGTGACCACTTGTGTTAGAGCGAGATTTCTTGTTAATTTTCCCGATAAGGCAGTGTGTGTGTGTGTGTGTGTGTGTTTGTGTGTGTGAAACTCAAATAAGAGAGGAGAAAGTGTTACTGTTTAAGACAAGAAGAGGGGAAGGTCTCATTCTTCCTCTCCTCGTACTTTAGCTTCACACGCATACAGAAACACACACACACACACAATGCCTGCAGGAACACTTATCTATTGGGATTTATTTCTACTTTTTTCAAAGGTAAAGTGCAGGTTAATTTGTTTTATTTTTACTTTATATTTCGTATTAATTATTTTTATGTTATTGTTTTTTTGGGCTGTGGAACAAATAATTTGAGTTTCCATTATTTCTTATGGGGAAAATTGATTTAAAAGTGTTTTGATATATGAGCCTGCTTCTGGAATGAATTATGCCCGCCATCCAAGGTTCCATTGTAAACAAATATCTGTCTTTCATTTTTATTAGGTGTACCAGACCGTCCAGAAGAAGTTGAGGTTGTTGCTGCCACTAAAAACTATATTAGTTTAACATGGAAGCCACCAAAGAATGATGGGGGATCTGATGTGACGTCATACGTACTAGAAGCACGCATGATCGGCAAGGACAAGTTCATGAGATTGACCAAAGAGAAACTGATGGACAGGAGATTCACCTATGATGGTCTGATGGAGGGTGACTCTTTTGAATTCCGTGTGAGTGCAGTCAACGAGATTGGTCAGGGCAAGCCATCCTTCTGCACCAAAGCAATCACATGCAAAAATGAGCTTGGTATGAAAAATTCAGTTTCAAGTACATGTGAATATTACTGTAGAAATATTTATTTGGGTGCAGATGATTAATTACTTGTGATTTATTTCAGAACCACCAACAATTGAACTAGACTTCCGTGACAAAGTCATTATTCGTGTTGGAGAAAGTTTTGCCCTGCAAGGGCGCTACTCAGGCAAACCACCTCCTTCTATTACATGGTCGAGAAATGATGAGGTGCTGAAGCAAGATCAACATGTTCAATTCAAGAATACGCTGACCACCATGTGCCTTGGCATTATCAAGGCTCAGCGTGAACACAGTGGCCGATATTGTGTTAAAGTTGAAAATTGTACTGGGTCCCGCAAAGGCATTTGCAATGTCATTGTTGTTGGTATGTTTTTTTTTTTTTGTGTGTGTGTTTCTTTCTTTCTCACATTCTTGCTTTCTATAGATCGATATAGTTTTTTCTATATTTACTATAAATTAATTAATGATTAATTATTAAATTAATTAATAATTCTTATGCGGATACACATTTCAGATCGGCCATCGCCACCTGAAGGTCCGGTTATATTTGAGGAAGTTCATAGAGATCATATGATAATTTCTTGGAAGCCTCCACTTGATAATGGTGGATGTGAAATTTCCAACTATATAATTGAAAAGAGAGATGTTAACAGGGACATGTGGACCACAGTAACATCTGCCAGCACAAAAACCACCTGCAAAGTGCCCAAGCTGGCGGAAGGCCGTGTATATATCTTGAGGATCAGTGCTGAGAATATGTATGGCATCAGTGACCCACTGGAGTCAGAAGAAATGAAGGCCAAGGATCTTTTCAGTATGAAACATTTTTGCTTCTGAAAGTATATTGTACACATTGTATTGTGTAGCTTTTTATTGAGAATTTTAATGTTTTTTTTTTAGGAGTACCTGAGGCACCTGATGAGCCTACAGTTAAAGAGGTGTATCATGACTCAGCTCTGGTGCTTTGGAACCGGCCACGTGATGGTGGCAAGCCCATTACTAACTACTACTTAGAAAAGAAAGAGCCCTCTGCTAAGAGATGGTCCAGGGCAACTAGAGAGCACATCTACCCTGCTACACAGTTCCGGGTGCAAGATCTCACTGAAGGCTGTGAATATGAATTCCGTGTCACAGCAGAGAATGAAATTGGTACTGGAGACCCTAGCCCTCCTTCTAAGCCAATTGTAGCCAAGGATCCTATTGGTATGTGATTCTAATCCTTTAAATAACACTTTTAAATCATAGGACACAAACAGCAAATTAAATAGCAATGCAGTGGCTAATAGCCATTAGCTAATTTTGAAATTAACAAGATCTTTCTTAGGACCCTACTCCACATTCTCCAATTTTTCTCCCAAACTGCCACAAACTCAATATCTTAGGAACTCCTAGGGAGATTGTTAGAGCATGATCAGGGTGTCTTGGTTCAGAAGAAAAATATAGATGACTCGAAAACATTGTAGTAGTTTTTAAGTTATACAAAGGTGAATTGTAGCAGACCGTAGGTGGTTCAGAGACCTCGTAGGTCAGAATTCTGTAGTAGTCAATGTATGTGTGAAAATGGTTCCTTATGCTCATAGAACCACTCTTTTACAATTTTCGTGGAAGAAGAAAAAAAGTGCATGGATGTGATAACCTGATTATTCAGTACATTCAGCTGTCTTCATTTTATTGCTGAGCCTATGCCTGGCCAAATGAAGCAACCCCTGATCGTAAGACTGCCTTCAGGGACTTGTACTTGAACTAGCATTATGCATGATGGGTGCATCACTTCACATGCTTTCTCTCTTTCACTGCACATATCACTCTGGAAAAGGGGAAATTTGGACTCATCAGACAACATAATACTTTTTCATTGTTCCAAAAGTCCGATCTTTAGGCTCCCTAACAAACTGAAGCTAGCATTACTAAAGTGGTTTTATTATGGCCACACAGTTGTTTGGCCCAATTCCTCATAGTTCTTTTTGCATCATGGTGAGAAAGGATCTTAAGTTCACCATTACATACGTATAGCTATTATTTTTGACTTATTATTATGTAACTTGAAAAGTTGAAAGGTTTATGACGACATGTCTTCTGGGAAGTTGATGGTTCAGCACTTTCCTTTATTGCTGACTCTTATCTTTTCCAATGACCGAACAATATGTCTTCCAACATGTGTAAGAAGGGTATTAGTTAGATATAAAGAATTGTTGCCAGCTAAAACATATTAATTACTGCAGTAATTATTCAGTCAAAGGCTCTTAAGTATTTGCCTTTTTTTTTGACTGGGCAGTGTACATAATAACCTTTTGTAGCTAATGCCTAGCCAATTTGTAAGTAAATAGGGTATGTACCATCACAAAGACAAGTGACCGAAAACTGGTAAGAATTTTAATTCTGGAGAATTTGGCACTGTCTCTCATGAACAATTTGGGAATGTGTGAAAGAGTCCATAAAGGTGTGCCTTAATGGCTTATTGTTTAGGAATTTTAACAAAAGAATTAAAATTTGAATCATGGATATTTTGTTCAGGTAAATGTGTATAATTTTTCTAGACTGTCTAAATGACTTGTTTCTGAAACACCTAAACCTTAGGGTCCTTTAAAATGTAACAAACAAATGAAGCATTTCTATTATCTAGTAATTTGTAAACTACTTTTCTATTCATTGCACTACTAAATTTCTATTCATTGCATCTAACTAGGACACTGTTTTAAAATGTTGTAGTACATACCATTCAGTACGTTTCCAGTAGACTGATATTTTGATAGCAATTTATAGAAAAATGTATATAGTTTTCCTATTTGTGTGGATTCATTACCACATTTAAATGACTACATTTACTTTTGCAGTTCGTCCCAGCCCACCTGTTTTACCCCAGGCCATAGACAAAACAAAAGATTCTGTGAGTCTCTCATGGCGTGTTCCTCGCCATGATGGTAAAGGCAAAATCTTTGGATACCTTATTGAGTATCAGAAGCCTGGAGCTATTGAATGGATTCAGGCCAATGACACACCCGAGTCATGTCCTGACACCAACTTTATTGTGAAGAACCTACCAGAGGGTCAAGAATTCAGTTTTAGGATTATGGCTGTAAATGCAGCTGGAAAATCCGACCCTGCCTATGTAAAGGAACCAGTCAAAGTACACGACAGACTTGGTAATTCTTTTGTTTTTTAAGCTATTACCATAAACATACAAAAAAGTAGCAGTCTAAAACAACCCTAATTATTCACATTTTGTACTCTTCTTAATTGCAGAGGAGCCAGAGTTGTTATTGGATGCCAATATGTCAAGGGACCATCTTGCTATGATTGGAACAGATATCACACTAAGTGCTGTGATTAAGGGCATACCAATTCCCACTGTATCCTGGCAGAAAAATGGTGCTGATGTTCCTGCTCATTGTCTTATTGAAGTCACAGAAAGAGGAAGTAAACTGCAAATAAAGAAATGCACACGTGCTGACTGTGGAAACTATACTATAACCGTTCAAAATGCAGCAGGCACAAAGACAGCAACATGCACAGTGCTTGTTCTTGGTATGAATATTACACACACACACACACACACACACACACACTTGTTCGTTTTCTTCTTAATTTTCCTTTTCCTTTTATGCAACATAGATAAGCCTGGACCACCAAGAAAGCTTACAGTTTCTGAAGTTACAAGTGAGGCAGCTTATCTAACATGGCAAAAGCCAGAGGATGATGGTGGTGCTGTGATCTCTCACTATGTTGTGGAGAAAAAGGATGTTGCAGCTGAGAATTGGGTACCAGTCTGTGCCTCGTCCAAGAAGCTTAGCCTCATGGCTTTATACTTAATGGAAGGTGTTCAGTATTTATTCCGTGTGGCAGCTGAGAATCAGTTCGGAAGGAGTGCATTTATCAAAACCAGCAAGCCTGTCAAGGCAGTTGATCCTCTCTGTAAGTATTAATTAAGAAAATGTTTAAGATTATTTGATTCACCAGCCTCCGAGTGGCGCAGTGGTAAAAGCGCTCGCCCTATCATCCGGAGATCGCTAGTTCGAATCCCGGGTGGTGCTGTAACCTCTCGCAGCCGGAGGTCTAGAGAGAGCTGATTGGCCGAGCTCTCTCAGAGGGGAGGGATGAGAGGTACTTAGTGCTCCCACATTAATCACGGCTCTACAGCCAGTCAGGGGCGTCTGTGAGCTCGCGCAACGGAGGGAGCGGATAGCGCTGTCCTCCGAGTGTGTTACGCCGCCCCCAACGGTGCGCGAGCGAGCAGTTCGAAAAGATGCGGTCGGCTGGCGTCACGTGGTTCGGAGGAAACACGTGATAGTCTTCGGCCCTCCCGGCTGAGTGGTAGTAGTAGCCTTAATGTGGGAGCCCCCTAGTGACGGGGAGGAATTGGACACGACTAAATTAGGGAGAAAATCGGGGAAAAATCCAAAAAAAAAAAAAAAAGATTATTTGATTCACTTTGCTGAAATTATAGTGGGGGTGTTATCTCTATCATTGTCTCTAAGTTTGGATTTAGTTTCCTTTCAAGCAGAATTAAATGAATACAATTCTGTTCCATTTAGGTTTAACCAAACCCGTAAACCTTGTTATGGGAACACATTGATGTTTTATTGAGAATTTACTGTATTCTTTGAGTATTTTGAGAATTTGAGAATTTACTGTATAATACAAATATTACTATTTGCTTACTATACGATATATAGCAAAGCAAAAAGTAATGTAATTAACACAATGACCTGACCTTATTATGCTTTTTTTTTTTAGATCCTCCTGGCCCTCCTAAGAATTTACATCATGTAGATGCAGAAAAAACTGAAGTATGGCTTGAATGGGAGTGGCCTGATCGTACTGGTGGAAGTGAAATCACAGGATTTATTGTTGAGCATCAAGAAGAGGGGGCCACTGATTGGATCTCATTCAAAACTGTCAGCGATGCCAAATGTCATGTCACTGGACTTGAAGAAGGAAAAACTTACAGATTCCGTGTAAAATCACAAAATGCAATTGGCATTAGTCGACCAGACACCAGTGTACCAATTACTTGCCAGCAGAAGGCTTGTAAGTTTTATGTGATTATTTTATTTTTCATATCTCTCTATTACAACTCTGCCATAGCGATGCACAAGATTGAGAGACACATAGATGTAAAACGTAAAGCCCCTCTCACTAAGAACAGTGTTATTTTCTCTTAGCATGAGGCGAATTAGTATGTATGCGCACGATTTCTCTCCCTCTCTCTCTCTCTCTCAGATTCTCTATCATTGTGCAGAATGTCTGTATTAGAAATATTAGAAATCGAATTAACTATGTCTTTGTCGCTCATGTTAATCATGATAACGACATTCATGTTCACATTATTTAGTTCACCATTCAATGAACAGTGCTTTTTTAGTGTGGTCATGCACAACAATGAATATATCTATTAAATATTTTAATTCATCTAGGTTGCCACTAAGTATCACGAGTCTCCATTGTTTTGGTATCTGCCCAACAATATATACTGTATTGTTTATGTAAATATTCATTATATATATATATATATATATATATATATATATATATCTTTTTTATTTATTTATTTATTTATTTATTTTACAGTGGCACCATCTATTGAAGTTGATGTTAAGCTCATTGAGGGTCTTACTGTAAAGGCTGGAAGCACAATTGTACTTCCTGCAATCATGAAAGGAATACCAATTCCAACACCCAAATGGCTGAGTGAGGGCAATGAGCTCAAAACGGAAGGGAAATACAAGATTGATACTGAAGGAACTTCAACAACTCTAAGAATTGCTGATTGTGCAAGGACAGACAGTGGAGAATATATACTTACTGTTTCAAATCCAGCAGGAAGCAAGTCAGTTGCTCTTCATGTAACAGTACTTGATCTTCCTGGTCCTCCACTTGGACCGGTCAACATCCTTGATGTTACTCCTGATCACATGTTTATCCAGTGGCGTCCACCTAAGGATGATGGTGGCACACCATTGATGAGTTACATTGTTGAAAAGAAGGATGTCAAGAAGTCTTGGGAGGGATGGTCTGTTGTGAGTTCTGGCAGTACCAGCACCAAAGCTAAGGTTCCACGTTTAGTGAAGGATCGTGAGTATATTGTTCGTATTCGTGCTGAGAACAAGATTGGCATTGGTGCTGAGCTTGAAAGTCCTCCAACAATTGCCAAACACATGTTTAATCCACCTGGCCCTCCAGGACCACCTACATGTTCTGATATTACAGAAAATGCTGTGACATTGTCATGGACTGCACCAGAAACTGATGGTGGAAGTCCAGTTACTGGCTACATTGTGGAACGCAGGGAGTTGACTGGTAAATGGATCCGTGTGAATAAAACACCAGTCTTGGATATTCGCTACAGAGTCTCTGGGCTTTTGGAGGGCAACATATATGAATTCAGAGTTTTTGCTGAAAATGTTGCTGGTATAAGTGAGCCTTCCTATCCTTCAGACCAAATAAAAGCCACTCGCCCAATCGCTCCACCTGGACCTCCAAGTAATGTAAAACTGAAGGACTGGAGCAAGTCATATGCAGATTTGGTGTGGACCAAGCCGAACAGAGATGGTGGTAGCCCTGTTTTAGGTTATGTTGTTGAATGCCAGAAAGCTGGCTCTGCACAGTGGGATAGGATCAGTAAGGACCTTATTAAGACCTGCGCATTCAGAGTCCCAGGACTTATGGAGGGCACAGAGTACAGATTCCGTATAAGAGCATCTAACAAAGTTGGGGATGGAGAGCCACGAGAGCTAACGGAGACAGTACTTGCTAAAGACATCCTTGTACCTCCAGAAATTAATGTTGATGTTACTTGCCGTGATCTTGTAACAGTTCGTGCAGGACAAATCATCAGCCTTGTTGCCCGAGTTAAGGGCAGACCTGATCCTGAAATCACATGGAATAAGGATGCAAGAGCCTTAGGCAGAGACAAGCGTACAGAGATGATTAATAACTTCCCACTTGTTGAACTAGTCATTCAGGATGCTGTAAGAGGAGATTATGGAAAATATGCAATTCAGGCTAAAAATAGCAGTGGCCAAGCACATGCATCAATCATTGTTAATGTACTTGACATTCCTGGAGCTTGCCAGAACTTGAAGATTGCATATGTGACCAAGGACTCCTGCATGGTGTCTTGGGAAAATCCAGAGGATAATGGTGGCACTGAAATTACAAATTACATAATTGAGTGCCGTCAACCTAGTCAGAGAGGATGGACAATTGTTTCATCTGATTGCACTAAACGTCTTGTGAAGGCTCCACTTGTCGAGAACTGTGAATATTTCTTCCGTGTTAGTGCAGAAAACAAAATTGGTGCTGGACCACCAACGGAAACAAAAACAGCAGTTCTTGCTGTTGACCCAGTTGAGAAACCTGGAGAGCCAGAAAATTTCCATATTGCCGAAATTGGAAAAACCTTTGTTTTCCTTAAATGGAAGAAGCCAGAATATGACGGTGGTAGCCGCAATCTTGCTTATCACGTGGAAAAGAAACCAAAAGAAGCAGTAGAATGGGAAAGAATCCACAAAGGTGCTATTAAAGAGACATATTTCATGGCAGACAGGTGCATAGAAAACCAAATATATCAGTTTAGAGTACAAACAAAAAATGAAGGAGGAGAAAGCAATTGGGTGACTACAGCTGAAGTTCTTGTAAAGGAAGAACTTGTAGTTCCTGAGATACATGTCAAGTTGGAAGGTGTTCTGGTAGTTAAAGCTGGAGATTCAATTCCAATTGAGGCAGAAATTAAAGGTAAACCACAACCAGATGTCAAATGGGCTAAAGAAGGTGACACTCGAGATATAAATCGAAGTCCTCGACTACAGGTTGACACTGGTGTTAATTTCTCTAAATTTCTGCTTACCAATTCAAAACGAACAGATTCTGGAAAATATACTGTCACTGCAACAAATGCTGCTGGAACCTGTACTGCTGAGGCTAAAGTGAATGTTCTAGACAGACCTGGACCTATTAGAAATCTCAAGGTGTCAGGCATTTCAGTGGATAGATGCAAGTTGGACTGGGAAGCACCTGAGGATGATGGTGGATGTGAAATTTATAACTACATCATTGAGAAATGTGAGACAAAAAGAGGTGTCTGGTCAATTCATTCTTCAGCTGTTATAAAAAATTTTGCAAATGTAACTCGTCTAATTGAAGGAAATGAGTACATATTTAGAGTAAGGGCAGAGAACAAGATGGGGACTGGACCTGCTGTACAAACAGAATCCATTATTGCAAGGACCCAGTTCAGTAGACCTGGTGCACCCGATGCTCCTGAAGTGACCAAAGTTGCAAAAGATGAAATGACAGTTGTATGGTGCTCCCCTGATTATGATGGTGGAAAACCCATTACTGGTTATATTCTTGAAAAGAAAGAAGAACATGGCATTAGATGGGCACCGGTTACTAAAGCTCCCATTAGTAATACATGTTTGACTGTAACAGGATTATTGCCTAATCATGATTACCAATTCCGTGTGAAGGCTGAAAATGAGATTGGAGTTGGGGACGCCAGCAAACCATCTAGAACATTTACTGCACGGGATCCTCTTGGTATGCTTATTTTACCTTGGCATTTAGCCAAATATATACCCGTCTACTTATTGTTATTTTTTTCTTAATTTAGTACCTGTTCTTCTTTTGCAGGTCCTCCTGGTCCTGTTGGAAACTTAAAGGTGACTGATAGTTCAAAGACATCAATCACTCTTGGTTGGACAAAGCCTACACATGATGGTGGTGCCCCACTCATTGGATATGTAGTTGAGCTCAGAGTCAGGGGTTCAGGCAAGAAGGGAGATGATGGATGGAAAAGGTGCAATGTTGCTGCCCAGCTGATTGGAACAGAATTCACAGTCACAAGTCTGGATGAGAATCTTGAGTATGAATTCCGTGTTTCTGCACAAAACCAGATAGGTTTGAGCCAACCAACTAATCTTGAGGGAGCTGTTTCTCCACGAGATGTTTTTGGTGAGTTTTTCAGAAAAAGTGCTAACAACTATCAGAAGTTCTCTAGTACTTCCCCCAAATGGCAGGGGGAAAGTGCTAACCCTATCATCCAGAGACCGCAAGTTTGAATCCTGGGTGATGCTGTAAACTAGAGAGAGCTGATTGGCCAAGCTCTCTCAGAAGGGTGGAATGGGAGGAACATAGTGACCTGTTACAAGTTACGGTCAATCACGGCTCTACAACAAAAACTTAGCACTCTCACATCACATTCATGGCTCTACAACCAATCATGGGCATCTGTGGGCTCATGTAGGCAGAAGGAGCAGATAGCGCTGTACTCTGAATGAGCAGAAATAATTTGTAGCACTTTGAGATTTGCCTCAAATATAAAGTGCATTATAAATAAAATGTATTATTATTATATTATTATTAATGTGTTAGGTCGCCCCCAATAGAGTGTGAGTGCTGAAAAGATGCAGTTGGCTGGCGTCATGTGGTTCGTAGAAAACACGTAATATTCTTCATAGTAGCCTTAATGTGGGAGTCTCCCTAGTGATGGGTGGAAATTGGACATGACCAAATTGAAAAATCGGGAAAAAATACAAAGAAAAAAAAAAGGTTTCTCCAGTAAGAGTTCTCCAGTACTATGGTCTTCAACTTTGTATATGTTTATGTGTTTATTTTTGGTCTTCCCTCAAATAGAGGCCCCTGAAGTTTCTTTGGATGCTGAGCTCAAGAAAGGTCTTACTGTTAGAGCTGGTTGCCCAATAAGAATAGTGGCAACTGTCAGGGGACGCCCACCTCCCAAGGTGCTATGGAGAAGAATGGGAATTGATAATGTTGTCAAGAAGGGACATGTCGATCTCATCGATACAATGACATTCCTTGTCATACCTGATACCACCCGTGATGATTCTGGCAAATACTCATTAACTGTAACAAGCCCAGCAGGAGAAAAAGCTGTATTTATCAATGTCAAAGTACTTGGTAAGTAGAACAGATGCTTTGTCACTTTAATTTTAACAAGTTTTATTACCACTGACATTTCACTGTTCATTTCAAATGTTTTTTGTAGACACACCTGGACCAGTTGTTGGTCTGGAGGTCGCAGACATTACAATGGTATCTTGTGATCTCTCATGGACCCCACCTGAAAATGATGGCGGCAGTGAAGTAACTCATTATATTGTGGAAAAGCGTGAAATAGATCGCAAAACTTGGGCAACAGTGAAAAATAACATTGACAAAACAACCTTTACAGTCAGTAATCTTGTACCAGGAACCGAATATTATTTCAGAGTTACTGCAGTGAATGCATTTGGTCCAGGTGTTCCAAAAGCCACACAGAGATCATACCTGGCTTCTGATCCTATCAGTAAGTATCATGTACTGTATATTCAAGTTTTTTTTTTTTTTTTTTTTTAAGTTGTTAGGACTTCTGGCATTGTTTTTTAATTATTTGTTGGTCCTAGGTAAACCTGACCCACCTCAGAAAGTTGATGTTTTGGAAATTACTAAAAACAGTGCTAAGGTGGGCTGGGTAAAACCAATGAGGGATGGTGGAGCTAAGATTGATGGCTACATAATTGACTACCTTGAGCTTCCTCAGCCCAAAATAACTAAGGAACCAGTGGTTCGTGAAGGTGAAGTGGAGTCTGGTACTGAACCTTTGCCCCCATCACCACCAGTGGTGAAGAAGGAAGAAGTAAAGGAGGAAAAGAAAGAATGGACACCATATACAACAGTGAAAGATTTATGTATCTCTGTTGTTGGTCTGAAAGAGGGAAGGAAATACCGCTTCAGAGTAGCTGCACGAAATGCCATGGGAGTTAGTCTTCCCACTGAAACCAAAGAAGCATATGAGATTAAAGAACAAATGTGTAAGTTACTTTATTCAAAATTTATATAAATAAAAAACCCAAAATCCCATAAATATATCATTAATTTGTAAAAGTTTATATAGTTATTTATTTGTTTTTGTGTTTGTTTGTTTGTTTGTTTATTTAGTGGAACCCAAGGTTATCATGCCAGAGTGTGTCACTGCAAAAGCAGGAGCAAGACTGAGAGTTGAGGCTCTTGTATCAGGGAAACCAGAACCTGTGTGTCAGTGGAAACGAGGAGACGACAATGTGGTCTCCTCAAGCCGCCTTGCAGTACACAAATCCCAGAACATGTGTGTGATCATAATCAAAGATGTCTCAAGAACAGATAGTGGTCAATATAGTCTTGTTGCTGAGAACAGCGGAGGAAAAGTGGAAGAATTTATGAAAATTGTCATTAAAGGTTAGTATTTTTTCAATAAATAACTCACTCAGCTGCCAGTTTATTATGTAAACACCCTTCAACCTCAACACATTTTATAATTTTTATCTTATATGTATAGTGCTATGCCACTTTAGGTCATGGACAGCTATATTAGCATTTTACTGCACGTCATACCGTGTATGAGTATGTACATGACAAAAATGTGAGTTGTACAATTAAACTACTATCAAACTATTTTGTAAACAAAATATATTTATACAAAATAATGCTTTTCGCAGATATTCCTGGACCACCTGAGCCTCCATTTGAAATAAGTGACATTGACTCTGATGCTTGCTCACTGTCTTGGAACAAGCCACTTGAAGATGGTGGTAGCAACATTACTAACTATGTGGTTGAGAAATGTGATGTAAGCAGAGGTGACTGGGTCACTGCTCTTTCCAGCTGTGGCAAGACTGGCTGCAGACTTGGAAAACTTATTCCTGGAAAGGAGTACATGTTCCGTGTTCGTGCAGAAAACCGTTTTGGAATTTCTGACCCAATTACATCTGAAAGAATGGTAGCTAAATTCCCCTTTGGTAAGTTAAAAGCAGGAAAATTGTTCGTAATTACATAATTGTTCATAAAACAAATGTTGTATGACCTGATACTTACTGCACTTTTTTTTTCAGGTGTTCCTGGTGAACCCTTGAACTGTCGCATTACAAAAATAAACAAGGACTGCATGTTTGTGGCTTGGGATAAGCCAGAGTCAGATGGTGGAAGCCCAGTTACTGGATATTACATTGAGCGAAAAGAGAGAAACAGTCTCTTATGGGTTAAGGCTAATGATTCAGTTGTACGAACAACTGAATATCCTTGTGCTGGTCTACTTGAAGGTTTAGAATACACTTTTAGAGTTTCTGCTATTAACCGTGCAGGACAAGGCAAACCAAGTACAAAGACTGACTTTTTTACTGCAAGAACACCAGTGGGTAGGTCCATGTAAAATATTTGTTAATATTTGTCATTTGTGTTACATTATTCTAAACATGCATTCATCTATGTCACTACAGATCCTCCAGGAAAACCAGAGGCACTTGATGTGGCCAAAAATCAAGTTACACTGGTCTGGGCCAAACCAAAAAATGATGGCGGGAGCAAGATCATTGGATACTATGTTGAAGCCTTGAAGGTCCCTGGAGACAAATGGGTGCGATGCAACACAAGCAGTCAGAATGTACCTCGGGAAGAGTACACAGTGTCTGGATTGGATGAGGGTTTCCAGTATCAATTTAGGGTTATTGCAAAAACAGCCATTAACATTAGCAGGCCATCTGAAATCAGTGACCCTATTCTGGTATCTGCAGAGAATGGTGGGTTTTTTTATGGTCAGTTTTACTTTTTAGTGCAGTTAAATATTGTTCCATTCTTTAGACATTTTTTTTGTTCACAGTGCCTCCCAGAATCGAACTGGCAATACAGATGAAAAAGATGGCGCCAAAGAAAGCTGGATCAGATATCTGCCTTGAAGCTGAAGTTTTTGGCAAACCGATGCCAAAGGTTACATGGAGCAAGGATGGAAAAGTATTGATCATGGATAAAGACATGAAAATGACACAAAAGAAACACCTATTTTGTCTACACTTCCCTGCAGTTACAAAATGCCATACAGGGGTGTACAGCATTCTTGCTGAGAATGCAAGTGGCTCTAAAACAGCAGACATACAGCTTACAGTTTTGGGTTTGTATAATGTATTAATACACCATAATTCCTTGAAATCTTACAAATGGCATGTAACATGTACAGTATATGAAATAATTTTTATAAATTCCATAAATTTTTTTGTATAATATTCTGGAAAATATTATACAACTTTAGGGCCACTTCATATGACGTATTTATTTTCCATTTTCCAGACGTACCTGGTCCACCTGCCTCTATTAAGTTAGAAGAGGTACTTTCTGATCGTGTAAAACTGAGCTGGACAGCTCCACTTGCAGATGGTGGTTCACCGATTACAAACTATATTTTGGATAAGCGTGAGTCAAGCCGGCCTAATTGGGCTCAGGTTTCTGCCAAAATCACCCGTGATACAACTCAATTTTGTGTAGAAAGACTAATTATGGGTCATGAATACCAGTTCCGTGTACGTGCTGAAAACCGTTATGGAGCTGGGGATGCCATCCTCTCAGATCCTGTTGTTGCGAAGGATCCTTTCAGTAAGATATCTACATTTATATACTTAAAGATAATATATACACAAAAAAATGTTTTACCTGTACTATCTGTTATCTATTATGCTTTCTATGAACAGCTGTTCCTGGACAATGTGATCCACCAATCATTACAAATATCACAAAAGAGAAAATGACTGTAAGCTGGAAAGAACCTTCTGATGATGGCAAATCTCCCATTCTTGGATATATTGTTGAAAAACGTGACACCAGAGTAATAAACTGGACCAAACTAAGTAGGAAACCACTACTCGAAAGATCATATGAAGTTGTAGGTCTCTCAGAAGGGGCTCAGTATGAGTTTAGAGTTATTGCAGTTAACAAAGCTGGTATGGGAAAACCCAGTGAGCCGTCAAATGCTGCTGCTGCAATCGATCCTATTTGTAAGTTACAATTTTTATTCATGTCGCATCTAAATGCATTTATTTATCAATTTTAACTTCTAATAATGTCATTGACAGATCCTCCTGGACCACCAGTTTCCCCTAAGGTTACAGACACAAGTGACAGTACTATAAGCTTATCCTGGACTAAACCTGCAAATGATGGTGGAAGTGAAATTTTGGGATATCTAGTTGAGTGCAAAAGAACAGATGCAACAGACTGGATCCGATGCAATGTCCCAAAGAACCTGCAGGACACACACTATGTTGTCACTGGACTCTTGGAGAAATCAGAATATCAACTACGTGTCAGTGCTGTGAACAAAGCTGGCTTTGGTCAGCCATGTGAAGTCCCAGATAAGCATGTTGCAAAGGATGTATTTGGTATGAATTCAAGACTTTACTTTTTTTTTTTTTTTTTTTACAAAATATATTTATGCAATTATTATTATTACATAAAACAACATACACAATACATACCTGGCATATATTATAACCTAAAAATGTAATTTAAAAAATCATCTTAATTTCAGTTGCACCTGAGGCTGAACTTGATGCAGTGTTGAAGGATACTTTGGTTCTTCAGGCTGGTGCCCGAATGAAGCTTCATGCCAAAATAAAAGGCCGTCCTTTTCCAAAAGTTACGTGGGCTAAAATGAACACCAACATAAAGGACAGACAAGGAATCATCATTAAAATCACAGACACTGACACCATGGTTTTTGTTGAAAGAGTTAATAGATATGATGCAGGAAAATACATTCTTAACCTTGACAGTGTCAGTGGCATGAAGATGTACACAGTTGTTGTTAAGGTTATTGGTAAGTTCATGGATATGAGTAAAATGGTTAGCAATTAGTTCTACTAAAATAAAATACTTTGAAAAATACTTTACTGACATTTTGTTTGCACCAAACAGATACTCCCGGCCCGCCACTAAACCTGATGGTGAAAGAGACAACAAAGGATAGTGCATCCATCATGTGGGATGAACCACTAATTGATGGTGGCAGTGAAATTACAGGTTACATAGTAGAAAAACGTGATGCAGAGAGAAAAGCATGGTCCACAGTTTCCAGCTGTGACAAAACATCTTTTAGGATTGAGGGCCTGGAACCTGGTAGATCCTACAACTTTAGAGTTAAGGCTCTAAATAAGTATGGAACTGGTGAGCCTGGTGAAACAGCAGATGCTGTCAGAGCCTCCGGTGAGTAAATACTTTTAACGACTATCTTTTAACATGGCTAAAATAAACTGTATTTACTATATTACACTTTTTATTTCATTTTTTTTTTTCAGAGCAACCTGGACCAGTCATAGACTTTAAGCCCTTGCTAGTAACCAGAGATTCATGTACTCTTTCTTGGAAGAAACCTGTTAGTGATGGTGGTAGTCGAATAATTGCATACGTGCTTGAAGTTCTGAATGGTGAGGACAAATGGAAGGAGCTTCTAAGATCCAAGAACATGCAATATAGTGCTAAAGATCTTGTTGAAGGAAGAGAATATAAATACAGAGTAAGGGCAACCAATGATGCGGGCGATGGTCCAGTGAAGGAGCTCTCTGTTGTGGCAAAGGATTTAATTGGTAAGATTACATAATGTATTAATATTATATAATAGAATATTAAAGGAGCCCTATTAGTCTTTTTAACAAGTTAAATGAGCTTTAAAGGTCTCCAAAATGGGTATCTTAATGGTCCAGCTAAAAACGTACCACTTAGATAATTCTGGTATCTCTGAAATCTCTCACTGTTTTAATGCTACTTGAACAACTGCTTTACTGTCTATAGCTTTAAATGCAAATGAGATACTTTTATGCCCCCCTCATTATGAAAATGGTGCCCAGGTGCTTTGCAAATTGCCCCTCCTTTTTTACTGCGTGCTTGGAATGATAAATGATTTCATACCAGGCAGGAAATTTGAACTGCATGTTTTAGCAAATGTCATTTTTCATATTCTGTGTGTGTACACACACATTGAAGACCTAATGTGACCTAAAAGTTTGTATAATAAGTGCCCTTTAACTTATTTACCATATGTAATTTCCCTTTTTCTTTGTTTAGTTTATCCCAGCTGTGATTTACGAGATTTGCCAAACTTGAGCTATATTGCAAAAGAAGGAAGCACTGTTCGTCTCAAGATTCCCATCCTTGGTAAACCTGTCCCAACAGTCTCGTGGAAGAAGGGTGAAGATGAAAATTTGACTGACACTGGAAGAGTTTGTGTAGAATCTACTGCTGTTAATACAACTCTCTTGATTCGTGACTGCCAGAGAAATGATGCTGGAAAATATACCATCACTCTTCGTAATAGTGCAGGATCAAAAGACTCCTCTATCTTTGTGAGAGTTGTTGGCAAACCAGGAATTTGTACAGGACCTATCAAGTTTAAGGAAGTAACAGCTGATGGAGCTACCTTAAAATGGGGAGTTCCTAAAGATGACGGAGGGTCAGAAATTACGAACTACATTTTAGAGAAACGGGATTCCATTACCAATATGTGGGTAACTGTTTCCTCAGCCGTGGAAACAAACAGCCATAGAGTGTCTGGTCTCCATGAAGGAACACAATATATCTTTAGAGTTTCTGCAGAAAACAAATACGGAGTTGGAGAAGGTCTCAAATCTGAACCTATGGTTGCTAAGCATCCGTTCAGTAAGTTCACTTTAGCATTATTTTCCAAATTCACTATTGCATAAAACAATTTAACTTAATTTGTCATTTATTTTTTACTATCAGATGTCCCTGATGCTCCACCTCCACCCCAAATCTTGAGTATGCGTCATGAATCGGCAACTTTGGCTTGGTCTGATCCACGAAAAACAGGCGGTTCACCAATTACAGGTGACAAAAAAAATCTATCTAATCTAAAATCAGTCTAATCTAATTAAAATATCCAGAAAAAGTAAAAAGACATATATAAATATTTTTATATTAATCCATAATTACATAAGAAATATGTATTTTCAGGATATCATGTGGAATTCAAGGAAAGAAACAGCATGTTATGGAAAAGAGCTAACCCAGCACCTTTAAAAATGAAAGACTTTAAAGTAAAAGGTTTAACTGAGGGCCTGGAATATGAGTTTAGAGTGATGGCTATAAATTTGGCTGGGGTTGGTAAGCCAAGTTCTCCAACTGAACCAATGGTGGCCTTGGATCCAATTGGTGAGTAAGGCGTACTACCTATTGAAATGTCTACTCTGTTCAGTTTCATAGTATTCTGTTATATTTGTAAATGGCATGGCTTATTTTAGATCCTCCTGGAAAACCTGATGTAATCAGCATCACAAGAAGTACCGTAACCCTTCAATGGACCGAACCTCAGTATGATGGTGGACATAGACTTACTGGTTACATTGTTGAGAGACGTGACCTTCCTGCCAAGGTCTGGGTGAAAGCCAACCCTGTAAATGTTGTGGAATGTGCATATACTGTGTCCAACTTGCAGGAGGGTTGCAAGTTTGAATTCAGAATCAGAGCCAAGAATGCAGCTGGGGCAATAAGTCCACCCTCTGAACAAACAGATACCCTTGTGTGCACGGATGAATATGGTAATGCTGTTTTCTATGTTTTTATTCTATGTATGATTAACACATATTTGTATCAAGTACCAACAAAAAAATAATTTTCTGTCGTTATCCCACAGCGGCACCAACCATTATAATTGAGCCCACAGTAAAGGAAGGACTTACAGTCAAAGCTGGAGACACAATAGTCATTAGAGCAACAAGCATTTTAGGCAAACCTGAACCAAGTTCAGTCTGGTCAAAAGGAGGAAAGTACTTCAAGCCATCAGATATATGCCAGATTGAAACCACTCCCACATCCTCTACTCTGTCTATTAAATATGCAAGCAGAAAGGAATCAGGGGAGTATACGATTACAGCAAGCAATCCATTTGGTGTTAAAGAAGAAAATGTAAAAGTAACAGTGTTGGATGTTCCTGGGGCCCCAGCACCAATTGAAACAAGTGGCATATCATCAGAAAAGGTTACGTTGACCTGGGCACCACCTAATGAAGATGGCGGATCAGCAATTAAATATTACATTTTAGAAAAGAGGGAAACAAGCCGTCTTCTGTGGACAATTCTTGCAGAAAAAGTTTTTGACTGTCATTTTGTTGCAAATAAACTAATCCAAGGGAATGAATATGTATTCCGTGTAACAGCTGTCAACCACAGTGGAGCTGGTGATTTTTCATATTCAGAGCCTGTGAAGATGGTGGATAATTATGGTAAGGAGCACTATAAGTTAATGATGAATTGTGTACATTCGCTCTCTGTGAAATCAGTCTAAACTAAAACTTTGCTACTTATAGGTCCTCCAGGCCCTCCAGCAAGACCAGAGGTGGAAAATATTGGAGCCAAGACTGCTACAATTACATGGAAGAGACCAGCTGATGATGGAGGCAGTGATATCACAGGTTACATGGTTGAGAAAAAAGAAAGAAAGGGAATAAGGTGGTCAAAGGCATCAAAGAAGACTGTACCTGACATTCATTTTGAGGTTCAAGGCCTCACAGAAGGAGAAGAGTATCAATTCAGAGTAACTGCTGAGAACAAGGCCGGCTTTGGGGAACCCAGTGAGCCATCACAACCTGTTAGAACAAAGGTCATGGCAGGTAAGTAACATCTGTAAAAAGTTAGCAATGGGAACCTCGTCAGTTATGACTCTTTTTGTCATTCCAAATGGACTTCAAATAACCGAATACATATTGTACCTATATCCTTCAATTATATTTGTCAGTTTCCTCAAAAAAAAAAAAATTAGGCTGGTATGTTTTGTACTGCTTACCACTAAAATATACAGTGGCAGTACCCAGTACTGGAAAGAGGGAAGAACAGCTGCTTGCCATGGATGCACATTCAGCAAGAAAACTAAAGTTTAAGCAGATTAATTACTAATTTGACACAGTTAATTAGTTTCAGCTCCTCCCGCCGAGGGTTTGCCTCAGCGGACCATTTTATGCTGGATGCCCTTTCTTACGCAACTCTCCCATTTTATCCCGGCTTGCGACTGCCACTGCATCCAGTAGCTTGGGTTTGGGCATTGGCTGAGAATTGAATACGGGCCTTCCACATGGCAGACGAGAGACCTGCCACTGAGCAACAAAAGCACCGCATGCACATTGAATAAGACAGATAAACCTATGAAATTTACTGGACAGTTCACCATCTTTTATTCTCCTCACCTTTTTCTATATAGTACTGGCAAGATTTAAGAAACTTTCACCCCTTCATATTATTGATACTAAATTAAATATTTAAATAACCACAAACATATCGTATAAAAAAAATATTAGGCTGGTATGTTCTGGTACTGCTTACCACTAAAATATTCAGCGGCAGTACACAGTACCACAAAGAGGGGAGAACAGCTGCTTGCCATGGATACACTAGACTGAGCAGTTATGGCTTTTTTAGCTAAATTTAACGAAATTCACATATAAACAAAACAATATAAATATAATGTTTCACATTTTGTCTTTTGTAAAACCCTTGCGTCTCAAATAAAACATTTAAAATATTCTCTATCAATTTATAATGCTTCCTGTTTTATTTGAAAAAAAAAAACTTAATTTATTTTTCTTTCTTTTTTTTATTTAGCTGCCCCTGGACCCCCAGTCAACCCAAGAGTCACGGATACAACAAAAACCACAGCTGAACTGCATTGGGGCAAACCTGTTAATGATGGTGGTATGCCCATTACAGGATATACTGTTGAGCACAAAAAGGATGGGGAAGAGACATGGGTAAAGGATACAACTACACCTTTAATTATCACAGAATTTGTTGTTCCAAACTTGGAAACTGGAGCAAAGTATCATTTTAGAATTAGTGCCATGAATGCAATAGGAGTTGGGGAACCAGCACAAACAGTAGACCTCATTGAAATAATTGAACGTGAAGTAATTCCAGACTTGGAACTTGATGTTGAATTGAGAAGAACACTAGTTGTCAAAGCTGGAGGATCTATTCGCATATTTGTTCCAATTAAAGGGCGTCCGACTCCATCTGTAACTTGGACAAAGGAGGGATCTGCACTAAAAACCCGGGCGAACATTGACGCTACAGAGTCGTACACTCTTTTAGTCATTCCTGATTGCAATAGACATGACGCTGGAAAATATGACTTGACATTAGAAAATGCGGCTGGAAAGAAGACTGCCTTTGTGAATGTTAAAGTTTTGGACTCTCCCGGGCCTCCTATCAATCTTAAACCTAAAGCCATTGACAAGGAAAGCATTACGCTTCAGTGGGAACCACCACTGATTGATGGTGGTGCACAAGTTACTAATTATATCATTGAAAAAAGAGAAGCTACTCGTAAAGCATATGCTACAGTAGTAACAAAATGTCCCATGTGTTCTTTAAGAATTCCAAATTTGTCAGAGGGGTCAGAATATTATTTCAGAGTATCTGCAGAAAATGAATTTGGAATTGGTGAAGCAGCAGAAACCCTAGATCCTATCAGAGCATCTCAAGCACCAAGTCCCCCTGAAATTGTCACAATTACCGATGTTACCAAAAACTCAGCTAGTCTTACATGGACCAAACCAAAGCATGATGGTGGAAGCCGAATAACTGGGTATGTTGTTGAGGCTCAGAAAAAAGGAACAGACCAGTGGGCTCATGTAACTACCGTAAAGTCTTTAGACTTTACTGTAAAGAATTTAAATGAAAATGAGGAGTATGTATTCCATGTCATGGCTGTTAACTTATCAGGCAGAAGCCATCCTCGTGAAAGCAAGCATGTTGTTATAAAAGACCAAAGCACAGAACCAGAATTTGACTTGAGGGGTATCTGCAAGAAAACCATCATAGCAAAGGCAGGGGATGACATAAAGGTTGAGGTACCGGTAAGTGGGCGTCCTAAACCAACAGTAACCTGGCAGAAAGACCATCAACCTCTCAAGTTAACACAAAGGACACTGGTTGAAAATACCGCTACTTCAAGCATCTTGACTATAAATGAGTGTTCTAGAGCAGACACTGGAGTGTATTCAATTACAGGGAAAAACATAGTTGGTTCAGTTACTGAAAACATCATAATTAAAGTGCATGATGTCCCTGGGCCACCAAGGGGACCAATAAAATTAGACAAAATATCTCGTGATTCAGTTGAGTTCTCATGGGATTTACCAGAAAATGATGGTGGTGTACCAATCAGTAGTTATGTTGCTGAAATGAGGGAAACAACTACGCAGAATTGGACAGAGCTGTCTTCAACAATCATTCGAACAACATACAAGGCAACTCGTCTAACAACAGGCATGGAATACCAATTTCGTGTAAAGGCCAAAAATAGATATGGAGTAGGACCTCCAATTACTTCAGAGGCTGTAGTTGCAGCTTATCCATTTAAGGTTCCTGGACCACCAGGCACTCCCAAAATTGTCGAATTCACAAAGGACACAATGACTGTTGGCTGGAATGAGCCAGTAAATGATGGAGGAAGTGAAGTTATTGGATATCACGTTGAAAGAAAAGAGAGAAACAGCATTGTCTGGCACAGAATTAGCAAAGCTCTTGTGGTAGGAAATCTTTTCAAAACAACTGGCCTGGAGCCTGGCACTGCGTATGAGTTCCGTGTGATGGCTGAAAATGTAGCTGGAATTGGGAAACCAAGCAAAGCATCTGAACCCATGCTTGCTCTTGATCCAATTGATCCACCTGGTTGCCCTATACCAATCTATGTGTCTAAAAATGCAATTACAATTCAGTGGACAAAGCCAGAATATGATGGTGGGTTCAAGATTACTGGATATATTGTGGAAAAAAGAGATCTACCATCAGGGCGCTGGATAAGGGCCAACTTTACAAACATTATAGAAACTACCTTTACTGTTAGTGGTCTAAACAAAGATGCGTCCTATGAGTTCCGTGTACTTGCAAGAAATTCAGCTGGAGCTGTTAGCAACCCATCAGATATATCAGATCCAATAATTTGTAAAGATGACATTGAAGAACCAAAAATTATGGTTGATGCCAAATTTAAGGATGTTGTGCTTGTTAGAGCAGGAGAAGTCTTCAAACTTGATGCTGATGTTACAGGGCAGCCATTGCCATCTATGGCATGGACCAAAGATGGAAGGGACATTGAAAATACTTCTAAACTACAGATGAAAATTACAGACGTTACTGCTTCTTTGGTAAACAAGGACTCTCTTAGAAAAGATGGAGGTCAATTTGTTTTAACAGCTACTAATGTGGGTGGATTTGCTAAACATATATTCAATGTTAAAGTCCTTGATAGACCAGGTCCACCTAAAGGACCTCTTATGGTTTCAGATATCACAGCAGAAAAATGTATGCTTGCATGGGCTCCACCAGAAGATGATGGTGGGGCAAACATTGAACACTATGTAATTGAAAAACGCGAGTCAAGCAGACTTGCTTGGACAAGTGTGGCAACAGACTTGCAAGTAACACAATACCAGGTAACAAAATTGCTCAAAGGAAATGAATACATTTTCAGAGTCATGGCTGTTAATAAGTATGGAGTTGGGGAAGCACTTGAGTCTGACCCAAAAATTGCAGACAACCCTTATGTTCCACCTGACCCTCCACAAATGCCTGAGATTACAGCTGTCACAAAGGATGCAATGGTGCTTTGCTGGGGTGCTCCTGCGAATAATGGAGGGAGTGAAATCACTAACTACAGCATTGAGAGAAGAGACAGAATTGGCTTACGCTGGGTAAAATGCAACAAAAAGAAGGTAACAGACTTGCATTTCAAGGTAACTGGACTTGTTCCAGGACATGAATATGAATTTAGAGTTTTTGCAGAGAATGTAGCTGGAGTCAGTGGACCAAGTCCCTCAAGTCCCTATATTAAAGCCACAGACACACTGTTTAAACCAGGCCCACCTGGTAACCCAAGGATCTTGGACACAACAAGTTCCTCAATCACACTTGCATGGAATAAACCATTATATGATGGTGGCTCTGAAATCACTGGATACATTGTTGAGGCTTGTGTGCCCGGAACTCAAGAGGAGGAATGGATGATTGTCTCTCCTAAAGAGGGCCTTAAAGCAACATCATTTACCATCACAAACCTTAAGGAGAATCAAGAATACAAAATAAATATATGTGCCGTTAACAGTGAGGGTATTGGAGAAGCAGCATCTGTTCCAGGTTCACCTAAAGCTGAAGAGAGACTTTTACCACCTGAAATTGACCTTGATGCTGATCTTCGTAAAATTGTGAACATTAGAGCATGTAACACCTTAAGACTCTTTGTACCAATTAGAGGAAGGCCAACTCCAGATGCCAAATGGTCAAGAGAGAATGATGAACCTTTGGATAGAGCTACAATTGAGAGTACATCATCTTTCACATCATTGGTAGTTGGAAATGTGAACAGATTTGACAGTGGTAAATATATTTTGACTGTGGAGAACAGCTCTGGAAGCAAATCAGTTTCAGTGGTTGTTAGAGTTCTAGATACACCTGGTGCCCCACAAAACCTTCAAATAAGCAAAATTACCAAAGAATCTGTCTCACTAATATGGGATCCCCCATTAAATGATGGTGGCACAAAGATTAAGAACTACATTGTTGAGAAACGTGAGGCAACAAGAAAGGCTTATGCTACAGTTAATGCTATTTGTCATAAAACAACCTGGACTGTTGATCAACTTCAAGAAGGATGCAATTACTACTTCAGAGTACTTGCAGAGAATGAGTATGGCATTGGTATCCCTATTGAAACCAGTGAATCAGTCAAAGTATCAGAAAAACCACTTCCTCCAGGAAAGATTACACTTCAAGATGTAACAAAGACAAGTGTCACACTATCATGGGAGAAGCCTGAACATGATGGAGGAAGTAGAGTGGTTGCATATGTTGTAGAGATGCAGAGTAAAGGCAGTGAGAAATGGACACAGGCCATGATTGTGAAAGTACCTGAGGCAGTTATTTCTGGCCTTACTCCTGGTGAGGAGTACATGTTCCGTGTTTCGGCCAGAAATGAAAAAGGCACCAGTGATCCTCGCCATATTGGTGTTCCAGTGATTGCCAAAGACCTTGTAATTGCCCCATCTGCCAAGTTGTTATTTTCAACATTTAGTGTTCTTGCTGGAGAGGATTTGACAATAAATATTCCATATATTGCTCGACCTAAAGCTGCAGTCTCCTGGGAGAAGGATGCTATACCACTTAAGCAAACAAGCAGGGTTAACGTCTCTTACACAGACAACCAACTGAATCTTGTAGTCAAAGAGGCATGTAGAGATGATGTTGGGCAATACATCATGAAACTTTCAAACACAGCTGGTGAGACATCAGTGAATATAGGAGTAGTTGTCCTTGACAAACCTGGCCCACCAGTTGGCCCAGTGAAATTTGATGCAATAACATCTGAAAGTGTTACTATTTCATGGAAGCCACCAGAGTATGATGGAGGCTGCACCATTAAGAACTACTTGGTTGAGAAAAGAGACACATCCACAACAAACTGGGTAGTTGTAGCGGCAAATCTAGCTAGAACTAAGGTTAAAGCTGGAAGACTAAAAACCGGAACTGAATATCAATTCAGAATTACTGCTGAGAATAGATATGGCAAAAGCCCTCTGCTTGTCTCAGAGTGTGTTATTGCACAATATCCATATAAGCTTCCAGGACCACCTGGAACACCCTTCGTTCATTCTTCAACCAGAGATAGTATGGTTGTGATGTGGAATGAGCCAGTTATTGATGGAGGAAGCACAATTTTGGGTTACCATCTTGAACGTAAAGAAAGAAATAGCATTCTCTGGATCAAGCTTAATAAGAGTATAATCCAGGACACAACCTACAAGACCACAGGCCTTGACGAAGGCCTTGAATATGAATTTAGAGTGTATGCTGAGAACATTGTTGGTATTGGAAAGGCAAGCAAAGTATCAGAGGGACATGTTGCTCTAGATCCTTGTGATCCTCCTGGTACACCTGAAGCAGTTAAAATTACAAAGGATTCTATCACTATTGTGTGGACTAAACCCGAGTATGATGGTGGAAGCAAAGTCACAGGCTATATTGTTGAAAAGAAAGAATTACCTGAAGGACGCTGGCTTAAGGCAAACTTCACAAATGTTATTGAAACAGAGTACACTGCCACAGGTCTCACTGAAGACCAGAAATATGAGTTTAGGGTTATTGCAAGGAATGCAGCAGGAGTTTTTAGTGATCCTTCATATAGCACTGGGCCCATTGCTGCAAAGGATGAGATTGAACCCCCTCGCATCAGCTTAGACCCACATTATACACAGACAATTGTTGTAAGTGCAGGAGAATCATTTAAGATTGATGCAGATGTACATGGTAAACCAGAACCAACAATTTACTGGATGAAGGGAGATCAAGAACTTGGAAACACCATACATCGTGAAATTAAAAACACCACCAGCTTTGCATGCTTATCTGTGAAAGAGGCCAAGCTTGCTGATGGTGGTGAGTACACTCTGCTGCTAAGGAATCCAGGTGGTGAGAAAGCTGTCAAGGTCAATGTCAACGTTTTAGATAAACCTGAACCACCAGAGGGTCCAATATGCATTACAGGGGTTACCAGTGACCAGTGTTGCCTCTCATGGAAACCTCCAAAACAGGATGGTGGAAGCAATATCACTCATTATATTCTTGAAAGAAGAGAGACAAGCAGACTCATCTGGACACTTGTTGATCCCAAAGTTCAAGCTGAATATATGAAAGTAACAAAACTTCTTGAAGGCAATGAATACATTTTTAGGGTTTTGGCAGTGAACAAGTTTGGAGTTGGTGAAGCACTTCAGTCTGATCCAGTTCTTATTAAGGATCCTTTTATGCTTCCGAATGCTCCGAAGGCAATAGAAGTCTCTGACATCAAAAAAGACTCAATGGTACTAAGTTGGGAGGCGCCTTCAAGTGACGGTGGCACTCCTGTCACTGGATACATAATTGAAAAGCATGACAAGGAAGGAGTTCGATGGATCAGATGCAACAGGGAACATGTCACTGACCTAAACTTCAAAGTCACTGGACTCCTTGAAGCTCACCTCTATGAATTTAGAGTTGCTGCTGAAAATGAGGTCGGGGTTGGTGAGCCTAGCTCAGCAACAGTGTTCTATAAAGCTCTGGATCCTGTTTTCAAGCCAGGTCCTCCACATAATCCTAGGGTGATAGACACAACCAAATCATCTGTGTCACTTGCATGGGGGAAACCTATTTATGATGGTGGATGTGAAATCCAAGGATATATTGTTGAATCATGTGAGGTGAAACCTGCTCAGGAAGTTTCAGAAGATGTCCCAATGGGTGAAGAATGGACTATGTGCACACCAGCCACTGGTGTAAAGTTAACATGTTTTACTGTGGAAAATGTAAAAGAAACCCAGAAATACAAGTTCAGAGTATGTGCAGTTAACAAAGTTGGTGTTGGTGAACATGCAGATGTTGCTGGCCACATTCAACCAGAAGACAAGACAGAGGAGCCAGATCTTGATATTGATTCTGAGTTTAGGAAGCTTGTCAGTATTAAAGCTGGAAGATCGCTCCGAATTTTTGTTCCAATTAGAGGACGTCCTATACCACAAATTAAATGGGAGAAGGATGACTGCCCCATTAAAGAGACTGCACAAGTTGAGGTCACATGTGCACATACTTCTCTTGTGATTGATAAAATATCTAGAAATGATAGTGGAAAGTACACTGTGATTGCAGAAAACTCATCTGGTGTTAAGTCTGCAGCCATTACTGTGAAAGTGCTCGATACTCCTAGTGCTCCAGTTAATATTAAAGTGCAGGAAATTACAAGAGAGTCTGTCACGCTCTCATGGGAACCTCCTGCCTTAGATGGAGGAGCTAAGATAAAAAATTATATTGTTGAAAAACGTGAAACTACAAGAAAAACATTCTCCGCTGTTGTAACAAATTGCCATAACCTGTCCTGGAAAATTGAACCACTTCAAGAGGGGTGTTGTTACTATTTTAGAGTCCTTGCAGAGAATGAACATGGTGTTGGAGTCCCTGCAGATGTTACTGATCCTCTGAAAGTATCAGAAGTACCACAGTGCCCAGGAAAACTAAGTGTTGTTGACGTTACAAAAACAAGTGTCTCTCTTGCTTGGGAAAAACCACTGCACGATGGTGGCAGCAGAATTCTTCAATACCTAGTGGAAATGCAAGTGAAAGGAAATGAAAAATGGTCTGGATGTGCAAATGTAAAAGCCTTAGATGCTGTTATTAATAATTTGAACCCAGGTGAAGAGTACACTTTCAGAGTAATTGCTATTAATGAAAAAGGAAAGAGTGACCCAAGAATACTTGCAGTCCCCATACAAGCAAAGGATCTGGTTATTGAACCAGATGTTAGGCCTGCATTTAACAGTTACAGTGTTCTTGTTGGAAAAGACCTGCAAGTTGAAATTCCAATTTCTGGGCGCCCTAAACCAAAGGTCACATGGATAAAGGATGGTGCATCACTTAAATTTACAACAAGAGTAAACATTTTAAATACACCACATAGTATAATTCTTAGCATCAAAGAAGCTGCCAGAGAGGATGGTGGCATGTATGGAATAAACGTCTCAAATGACGTTGGGCAAAAAGATGCAACAGTTGAAATAATCACTCTTGACAAACCAGGACCACCATCTGGCCCTGTAAGATTTCTTGAGGTTACAGTATCAAGTGTTACATTATCATGGGAGCCACCAAAATACACTGGCGGGTGCTCAATTTCTAACTACATCGTACAAAAAAGAGACACTACTACCACAACATGGGAAAATGTTGCAGTTTCTGTGGTAAGAACAACCCTTAAGGTCTCCAGACTTAAAACTGGGGCAGAGTACCAATTCAGGATTATTGCTCAAAACAGATATGGCAAAAGCTATGCTTTAGATTCCGCAGCTGTTGTTGCTCAGTACCCATTCAGAGAACCAGGCCCACCTGGCACTCCATTTGTGTCATCTTTATCAAGAGATCACATGGTTGTTGAGTGGCATGAACCTGTTTCAGATGGTGGCAGCAGCATTATTGGATATCACCTTGAAAGAAAAGAGAGAAACAGTATTCTTTGGACAAAGATAAACAAGACCTTGATTCAAGAAACTAAATTCAAAACCAGTCCTTTGGAAGAGGGAATTGAATACGAGTTTAGGGTCTATGCTGAAAATATTGTTGGTATTGGTCGGTGCAGCAAAATCTCAGAGGGGTACGCGGCCCGTGATCCATGTGATCCACCTGGCACTCCAGAAGCAATTCATCTTAGCAAGAATTCAATAACAATCCAATGGACAAAACCAGAATATGATGGAGGAAGTATGATAACTGGTTACACTGTTGAGAAGCGTGATCTGCCAGAGGGACGCTGGATGAAAGCTAGTTTTACAAATGTCATTGAAACCCAATTTACTATTAGTGGGCTAACAGAGGGAGCTAAATATGACTTTAGAGTAACTGCAAAAAATGCAGTTGGCACCATTAGTAAGCCATCCTTTAACAGTGGACCTATTGCAGCACTGGATGAAGTAGAACCACCAAAGTTTTCAGTTGATCCTGAATATACTCAGACCATTATTGTGAATGCTGGAGATGCATTCAAACTTGATGCAGATGTCCATGGCAAACCAATACCTACGATGGAATGGTTCAAGGGTGATAAAAAACTTGAAAACACAATTAGATGCGAGATCAAAAACACTGACACCAGGGCTATGATTGTAGTAAAGGATGCACTCAGGCATGATGGTGGACACTACACTCTTCATCTCACCAATGTTGCTGGCTCACAAACTGTTGCATACCAAGTAAAAATACTGGACAAACCAAGTTCGCCAGAAGGGCCTCTTAATGTCACAAGTGTATCAAGTGATAAATGTACCCTGTCCTGGCGTCCCTCTCAAGATGATGGAGGAAGCCCGATCACTCATTATATTATTGAAAGACGTGAAACAAGCCGTCTTGCTTGGACCATTGTTTCTGGTGTTTGTAAAGCCACAGTGTTTAAAGTGACAAACCTTCTTGAAGGGAATGAATATATCTTCCGTGTCATGGCTGTCAACACTTATGGCGTAAGTGAGCCCATTAATAGTATATCTGTAATTATGAAGAATCCATTTACTGTCCCTGGATCACCGCAAATTTTGGAGGTGACTAACATTGCTAGAGATTCTATGACTGTATGCTGGAGTGCACCAGAAAATGATGGTGGAAGTGAAATTATTGGCTATATCATTGAAAAGAAAGATCGCTCTGGAATTAAGTGGACCCGGTGCAACAGGCAAAAAGTTACAGATGTATGTTTCAGAGTGCAGGGCCTCATAGAGGATCATGAGTATGAGTTTAGAGTGACTGCTGAAAATACAGCTGGAATTGGTGAAAATAGCTTGCCTACATCATACTACAAAGCTTGTGATCCGAAATATAAACCCGGGCCTCCAACACATCCTCATGTAATTGACACCACAAAAAGCTCCATTTCAGTAGCATGGGGAAAGCCTCTTAATGATGGTGGAACTGCTATTCAAGGATACATTGTTGAGATATGTAAAGCTGAGGAGGATGAATGGACTATGTGTACACCACCAACTGGCCTACGTGTTAATAAATTTGAAATAACCAAACTGACAGAAAAACAGGAGTACAAGGTTCAAGTATGTGCTATCAATAAATTAGGTGTGGGTGAGCCTGCGGCTATTGCTGAGCCTGTGAAACCAGAAGACACACTTAACGTTCCAGAAATTCACCTTGATTCAGAGTTGAGAAAAGGTATCGTTATTCGGGCTGGAGGATCATTTAGGATCAATGTGCCTTTCAAAGGAAGACCAACACCAGAGATTAAGTGGACAAAGGATGAAGGGGATTTATTAGAGAAGGCCATAATTGAGAAAAGTTTAAATTTTACACAGCTTTCAGTTGATTCATGTGACAGAAGAGATTCTGGAAAATATACAGTGTCCCTTAAGAACAACAGTGGCACTGCATGTGAATTTGTGTCTGTAAAGGTATTGGATACACCAGGAGCTCCACTTAACTTAGTTGTAAAAGATATTAAGAAAGACTCTGTTGTACTTGTTTGGGATCCACCACTTATTGATGGAGGTGCAAAAATAAAAAACTATGTTGTTGATAAGCGTGAATCTACAAGAAAGGCATATGCTAATGTCACAATAAAGTGTAGCAGGACGAGCTTTAAGGTGGAACACCTGGCAGAGGGGGCTTTATACTACTTTAGAGTTATGGCTGAAAATGAATATGGAATTGGTCTACCAGTTGAAACCAAGACTCCATCAAAGGCCTCTGAAGTACCTCTACCTGTAGGAAAGATCATGTTGACTGATGTTACCAAAGTAAGTGCATCCCTGGCCTGGGAGAAACCAGAACATGATGGTGGAAGCAGAATAGTAGGCTACTTGATTGAAATGCAACCCAAGGGAACAGAAAAGTGGGGTGTAGCCACATCTGTCAAAACATGTGAAGGCACTGTCACTGGGCTGACAGCTGGTCAAGAGTATTTGTTCCGGGTTCTTGCTTATAATGAGACAGGAAAGAGTGAGCCAAAGCTTCTTGCTGCCCCTGTCGTTGCCAGTGACTTAACCATTGAACCAAGCCTTAAAGTACAGTTTAGCACATATACTGTAAAATCTGGTGGTGATCTTAAATTGGAAATACCAGTATTTGGACGTCCCAAGCCAAAGGTTACTTGGTTAAAGAATGGACAAGCTCTTAATGTAACATCGAGAATTAGTACTTCAAACACACCAACTTCAGCCATTTTACAGATTACTGAAGCCAATAAAGATGACTTTGGAAAGTATACAATTAGTGCAATGAACAGCGCTGGAACTATTGCAGAAGAAATTGGAATTATCGTCCTCGATAAGCCTGGTCCACCAACTGGCCCTATTAAAGTGAATGAAGTGAGCAATAGCTTTGTGACAATCTCATGGGAACCTCCATCTTACACAGGAGGCTGCCAGGTAAAGCACTACATTCTTGAAAAGCGAGACACAACCACCACAACATGGGAAGTTGTAGCTGGATCAGTTGCCAGAACATCTCTTAAAATTACAAACTTAAAAACTGGTGCAGAGTACCAGTTTAGGGTCTTTGCTGAAAACAGATATGGTAAGAGTTCATCTTTGGAGTCTAAAGCAATTGTGGTTCAGTATCCATACAAACCTCCTGGGCCACCTGGAACACCTCATGTAAAATCTGCCACCAAGGATCAAATGATAATTGAATGGAATGAGCCTGTCATTGATGGTGGAAGCTCAGTAATTGGCTACCACCTGGAAAGCAAAGAACGAAGTAGTATCTTGTGGACAAAGCTGAACAAAACTCTCATTACTGACACCATGTTTAAGATAAGTAATCTTGAGGAAGGAGCTGGTTATGAATTCAGAGTATATGCTGAGAACATTGTTGGCATTGGCAGAGTGAGCAAGGTTTCAGAGAGCTTTGTTGCTCGTGATCCATGTGATCCACCTGGTACTCCAGAAGCTATTTCTATTTCAAAGACCCATGTGGTAATACAATGGACAAAACCCCAATATGATGGTGGCAGCAAAGTGACAGGATACGTTGTTGAAAAGAGAGATTTGCCTCAAGGCCACTGGATGAGAGTCAACTTTACGAATGTGATTGAGACTGAATTCACAATCACTGGCTTAACAGCAGACCAACAGTATGAATTTAGAGTAATCGCAAGAAATGCTGCTGGCACTTTCAGTGAGCCATCTGAAAGCACCGGTCCAATTACAACAACAGATGCAATAGAACCTCCAAGCGTTTCAATGGATCCTAAGTACCAGGACATCATTGTTATCAGTGCTAGGGAAAATTTAGTTCTTGAAGCAGACATTCATGGAAAACCCATTCCTGATGTTCAATGGCTAAAAGAAGGAAAGGAAATGGATAAGACACTACGTATTGAAACAAAAACTACACAGAAATGTGCCAGTATTACTGTAAAAGACTGCACACGATTAGACAGTGGCCATTATGACCTTGTTTTGAGAAACAGTGGTGGCGTAAAAACAATTCCTATTACTGTGAGGGTTCTTGATAGGCCGGGCCCTCCAACTGGACCACTACATGTAACTGGTATAATGTCTGATAGATGTGATTTGATTTGGACTGAGCCTTCTCAGGATGGCGGTGCTAATATTTCACACTATATTCTTGAGAAAAGAGAGACGAGCAGGTTATCATGGACTCTGGTTGATTCAAATATTAAGACTACAAGTTACAAGGTGACAAAGCTCCTGTCAGGTGATGAATATATTTTCAGAGTTATGGCTGCAAATAAATATGGAATTGGTGACCCACTGGAGTCTGAGGCAATAATTGCACGCAACCCATACAAGCCACCAAGTGCACCATCAACACCAGAAGCAAGTGAGATCACAAAGGATTCGATGGTCTTGTCATGGAATACCCCAGAGAGTGATGGAGGAACTGAAATTATTGGTTATCATCTGGAGAAACGTGACAAAGATGGTGTAAGATGGACCAAATGCAACAGGCAGAAGCTTTCTGACTTGCACTTCAAAGTAACTGGTCTTTCAGAGGGTCATTTCTATGAATTCCGTGTGGCTGCTGAGAATGCTGCTGGTGTGGGAGCTCTAAGTGACTTATCAATGTTCTGTAGAGCAATTAATGCAGCAACTCCTCCTGGTCCACCGCATCATCCTAAAGTAACAGACCATACAACTTCCTCTGTCTCCCTTGCTTGGGGTAAACCAGCTACAGATGGTGGAGCATATATTAAAGGCTATATTGTTGAGATGAAAGAGGCATCTGCAGAAGAATGGACCACATGTACACCTCCAGCTGGTATACAGGCAACATGCCTAACTGTGGAAAACCTTAAAGAAAATGCTGAGCATATTTTCCGGGTGTGTGCCATTAATTCAGAAGGGGTTGGAGAACCTGCTGATGTTCATGGTTCTGTGACTACTATTGAAAGAATTGAGACTCCAGAGCTTGAACTTGATGCAAATCTCAGAAAAGTTGTCTCTGTTCGTGCAGGTGGTTCACTTCGTCTGTTTGTTAAAATTAGAGGCAGACCTGATCCATCTGTCAAATGGGAGAAGGAAGAGGGGGCTTTAACTGACAGAGCCCTGATCGAAACTACTAGTTCATACACCATGCTTGTAATTGACAATGTCAATAGATTTGATAGTGGGAAATATGTTCTAACACTCGAGAATAAGAGTGGCACAAAGTCAGCATTTGTAAATGTGAGGGTGCTTGACTCTCCAAGTGCACCTCAGAATTTTGATGTCAAAGAAGTTAAGAAAGACTCAGTGACTCTCTACTGGGAACCTCCTCTTACTGATGGGGGTGCTAAAATAACCAATTACATTGTGGAAAAGCGAGAATCTACAAGGAAAGCTTACACAACAGTCACAAGCAACTGCATTCAAAATTCCTTTAAGATAGAAGATCTTCAAGAAGGAGGAATATTCTACTTTAGAGTTTGTGCTGTTAACGAATATGGCTTTGGTCTGATGGCAGAAACAAAAAATCCGGTCAAAGTTGCTCAGGCTCCTATGGCCCCAGGAAAGGTGAGCCTTGTGGATGTTACCAAAAACAGTGTGACTCTCACTTGGGTGAAACCTGCACATGATGGTGGTAGTAAAGTAATTTGTTACAATGTAGAGATGCAGGCAAAAGGTACAGACAAATGGGTTGCGTGCTGTACAGTGAAAGTTCCAGAAGCTACTGTGTCTAACCTGTCACCTGGTGAAACATACTCTTTCAGGGTAATTGCACTTAATGAGAAAGGCAAGAGTGAACCCCAAGAACTTGGTGTGCCTGTTCGTGCTAAAGACATAGAAATAGAGCCCTCAATTAATCTGCTGTTTAACACTTACAGTGTTAAGGCTGGAGATAATCTTACTGTTGAGGTTCCCATAAGAGGCAGACCTAAGCCAGTGGTTTCATGGAAAAAGGATGAGCTACCTCTTAAGCAAACAACTTCTCTCTCAATAGAAAACACTATGACATCAAGCAAAATTGTAATTAAAGAAGCTTCTATTGAGCATGTGGGAAAATATGAAATCACCTTAGCTAATACAGCTGGGACCATTTCCACAGATATTAATGTTGTGGTTCTTGATAAGCCAGGCCCACCAGCTGCAGTACGCATTGATGCTGTAACTGCTGAATCCATAACCATATCATGGTCTCCCCCTGAATACGATGGAGGATGTTCCATTAATAACTATATTGTTGAGAAGAGGGACACCAACACAACAGTTTGGCAGATTGTTTCATCAAACATTGCCAGAAATTCAGTCAAGGTATCTCGACTGACTCATGGTTCTGAATACCAATTCCGTATATATGCAGTGAACCGATATGGAAAGAGTAAGCCAATTGACTCTCCTGGAATTACAGCAGAATATACATTCAAGCAACCTGGACCACCTGCTACTCCCCGTGTGGCTCATGCTACCAAGACATTTATGCTAGTGACATGGAATGAACCAGTTAATGATGGAGGGAGCACAGTTCTTGGATATCATTTGGAACGCAAAGAGAGAAGCAGTATTCTTTGGACTAAGGTAAATAGGGTTCTAATCAAAGATACTGAATTTAAAGTAACTGGCCTTGACGAAGCTATGTTCTATGAGTACCGGGTATATGCTGAAAACATTGCTGGTATTGGAAAAGTCAGCAAAGTCAGTGAACTTATAGCTGCTAGAGATCCATGTGATCCTCCTGGTCAACCAGTGGTTACAAGCATTACTAAATCTTCTGTCTCTCTCTCCTGGACAAAGCCTGAATATGATGGGGGGGCAAAAGTTACAGGTTATGTAATTGAACGTAAAGATCTCCCAGATGGTCGTTGGATAAGATGCAACTTTACCAATGTTCCTGAAACATACTTTGATGTTACCGGTCTTACTCAAGATCAGAAATATGATTTCCGTGTAACTGCAAAGAATGCTGCTGGACTGTTTAGTGAGCCATCAGATAACACCGGTCCCATCACAGTCAAAGATAATGTAGATCCACCACGAATTATGATGGACGTCAAGTTTAGAGATGTCGTTGTTGTGAAAGCAGGAGAGACTCTAAAGATCAGTGCTGACGTTGCTGGACGCCCACTACCAGTGGCATTGTGGTCAAAGGATGGGAAAGAGATTCAGCTCAGTTCAAGAATTCAAATATCTGGAACAGATACTAGCACTATGATAATAGTAAAAGATTGCAAAAAGAGTGACTCTGGAAAGTATACCTTAACATTACAGAATGTTGCTGGTACAGTATCAATGCCAGTGAAATGTGTGATACTTGATAAACCTGGACCTGCAGCAGGACCTTTGTCAGTAACTGAGCTCACTGCAGAGACCTGCACATTGTCATGGGGACCACCACAAGAAACTGGTGGTGCAGAAATTACACATTATGTTGTGGAAAAAAGAGAGACCAGCAGTTTGGCATGGACAGTTGTACATGGAGAGGTGAAAACTGGAACATGCAAGGTGACAAAGCTCCTCAAAGGCAATGAATACATATTTAGAGTTTTAGCTGTAAATAAATTTGGACTTGGTGAAACTCTTGAAAGTGAACTTGTCAAAGTCACTGACCCATTCACCTTTGCAGCAGCACCAACAAATGTTGAAATAGTGAATGTGTCCAGTGAGGAGATGACTATAACTTGGGCTAAGCCTGCTTCTGATGGAGGCAGTGAAATATGTGGCTATGTGATTGAACGACGTGAACAATCAAGCCTTCGATGGGTCAGAGCCAATAGGGAGCTTGTAAAAGTCGAAAGAGCTGTAGTGTCCAAACTAAGAAAAGGAAGTGAATATGAATTTAGAGTATTCGCTGAGAATGCTGCAGGTTTAAGTCCTCCTAGCGAGCCATCTGCTCTAGCTGTGGCAAAGGATGCTTTACTTGTTCCATCTCCTCCATCTAAACCAAAGGTTCTTGATTACACAAAGAGTTCGATTACAATTTCATGGAAGAAGCCATTGTCAGATGGTGGAACACCAATCCTTGGATACAGAGTGGAATACAAGAAAGCAGAGGAGGAGGAATGGGCTGTTGCCATTCAGATGACCAAGAGCACTGAGTATACTGTTTCTGGTCTTACAGCTGATCTAGAATATGTATTTGCAATTAAATCAATAAACAAAACAGGCCTAAGTGAGCAATCTCCAATTTCTGAACCACAGTCAGCAACAGATAGAAAGGAGGAACCAGTATTCGATGTTGATATTGAGATGAGAAAAATGTTAATTGTCAAGCATGGCAATTCATTCACAATGACAGCACCATTTAAAGGAGTACCAGTGCCTTCAGTCACATGGAATAAAGAAGGCATTGACCTCAAATCAAGAGCTACAATTGAAACAACAGAAAAACACACATCTCTAACTATTGAAAAGGCAACAAGAAATGACTCGGGACAATACACTGTTACACTGGATAATGGTGTTGGAACTGCGACTTTGCCAATTGCTGTCAAAGTTCTTGATTCCCCAGGACCACCGGTTGATGTGAAGGTAAAAGATGTGACAAAAGATTCTGCCACAGTGACCTGGGAAGTTCCAGAGAATGATGGGGGTGATGCTGTGAAGGCCTACCATGTTGAAAAACGTGAAGCTACCAAAAAGGCCTGGGTGTGCGTAACAAATAATTGTCACAATCTAGTCTATAAGGTAGAGGACTTGCAGGAGGGTGCAGTCTACTACTTTAGAGTCCTTGGAGAAAATGAATTTGGCATGGGCGTACCTGCTGAAACAAAAGAGGCAACTAAAATAACAGGTAATTTTTTCTTCTGCTTTGATTTTTACCATAATTAGTTTTTTTTTTTTTTCTACTATTTGCATTCTTACACCAAATTAATAAATTATTGTTCCAACAGAAATACCAAGCCCACCTGCCAGACTTGGAGTGGCTGAAGTTACAAAAGACAGTGTAACAATAGTATGGTCAAGACCAGACTTTGATGGAGGAAGCAAAATTACAAGCTACCTCATCGATGCGCTGGAGAAGGGACAGCAAAAGTGGGTGAAGTGTGCCACTGTAAAAACCAATGCCCACACAATCAAAGGTCTGCGAGAAAATGCAGAGTATTACTTCAGAGTTTGTGCTGAAAATCATGCAGGACTCAGTGATCCAAAGGAAATGATGATTCCTGTGATTGTAAAAGATCAACTTAGTGAGTGTCATTTCATTTATGTTTGTTTGTCTACTCCTGTTAAATGAAAATGTCCAAATGTGAGTAAATCTGGCTTTTCATTGCAGATGCCCCTGAATTTGATATGAAGAACTTTCCACACAACACTGTTTATGTGAGAGCAGGATCAAATTTGAAGTTTGAGCTTCCTCTGTCTGGCAAACCCCTACCAAAGGTGGCAATGACAAGAAACAATGTTCCAGTGAGATGTGGAAAGAGATTTAGTTTTGAAGTAACACCTGAGAATCTCAATATCAGCCTCAAAGAAAGTATTGCAAGTGATGCTGGAAGATATGACATTGTTGCGTCCAATACCAGTGGAACAACTAAGATCTTCATTAATATACTTGTGTTAGATAGACCAGGTCCTCCAGTTGGTCCTGTGATTATCAGTGATGTTGGAGAAACATCATTGTGCCTAAAATGGTTACCACCTGTGTATAATGGCGGTAGCCCAGTGACCAACTATGTTGTGCTCAAACGTGAAACAAGCACACCAGCTTGGGTAGAGGTGTCATCTACAGTTGCCAGGAATGCAATCAAAGTCACCAAATTGACAAAGGGTGAAGAATACCAATTTAGAATTAAAGCAGAAAATCGTTTGGGTATCAGTGATCACCTAGACTCTCAGTCTGTCATGGTGAAACTTCCATACAGTGAGTACTTGTTTTACAGTATTCTATATCTGTTGCTACAGTAATAACACAAATGTAACAATTGCTGTTGATTGTCAATTTTAGCAATCCCTGGGCCACCATCAACACCATGGATGAGCTTTGTTTCAAGAGAAAGCCTTACAGTTTGCTGGCATGAACCAGTAGCAGATGGAGGAAACCCAGTATTTGGGTACCATGTCCAAATGAAAGAAAGAAGCAGCATTCTGTGGCAGAAAGTAAACAAGACAGCAATCTCTGCTAATCAAATCAGAGTGACAAAAATATGTCCAGGTATGATTTATGAATTCAAGGTTGCTGCAGAGAATGCTGCTGGCATTGGTAAATTCAGCAAGACATCAGAGGAAGTACTTGCCATTGATGCTTGTGGTAAGTTCTTGGGATAATACATCCAATGTGTTAAATTAACATAAGATTTACTACACACTAATTTTCTGAACACTTTTATTTTAGAACCTCCAGCAAATGTAAGAATCTCTGAGATAACAAAGAACTCAGTTAGCCTTGTCTGGCAGAAGCCTCCATTTGATGGCGGATGTAAGATCACTGGTTACATTGTTGAGAGAAGAGAGGCTCCAAATGGCAGATGGACAAAGGCTAACTTTACCAATGTCATTGAGACAAACTTCATTGTGTCAGGCTTGTCACAAAATCAGGCATATGAATTTAGGATCTTTGCCAAAAATGCAGTTGGGTCTATGAGCAATCCATCACTTATTGCAGGACCAGTAACTTGTGTAGACATTTCTGGTAGGTAACACCTTTGTATTGTCTAATTTTATACCTATTAATTAAGTATTTAAATGTAATAACTTTACATGTAATTTCTAAACCTCCCCTTTTAGGTGCCCCAGTAATCGAACTGCCTCCTGAGTACCTAGATGTTGTGCAATATAAAGCTGGAGCTTCTGTTAAGATAAGACTGGGAATAATGGCTAAGCCACTGCCAACAATTGGATGGTTAAAAAATGGGAAAGATTTAGTGTCAAGTTCACAGCTATCAATTGAGAACACAACTGACTCATCTGCCATACTTATTAAAGATGCAACTCGTCTTAACACTGGGACATACGAAATAAAGACCAAGAATGTGTTTGGCACAGCCTCTGCCTCCATTAGAATATTGATTCTAGGTTTGTTAAGACATAAAAGTCATTAATAGCTTGAAAATATATATATATATTTCCTGAATTTTACATGCCTTCAAAATATTAATACATGTCTGTCTTTTATATTTTAAAATTACTAGATAAACCAGGCCCTCCAGCTGGAAATATTGAATTCAGATCAGTAACCGCTGAAACCATAACAATTGCTTGGGAGCCAGTAGCAGAAGACGGAGGTTCCAATGTTACTCATTATATTGTGGAAAAACGAGAGACAAGTAGAGCCGTGTGGACTACTGTCTCTGACTGTATGGTTGAACGCATAGTCTCTGCCCAGAAGTTGGTCAGAGGAGGTGAATATGTCTTCCGTGTCAGAGGTGTCAACAAATTTGGAGCTGGAGATCCTCTGGAGTCTGCACCAATTACTGCCAAAAATGCATTTGGTATGAAACCAAAATAATCATTTACAATGTATTTTTTACTGTGAGATAATATAAAATGTATGGCTTAAAATATACTAGTTTAAAATACATGTTATGTATTATTTTTATATTTAAATAAGTCAAATAAATTATTGTTCTGGTTAAGTTAAATAAAAAATAATAATTTTTCAGTTACTCCTGGACAACCTACCACACCAGAGGCAACAGAAATCACTAGAACATCCATGAAAATTATATGGGATAAACCAGGTTTAGATGGTGGTAGCATGGTTACAGGCTACTATTTACAGAGACGTGACAGGAAGAACCTGCGTTGGATTAAAATCCACAAAGACCCCATTTGTGACACCTCAGCAAAGGTCCATCACCTGACTGAAGGAAATGAATATCAGTATCGTGTGTGTGCAATCAACAAAGCTGGAGAAGGTCCATTCTCAGACTGCTCTGACTTTTACAAAGCAGCTGACCCTGTTGGTAGGTATTTTTGTGTCAGTTGTTCTTGAGCAATATAAATTCTATATTTAAATATAAATATAAATTATATTTTATATAAATATGCTGTATTTATCAATTTCATATGGAAGTCTTAACTCTATTTTGAAAATTTATCTACAGACACACCTTCTGCGCCTACAAAGCTCAAAGTTGTTGATTCAACTAAAACTTCAATTACTCTTGGATGGTCAAGGCCAGAGTATGATGGAGGCAGTGAAGTTACCAGCTACACTGTGGAAAAAAGGGTTGGTGAAGAAGGTCAATGGACAGTAATAAGTAAAAAAGGCGAAATCAGAACTACTGAGTATGTTGCTTCAGATCTTATGCCGGATGTTGACTACTACTTCCGTGTATCTGCTATAAACTGTGCTGGTCATGGAGACCCAATAGAGATGGAGGAACCAGTCCAGGCTAAAGATATTCTTGGTATATACATATTTGCATTTGTATATACATTTGTTACATGTTGCATTTTATGTTGGTTTTAAGGCATTTAATGCTCTTTGTTATAAGTCTCATTTGTCATCATATTTGTGTTTTGTTTTTTGCAGAGGAAGCTGATGTTGACAAAGATGTTGCAATAAGAACTCATTACATTGTCAAAGCTGGCAAAGATGTTGAGATCATGGTACCTCTAAAAGGCAGACCTGCTCCATGTGTTTGTTGGAAGAAAGAAGACCAAAACATTGATAATAACCCTAAATATGATATACACAACACAGATACTTCATCGTGCCTTGTACTTCCACATGTAACATGCAATGATAGTGGCAAATACACTATTGAAATATCAAATGGAGTAGGACAACCAAAATCATTGACAATTACTGTAAAAGTACAAGACACTCCTTCTGCATGTAGAAATCTAGTACTCAAAGATGTCACTCGTGGCAAAGTGATCTTAAGCTGGGAGCCTCCTCTTCTTGATGGCGGTGCTGAAATTAGTAATTATATAGTTGAGAAAAGAGATTCGTCAAAGCGCACATATGCTGCCGTAACCAACAAATGCATGGAAACAACATATGAAATTGACGAGCTCTCTGAGAAGATATCATACTTTTTCCGTGTATCAGCAGAAAATGAGAATGGTGTTGGTGAGCCGTGTGAGACAGCAGAACCAGTTAGTGCCACTGAGAAACCTGGTCCTGTTAAAGATATTGCTATGAAAGATTCTTCAACAACATCGGTGACATTACAGTGGAACAAACCCGATTATGATGGTGGTAGCATTATTACTGACTACATAATAGAAAAGAAACTTCAAGGTCAAGAAGAATGGTCTCCTGCTGGAACAAACAAACACTGTGAGCATGAGGTCACAAAACTTAAGGAACTCACAGACATGTTCTTCAGAGTCTGTTCAAAGAACGAGAAGGGCAACAGTGACTTTACAGAGATCGGTCCAATTAAAGTAAAGGATTATATTATTCCACCAGAGGCAAACCTTGAGGAGTATCCTGATGGACAGGTCAAGGTTCGCATTGGCCACAATGTACATATTGAGCTTCCATACAGAGGGAAGCCAAGGCCATTAATTACTTGGCTAAAGGACAATTTGCCACTGAAAGAGGGTGACAAGATTCGCTTCAAGAAGACAGAAAACAAAGCAACACTTATGATAAAAAATGTTGAAAAAGAGAACGGTGGTAAATATACACTTACACTGGACAACACCTTCTGCAGGAAATCATTCCATATACATGTCATCACTCTTGGAACACCATCCAGACCCATTGGACCAATCCGTTTGGATGAAATCAGAGCAGAAAGTATAATGATATCTTGGGATGAACCAAATGATGATGGCGGTGGAGAAATCACCTGCTATACTGTTGAAAAACGTGACACATCTCAGGCAGATTGGAAAATGGCATGTTCAAGTGTGATCGGAACTACTTTAAATGTCCCAAATTTAATCAAAGGAACTCAGTATCAATTCAGAGTATGTGCAGTGAACAGGTACGGTGTGAGTGAACCTCTGTTTTCACAAAATGTTATTGCTAAACATGAGTTTAGACCTCCAGGTGCACCAGGCATGCCATTTGTCTATAATGTGACTAATGATGGAATGACTATTCAGTGGGAAGCACCTATCTTTGATGGTGGCTGCCCAATACTTGGTTACCATGTTGAAAAGAAAGAGACAAACAGCATCATGTGGCAAAAGGTCAACCCAATTTTGGTGACTGCAAGGGAATACAGAATCATTGGCCTTATTGAAGGCCTGCAATACCAGTTTAGAGTCTATGCTCAAAATGATGCTGGACACAGTCGTATGAGTGATGAGAGTAAACCAACTATGGCCGTTTCTCCTGTTGGTGGGTTAATTTACTTGTATTTTTTTTTTTTTGTGAAAAAAATCATTGATTTTCCTGAAATCAAATGAAACTATATGATCTTAATGATTTTTGTCTCGTAGATCCTCCTGGAACTCCTGACTATGTTGATGTAACAAGTGAATCTGTGAAACTAAAATGGGATGCACCTAAAAGAGATGGTGGAAGCAAAATTGTCGCCTACAACATTGAGAAACGTCAGGACCAGGGCCGCTGGTTAAAGACAAACTTCACAGATGTAACTGAGACAGAGTTTATAGTAACTGGTCTAGCTTGTGGTGAGCGATATGAATTTAGAGTTATAGCACGGAATGCCATTGGCACCATCAGTCCACCTTCTCAGTCTTCTGGCTATGTTCTCACAAGAGATGAAAGCTGTAAGTTCATATAATGCATATGATATTTTCTTATACTTTAACAGCCCTTGCATTACAATTACGGCTTGTCATTTGTTTCTCCACTTTACAGCTGCTCCAAATATTGAATTTGGACAGGAGTACTTTGAAGGGGTTGCCATCAAAGCAGGAGAAAACATAAAGCTTAAAGTCACAGTTACTGGCAGACCAACACCCAAGGTCACATGGTTTAAGGATGATGTTGAACTAACTAAAAAGATGGTAGATATCACTACAACTGCTGGTATGAGCACCCTCTTTATAAGAGATGCTGACCGCTCTCACCGTGGGGTCTATACTGTAGAAGCCAAGAACCACAGTGGAACCAAGAAAGAGCAAATTAAAGTTGAAGTTTTTGGTATGTATTATACTTGTACTAGCACAGTTTTCACATTTGTATAAGTTTATTTTTATTGCATCTAATTATTGTGGTACTTTTAGATACACCTGGAGAGCCTGTTGGACCAATTGTCTTTACAAACATCTCTGAGGGCAAAGTCACCTTTTCATGGAATCCACCAGAAAATGATGGGTGCTCTGAGATCACTCATTATGTTATTGAGAAGCGAGATACCTCCAAAATTTCCTGGACATTAGTTACAGATCATTGTGAGGAGTGTACTTACAATGCTGCCAGATTAATCAAGACCAATGAGTACCAGTTCCGTGTGTCTGCTGTAAACAAGTTTGGAGCAAGCAGACCACTGGAGTCTGTTCCTGTCATTGCCCAAATGCAATATAGTAAGTTTTCCGCAGATTATAGTTTAATTAATCATACATCATACGGCCAGTTTTCAATACAGTACTAAAAATATTGTATTGTTTTTCTCTTGTGCAGCTATTCCAGACGCTCCTGGTACTCCAGATGCTACTAAGGTTGATGGAGAGAGTATTACAATCTGCTGGACTGCACCAACAAATGATGGAGGAAATGCAATTAAATATTACATCATTGAAAGACGTGAGAAGAAGACTGGGCGCTGGGTGAAGATTTTGACTAGGAAACCAATTACTGAGGCTGCCCACAGAGTAACTCATCTTACTGAGAATGTGGAATATGAATTCCGTGTTTATGCTGTTAATGATGCTGGAGTTGGAGCACCAAGTAATATTTCAATGCCTATTAAATGTGCAGAGCCAACTGAAGTACCAGATGGTCCTTCAATTATAAATGTTACCGATACCACTAATACATCAGTCAGTCTGGAATGGACCAGACCTGGTTATGATGGTGGCATGGAGGTCCAGGGATACATCATCGAGATGTGCAAGGGAGTTGAAACAGAATGGCATAGAGTCAATGAAGATCTTTGCACTGTCACAAAGTACACTGCCACTGGTTTGGAAACAGGTGCAGAGTACAAATTCAGAATTAAAGCAGTCAATGCAGTTGGAAAGGGTGAACCTAAAGAAATCGCTGAGCCAGTACAAGCAGTAGATAGACTGTCTGCCCCAGAGATTTTTATTGATGCAAGCTTCCAACAGACACACATTGTGAAAAGTGGTGGCAGTGTATGCCTCCGTGTATCTTTCAAAGGAAAGCCAGCACCTACAGCCTCATGGATAAAAGTGGAAGGTGAACTTGGGGTAATGGCCGATGTAACTACCACAGAGACCTTCACTTACTTGACACTGGGAAATTGCTCACGAAATGACAGTGGAAAATACACTCTCACTCTTGAGAACAGTAGTGGTACCAAATCCATCACTTTTACAGTTAAAGTACTGGACACACCTGGAGCACCAGGTCCTCTTATGTTTAAAGATGTAACAAGAGGTGCCCTTACACTTATTTGGGAGCCCCCAGCCAATGATGGTGGTGCACGTGTTCATCACTATGTTGTGGAGAAACGTGAGGCTAGTCGGCGAACATGGACAGAAGCAGCACCTAAGTGCACACAAACCAATTTGAGAATTTCTGATCTCCTAGAAGGAGTACCCTACTTCTTTAAGATAATGGCAGAAAATCAGTATGGCCTTGGCGAAGCTTATGAAATGTCTGATCCAATTGTTGCCACTGCTGAACCAGCTCCACCCAAGAGACTGGACATTATTGATACCACTGATACAACAGTTACTCTTGCCTGGCTGAAGCCTGAACACGATGGTGGCAGCCGTATCACAGCTTATTGTGTGGAGGTTAAAGAAAAGGGAATAGATAAATGGGTTGTTGGAGGCTCTACCAAAAACTTAAGTATTGTTGTTGAAGGCTTAACTGAAGGTAAAGAGTATGAATTCCGTGCCAAAGCTAAGAATGATGCAGGATACAGTGTACCTAGAGAGGCTCTCTCTTCTATTGTTGTTAAAGAGCCTCGTATTGAACCAACTGCAGATCTCAGTGGCATTACCAACCAGCTTATCACCTGCAAGTCTGGCAGTTCTTTTGAAATTGATGTTCCAATTAGTGGCAGACCAGCACCAAATGTTATTTGGAAGCTTGAAGAGATGAGACTAAAGGAAACTGACAGGGTCTCAATCAAAGTAACCAAAAATAGAACCATTCTGACAGTTAAAGAAAGTATGCGAGGTGATGGAGGAAGGTACTTCCTTACCCTTGACAATGTGGCTGGAGCAAAGACTTTCATCATCACTGTCATTGTCATTGGCAGACCCAGTCCTCCAGAGGGGCCGATTAAGATTTCTTCAATTACAGCTGATTCTTGTGAAATGTCATGGAATGAACCTGAGGATGATGGTGGAACTCAAATAACAAACTATATTGTTGAGAAGCGCGAGTCTGGCTCAACTGCTTGGCAGCTTATCAATTCTAGTGTAAAGCGAAGATCATTGCATGTTTCACATCTAACAAAGTATATGCAGTACACATTCCGTGTCTCTGCTGAAAACAGATTTGGTGTAAGCAAACCAACTGAGTCTGAAACCATCATTGCAGAGCATCCATTTGGTAAGCAATTAAATATAATTTGGACATAGGACATATGTATTATTACATTTTATATTATTCCTGAATAATAATTTTATTATTTTACTATTTTTAACCACAGTTCCACCAGGACCTCCAACTAGACCAGAAGTAATTTCTGTTAGTGCTAACAGCATGAGCATTCGTTGGGAGGAACCATACCATGATGGTGGTAGTAAGGTTAATGGGTACTGGATTGAGAAAAAGGAACGCAACACTATCCTCTGGGTCAGAGAAAACACCATCCCCTGTTTTGAGTGCTACTACAAGGTGGACAGCCTCATTGAAGGTCTTGAATACCAGTTCAGAGTGTATGCTATGAATAGTGCTGGTCTCAGCAAAGCAAGTGAAGCTTCAAAGAGAGCTGTGGCTCAAAATCCAGTTGGTAAGTCTAACAAAAATAATCAAATAGCTATTTTTGTTCAGAAACACACATACACAAATGTTCAAACATTTAATTTAATATATTTACTCCTCAAGATCCCCCAGGCAAAGCAGAAGTAACTGATGTGTCAAGATCAACAGTTTCAATTAAATGGTCCGTACCTATGAATGATGGTGGAAGCCCAATTGTAGGTTACATTGTTGAGCGTAAGCCATATACCGTCTCAGGAGAGGGTAAATGGCTAAAGTGTAATTACACTAATGTTACGGACACAAACTTTACCATTACGGCACTGGAAGAAGGGGAAGAATATGAGTTCCGTGTGATTGCAAAGAATGCCAATGGAGTATTCAGCATGGCATCAGTTTCAACAGGAGCGGTGACTTGCAAAGCTGAATACAGTAAGACTTCATTTTAATTTTCAACTATTTTAGTGCAATAACTATAATCCAAAACCTAAAACATTACTTCTTTTTATAGCACCTCCAAAAGCAGAACTGGATAGCAAACTTCTTGTGGACACAGTTACTGTCAGAGCAGGATCAGATCTGGTTCTTGATGCTTCTGTCGGAGGCAAGCCTGATCCAAAAGTCTGGTGGGCCAAGGGAAACAAGGAGCTAGAAATTTGTGAGAAATATTCTTTACAGTATTCTACCACCCGTGCTCTGGCAATTATCAAGTTCTGTGACAGAGATGACACTGGAAAGTATGTTCTCACAGTGAAGAATGCCAGTGGAACCAAAACAGCTGAAGTCAATGTGAAGGTGCTTGGTAAGTAATATTCTGCATATTTAAAGGAATAATCATATTTAAACATTATATTTAAAGTTCCATATCAGTTTGGCTAAGCTGTAAATATTTTGTAACATGTTATTTTGTCTTTGATGTTTTTGTTTTTTAAGATACACCGGGCCCATGTCAGGAGGTAAAAGTAAGCAATGTAACGGAGGAGAAATGCACAGTGTCCTGGAAAAAGCCACTAGAGGATGGTGGTGATCCCATCACACACTATATTGTAGAAAGAAGGGACACTAACCGACTTAACTGGGTCATCGTGGATGCTGAATGCAAGGCCCTTTTATGTGACATTAAAAGACTTTTCAAGAATCATGAATATATTTTCCGTGTCAGAGGTGTAAACAAGTATGGAGCTGGTGTGGCACTTCAGTCTACACCCATCTTTGCCAGGAACTCATTCAGTAAGTCAAAGGTTTGACCTATCTTGCATCGAATTGAAATTTATATGAAGGAATATGTAGATTTATTCTTTTGCTTACCTGCAGCTGTTCCATCACCTCCCGGAGCACCAGAGATTATTGCAGTCGGAAAAGACTTTGCAACAATTGAATGGCTGAAGCCTGAAAATGATGGTGGCAGTGAAATCATAAATTACCTGATTGAGAGGAAAGAGAGAAAGAGCATTCGGTGGATAAAGGTTAATAAAGACTCCATACTCAAGGACACAACATTTAAGGTTACTGGTCTACTAGAGGGAAACGTCTATCAGTTCCGTGTTTCAGCTATTAATGCTGCTGGAGATAGTGAACCTAGTGAAATGTCCATGTATGCAGTGTGCAGAATACCCACAGGTACATTAATCACAGTCTGCACTTTGGTACCAAATTAACATAGTAAATAAATGTGCAATGTAACATAAATTTTTGTCTACAGAAAAACCAGATGCTCCTTCAATTCCACGTGTCACAGACACCCACAAGGATAGCATTAGTCTGGCCTGGACAAGACCAATACAAGATGGAGGTGCCGATGTTATTGGATACATTCTTGAAATGCAAGAAGTAGGCACAGAGGAATGGATCAAGACCCATGAAAAGAATCTTAGAGTTACAGAACATACTGTGACTTGTTTGACAACTGGCAAAAAGTACCGCTTCAGAGTAGCTGCAGTCAATGTCCATGGAGCAGGTGACTTTAGCGACACATGTACTGAAGTAGAGCCCATTGAAAGAATTGGTAAGAATTAATAGTTAAACATTCTTATTTAACTAGTAATTTACCTGTGAAAAATGTCAGATTTGTGAAAATTACAAAAATGTTTTTGTGTTTATTAGAAATACCTGATCTTGAGCTTCCTGATGAACTAAAGAAAACAATATGCTTGAGAGCCGGAAGCTCACTGCGTCTTCATGTAACTGTTACTGGAAGACCAGTTCCAGCTATCAGTTGGAGCAAGCCTGATGTCAATCTCCAAAACCGTGGATTCATTGAAGTGTCAGATACTGCCACAACTCTTATCATTGACAAGGTGCACCGCTACGATGCTGGAAAATATACCATTGAAGCCTCTAATTCCGCTGGCAAGAAGGAAGCAAGCATTCTTGTAAAGATCTATGGTATGGAAAGTGCAAACTTTGTGTGTGCCTGCACGTGTGTGTGTGTGTGTGGATGTGTGTATGATTAATTAAAAATATATTGTCTTAATTTGTGTTTTTATGCTGGTGTTGGTGAGACAGGGAACTTTTTATATACATATTTGTATACATTACAAATTTCCCATAGGTATTCAATTAATTTATCTGACTGTGAAGGTGATCGTTTATAACAATATTACCTTGTACTGATTTGCACAATCCTCCTCTTTAAGAGAGTAAGACTATAATACAAGTGTCAGATTTTAATTTAATTTACAACTTGTCTGGATTGATAAATGGATGGATGGACAGCTAGATTAAAACAGATACATAAATACATAGATATACCCTGCTTATTCTTTCTATGCTTTTTCATTTTAGATACGCCTGGTCCACCGGGCCCCATTAAAATGAAGGAACTTACAACGGACACTGCTCACATTACATGGGATGCCCCTGAGGTTGATGGTGGAGCACCTGTTAACAATTACATTATTGAAAGAAGAGAAACATCAACGAGAGCCTACAAAACAGTCACTTCTAAATGCAGCAAGACATCATATAAAATTACAGGACTGTTAGAGGGAATGCTCTACTACTTCAGAGTGTTACCAGAAAACATCTATGGCATAGGTGAACCTAGTGAAACACCAGATGCTGTGTTAGTCTGTGAAGTGCCACTTCCTCCAGCTAAACTTGACCTTGTAGATATCACAAAGTCATCTGTTACTCTTGGATGGGAGAAACCTCAACATGATGGAGGCAGCAGAATCATTGGCTACATTGTTGAAGCTTGCAAGGCTGGTACAGACAAATGGATGAAGGTTGCTTCGTTAAAATTAACAGACGTCGAATACACTATTGAAAAACTTAATGAAAATGAGCAGTACCTGTTCAGGGTACGTGCTCTCAACAGCAGAGGTGTTGGTGAACCCAAAGAAACTGTTACCCCTGTAACAGTACAAGATCAAAGAGGTATGCACTGTTAATAATTTAAGAATTTTCTAAAAATATATATTTTTTTATAAATGAAAAAATATATTGATTTTAAAAGAGTGCAAAGATTCACACATCTTTCTCTTTTAGTTCTGCCAAAGGTTGATCTATCAAGCCTTCCACAAAGGATGATCAGTGTTCTGGCAGGGAAACCCCTTGAACTTGATTTGCCAATAATTGGAAGGCCACCACCAGTTTGCTCCTGGTACTTTAATGACAACAAGATGAAGACAAAGGACCGTGTGAAGATTGTATCGACAGCTAAATTCTCCAGGTTAACTGTTCTGGAAACCACAATTGATGATACTGGAAAATACACGCTTGAACTAAAAAATATTACAGGAATTACCACAGAGAAGATTAAAGTCATCATTCTTGGTAAGTCAGCTGTCTAATAGTGCCTATCAATCTTCCAGCTTTCTGACGTGATATTCATTGTTTTATTTTTTTATTTTTTAAGATAAACCTGATCAGCCTAAAGGACCTATTCGTTTCGATGAGGTAGATGCAACCTCAATTACAATAAGCTGGGACCCACCAGAGAGAGATGGAGGTGCTCCTGTAACTAATTATGGTGTTGAACAACGTGATGCTCATCGTCCAGGATGGGTACCTGTTTCTGCATCAGTCAGCAGGCCAACCTTTAAATTCAACAGGTTGACAGAGGGAGACGAATATGTCTTCCGTGTTTCAGCAGTCAATCGCTATGGTGCTGGAGAGTTCTTGCAGTCAGAAGTTGTGGAATGCAGGAGTTCTAAATGTAAGAATATTAGCACAGTTTGTATTAGAAAATGTATATATCTATTCAATACTATATGCACAATCAAACTAATACAAACATTTATCTCGTACCAGCCATTTCTGGACCTCCAGGCCGGCCAGTAGTATTTGATATTTCTCGGGATGGCATGACCATTGCATGGGAACCACCCGATGAGGATGGCGGTTTGGAGATAACAGGCTACATCATTGAACGCAAGGAGGTCAGAGCTGACAGATGGGTCCGTGCTAACAAGAACCCGGTGACAATGACAAGATATAGATCTACTGGTCTTATTGAGGGCCTAGAATATGAGCACAGAGTCACAGCCATTAATGCTAGAGGTGTTGGCAAACCCAGTCTTCTCTCGAAACCAGCTGTGGCAACTGATCCAGTTGGTGAGTGTATTTTTTAAAATCTTTGTGTGGTGAAATAATTTGTTGTTAAACCAGATTTATAACAATTAACAATCTTTACAGATCCACCTGGGCCACCTCAGAACCCAAGAGTCACAGAAACTACAAAGACATCTGTGTCTTTGGCCTGGCATCCACCTGATGAGGAGGGTGGCTCTAAAGTAACTGGTTATCTAATCGAGATGCAGAAGGTTGGTTCGGTAGCCTGGATTAAGTGCAATACAACACCTACAATGATTTGTGAATACACCCTGACAAAAATGCCTCAAGGTGAGGAGTTCAAATTCAGAGTCATGGCCTGTAATGCTGGTGGACCAGGCGAAGCTGCTGAAGTACCAAGAGCAGTCAGTGTGACAGAGATGCTTGGTATGGTATCACTTAGTCTTTATAAACATTAATGTTACAGTTTGCTATGGGCTTAATCATAATTAAACATTTAATTTGCTTTGTTTCAGAACCTCCAAGTCATGATCTTGAAGCTAAATACAAAGATATATTGTTTGTCCGACATGGAGCAGTTATCAAACTTTCAGTTCCAATCAAAGGCAAGCCAACACCTGTTTGCAAATGGACAAAGGATGGATCTGAAGTTTCCACCAGTGCAATGATTGCCACCAGTGAGGATATTACTGAGCTCGTTATCAAGGACGCTAAACGGTCTGACTCTGGTGTATACAGTCTCCACCTTGAAAACAAATGTGGCAAAAAGACGGTGCAAATCAAAGTCAAGGTTATTGGCCGCCCAGCAGCTCCTGAAGGTCCACTTGGATTTGAGGATATCCAAGCTCATTCTGTCAGAGTGAGCTGGAAGCCTCCAAAAGATGATGGTGGCACAGAAATCCTTGGTTATATCGTTGAGCGACGTGAGGTTACAAAGGCAGCCTGGTATACTGTGGACTCTAGAGTGGTTGACACATCCGTGGTGGTGAAAGGACTGCATGAAAATGTTGAGTACCACTTTAAAGTGACAGCAGAGAATAAGTTTGGCATCAGCAGCTCCCTTAAATCTGAACAACCTGTTGTACCAAAGACTCCAATTTGTAAGTACTTTTTAAATTCTCATTATGCAAGGCAATTACCAGTTTTAATTTTTTTAAAAATTACAAACATCTTATGTATGGTTAAACAGGCGTGCCAGAAGCTTCAAGTACACCACCAGAGATTATGGATGTTACTAAGTCCTCTGCTGATTTGGCTTGGATCAAACCTAAAGATGATGGTGGATCACAGATCATTGGGTACTTCATTGAGTATAAAGAGGTGTCATCAGACAAATGGGTTCGCCACGAAACAAGGGTTACTTCCACCATGTACACACTTAGCGGACTCACTACTGATGCAGAATATCAGTTCCGTGTGATTGCTGTAAATGATATTGGAGAGAGTGAACCCGGACCTGCATCAGATTCTGTCATATGCAAAGATCCATTTGGTATGTATTTTTCTTATTATTAACATATCTACATGTGAGTTTAACATAATTAAAATCAAATAAAAAACATTTTCCACAATTGTTACTGTTATCTTTCTGCTTCAGACAAACCAAGTCAACCAGGGGAGATAGACACTTCAGCTGTAACAAAAGATTACATAGCAATTCGATGGGAAGCTCCTCAATGTGATGGTGGAAAGCCAGTCCTTGGTTATTGGGTTGAGTGTAGAAAATCAGGGGAGAGCACTTGGAAGAAATGTAACAGGGAGCTATTAAAGGAAAAACAAATCACTCAGGGTGATTTGCAAGAGGCCACTGAGTATGAATTTAGAGTGTTTGCTGAAAATGAAACTGGAATCAGCAGGCCTCGTAGGACTGCCGCAGGAATTAAAACCAAACTGGGCGGTAAGTTTTTTGTTCGTTTGTTTGTTTTCTAATATCACTTAGATGATTATTTACTTTTTAACAAACAAAATATGTTTCTTTTGGAACAGTTGCTGATAAACCAGCCCTCAGAAAAGAGGTGGATGAAGTTACTGCTAAACTTGGACAGACTGCAACTCTAAAATGTCAAATTATTGGAAGACCTATTCCAGAAATTAAATGGTACAAAGGTGGTAAGGAAATCAAAGAGGGACGCAAATATGCTGCAACCTCTGATGGCCGTAACCATACCTTAACCATTTCAACCGACCAGCAAGAGGATGAAGGCTTGTACACATGCAAGGCTGTAAATGAAGCAGGGGAATGTGAGACCAGTGGAACCTTGGTTCTGGAGGCAGCACCTCAATTCCCTGTCCAATTAAAAGACAAAATCTTTGCTGGATGTGGTACAACTGTACGTATTCATGCTGTGTATATAGGTCGCCCTGAACCCAAAATTATGTGGCTTCATGGGGCCAAACCTGTGGAGCCCTCTGAGAATGTCAGCATTGAGAACACAGAGCATTACACTCATTTGATTTTGAAGAATGTCCAACGTAGGGAGAATGGTGGAAAGTACAGGATCAGGATCAACAATCACTTTGGCTCTGCAGATACTGTAACTCAACTTGAAATCCTAGGTAAGGATTTTTTAAAAAGAATAATATATTTTATATATTTGTATAGTGATTTTATGTCATTTGTGTATTTTAAAACTGCAAATCATATTTCTTTTTCTTTCAGACAAACCTGATAAACCAGTAGGGCCAATTGTTCTTGAGGCTTTATTGAAGAATTCTGTAATAATTAGTTGGAAAGCTTCAAAAGATGATGGTGGATCAATGATAACAAATTACATTGTGGAAAAGCATGAAGACAAAGAAAGTGCCGAGTGGAAACTTGTCTCATCATCCATCACAGGAACCTCATGCCGCGTCCCCAATCTTGTGGATAATGAAGGTTACTTCTTCCGCATTTCAGCACAAAACCGTTATGGTATCAGTGAACCACTGGAGACTCCATCTGCTATTCTTATTAAGAGTCAATTAGGTAAGCTAAGGAATATTTAAAAAATATAAAGAATATGGAATATGGAGAAACATTTTGGGTAATTGCCTTGTACATCTCAAATGTTTTACAGATAAGCCAGGTGCACCACTTAAACCTGTTATATCTGGAGTGACCAAGACCTCCTGTGTTGTTTCTTGGAAACCACCTCTTAGTGATGGTGGGTCCAAGATCAAAAACTACACTCTTGAAAAGAAAGACAACAAAAAAGATGAATGGGTTGCTATAACCACTGATGAGATTCATCAAACAGTGTATTCAGTAAAAGGGCTTACAGAAGGCCTGGAGTATGTTTTCCGTGTTAAATGTGAAAATCTTGGTGGAGAGAGTGAATACAGTGAAGAGTCAGACTCTGTTGTTCCGAAAACTGATGTTGACGTACAAGCTCCTGCCTTTAAAGAGGACCTCAGAAATATGAGTGTGAAATACAAAAGCAATGCAATATTTGTCTGCAAGATAGCAGGACAACCCAAACCTGTGATCAAATGGTTCAAGCGTGGCAAAGAAATTCAGGCAGATGGAACCAAAATAAAGATCCAGGAATTTAAGGGAGGTTATCATCAGCTTGTCATTGCTAATGCTGATGACGACGATTCCACTGTCTATCAGATTAGAGCAACAAACCAGGGAGGCTCAATTTCTGCAACTGTTTCCCTTGATGTTGAAAGTAAGTTTACAAAAGCAGTTGATCCTGAATTATGTTCTCTGATTATTTTAGTGTTAAGAATTTGTTGTAAATACACAATGTTTTTTTTTTTCTTTCAGTACCAGCGAAGATTAATTTACCTAAAAACTTACAAGATAAAGAGGCCATCTGTGCTCTTCGTGGTGAAGTGGTGAACATCAAGATTCCATTCAGTGGTAAACCAGATCCAGTTATCACATGGCAGAAGGGACAAGATCTTATCGACAACAATGGGCAATATCAAGTCATTGTCACAAGATCATTCACATCTCTTGTGTTCACGAATGGAGTAGATCAGAAGGATGCTGGTTTCTACATTGTCTGTGCAAAGAACAGATTTGGCATTGACCAACAAACAGTTGAACTCGATGTTGCAGATGTCCCTGATCCACCTCGTAGTGTCAAAGCCAGCGATGTGTCCAGAGATTCCGTTACCCTTAATTGGGTGGCACCCGCTAATGATGGAGGAAGTCGGGTTAGAAACTACATCATTGAGAAGTGTGCCACTACAGCGGAGAGATGGATCCGTGTTGCCCAGTCACGAGACACTCGTTATACTGTCACTAACTTGTTTGGAAAAACAAGCTACCAATTCCGTATAATAGCAGAGAACAAATTTGGCCAGAGTTCACCATCTGACCCAAGTGGACCTGTTGTGACAAAGGAAGATAAATCAAGAGTTCTTAACTATGATGAGGAAGTTGATGAGGAGAGAGCTGTATTTAAGGGTAAAGCTGCTCATTCAGAGGTTAAGAATGTACACAACAAATATATGATTGCTGAAGAGCTTGGCCATGGCCAATTTGGCATTGTTCATCGCTGTGTTGAGATTAGTTCTGAGAAGACATTCTTTGCCAAATTTGTCAAAGTAAAAGGAGCAGATCAAGCAATAATAAAGAAAGAAATTGCAACTCTAAATGTGGCACGCCATAAAAACTTCTTGCAACTTCACGAATCATTTGACAGTCCTGAAGAACTAGTTATGATATATGAATTTATATCTGGTGTTGATATATTTGAACGCATTAACACAGCTAACTTTGAGCTCAATGAACGTGTAATTGTTAATTACATCAGGCAGGTATGTGAAGCTCTTGAGTTTCTACACAGCAAGAGTTATGGCCATTTTGATATCAGGCCTGAGAATATAATGTACACCACAAGAAGAGGAACTACCATCAAGATCATTGAACTGGGACAAGCTAGACACCTCACTCCTGGAGAACAAATCAAGATTCAGTACACAACAGCTGAATATTCAGCACCTGAAATTCATCAAAATGAGTTGGTCAGCACTGTCACAGACATGTGGTCTGTTGGTGTTTTAGTATATGTTCTTCTCAGTGGACTCAATCCTTTCATTGCTGAAACTAATCAACAAATGATTGACAACATCTCCAATGCAGAGTACAGTTTTGAAGATGAGTCCTTTAAATTGGCAAGTGTTGAGGCATTAGACTTTATTGATCGCCTTCTTACTAAAGACCGTAAACACCGTATGACAGCTGCTGAAGCTTTGAATCATCCATGGCTGACAATGAACACAGAGGAGCTCAGTAGTAGATCAATCAAGGTCACAAGACACAAAAGATACTACCAAGCTATGCTAAGAAAAGAATGGAACACTGTTGTCTCATCCGCTCGTATTGCTAGTGGTGGTGCTATCAGAAGTCAGAGAGGTGTAACAGTTGCCAAAGCAAAGATCGCACCATTTGAACATGGTCCAGTTGCAGGGCAAATTAAACACAGTGTTGCAGATGAAGGTGATGACGTCAAGTTTATCTGCAACATTGACAATTATGATAGCAGCACTGAGGTTACATGGTACTGTGGAGTTCGACAACTAGAGGAAAGTGCCAAATGTGAAATAACCTATGAAGAAGGGCTTGCTACAATAACTATCAAGGGTATTAATAGATCAGACGATGGAACATACCGATGCAAAGTTGTCAATGAATATGGTGAAGACAGTGGATATGCTGAGCTCTTTGTTAAAGGTGTCAGAGAATATCGTAGCTTCTTTACTGCACGTGTGGTAAGGAAAGTCAAGCGCAGAATAGACACAGCCCGTCTACTTCAAAGACCTCCAGAATTCACCCTCCCAATTTGCAATCGCACTGCCTACCTTGGTGAAACTGTTCGCTTTGGTGTCACAATTACAGTACACCCTGAGCCACGTGTTATATGGCTGAAATCTGGGCAGAAGATTACCCCAGGGGATGATGACAAGAAATATACCTTTATAAGTGACAAAGGTCTGTATCAGTTAATTATTCACAACCTTGACTCTGATGATGATGCTGAATACTCTGTGGTGGCACGCAATAGGTATGGAGATGATAGTTGTAGGGCTCGTCTCACAGTGGTTCCTCGCCCTGCACCTGCTGATAATACACTGAGACCCATGTTCAAGCGCCTGCTGGCAAACTTGGAGTGCAGAGAGGGCCAGAGTGCGCGTTTTGAGATAAGAGTGTCAGGAACACCATCACTGAAATGGGAAAAAGATGGCACACCTTTAGCGTTTGGTCCGCAGATTGAAGTCGTTCATGAAGGTTTGGACTACTTTGTCCTGCACATCAGAGACACTCTTCCAGAAGATTCTGGTACATATAGAGTAACTGCCACTAATACTGCTGGTTCTGCTAGTTGCCAAGCAACACTTAGGGTTGAACGTGTGACACATGTCAAGAAGGAATTTGAGAGTGAGAAAGATAAGAGGAAAAAGCAAGCTTTAGACCAACAGCAGATTGACAAGAAAGTACGATTAACACAGATTCTGTCTGGTGCAGATGTCATGGCACTTACTCCTGTAGCACAGCAAGCCTTGAGAGAGGCTGCGACTATGTTCAAGCCAGCAATAACCACCAAAAAAGTAAAGACTGAAGCTGAGGAAGCAAAAGAAAAAGAAGAAAGAAGGAAACGAGCAGAGGAAAAGAGATTGAGAATGCCATATGTTGTTCCTGCACCTCGTTCTTACGGTCCTACTGCTCTTGAGGAGGACATGGAGATCAAGCACTTTAAACCACTATCTGACATGAAATGGTATAAGAAATTACGAGATCAATATGAATTCCCTGAGCCAATGGAAAAGATTCCTCAGAAAAGACTTAAGCGTATTCGATTGTCTAGGTGGGAACAATTCTACGAAGTGCCCATGCCTAGAATTAAAGACCATTACAAGCCCAAATGGCATATACCAACTGTTACACAAGATGACTTAGAAACTGTGAGGCCAGCAAGACATCGAACACCTTCTCCAGAAGTGGAAGCTTACTACAGAATAAGAAGGCGATCACTTGGTGATTATTCTGATGAGGAACTGCTTCTTCCTATTAATGAATATCTGTCAATGAAGAGTACTGAGGAGGAAAGACTTAAACTTGAAGAGGAACTTAGGTTAGGCTACTCTGCTTCTCCACCAAGTCTAAGTCCTGTACGCTTTGAACTCTCTGCTTTGCGTCCCTCTTCGCCAAAGAGGACTGCATATGATGAAGAGGACGAAGGAGAGGCAGTTCCGACATATGACACCTATCACATCCCCTCAAAGTACGAGGCTGGCCCGAGCTACATTGATCTACGTCAGAGACATGATAAAGTAACATATAGACCACCTAAGGAGAAGCAAAGGATGTATGAAGAAAAGGAGGACCATGAGCTCCTTAGACCAGTCACTACCACTACAAGGATAACTTCTTACAAAAGTCAGCTGAAACACTTGGAATTTGAAGAAAAAACAAAAATCACAAGAAAAGAGAAAACAAAAATTTCAGTTCCTGCAGTGATTGAGGGAGACACATTTGACACATACGATATACCAGAGAAATCATTTTCGACTGGTTATAGTAAGGTCACACACCCCAAGGCTGGAATGCCTACAGTGGATGAGGTCAAAAAAGAAAGCACCAGAATACCAAGTCCAGAAAAGAAACATCCACACACAGTTGTATCAAGCGAGACAGCAGTGTCTACACAGGACCTGTCCGTAAAGATCGACTACATGCAACGTTATGAAGCAATGAAGAAAGCTCTGAAAACTGAAACAAAGTTTGAAACAGTTTCCCAACAGCCATTTAGTCTTGACCATTCACCAAGGGTGACTGTAAGAATGCGCTCTCATCGCGTAGCAATTGGCCAAAATACAAAATTCACATTAAATGTTCAATCTAAGCCAGAGGCACAAATCCAGTGGTACCATAATGGCCAGCCCATTCAAGAAAGCAACAAGTATCGCATGTATAATATGAGTGGGGTTCTTTCTCTACAAATCATTGACTGCCAAGATGAAGACAGTGGCACATACCGTGTCACCTGCACAAATGCAAAGGGAGAAGCCTCAGACTATGCCACACTAGATGTTTCTGGAGGTGGATTTTCTGCATACAGTTCACAGCGTAAAGATGAAGAGCCTCCAACTCCTTTTATTCCTGAAATGATGAGAACAGATGTTTATCATGTGTCATCATCAAAAGCATCATCCACCACTGAAACACAGGTTTTAAAAGCAGTAACTGAGATCAAAACATCAGACATCCAAGCAGAAGAAACTGTTGTTCATGAAGAGTATGCATCATCTGAGATCAAGCTTGATACCACAGAAATTGTAACAGTGGAAGAAACTAAAGTTGAGACAAAGAAACTTACCATCTCTGCTACAATCCTGACTAAGCCACAGTCAGTCACTGTTTCTGTTGGGGAGTCAGCAAAATTTACATGTGATGTGGATGGTGAACCAGCACCCAGTATAACTTGGTTAAGGAAGGGACAAGCTATTGTATCATCTCACCGTCATCATGTAACAACAACAGAACATAAATCTACATTTGAGATTTCACAAGTTGAAATTGCAGATGAAGGAAACTACACAGTGGTTGTGGAGAACTCTGAAGGTAAACAAGAAGCAGAATTTACCCTGACTGTTCGCAAACCAACGCCTGTGCAGAAGGTTGTTGCTTCTCCTCCAAGAGTGAAGTCTCCGGAGTCTCCTCGTTTGAAGTCACCAGCAGGAATCAAATCTCCACCAAGAATCAAGTCACCTGAACCAATTAGATCACCACAAAGAGTCAAGTCACCACTTATATCAAAGTCACCGGTCTCAAAAGAGAAAACAACCAAGCCAAGCTTTTCAGTAGGACTGAATGATATTTCTGCTTTGTCAGATACAATTATCAAGCTGACAGTAAAAATTACGGGTGTGCCTAAACCGGTGATCTCCTGGAAGAAAGATGGGAAGGTAATTATATTGTGTATTAACAATTAACTATTAATTGTTTAATATGAAGTAGCTTTTTTATTTTGTATTATCCTATTTACATTATTCTGGAATTCCCATTTCAGAGTGTGTCACAGGGTGGAAAATATGAAATATTTGAGGAGCACAATTCTGCACATCTTGAAATCTATGACGCTGATGTTTCTGATAGCGGTGTTTATGAATGCACTGCAGAAAATACTGAGGGATCAGTTACTACAAGATGTATTGTTACTGTTAAAGGTATGATTAACATAACCCTTGGACAGCTGGAAATGATTGTTTTGATGTTAATGATGTTGACATCTAATGTTGTAATAAAAATGTATTTGTTCTTTCAGAATCAGCAGCGTGGGCTGTAGAAACAAAAGCAGAACGAACAGAAGAACTTGTGCAAAAGGAAATCATTCATGAGGAGGTCCGGTCCCTTTCCGAAATTAAAGCTATGCAATCGCAAATAACAATGACAGAGGGTCAGTCTGTCACACTGAAAGCAAATATCCCTGGGGCTTCTGATATTAAATGGATTCTGAATGGAGTGGAACTAATCAATTCAGACCAATATAGATATGGTGTTTCTGGAAATTACCACACTTTGACTATTAAAAATGTAAGCTCCCGTGACAGAGGAATTGTCACATGTGAGGCAACAACCGAAGTGGGGGTGGTCAAGTGCCAGTTTGGCACAACAGTCAGTGAGAAAATTTCCAATGCACCAAGCTTCGTAGTGCAACCACACTCCCAGAACATTAATGAGGGACAGGATGTCATCTTCTCCTGTGAAATAATGGGTCATCCTACCCCTGAAATCGAATGGCTCAAGGACAATGAAGTGGTGAGTATCCCGAGTCATCATAATTCTTATTTTGAATTTATTGTATTAAATGTCAAATTGAATGTTTAATGAATAACCTGAAATCAAAATCATTCTTCAAATTTGTATAGTTAACTGTTGCATCAAATATGAGACTGAGCCGCTCAAAGAACGTGTACAAACTGGAGATTCAGAATGCCACTGTTATGGACAGTGGCAAATACACAGTGAAGGCCAAGAACCAATTTGGACAGTGTTCTGCAACAGCATCTCTCCATGTTCTTTGTAAGTTGTCTTCTTCTTGTGACATTATTACACATTGCACTGCATTTCCTTGTGAAATTTGCCAAAAAATGTGATTCAACTCTCTTTATGCAATTATGACACTTTTGTAATCGTAATATTGAACTGTATGCACTCAAGTATTACTGTGTCATACCTTTATACGTTTTAAGTGAGCAGATTAATATCTGTACTAATACCAACATTTGTACCAATATCTGTACTATAGTAAACTGTTATCTTTTGCACGAAAATGCATAGAGTGTGGTCAGAAGTTTACATACAGTCATCATGAATGCGCCATGAACATGGCATGAACATGGCGATATAGAGCACGCCATTATCATGTTTTTTTTTTATTTGGGTTTTTTCTCTGGAGCAGAATGATTGTACAATATACATTGTTAATAGATTTTAAAAAACAGTAATTTGGAGCATATTTTATGTAGATCTTTCTGAAATCTACCCATGGTCAATATTATACATATATGGTCAAAAATATACATACAGCAAACCTATTTAATTACAGCCCACTAACAGTCGTAACACTGTTAGTCTTGGCACATACCAGAAATTAAGCAATTTTTTTTCAAATGATCTTGGAGTTGGAGTTGCAGTTGTTTTAAAATGGCTCCAAGAAACTTTTCTGACTTGTGTAAACATACCATCCTCTTTCTCAGATCTGCCCTGAGCTCCTAGGACTTTCCTATTGTACTGTACATGTGTTGGTCACTCCAATGATTTCCTTCAAACAAACCACTTTGCACAGAAACCAAAAACATGAATTTGGGAGACCTTGGGCTTGGGAAAACATTATGGATTTCAGCACCACTGAATAAAAAATATATATATATAAATATTAATGTTTTTGATCCTTTATTCTCTATCATTTTGACCATGTTTTAATATAAAAAAATCCGAATAAATTTAACTTTTGCTCCAAATTCTTTTGCTTTTCTTCTATAAATGATGAATGCCGTACATTCATTCTGTCCCAGAAAAAGTCTGATTCAACAAAGTCGATAAGTGGAAATTGTTTTTTTTTACATTTTTATGGTGATGCTATGTAAACCTCTGACTGCAACCGAAACCTATATAATAAGGATTACCCCCAAACCACAGTTTAAAGCATGCATTTTGGGTGAAATGATCCTTGGGCCTGTGAAGCTCGGTGAATGACCAGGTCACTATTTACTATACTCTCACAGCTCTGGTTGAAGAACCTGTCAAAATGGTAGTATTGAAGAAAAGCTCAGATGCTGCAAGCATACAAAGTAGCAGCTCTGCCTTGCACATGGCTTCAACAATACAGGAAACAAAAACCAGCAGCTCCAGCATGGCTCAAATAAAATTTCAAAGCATGTCAGCAAGTAGCATGACCTCAATGACATCTGAAACAATGGTAGCCATGGGTTCAAGCAGCATGATGGAAATGTCTAGCCATGCACAAGTTGCGGGGTCCTCCCTCAGATCCATTTCTTTCAAGCGCAAAGGTGAGGAAACAAGTGGTGACTTAGATTGCTGAAACTACATAGCGTGCTGTAGCAGTAGAAAAAAAAAAATATGACATTAACAAGCTGCAGCTGATTTTTTGCTCATTGTTTTGAAACAGGTATACCACCAAAGATTGAAGCTGTGCCTCAGGATATTAGCATAGCGTCAGGAAAGGTTCTGACTGTGGCCTGTGCATTTACTGGAGACCCCGTGCCAAATGTTGAGTGGTCCCATTCAGGGAGGATACTGTCCCGTGAAGAGAGTGAAAGGTTGCAGATTGAGACCACTGAGGACACTACCACACTCATCATTAGTGGCATAAAAGAAAAAGATGGTGGAGCGTACACCCTCAAACTTTCAAACGAGCTTGGCTCTGATACTGCTACCATCAATGTCAGCATTCGATCTATGTGAAAAAAAAAATATATTAATCCAGTCCATATCCTGCTATCCTTTCTTCGATATATTTTATTTATTGAATGAGTATGAAAAATACTGTTCTAGATAAAGACCTGGATCTCTGTTCTGTAAATATGAACTATTTTTATATCAAACTTGACATTAATTTATGCCAAACCAAAGTCTAAAGTTGTTATAAAATGTGCCATATTGGGTAATTATGACTTTTTGAACCATTTTTCTGTGACATGTACATAATGTATATAGCCGAATTTAACGGTTATGGGAAATGTATGAATTGTTATTTATGACAATAATAACTTAAACAAATGGAACGAAATGTTTAACAGGAGAAAGTTTCTCATGGAACGAATACCCTGTGAAACCTGAAACAAAATTATGTGCCTCAACAATATGTTGAAGTCTTAAGATTGCCTCAACAGGTAGAGAGGCTCCCTGTTGAAGTTCAACCTAAAACAAAGGGACAAAGTTGTGCACTGTCCATCTGTGCATATAGTATTTCAGTACGCAAATGAATTTATAACTTGACCATAAGACCTTGAATGCTGTTTGTGTCTTACCCTCACATAAGCAGCATGACTAGGTCTTGTGTTCAGAATGACTATGTCATATCACCATTTTAATGACATGCTCAAAGTGCGAGCGGCCTGCACGTTGAGCTGATGATGATATGTGCTCATGTTCTGCCAAAGGACTGTTTAAGTTTGATCTGATGAACGCAACATCACCTGGCCAATAATTTCTTGATCAATTTAGACACTCCTTTGCAGAATCTGTGCCACCTCTTGGAGGAATGCTAGGTTATATTGTGTGTTTTTGTGTTAGTGTGTGTATTAGCGTTAGAATCTCACCTTGTCAGGGTAAATCAACAAGCAGTGTACCACAGTAACTACATCTGCTGTGCAAAGAAATCATAAAACACATAAATGCAATACCCTGTAATTTGATTCAATAGCAAATTAATATATGTAGAATTACCTATATATTCTGCCTCCTCGAGTTTTATGAATTTTTGATTTAATAAAGCATGATTTCAGCACCATAAATCTTTAATGTTCATTTATTTACTAAACTGCAAAACTGCCTTTACAGCCATGGTATATTAACCTGAAATATAATCAGTTTTAATAAGTATAAAACTCCAATAGGTTGTCAGATGGTTACCGCTCAAGAGTCACTGCACAGTACAGTACACCAATGGAAGGCTGTAAAAACATTAGTCATTAGTATTATTAGCTCTGTCAAAGTAAAAAATAAGTAATAAAACACAGTGGGTGGTGGTGTCTTGGAAAATAATCTCCAACAGGGTGGCTTGACATGAGCAGGAGCTATTGTTACCATCCCAAATTTGATTATTATCTTATTTTCCAGTGTTTGATACCACAGCAGTTTTTGATACCACAGCAGTTTATCATGGCTAATAATTATTTATTTTAATTATTTAATTTAATTATTTACATTTTATTTCTTTACACATGTGTAAGTGTCATGGAATATAAAGAAACTAAGTTAGATCCTATTATAACACACGTTATAGCTACAGACATTTCCTCACCAGCCTCACTTTTTCTTCTCTCTCTTAATGTTATACTTTTTTTTTTTTTTCTTTTATAGGAGGCCTGGCAGCACGGTGGTGTAGTGGTTAGCACTGTCGCCTTGCACCGCCAGGGTCCGGGTCGATTCCCGTTTCTGTGTGCATGCAGTTTGCATGTTCTCCCTGTGCTTGGTGGGTTTCCTCCAGGTACTCCAGTTTCCTCCCACAGTCCAAAGACATGTAGGTTAGGCTAATTGCCGTTCCCAAATTGCCCGTAGTGTGAATGAGTGAGTGTATGTGTGTGTCTGTGCCCTGCGATGGATTGGCACCCTGTCCCTGTCCAGATTGTACCCTGCCATGTGCCCTAAGTCTCCTGGGATCAGCTCCAGGCCCCCGTGACCCTGAATACAGGATTAAGCGCTATAGATGATGAGTGAGTGAGTGAGGTGGCCTCATTCCCAAGTGGGTCCATCAGTATGGAACATCAGTTTAAGCATATTGCTTATATAGTACATACTTTTACAGTGACACAATCAGTCTTCCTAATTGTATAGGTACAAAGATTTACTGTATCTCCTAACAATAATTTAATCATTTTTGGAAATAAGCAAAACAAGGTTGCCAAAAATATGTGCTTTCAAAGACACTCACCACAAGTATCCAATGTGCTCCAAAATTTACAGGGAATAAAATCATGCAAGGTACTTTCGTAGAGACTTTTGTAATTGGCCTGCAAAGATGAGGGAGAGGGAGACCTTTAGGTGACAGTAATACAAATTACTGAATGCCAACCACCATAAAATAAGAAACAAGAACAAAAGGGGAAGTATTGATTAGCAGGAGAATTGGATGCAGCAACCTTAATGGCACTCTACTCATGGTAGGCAATCACCCAACAGGACTGCGGTGAAAGCGAGACTGTTGAGCGTGCAGGAAATATATGTAGGAGAGGCTAGACATGATGTCACAAATTCATGAATAAGGAACTTGGGAGAGTAGAAGGCAATATTACTTCTACTATTACTTGGTGGCGGGGGGGGGGGGGGCTACTGATCAGGGAAGGAAGCATTTAATGTTTTTTTTTTTATTAGATAAAATAGGAAGACTGGACTGGAAAATCTGGAAGACTAGGGAAGAATGAGACCTATAGGAGGCAGCAATGCAACTTATTGCCAACCACAGTAAACAAGAAACAATTACACACGTGGACAAAATTGTTGGTACCCTTCGGTCAATGAAAGAAAAACTCACAATGGTGACAGAAATAACTTTAATCTGACAAAAGTAATAATAAATAAGAATTCTATGAATGGTAACCTATGAAAGTCAGACTTGCTTTTCAACCATGCTTCAACGGAATTATATTTAAAAAAATGAACAAATGGAACAGGCCTGGACAAAAATGATGGTAGCCCTAACTTAATAGTTTGCTGCACAACCTTTTGAGGCAATCACTGCAATCAAACGATTCCTGTAACTGTCAATGAGACTTCTGCACCTCTCTGCAGGTATTTTGGCCCACTCCTCATGAGCAAGCTGCTCCAGTTGTTTCCGGTTTGAAGGGTGCCTTTTCCAGACAGCATGTTTCAGCTCCTTCCAAAGATGCTCAGTAGGATTGAGGTCAGGGCTCATAGAAGGCCACTTTAGAATAGTCCAATGTTTTCCTCTTAGCCATTCTTGGGTGTTTTTAGCTGTGTTTTGGATCATTGTCCTGTTGCAAGACCCATGACCTGCGACTGAGACCCAGCTTTCTGACACTGGCCAGCACATTTCTCTCTAGAATCCCTTGATAGTCTTGAGATTTGATTGTGCCAGATTCAAGACACCCTGTGCCAGATGCAGCAAAGCAGCCCCAGAACATAACAGAGCCTCCTCCATGTTTCACAGTAGGGACAGTGTTCTTTTCTTCATATGCTTCATTTTTCCATCTGTGGACATAGAGCTGATTTGCCTTGGCAAAAAGTTTCATTTTTGTGTCATCTGTCCATAGAACATTCTCCCAGAAGCTTTGTGGCTTGTCAACATGTAGTGTGGCATATTCCAGTCTGGCTTTTTTATGATTTGTTTTCAACAATGGTGTCCTCCTTGGTCGTCTCCCATGTAGTCCACTTTGGCTCAAACAACGACGGATGGTGCGATCTGACACTGATGTTCCTTGTGCATGAAGTTCACCTTGGATCTCTTTAGAAGTTTTTCTGGGCTCTTTTGTTACCATTCGGATTATCCGTCTCTTTGATTTGTCATCAATTTTCCTCCTGCAACCACATCCAGGGAGGTTGGCTACAGTCCCATGGATCTTAAATTTCTGAATAATATGTGCAACTGTAGTCACAGGAACATCTAGCTGCTTGGAAATGGTCTTATAGCCTTTACCTTTAACATGCTTGTCTATAATTTTCTTTCGAATCTCCTGAGACAATTCTTTCCTTCGCTTCCTCTGGTCCATGTTGAGTGTGGTACATACCATGTCACCAAACATCACAGTGACCACCTGGAGCCCTATATATAGGCCCACTGACTGATTACAAGATTGTAAACACCTGTGATGCTAATTAGTGGACGCACCTTGAATTAACAGGTCCCGTGGGTCACATTATTTTCAGTATTTTCTAGGGGTACAATCATTTTTGTCCAGGCCTGTTCCATGAGTTTATTTTTTTAAATAATTCTGTTGAAGCATGGTTGAAAAGCAATGTCTGACTTTCATTGGTTAACATTCAGAGAATTTTTTTAAATTATTACTTTTGTCAGATTAAAGTTATTTCTGTGACCATTGTGAGTTTTTCTTTTATTGACAGAAGGGTACCAACAATTTTGTCCACGTGTGTAAGAAACCTTCACAGAGTTTCAACTAGCAATAATCACGCCTTGGATAAACCTCATATTCTACGATAATGGCACTATGCAAAGCTATAGGTGGTAGTAATGCAACTTATTGGATACCAACTACAATGAAACAACAACAGACTGGAGATATTAGTATTTTGTAACATTTTTAAAACATTTCCAGACTTCAGGTTAAATGCGGAGAGGAAAGCCAGTTTCTTGTCATCACCACTGTGGACATTTCCATTAAGACGCTTCTTCAGTACTTGGACTAATCCTCAAATAATTTGTTTAAAAAAAAAACTTTAAAAAAAACTTCCCAACTGTGTTTGACTGATGGCACTTAGTTAGTAACCTAGTAGCCCAGTGTAACCAGTGTAAGTATCTACCCAATGACGGAAACTTCAAAGCACTTTTTGTAAGTCGCTCTGGAAAAGAGCGTCTGCCAAATGCCTAAATGTAACTGTGGCACAGGTTCTTACGCCGGAGTATATGCAGGTTTTGCCACCCTGACTTAACTTTATCTGGGCTTTAGAGTGGAACTTCATCCAGTGGCATTTAGCATTGGGTGCGAATTGAAGCCGGGCCTTTCTCATGGCAGGCAAGAAACATACCACTGAGCTATATACTGTACATATTAAAAACATTTTTGTTGATGCCACTGTCCCCACCCAAAATTGATCAATGGAACTCTCTGTACAGCTCCCTGGCCTCATCCTTAATTAATTAGTTACTCTCCTCCTTCCAAACAGAAGTTTGTCTACATAAAAACACTATCATTATCAGAGCATCATACATGATAACATTTAAAATACTGAAATCACTGAGTCCTAAACCTGAAGTGTTGCTTACTAGTAATCTATATATATATATATATATATATATATATATATATATATATATATATATATATATACACACACATACAATTCATCTTTAATTATTATGGTTTTGTTTTGTTTTAATTTTTATTGTAATATTGCTTATGTGTTGCTTATAAAAGATAAGATCAAATACAATAAGGTAGACACACACACACACATTAGCATAAATAAAAGAGGTAAGAAATTGTGTAGAAATATTTAAAGGTTAAAGCTAAAAATAAGCTGTTCAGCTTTAATGTAATCAGGGATATTATTATTGCAGGTTAAAGCCCAAGTACGTGTCCGCCTGTCCTTCTGTACAGCAGAATTCTCTGCCTAACCTATTAATACAAATGAATTAACTTTTGTGGGGTTAAGTATCTTACGCCTTATTTACGCTAAGTTGTATTTTTTTCGCCGTCAGCCAAGTCCACTCGATGTTCGGTGATCAGTGTGAATCACAGATGAGAAATCACAAAACTTGGATTGGATAAAAAATCACCTCCAGCAGATAAAAATTCTCTTATACCTCTTCATCGCTGTTATTTCACGTGAAAATATTAACTAATCCCAGTAAAAAAATATTCTGTTTAGCTTTTCTAATGAATTCTATTGGGGGCAGGTTGAGGAAGTAGCTTATTTTAAAGTAGATTATTAAATCAAGCACAAACCTGTTCGTAACAGTCCGTTTACTCAGCACTTTTATTTGACTTATTGTGCAGATTAAACTTCAGGCAGATATCTACGTACTGAAAAAGTTTTAATACATTTTGTCCAGACAGTTTTTCTGGACGGACATACAGACAGACATTAAAAAAAAAAAAAAAAAAATCATTAAAAGACACTGGTTTCGGGTCCTCCAATGTATGCAACGTAAATATATCATTAAAAGAGCAAGTCTGACCAATGTACAGGGGAAAAAATGATTGTATTTATATAGAAAGGATAATAAAAGACAAGCTAAATCTCTATCTATCTATATTACAGCGAGATATATTTAGTATAATAGATAAAATATCACTAAATAAAAACAGTATATAGAAGTTATGGAGCATTTAGTACAAATTTAGCGCTTTTCTTTCACCGGAAGTAGCCATATGGCTAACCGGATGTAGAAAAGAAAAACAGTTACATTTCTATTAAATACGTTGTAACTTTGAAATATAACTCCATTTATCTCAGTGAGGCTGCAAAAGCTTCGTGTGCGTCTTATTTGAACTTCGGAATGCATTTTTACAAACAAACAAAAAAAAAAACTAGAGTTGTGGCATTTAGCCCAGATTTACTTACACCAATCAGTGTAATCTGAAAATCCAGGCGACAAACTTCAGGTCGATGTGCAGAGCAGGAACATTTATACAGTAATGACCAGGACCTGCTGTATATAAAGTCTTTATATACACTTCAAGTTTGATTTAAGACACAAGTCAATAAATCCCTATCCCTTTAAGATTTAGGTTGCCAGATTGGTTTTATTTCAGGCTCACGTTGAGTGCGAGGCGGTGAGAATATAACTTGTACTGTAGCCCTTAAAGAAATAGCACAGATACACATGATCATACATATTATTGGGGTTTTATTGCCAAAAAAAATAATTTAAAAAAATATGTTAAGTTTGAAAGTTCTACGTTTTTGGAACATCACTCCCATATTCCGATAGAGGTCAAATTATCCCTTTATAAAAGTAATGATAACTTTTGTTCTATATGACACTTATAGTACTTCCATATAGTACTTTATTTTATTTAATTTTTTTTTATTAAGAATTTACCATATCATTTAAAAAGTGTATAATGATAATGTATTAACAATAAATAAAATTTTTAACAATTGACATTGTCGCAAAGCAGATTTACGCAATAAAAAATTATTTAAGATTAATAATAATAATATTATTAATAATTATAATCATTATCATCATCATTAACACTTAAGTTTTAAGTGATACTCTATGGGAACACTTCACAAAAAATCATCAGTGCCATCAGTGTGCATATAGGTAACACTGACTGAGCGAGACTGTCGCTCTTGACGTTTTTCCCCGAAATACCAGTAATAACAGACATAGCCCGAAAGTTAACTCTTTGCTCCTTTCTTTTATTGTGTTTAATTGTGGCTCAAAGACCAAGTTAGTCTACCTGCTGTATCGGAAAGTATAAATACGCAAGCATTCCCAAGAACTGAGAGCAAAGAGCAATGTGAACTCTGGTTAGTGGGAGTGTGGGGAGGGGAGCAATCGTTCCTGACTGCGGGTTGAATCATTTGTTCCTAATTTGAACGAATATTATAAATGCAATGAAAGTTAATGTAATAATATTAATAATTACTATAATAATAATATTAATTACTAAACTATATCACTTACCATGTGGCTCAGGGGCTTTGATGCCTATCCCAGGGACCTCAGAGCATAAGGTTGGGATCTATCCATGATATCTGTCACTGGGCACAAGATGGGAAATTTGGAAATGGACATGCAAAACTCTATGCAGATGTCATTTGTACACCCAACCCTGAAGGTACGAGGTGAGGTGACCGTCTATTTAATAATAATAATAATAAATAGAAGAAAAATAAGAACTATAAATGCAAAATATTAGGGTTAGGTATAAAAAAAAATTCTCTACTGTTTTAAGAGAAGCTGTTCACTCACTCACTCATCGTCTAGATGTCCGTACAGCCGAATTACTGCCAATTTTTAAGGGACGACTAAAGAAAAAAATTAACTATCCAACAGGGTTTGACTGATGGTGCTTATAGTTAGTAACTTAGTAACCAGTGTAAAGATCTATCCAATGATGGAAACTGCAGACATACTCCTTAGTTATTTTACGTTTAGCCTTCATTTGTCACAACTATAGTACATAAAAAAAAAAAAATATATATATATATATATATATATTCTTTGCATTTCCTAGCCCTGTTAGGTCAGAAGGGAGGATTGTCAGCTATTATATGGTGCCTCTGGAGCAGACGGAGTTAAGATCCTTGCTTAAGGGCACAGTAGCACCAACCTGGCGGAGCTGGGACTAGAACCACCTACTGTACCTAAGGATCAGTAACTCAGAGGCTTATCACATGCGTAGGCTCATTCATACACTATGGAAACACCCTAATCTGTGGAATACGTGGGAGGAAACCAGAGTGCCCGGTTTAAACCCACCAAGCACAGACAAACTCCATAGACACAGGACAGAGGCGGGAATAAAAACCCGTACCCTGGAGGTACAGTATGAGGCCATAGTGTTAATCACTACACTAAAATGCCACCAGAGAAGATGTTATTTGTAGGAAGTGGCTGAAGTAAGGAATTAGTCAATACACTTGTGTTATTACCATACTCGCAGTTTAAATTTTAAGTTCAAACACACATCTTTTCTAGTCGTGCAGTGTGCTTGAGAATGCCGTTTTTTCCTACCACTCTGGCAACCCAAGAAAGTTTCCGGCGTGTTTGCCACGCAGACAGATGTGCAAGATGTCTGAGCGTGCAGTTCTTCACTTTATTCTCTGTCTCCAGCTCCTCTGTTTAAGTGGCTTTCTCGAGTTGATTTGCGCAAGCGAGTCAAAGGATGAGGTTCAAATCGAGGTTTTATTCGTACCCGAAAACTGCACCCAGAAAGTGAGGAAGGGAGATTTATTACACGCGCATTATGATGGATTTCTGGCCAAGGACGGATCTCAGTTCTACTGCAGGTAACAGCACTGACACTCCTTATACAGAGGCATGTCGTACACATACAGTAATACGTTCTGTAAGAAGATCTGACCAGAGCATTGGATGACGAAGGTAGCAGGAGACCCAGAGCCAGGGTGCAACAGCTTTATTTTATGCGCTCTTTATTTTCTATGCTCTGTAAAGCCTTCCTAACGGCTCTAATCTGAGGTGCTGTTAATTGGTGATTATCAGGCTGGTGATTAGTATAGCATAATTAAGTGTTCTCCCCGCTCTACCACACCCACTTCAATTAAGCTGGCAGTTATGCTGTTAATTGTTTGATTAGTTAAATCAGGTCTGGTGGGAACTAGAAAGCACTAAACTGTGCAGGGTAATCGTTCCCCAGGACTAGAGTTGAGACCCACTGGTTTAACAGACCAGTCACTCATCAACAACGTCTCTTAAATGTGTTCATTTATTAGCATTCATACCCCTATGGCTGCGTTCCATTCCGAAGTGTACTCTGTGCTCCGTTTGAGGGAATGTCAGTGAAGGGAACTTCCCTCGACAAAAATCCCACTATCTGGAACACTCTGCGAAGTCACCAGCGCCGGTGTCACGTCCTCCGTGCGTTACCATGGTAACATAGGCCCCTGAGATACAGGTCGCTGCTGCTGTGGACATTTCCCACTAGGGACATTCGATATTGAATATTTATTGAAACAAAATCTGATACCATTATAAAACATACTACTGGAACTTGTGAAATAAATTATTGATCAATTATAATAATTGATCAAAGATGTATGGAGATTTCTTTCTTATTTTTTTTTTGTATCGATTACTAGCCTATATAATATTACGGATTTCCTGATTAAATTATAATCTAGTCTATAATCTATAACCTTTTGATATGACGTCGCTCTCGATAATAATAATACTGACAAATATATAAATCCTTTTGGCGAGCTCCAATGGCTTATGGGAATTTTTTCATTCCCTTTTCCGGTGAAGCGAACACCTGTTGTTCACTCGTTCCCTACACCGTTCGCAGTTCCCTTTGAACCGAACATTTTTCGTAAATCTTTTTTTAAGGTTCATTTTTGCACAGTCTGATTAAATATAAAGTACAGTACTGTGTAAAAGTCCTGACCCTCCTAATTTCTTCCTATGAAATCATATTAAATAAAAGCCACCTCATTTCCCTTCTTCTCTCTTCCAACCACTCAGCATCAGCAGTACACTAATCACCAGCCTGAACATCTGTCATCATCTGCACCTGTTTCTCACTGGTTCATGCCTTAAGTTAGATGATTGCTTATGCTTGACTGATTCGTACAGTAGGTCACTGTGTGGCTTAACAAACAATAACAACAACAACAAACATTCCATTAAAACTGCTCAGGTACAGGGACTGGAGCCTTGAGAACTAATCCTCAAAACTACAAGAAAGTCTGGTTCTTTGGAAGCAAAATATGATGAAATATATCAGGAAAGCCCTGTCCTTAGTTCACAATTTTACCTCTGCTAATAAAGTTTTACATAATATATGCACATATTATTACTCTATTTTGCCTTCTAGTGGAACAAATAATAATAATAATAATAATAATAATAATAATAATAATAATTTCAATTAATTTATACCACATAAATTTACTTCACTGTCTAGATGAACAGTTATTTATCTTTATTATTCTTATTATCCTTATTGATCTTTATTTCTTTTTTTACATAACACATTCTTGAAAATCGTATGGTGCATATTAAAAGATCACATTAAGAAAAGAAAAATAGTTTTATTGGGTTTTATAGTTTTAATAGTTTTATTTATACACTGTTTTATTGGGATTTTTTTTTTTACCTCCTTCAAGTGCACTGTTCAACACTGTTTCCCTTTCTCTTCTCCAGTCGCTCAGCTAAAGATGGACAGCCCCACTGGTTTGTTCATGGGGTTGGTGAGGTCATCAAGGGCCTGGATCTGGGCCTGAAAGATATGTGTCCTGGCGAGAAGAGAAAGATCACAGTACCTCCTTCATTGGCATTTGGTGAGAAAGGGAAAGGTAAGACTCCACTGCGAAAGCACACTCTACCAAAGACATCACAGCTCTAGGTTTGGTCCTGAGTTCAGGTAGTTGTCTGTCTGGTGTTTCATGTGTTCTCCTTGTGTATGTGTTGGCTTCTTTCAGGGTCTTCGTTTTTTTTTCCCCCGAATTTCTTACTGTAGATATGCATCTTATTAATATGCATCTTATCTTACTGCGTCTTATTAAAAATGTGCCAGATTTAAAACTTCATGTTGTATGGGACAAAACACAGACACACACTGAGAGCTGGGACACAGGTGGGATAGATGGGAGATGTCTTAAAAAAGTATCAATGAGAATTTTTCTCATCTCAATTCTATCAATCCTATCAGGTAGGAGTACATCATAAATGATCAATCACAAACTGCCATACACACATTTACACTCTCATTCACACACAGGAACAATTTAAGTCACCAGTCCATCTACCTACAGTATCTACCTGCATCTTTTTAAATGGTGTTAGAAGGCCAGCTGAACCCAGCAGAGAAATACCCAAACTTGGGCTCAAACCAGAGAAGCTGGACCTATAAAGAGGCAATATTACGTATATACAGTAATATATATATAAATAATCACAGTAATGACAGACTTAAAATGCTACTTGTGGTCCATCAAGACCGATAGAGCTTTAAACAAAACTAAACATAAACTTTACTTAGAGTAAAATGTAGTGAAGGTTTTTTTTTCTGTTTTATACTTCAGATCCTGTGCCACCCAATGCAACCGTGATCTTTGAGGTGGAGCTTTTCCATGTGCGACGAGGACCACGCAGCATGGAAGCCTTTAAGGAAATGGACCTTGACAACGACCGGACTCTTACGAAAGAAGAGGTGGGCGATTTGGATCACTCTGGACTTTGCTTATCCTCATTTGACATAAATCCTGCATCACCCTATTTCTTTTTATCATTAGGTGAAACAACACTTAAAAATGGAAGCGAAGAAATTAAACGTACAGAAAGAAGAGTCCTACTTCGAAGAAGTTGTGACCGATATCTTCCGGAGGAATGACAAGGATGTGGATGGAACTTTGACCATAAAAGAGTACAATGTCTATGAGCATGATGAGCTTTAGCTGCTAAAAGACGTTGCATTTCCTCATACAGTGGAACCTTGGATTACGAGCATAATTTGTTCTGGAAGCAGGCTCGTATTCCAAATCACTCGTAAATCAAATCAAATCTTCCCATAAGAAATAATGGAAACTCAAATAATTCGTTCCACAGCCCAAAAAAAATGAATACAGAAAAATAATTAATACAATATATAAAGTAAAAATAAAACAAATTAACCTGCACTTTACCTTTAAAAAAAGTTTAAATAAATCCCAACAGATAAGTGTTTCCGTTTGTGCAGTGTATTTGTGTGTGTGTGTGTGTGTGTGTGTGTGTGTGTGTGTGTGTGTGTGTGTGTGTGTGTGTGTGTGTGTGTGTGTGTGTGTGGAATTAGCCCCTTCCCTTAACTCCTCCTCCCTCCCCCCACCTTGCTTTTTAAGTTTCACTACAAACACACACAACGGAAACACTGTTTTAACAGGTAAAAAAGAAATCTCGGCACTCGTAAACCAAGACATGCTCGTTTTTCAAGTCAAAATGTATTAAAAATCTTTGCTCGTCTTGCGGATCACTCGTAAACCGAGTTACTCGCAATCCGAGGTTCCACTGTAGTTATTTTTCATGCTGTTGTGGGGTATGGGATTTTTTTTTTTTTTTTAAGGAGGACTCCACTCTGGTTATGCAAACTTTAAATAAAGACTTTTTTAATGGATAATTGTGTCTGTTGTCTACTTAATACATATATGTTTATACAAAATTCTGTTATTTTTTATAAATCATTATTAAGCAAGGTATTAAAAACCGACTATTTAAAAGGTGGTGTTAGTATTACTGAAGAGCCAGGGCACTGATACTGTGATGGTAGTTATTATACTATGTTTCAATAAGAAATTAGTGTTATTTCAACAGCGGCATAGTTGCCTAGTGAGTAGCACCATGAGAGAAGACTTTGCATTTTCTCCCTTTGCTTGGTGGGTTTCCTTTAGGTACTGTAATCAGATTTACTCCCACAGTCAAAAGACAAACGTTAGGTAAACTGGCATTTCCAGGTTTACCTGGATTTCCTGGTACCTGCGATGGATCGGTGCCCTGTCCAGGGTGTATCCTGCCTCAGGTCTTATGGGGTAGGTTCCAGACTTTCCGCCATCCTGTACAAGAAAAGTGGTGGAGAGAATGAGTGAGTCAGTGTTATTTCCAAAATTCTGATCTATAAATGATTAAGTTTAAACAAATGCCATGACTTCTAGATGAAAGTGTATGACTTAAAGAGATGACTAGAAAAAGTCTAATCTGATGACATAATTTTAAGGTTTTAGGGGAAAAAAAGACAAGATGAATACATTAGATGTGAAAATTAAATGATAGGCTTTGCTTAAATTTGCTTTAGGTTTATGCAGCCTGTTAGAGTTTTTTTTTGCCAAATAAAATGTAAATAAGAAATCAAGAAAAAAGCCTAACAATCTAAAGTAAATATTATAATCATGTGAACTTAGATACAATTCAAGTAATCATACCAATTAAAATCTAATAAACAAACAAAAATGGTAAAGTGGTTAAAAACATCTAAAAAAAAAAAAAAAAAGATTTAAATGTTAGAAAGTCTCATTAAATTTTTTATTTTAATTCATTGACAAAGGCGGGGGGGGGGTGTGGTGGGTGGCTGGTGTGGTGGTGTAGTGGTTAGTAATGTTGCCATGGACTGTGTGCATGGAGTTTGCCCGTTCTTCCTGTGCCTGGTGGTTTTCCTCTGGGTACTCCGGTTTCCTCCCACAGTCCCGTAGTGTGTGAATGAGCATGTAAATGTGTGTGTACGTGTGTGCCCTGTGATGGGTTGGAACCCCGTCCCCACCCTATGCCCTAAAATCTGGGATTCAACTCCAGGCCCCCTGCGACGCTGTATACAGTATAGAGGACGAGTGAGTGACAAGTGAGGTGTGGTGGAATAGAAAAGCTCTGCAATTATATACAGTATACTATATGCAGTCTACAGTAAGCTTGACAACTTAGTAGATTTTACTAATATGTACCTTGTTGGTTAACACTGTGGCCTCGCATCTCCAGGGCCAGGGGATCCTCCAGGTGCTGCAGTTTCCTGTAACAGTTAAAGATATGCAGATTAAGATAACTGGCCCTTCTGAATTTCCATCCAGGGTGCACCCTGCCTTGTACCCCGAGTGTTCTGAGATAGACTCCAGACCTCCCATAACCCTGTACAGAGACTGAGTGAGTGAGTCAGTCAGTTCTTTGTTGCTTTAAGCACATTGTAATGAATGCAGGTTTCACTAGAGGGCTCTCTAATGCAACAGATGCAATTAAATAAGAGGAACACAGGTTTGTCTGTAGGAGTTCACTGTGTATTTTAGTGGTTTCCAGCTGCTTCTGTAATGGGTGTGGATCTGAGTGAGAGGGACTGAGAAAGACGATAGGGGAGCATTACAAAGAAATCAGACACTGGCTCATGGACATGACATTACAGCGAGTTTCTGATTTGGTTTCTTTTTTCTTTGTATTAATCATTTCGCAGTTTAAATGCGGGAGGAGAGAAGCTGGAAATGCACATGAAAAAGATGGATGGGCGTTAAATATGAGAAAGGGAAAAATATGGGGGTGTGAGAGGCAGTTCACAAGTGTTTAACAATTACACACTTTTCCACTCAATATGAAGTCAGCAAGCTCCACCAAAGAGAAGTTCAATATATATATATATATATATATATATATATATATATATATATATATATATATATTGAACTTCTCTTTGGTGGAGCTTGCTGACTTCATATTGAGTATATATATATATATATATATATGTGTGTGTGTGTGTGTGTGTGTGTGTGTGTGTATGTGTGTCTGTTTCCTCCCTTCCCTTTCACCCACCACAAGCAGCAGAGATATGACATAAGCCATGTGCGAGCCAACAGATCCGGAGCAGATCCAGAAGAGAGGGGGAGGGTTTGGTCAAAAAGGAGAAGAAAGTGTCATAAGCAGTGAGAATACTTTAAATTCAAACCCAAAAATATAGAACATTTCTTAGCAGAGATCTCTTCTTGTTGTCCTTCTTCATTTTCTTCTAATCCGTCTAACAAATAAGAGATGTCTTGTAGTGAAACTGGTAACCTGTAGGCTATAGAAGACTGGGGCACAAACAAACAAACAACTTTAATATATCAAGTATCTCAGTAAATCGGAGAGTCTCCCCTTCCCTTTAAGCCGTAGTACCGGCCATTTAGTGTACAGCCGTTCTGTGGGATGTGTGGATGTCCAGCGGTTGACTTGATTACAGGTCTCACAGTGTAAATGCTACTTGAGAGGTCTGGGTTAAAGACGATAATTTGTTTCACACCGCATCTCAGCCACCTCTAGTTCCCATGACCTTACTTTTCATGTGAGGCACATACCTACAGTACAGTTATGTAAGGCCTCAGTTGTAAACTTTTGGCTGTTCTGGGTAATGCAAATAATGACAAATTACATTTTCACATTTTCACAGTTGTATTCGGGTTGAATGGCATAGATGTGTGAGGTACAAAGCTGCCAAACCACCAGGAAGATAAATGAAAAAAAAAAAAAAAAAAAAAATATATATATATATATATATATATATATATATATATATAATTGTGATTTTTATGATTATTGTAAGATTTTTATAAACCATTTTGCAGGCACACAAGGTTGTCTGAAAATCACTGTATATTCTTTAAAGAAGCCTTTAACTGTCACGAGCACTATTTTTCCTGCATTCGGGAGACATGATGCACTTCAATATTTATGAAAATGAGAAAGATTTAAGAAAGAATGTTAAGCAGATAGATAATGCTGCTCACAGGAGACAAGTGACCACTTTTTGTACAAGAGACATGAGACACACGTGCTGTGTACGGGAAGCTGTTGGGTTTTGTACACATTATTAAACCTGCTACACCTCATTCTCCAGTCAAGATTTCAGAATTTTTTTACTCATAAGATTGCATAAGTATATATATATATATATATATATATATATATATATATATATGGTTAGCTGATGCTCAATTGGATCTTACAGTATCTGGCGTATCCCTGAACTAGAGTAAGATGCTGTCATCCAAAACTGAAGTGAAACTAAAACCAGGGAAGGAGGCTGATGATGCATTGTCGTTTGCAACAAAACTCAGCACTTTTTTTTTCTTGTTTCAAGTCATTGCCATGACTCACTATAAGATTAAAAATGAAATTCAATTCAATTCAATTGTATTTGTACAGCGCTTTTAACAATTGACATTGTCGCAAAGCAGCTTTACATAATCAAAAGAAGTAAGTTTGTATGAAATGTGAGTTTGTATGAATCAAAATGATAAGATTGTCCCTGATGAGCAACCCGAGGGCGACGGTGGCAAGGAAAAACTCCCTGAGATGGTAATAGGAAGAAACCTTGAGAGGAACCAGACTCAACAGGGAACCCATCCTCATCTGGGTGATAACGGATAGCAGGGATTGACCAGCATAATAATGTGTACTGGAAGTTCAGTATAACAGGAGATGTGTTAAAATTAAATTAAAAGGAATGCAGTTGTTCCTGGGGACTCAGGTAGACTGTAGGAGATTCCAGTCCTGAGCTATCGAACAACTGAAGTTACAGGTCCCCAGAGAACAGCTATCAGCATCAATCGAGGACAGGACAGTCTTCGTGGAAACCATCCTCAGCCACCACACGGATCCAGGCAGACCACACGGGGCATCCATGCGACGAGATCTCCAACCAGAAGCAGGACTCCAGGTCCAGAGGGGTCTGGATCACTGGCAAGAGATCAGGGAGAGGGAAAAGGAGAGAGAGAGAGGAGAGAGCAGAAGAGAAGGAGAGATGGCAGTTAGGTATGGTCACAGTCAACATGTATAAGGTGAATGTATATTTAGTGCAAAGTGCAAGCAGGGACTCCGGCAGGACCAACTATAACAGAAAAAATGAAATTTTGTATTGACATGGGCACAAGCACAACAGCAGGCTCACGTATACACCTTATACACAAATGCTTTTGGTCCACCCTCTACACGGGTACATTTTTCCAACAAGTTTTCTTGAGAGGGTGCTACTAAAGCAAAAATAATCAGCAATAGCATGGTGTGATGATACTACACAGAAGATTCATTTCCTGGATCCAACCATTCCCAAGGTGTTTTATTTCTCTTATACAAATTACATGTTGTGCTTTTTATTTATTTTTAATTTTTTTATCTACGTATGTATAGCTATAGTTCCTGTGGATCAGCCCCAAAACAAGTTAGTCAAGCTATAAACCCATTTTCTATTCATAAACAAAAATCCATCTATTTTATTATTAGCCTTAAATAATGTTTTGATGTACTGTAGCTGCTGTTATAGAACATGAATCAACACATTTTGATTGTTATAGTAATAATGTATGCAGCACAGCACCGCGCTTTCCACCTTAAACGTACATTTACATCAAATACCGCACAGAGCTTTATCAATAATCTTCCAGAATTATTAACTTTGATTGGATCGCCATCTGACTTCACAGAACTCGAACAGGCGAATGAATATCTAGAGTCAGCACTTCGTTATAGCTTAGATAATGTAGCTCCAGTTAAAAGGAAAATGATTAGAGATAAGAAACTCGCTCCTTGGTATAATGACCACACACGCACTTTAAAACAAATCGCTCGAAAATTCGAACGTAAATGGCGCCAAACTAAATTGATAGTATTCAAAATAGCTTGGAAGGAGAGCATCCTGAACTATAAAAAAGCTCTCAGTGATGCTAGATCAACGTATCTCTCCACTCTTATAGAAAATAACAAAAACAACCCGAGATTTTTATTTAATACCGTAGCTAACTTAACTAAAAACAAGACCACTGCAGAAATCTCCACAACAACATCATGCAGTAGTGAGGATTTCATGAACTTTTTCAATAATAAAATCATAAATATTAGGCAAAAAATTCAGGCTTTGAAAACAGACAATTTAAATAATTCAGATGATCTAACCACATCACATCAGAACTTAGAACACTTTACTCCCCTTGAAGCGAGGGAACTAATTTCACTCATCTCTTCTTCAAAATCGTCAACCTGTATATTAGATCCTATACCGACACATTTTCTCAAACAGATAGTACCAGCAATAATAGAACCCCTGTTGAAAGTAATTAACTGTTCATTCAGTAGTGGGTATGTCCCCAAATCCTTTAAATTAGCCATTATTAAACCGCTAATCAAGAAACCTGACCTTGACCCCAGTCAGCTTTCTAATTACAGGCCGATGTCAAACCTTCTCTTTATCTCCCAAGATTCTGGAAAAGGTAGTATCACAGCAGCTATGTTCACATCTACACAGAAATAGCATAAATGAACTGTATCAGTCAGGATTTAGGCCTCATCACAGCACAGAGACAGCACTTGTTAAAGTAGTAAACGACCTCCTATGGGCCTCTGATCAGGGTTGCGTCACTATACTTGTGTTACTGGACCTCAGTGCAGCTTTTGACACCATTGATCATAGTATTCTCCTTCACAGATTAGAAAAGGTAGTAGGAATTAAGTGAACTGCCCTCTTGTGGCTCAGATCCTATTTGACTGATCGTTATCAGTTTGTAGATTTAGATGGTGACCATTCCTCATGTTCTCAAGTGGAGTTTGGTGTTCCACAGGGCTCAGTTTTAGGCCCACTGCTTTTTTCCCTTTACATGCTTCCTCTGGGCAACATAATTCGTAAACATGGTATTAGTTTTCATTGTTATGCTGATGACACACAATTATATGTCTCAGCAAAACCAGATGAGAAAAACCAGTTTGCTAAAATCGAGCAGTGTGTGCAGGATATACGAGATTGGATGTTAATTAATTTTCTTCTGCTTAATCCTGATAAGACAGAAGTTCTGGTCATAGGACCACAAGTAGCTAGAAGTAAGCTTTCTGATCACACTGTAACTTTAGATGGCCTTTCTGTTCCATCAAGCGCAACAGTAAAAGACCTTGGTGTGATTATAGATTCCAGCCTTTCGTTTGAAGCTCATGTAGATAATATCACCAGGATAGCTTTCTTTCACCTTAGAAATATTGCCAAGATAAGAAACATATTGTCACTAAATGATGCAGAAAAACTAGTTCATGCTTTTATCACGTCTAGGTTGGACTATTGTAACGCCTTACTGTCTGGTTGTTCAACTAGGTGTATAAACAAGCTTCAGTTAGTACAGAATGCAGCAGCGAGAGTCCTCACTAAAACCAGAAAATACGAGCACATCACCACTATCTTATCTACACTGCATTGGCTCCCTGTGAAATTTCGCATCGATTTTAAGATACTACTTTTGACATTTAAAGCACTAAATGGTCTCGCGCCACAGTATTTGAGTGAACTGTTAGTGTCTTACGATCCGCCACGCCTACTTCGATCAAAGAATGCAGGCTGCCTGTCAGTACCACGTATTATTAAAACTACAGCAGGGGGCAGAGCTTTTTCTTACAAAGCCCCGAAGTTATGGAATAGTCTTCCTATTAATGTTCGGGACTCAGACACAGTCTCAGTGTTTAAGTCTAGGCTAAAAACCTATTTATTTAGCCAAGCATTTTTGTAAATAGATTAACCTTAGGTAAAGGAGCAGATCTGGGGGACTCATAGACGTAGAGTATTCTGGTGAACTGGTATGTTTAGATGCTGTCCTCCCCACTCTCATTGTTCACTCAGGTTTGTTGACGGTGAGGTGATTGGTTGCTTTACATCTCAGGGAGCCCTCATGTTTGTGTTTCCTTCTGGCTCTCCCTTTTAGTTATGCTGTTATAGTTAGTCCTGCCGGAGTCTCTGCTTGCACTTTGCACTAATTATACATTCACCTATACATGCTGACTGTGACCATACCTAACTGCCATCTCTCCTTATTTTCTGTTCTCTCCTTTTCTGCTCTCTCCTCTCTCTCTCTCCCCCTCTTCTTTCCCTCTCTCTGTCGAGCTATACATGTTTCGCTCCTGAGTTGCCAGTGATCCAGACCCCTCTGCCCTCTGGAGCCGTCTAACCCATCCTGGAGTCCTGCTTCTGGTTGGAGATCTCGTCGCATGGATGCCCCGTGTGGTCTGCCTGGATTCGTATGGTGGCTGGGGATGGTTTCCATGAAGACTCTCCTGTCATCGAGTGATGCTCTGGGGACCTGTGACTTCAGTTGTTCGATAACTCAGGACCGGAATCCCCTACAGTCTACCTGAGCCTCCGGGAACAAACTGGACTCATTTTAATTTTAAAACATCTCCTGTTATACTGAACTTCCAGTCTTACACATTATTATGCTGAGCAATTCCTGCTATCCGTTATCACCCAGATGAGGATGGGTTCCCTGTTGAGTCTGGTTCCTCTCAAGGTTTCTTCCTATTACCATCTCAGGGAGTTTTTCCTTGCCACCGTCGCCCTCGGCTTGCTCATCGGGGACAATCTTGTCATTTTGATTCATATACATTGCATAAAAACTTACTTCTTTTTATTGTGTAAAGCTGCTTTGCGACAATGTCAATTGTTAAAAGCGCTATATAAATAAAATTGACTTGACTTGACTTGACATTTTGCCTGATTAGATTCAAACTCAACAGCTATGTGGAATAAATATTAATGTCAAATAACTGGAATAACCTGGTGTGAAGAAAAATAAAGATTAAATAAGTTTAATTGTTTAACATAGAGTGTCAACATAGCCTAATTATCACAGTACTGTAGTTTTTTTTTTTTTGGCCTGCACAGACACTTTTTCTGTGCACATAAAAAAAAAAAAATTTATTATTTTTTTTAAAGCAGGATTTTTTAAAACGTTTAAACCGACAGCATATGAAAATTCCAAGGAAGCCTTATGCTTTATCACAGAGTCTCTTTGTGTGAGAATGAACACTTCCATTGTACAGCACAGTTCAACACATCAGCATCAAGCTCAAATATAGCCACTCAATCTTCACCCTCATTACATACAAAAAAAAAATTGTGCGAAGAATGATATACTGCTGTAAAAGAAGAAAGACAGTGTTAAAGCAATAGAGGAAGAGTTTTAAGAACAATGTTTTATAGGTAATGGATGATGAAACACATACATATGGCATGAGGTGTGTTCAAGTCAAACCGGGACTTTGAGTGTGCAGAATAACAGAACACAGTTATGTGATAAAACATTCCTTGATTTTTCTTTATAATCTCCTGCTACACTAATGCACTTATCCCAGGTTTTCTAAATAAAAGCTTTCCCAGTACACTGGAGCCATGATCGAACTGTCTGCTTCACATCCAAAACGTAGGCCTCCCAGGAACTCCATTAATGGCCCAAACATGTGGAAATGGCTTGGAGCGAGGTCAGGATTGCACAGGGGATGTGGCAATAATTCCCAGTCAAATTCCTGTCATGTGTAAGTGAATGATTGTGTGATTGTGGATGATTGTGTACAGTTCCCACAGACAGATGCATCTTTTCTGCAAGTTGGCCGGTTATCCATCGATTGTCAAGGATCAGATGTTCCACTTGCTGAATGTTCACAGGAACAACTGCTGCAGGCTCCGAGCCACCTCGGCCAGGATCGTCATTTATGCCAAACCTTTCCGTTTGCATTCAAATGTTTAACTGCAGCTAAGAGGCTCATCACGGTTTTACACCTTGATTAATGAGAAATTTCATTACAAGTCCCAGTTTGACTTGAATGTCCCTTGTATAAGAAAGTACCTTGTTCATGTTTACCAGAAAACATTGTAAAGCACTGTGGAGTGGGGTATGTGATAAAAGAGCTGTCTTTTAGAGCCAAGTCCTTTAGAGACAATTACTTAATCTTCATCTGACCAGTGAGGACTTTGTTGTGGATGAAAGCTATTACTCTTAAATGAGGTAGTGATGTGTTGTTGCAAGCGAATCAACCCTTTGTGTCAGCTCTTTCAGGTGACTACAGGGAGCTGAGTATATCAGTCATGTATATGAGGGGCCTTTGCTAAGAAGTGTTCTTATTCAGTGGCAATAATTCTCATTAACACTTTTAGTTACAGCCATTGAATTTAAAGGCCTTCACTAAATCATGCCATTTTTTTTTGCACAACATAATGTAAAGCTAGTTCTAGCGAGTGTTTTTTTTTTTTTTTTTTTTTTACTCTTATCTGAATGCGAGCAAGAAAGCATAATGGTGTGACTACTAGTCACTGCTAGTTATATATCCTTGTGAAGAGAATTTCAGGATAGAGACAGTATAATCATCTAAAACGATAAACACAGATAATATGATACTGATACAGATATATGTTTAAACATTGTGTTTTATAATTATTTAAAGAATTTTATTTTATTACTGATGTAAATTTGCATTATACATATAATGCTGCTTGTTCAGACTCAACTGGTGGAGAAGGATTTTAATAATTAAAAAAAAATGAACCAATATTTGGGAAAAGAACAATACTTTAGCTGGTAATGATGGAAGTCTTTTAGGAATTGCTTCTTATATGACTCACTCAAAAGAGATGGAATTCTCATCACTAGAACAAGATGTAAACAGATCAAATTTTCCAGTTGGCCGATGAAGGAAACTATGGGATTACCTCACAGAAATTGACCATCTGCAAGCAGAAGCAGAAGCAACACCTACTCATTTCAGTCACAAATTTGACTTTAGGATTTTAAGCATTGCTCACTGATATCGGTAGTGGCATAACTGAGTTCCTCAGGGAAAGTAATAGATTTTTTTTTTTTTTTTTTTTGCATGTTTTTGATGTAATCTGTATTCATGTAAAAATCTTGATTCACTGAAATTACCTGTGTGTGTAATCTCATGTAAAAATACAGTACATCCATGTACTCCATACATGTGAAAAAATGTTTAAGTAAATAAATAATGTGAGATAAATTCATTTATTTGAAAAACTAACATGGAAGTAAATTACAAATTGAGAATTTTGAGAATTCATTAGCTTTTACGTAACATGAAAGACAAAGCAATAATTCAATCTCAGATTCATTTTGCACTGTAAGTTCATTAGTGAATTATCTATAATAACATACTGTTATTTTATTATACAGCAGCTGCATGTTGGTGTCTGTTAGGTTACAAGTGGTTTATTTTAACACATGTGAACTGTATATCAACTCTGTCTATTTGGGTGTGACAGGTCCTGCCTTTATTGGTACATAAAAAGAAAGAGTGCGTAAATGCCTGCCTGTTTATATGGGAGGGGATCACGTAAAGTGTCATGGGTCTGAGTAAATACTGGGGTTTGCGCTACAGTAAAATCTTTGTTTTGTTTTCTCCTTTCATCTTCCTTATTTGTGTTTTAGTATTTGTAACAGGAGACCACATCTAAAGCAGTAAATGGCACTTTTGGTTTCCTAATTATGGTTGAACGCAGGACGTGACGCTATAGTATTTGCTTCATTTATCCTATGTAAAGACAATTAAGATGTGAATGCAACTGCAAAGTGATTACAATAGACACATGTAATTGAATCAATTATTGCTCTAGAAAACAGATCATTGGTGTGTCAGTCAATAAACACAATTAATTGCACACAACAAGAAAGCAGAAAAAATATTTCTGCTTTAAAGCATATGTTATTATTGCCTCAGTAACACTTTGCAGTCCTGGAAGTATTTTTTTTTTTTATTCTACTCATTCTTGTTCATCGAGGATTGCTTACATACAGTTTTCTGAAGAGTGAATTTGAAGCTTAACTGTGGGAGCTCCAGCTGTCACTACCTTGGCAGGAGCTGACTTTTTCTAAACCCTGATTAATCCAAAACTGGGAAATGGGCAGAGTAAATAATGCCTGGCTCCTAGGTGAATACGGCTAATTACCTCAGTTACCACAAGTTAGCATGCTTAGCTTTAGCTTAGCTAAAACACTATACTATTTGCTTCGTTTATACTATGTAAATACAATTTACATAAATAAATGTGAATGCAACTGTAATGTGTTTACAATACAAAGTGTTTTAGCTTAGCTTAGCTTAGCTAAAACACTTAGCTAAAACACTATACTATTTGCTTCGTTTATACTATGTAAATACAATTTACATAAATAAATGTGAATGCAACTGTAATGTGTTTACAATACAAAGTGTTTTAGCTTAGCTTAGCTTAGCTAAAACACTTAGCTAAAACACTATACTATTTGCTTCGTTTATACTATGTAAATACAATTTACATAAATAAATGTGAATGCAACTGTAATGTGTTTACAATACAAAGTGTTTTAGCTTAGCTTAGCTTAGCTAAAACACTTAGCTAAAACACTAAGGTGGCTAACGTTAATTTATATGCTAACCTCTTTTTGCATTTGAGTGCACTCCATCATCCATACCCTACACATCCTACAGTTCTTGTGGTAAGTAAAACTACAGCCCTTCCAATTAGTTGGTAAAAAAAATATTTTTATATATATTGTAATGTTGGCCACACACTTTTGGAGGCCAGCTCCCAGTGGACATTTGAGGAACTGCATGTTTTGGCACTTATACTGTACATATTGGTTTCATTTTTCAAAGAGTTTTTCCTTTTTGTAAACTTAGATGATGCAACCTCCTCAACTTATGAATATTCTTTATACTTTATGTAGGTGCATGTATTCAGGTAAATAAAGGTTTTGGGATACTAAGATGTACTTTTTAATATAATGCGATATATGTTGTTTTCACACATTAATGCAATAACAATATAATGTTTGAAATATTACTAAAGATTATAGTATATTTCAAGGTAACCTGTAATAATATTGAGATAAAACAATATAAATGCATTTTTCTGGATTGTTCGTGTTTTATCCTATTTCAAATGTTATACTGTATCTGAAACATGCACTTAGGTTGCTGTGGAAGTTAACTGACATGTTTACTGAACAATGTATTTCATCTTTACTTAATATGCATATTTTAAATGTAATATCAGTGGTATACAAATGTTTGGCAATGTCTTCTGACCATTTTGAGTCATACAGATTCACATTTCATACAAACTTAAATAATTCTTTTGATTGTGTAAAGCTGCTTTGCGACAGTGACAATTGTTAAAAGCACTATACAAATAAAATTGAAATGAATTGAATTGAATTGAATATTTTCTCAAAGAAGTTGTATTTAGACACTATTAAATTTTTCATTTTATACTTTTAATGTTCTATTTTACATTTTGTTCCACTATTTAGTGTGATGGTGACAAGTGCAGAACAGGCTCCCCCTTGCTCCTGCACATCCAGGAAGTGGTTTTATTAGACCGACATCTTAGGGCCAGTTCACAAAGCAGATCTGTTTACTGAGGTCACAGTCAGACATTCACCCACAGACATGGTAGTGATTTATACCCTGCCATCTCAGCTCTCCTTTCAGTCAACCATCTGGCCTTCACAACCTACTTTTCTCGATTTATCTACAGACAGAGAAACTCCAGAGTATCTTACTAATCATCAACCACTGAGGGCAAAATGCTCTTTGGGGAGGAGATAAATGAAAAGCTGACTTGAATGGCCATATAATGTTTACATACTGTAATTTGGCACAGTTAAATACTTCCTTAATGCCAACAATGCACATAGCTAAAATGAAGTGGGTTATTAAGAAAAAAAAGTACTTAAGTGCTATGATGTCAGTAAATCAAAGAAGTGTAGGTGTTATGTGGCTCTAGTTAGAGAAATGTAATTCTTACAGCCATCCAATTAGCTATTTTCCTTTACCAAAATATAATGACATTTTCTGCCAACAATAGAATTTTTAAAATGCATTAATGAGCAAAATTAAATGCTTTATACCCATAAATTGCTAAATTGTTCTGCACTGTCCAAGAGACAAATTCAAGTTCATCTTATTACATTATAGATAGTCTATAAGAAAGACTATATTGAATATGAACATTGATTCGGGCCAACATCACATCCTTAAGTGTGATATTGCCTTTATACAAGGGTTTCACAAACACCATTTATCATCAAGAGATTTGTTTGTTTATTTAACCAGTTATTTTGCTCTGGCAACATGTACCCTTCATTGACTGGCATTGAGCTGGCATCCAACAGTGTAACTCACGGGGGTGAAAATAGTTTTAAATGCTCATCAGAACCAAATAGCAAAAGGTGAGGAAAATAAACCATGGAGGTCAAGGACAGTTCTGTAAATCCTATAACTGTCTCTTTATTGTTATCTTTATCTTTTGGTATTTCCACTTATTCCACTTTTGAAATATCGGCTCAGTTAACTTCGGGTTCTTGGGGTGAATCGCGAATAGCATAAATTAGAAACCTAGTGTAGGGTGTACAATCCCTTGTTCCACACACCAAGTAGTACCCTTGATCAGGCGTTAGAAATGAATTTAGTATTCAACCTTGTGTTAAAAGTTATTTAGCGTTGTAGATCACATTACCTATGAACAGAACAACATGAAGAGTTCAGAGGTCATTTGAAACAACCTAGAAGCATTTATTAATTAGACAAAGTGTTGTTTAAGATGGCCTAGCCATATCAAATGTGTTTTCTTCTTGAAAGTGCTCATGTCGGGCCTCCGAGTGGCGCAGTGGTTAAAGCGCTCGCCCTATCATCCGGAGATCGCTAGTTCGAATCCCGGGTGGTGCTGTAACCTCTCGCAGCCGGAGCCTAGAGAGAGCTGATTGGCCGAGCTCTCTCAGAGGGGAGGGATGAGAGGTACTTAGTGCTCCTACATTAATCACGGCTCTAAAGCCAGTCAGGGGCGTCTGTGAGCTCGCGCAACGGAGGGAGCGGATAGCGCTGTCCTCCGAGTGTGTTACGCCGCCCCCAACGGTGCGCGAGCGAGCAGTTCGAAAACATGCGGTCGGCTGGCGTCACGTGGTTCGGAGGAAACACGTGATAGTCTTCGGCCCTCCCGGCTGAGTGGTAGTAGTAGCCTTAATGTGGGAGCCCCCTAGTGACGGGGAGGAATTGGACACGACTAAATTAGGGAGAAAAATCGGGGAAAAATCCAAAAAAAAAAAAAAAAAAATTTAAAAAAAAGAAAGTGCTCATGTCACTGGCTTTGCTTGTACTGTAGGTTTTGTCAGGCAATTGCTCTCCCTTCTTTCCAGTAATGCAAAGTGATACATATGGTTAAACATCCAAGTGTTGTTATGCTCTATATCAGCACTCGTGGAATCTCATACTATCTAATTACTCAGTCAAAATGAACTGTTGTATGAAATATAATAATGAAAACATTTATCTCATGTTTTGCTGTTTTGTTTGATTTTTTTGGTCAATGATGGTTGTTTATGTATTTTCAGTGAAAAGAATACTGGCTAATCAGCAGTAACAGAGACCATGTATGTTTTGGGAAAATAATTCAAAACGAATAAACCTGAGGCAACCAGAATTAAACGTACAGCACGTATCTCACATATCCGATCCACAGAACAGTCAATCAGATCAGGTCGGGCAAAACAAAACAAGAATGCTCATTTTCAGGCAGATTTGTAAAGGGCTGAAGTAATTTCATGCCGAATCACTCTGAAAGATTTTCAGCGCTGCAATGGAAAAAAGAAGCCTAGCACAAGTTTCAAGTGGAGAAAGGAAAGCAAACACGTTTAACGTGTAGGAACAGCGACTAGGCAGAAATGTATAAATAACACAAGTAGGCTGTCATTACTCAAGTATCAGTTATTTGTAATGTTACCTGCTTGGGGCCACCTTTCATCCGTCTCTTCCTGTCAGTCAACCTCATGCAAAATAAAATAACATTTTGCTTAAGACATTTGTGCATGCATTAACTGCATCTGTACAGACATGTAAGGCAGTAAAGAAGATAAGCATCTAGAAATAAGCTCGTGATATGTGGATTCCAAGGTAAAAGTAAGTAAGACACATTTTTTCTACAGATAGCATCTTTTTAAGGGTAGGGCATCCAATTTTCCACACTTTGGTTGAATGCATATTATGGAATCATATGTCACACTCGGCACACTCACACCATTTACGCTTCGAGTGATTAACTAGACCCCAACTCCAATGGGACTCACGTTCACAAGACATGTAGGAAAGGGGAAGCATCTGGAATAAACCGGTCCACTTTTTTTTCTGCAGAGAAGGAGGGGATAAAAGGAGAACCCAGTGGTTCAGTCCTTCCACTGTAAAAGCATGACATCAGCATTATGCTACGTTGTTTTATACCCCATGATTATCATGGATTATTGAAAGAGACTTTTTGCTTTAGCTTGGGGGATGTTTTCTCTTTCCTACAAGTTGAGAGTCGTGCAGTGCATTTAGCCCCAGAGGCAATCAATCTCTTGCTCACCCTCTTGTCTGTTTTTTTTTCTTCTCTCTCTCTCTTTCTCTCTCTGTCTATTTCTCCCTCTGAAATGTGTATGTGTAATTTTAAAGCCAAGGGGCCACTGTGGTTCACTGGGAGCCCCCCACCTCCAGGGCTGGGGTCAGAATCCTGCCTCTGGTTTGTGTTGCGTGGACATTTTTCCCCATGCTTTGTGGGTTTCCTCCTGGTACTCCACTTTCCGTTTACTGTCCAGATACATGTCCTGTAGGTTAACTGGTGTGTCCAAATCGCACATACAGCGGACGTGTGCCTGTGCCCTGGTTTATGAGGTTGCAGCCTGAGCTTTTTAGGCTCCAGGACCCCATGAGCCCCACACAGCAGTATGGAATATGAGTGAATGATTAAAGCCTTTACAAAATGGGAAAATATTTTGTATATAAAACAAGAAATGCCTAATTTGCATTTGTTTGTATGTGAATGAATTATAAGATAGGGTCATGAACTCAGGTTAATGATGGAACTTTTACAGGTTCTAGATTTTATACATTTCTTTTCTTACTTCTGGGGACCCTTACAGCTTCTACACAGAATTCTCCTGCTAAAGTCTCCACCAAGTGATCATACAACACTATGGGATAGTTATAGAGAGGGAAAAAAAATTCCTTTCCTGAAAATGAGAGTTCCAGGAACTTCTGGTTCAAAGAAAATTCCATCACCCAAGTTTTATGCGTTTCTTCAAGACATTTTAACCAAATGTTCATTTTTAATTGTAAGGGTGCCATTACGTTTGCATATTAGTCTTTATGTAATTGGTAAAGTTGTTTGAGTGTTCTAATAATGTTAATAAACTAACCATTTTACTGTAACCATTTTACACTTTTTATAAAACATTCCATCCATCCATCTAGAAACATGTAGTTCAACTAGGGACTGTGGAGGCCAATGGTGACCATTATATATATATATATATATATATATATATATATATATATATATATATATATATATATATATATATATATATATGTTTTTTTTTTTTTTTCAAATTTTACGATCATGGTAGGACCTCTACGGTCAACATTCACACACTACAGGCAATTTGGGAATGCCACTTAGCCTAATCTGCATGTCTTTGGACTGTAGGAGGACACTGGAGTACCTGGAGGAAACTCACCAAGGTAAAAGAGGAGGTACAAAGGTGACAGTGTTAACCACTATGCCACCTGCCACCTTATAAAAACATTTCAAAAATATTATCTGTGAAATATTGCAACCTAAGCTTTTTAATAATGTGAACGTTCTAATAATGCTTTCTGTTAAATGGGTAAAATCCTGAGTTGATGTGATGCCAACACTCAGCCACTCAGATCATTATTCTTACAAGTACTATATAGATAAAATGTTAAGGAGAATAAATCATGGAAGTGGTGGACAGTTCTGTAAATCTTGTAAGTTTCATTTTATATCTCCACTTATCCTGCTTTAAAATTGCCTCAGCAAGCTAACTGCTCCAAGGTTGAATATAATAGAATAGTGCAAAATGGAATGCTAGCAAGGCACTATGTAGGGTGTAGAAACCCTTGTTTCACAGAGCAAGTAGTGCCCTTGTTCAGCTAGGGATTTTGTTAGGAGCCATGTAGTTTTGTAAGCCGTGAACAAGGCGGTTAGGTGAGTAATGAACCTGTCAGCTTGCTGGTGGAAGCTTGCGTTCACATTAGCAGTAATGAAAGATTGGAACGACTCAGTAGAAGCAATTACTAAGGAGACAAAGTGTTGTTAAAGATGACAACACTATCAGAAGGGCTTCCGTGGCTGGTTTGGAATGCGAGTTTAGTAGGCAGCTGCTCTCTCCTCTTTCCAGCACTATGTACAGCCTCTGAATCTTTTAGTGGTACTATCGTACTGGCCTACTTCCACCCATGAGTTTATACTACTCATTGTCCTAAATCCATTTAACATTTAATGAAAATCTTCTCTTCCTTTCTATCTCCTCCTTGTCCGTTCTTTTAGTGTCAAAAGTGTAATGATGCGGGTCTTACTAAGGGTCAGATATTACGCACCGTTCACTCACATTGACTATTTGAAGGTTCAATATAAAATTTAAAAAATCTATTTTGAATCACAAAAAACTGTAAGATTTGTACACCGTTTTAAAGCCCTAATTTATTATTCAGTTATTCATCATACATAAGAAATAAAACACTTCAAGGCATGTTCTTACAGAATGGAGTGATGTGATGCATCCTGATGTGAAGCAAAATTTTGCACTTTCCAATAACAGCATGTCTAGACATCTTCTGTTCCTCTTATATCACAGCAAATTGTCAGTTATTTTGGGGGGAGGGGGGCGCGTGCTTTTGTCAAATGTATTACTGACCAAGGCATTGTACATTTCAACTGTTTAGAGGAAAATCTATTGTGCACAACTTCTGCAAAACCAGTTATTACTCATACAATAAGAGCAATGAACAACTACTTCATTATCAGGAGTGATTTCATACAAAGAGAATACAGCTTATTGTGTTGCGGGAAAAAAATGCAAAGCCTTTTGTCCTGAATATTTTCCTAGAGCTGAAAAAATAGGTAGAGCTTTAACTGTGGCCAAAAGTCTCATCACCTTAATGTACTTAGTGCTCCCACATTAATCACGGCTCTACAGCCAATCATAGCGCTGTCCTCCGAGTGTGTTACGCCGCCCCCAACGGTGCGCGAGCGAGCAGTTCGAAAAGATGCGGTCGGCTGGCGTCACGTGGTTCGGAGGAAACACGTGATAGTCTTCGGCCCTCCCGGCTGAGTGGTAGTAGTAGCCTTAATGTGGGAGCCCCCTAGTGACGGGGAGGAATTGGACACGACTAAATTAGGGAGAAAATCGGGGAAAAATCCAAAAAAAAAAAGTGAAACCTTGTAGTTTTCAATAATACAAGGATGATATGCTTTAAATGTATGTATTAATAGCGTTATATTGTGTTATACCTACATGTAGATCCCTGTGAATAAACTGGGTAGTAAACCATCACCTTTAAGAACATGCAAATAAATGTCTGATTTGCACCTGCTCTATTTTATTGTAGGTTATCACTAACTAAAGGAAACTAAAGGGGCTTAGTTCAGATCCTAAGGAATGAAAGTTTGGACCCTTGGGACGTTTCACATTAGGATTGATTGATACCTATTTCCCTGCTAACCAGCATTCACAGTGTTTTTCTTCTCCGTTCTTGGGCACACTTACTTATTTACACTTTTCGATACAGCAGGTGGCAGTATGCTCCACCTTGGTTTGTGAGCTGCGATTAACCACATGAGAAGAAAAGAACAAGGAAGTTAACTATTGTGCTAATCCTAATATTGTTGTTATATACTTTATCAGCTACGGCCGAGTAGGTCAATGGATGAGATTGGCACTTGCTGCACACACATGGAGATTTTAAACGAGGCCGATGGCACAGATAATGTCGTGTCCAAACAGCAATCTACTTCCGTGCTCAGATACGATTGGCTTCCGTATCTGATACCCGAGTATGCTGTACTGTGCCCGAGACCACCTTTTCACCGGACTCCGGCACGGTTCCAGAGGCTGGAAAGCCAGACTTTGGGGGTCTGTGAAACGATCCCTGGTCCCTAATTTGAAAACACTACAAAAGGTCTGAGCACCAGATAGATGTCAATGAAACCTACACATTTTAGAAACACAATACAGGGTGCACATCTCATTATGAGATTTAGAGCTACAGGTCTATGCAGCTGGAATGAAATGTTAACTAGGCTAGCTCTTGCTCCGTCATATTTTCCAGCCCACACCGGCAAGCTCAATAGACGTCTGAATGCGGCTGGTATCCTGAGACAGATCTGTTAGTCATCATTCCATGGTTGAGTCTCAATGCATGACACACATTTCTAGTCTTTGTGGGAGACATGCACCCATCAACCACATTCACCTCTTTTTCCAACTGAAAATGTGCTATTAAACAAGAATGGAAAATTATAGGCTGTTTTCTGACGAGACGTACAACTTCGGTTCAAATGAATGTGTGATCACGCAGGATTTTCATCATGCTTTCATCATCATCTCCAAATTCTTTAGGCTTGTGACTTATTTTTGTAACCCCCTGCAGAGTCTCTGTTCAACTGCAAATGTATTTAAATGTCAAACCTGACCTCACCTCTCCCTCTTTTCCGAAAGCTCTGGAAAATCATATTCCCACTTTGCACTCCCCTCATGGAGCCTCCTGGCCACACTGTCTGGAAACTAAACAAATGTCTCAAGCAAAAGACCACCATCCTCCCCACAAAACCAGAGATCTCAGGAGTGAGTCACTGCCTAGCCGTCTTGTCTCTCCTGACAATTTCCAATAGGTGAAATTTTTTTCTCTCATTAGAGAATCTTGAATGTAATTTATTTTGTTTCGTCTTGGGCTTTATCCCTTTTATCCTATGGGAAGCCACATCACATCATTTAAACAATCCGTCCTATCGTAAAGCAAGCCACCCTCCCCCCACCACCCTTTTTTTTTTTCTAACAAGGCTTAGGACCAGCACTGAATGCATTGACTGGGTTACATAGGAAGGAGGGTCAAGAGTCACTCCCAAAAACCCAGCAGTGATGACCCTGTGGTGGTAGGGCTTGACCCCTCGAACTCGAACAGAAACCCGAGCCTCAGCTGGCTGAGCAACCACCGCCCCTATTTTCAATTTTCATATGAGAAGTGTCCGTGGCTGCCCTAATTACTCATTGTACTAATTATTATCTACAAAAAGAAAAAGGCCTACTTGGGCCCTCAAAGGTTTCAATTGTATTAACTTTTTACCAAGAAATTTGTTTGGGTTGAATCTTCTCCAATTAGTAAATATAAATATATATCCCTCTGGTCCTCCAGCACTGCTCGCCTCGTCCCACCATCTCTCAGGGATCGAGGGCGGCATTCATCCAAACTCTTTTCTGTTCTGGCACCGAGGTGGTGGAACGAACTTCCTCTAGATGTTCGTACAGCAGAGACTTTGACTATCTTTAAATGGCGACTCAAAACTTATCTATTTCTCCAGTACTTACAGGACTAACCCCCCCCCCAAAAAAAAAACTCTTCCCAGTTGTGTTAGACTAATCGCACTTAGTTATTGACCTAGTTAACCCAGTGTAAGTATCTATCCAGTAATGTAAACTTTAAAGCACTTTTTGTAAGTCGCTCTGGATAAGAGCGTCTGCCAAATGCCTAAATGTAAAGGTAAATAAAGACGACAGTGAAGATCTTCGTTTTAAACTAATTGAAAATAAATAAAAAGCTTTAGATTAAATAGAAATTTCCGAATGATGGAAATAACCCGTATGTTGAATATTCAATATTTCTAAGTCAAAAAGTTAAGAAGTTCTCACTGACTATGTAAAAAATTTTTTATAAAAAATGAAGGTTCTCTTAGAGAGTTATCCTTCTATTGAAGGATTTTCTCAGATTATTCTATGATCAATTTGAACTAAAATCTTACCCAGATTTATACAAACTGTCCATGCCAAATTTCTTATTAAAGCAAAAATGAATGTACCAAAAATAAAATAAAAAAAACATCTGAAATTCATGTAATTTCTGAAGTCAAGTTAGTGTTGTTAATTTAAAAAAGTTTGTATTAAACTGAAAATTATTTTCCCCTTTTGACTCCACTAACCCTCAACTACAAGAGAAATCTTGGCTTTCTACAATTAATTACAGTCTGCACTCACCTTTAATAAATCGTGACTTTAGAGTCTTGTTAAAATCTGATCATCTAAGTAGTTTATGATAAAATAGTCTTTAAACGTAAAGACTTGGGGATTTGATCTGACACATAACATTTTTCCAAATGTAATAAACCCAGGAACCTTTTAATACTGGATCTGGAGCTAAACCCCTAACAGTGCTGCTAATCTCCCACGGTACTGTATCAGCATGTCCTAATACGTAACAACTGTTTACAGTTCATGTCACCGTCTGTCATCCTAGACAGATTTGGCCCAGTGTGTGACCAGCTTGCTGCTGAGACGTGTCATGACGGCACCTCGGGAATCTGTTCCCAGGCATTAATCATCGTTAAAAGAATTTATCAATGGAAAAAAAAAAATTATACTTGCGCAGAAAGATGTAAATGGCTATTTACACGTATACAGATTTTACCTGACCACCAACAATAAATTGCATGTATTTACAGGATATATATGGTATTAAATCTGCATTAAACATCATAAATTGTGATGTAAACTGAGTACGTCCCTCTGGTGGATCAAAAGATGTAAAGTACAATGGACTGAAAGATTACCCTTAAGGAAAAAGTGTGACTAGTTACTAAGGCCAATAAAACAGCTCGAGGAAAAAGGGCGACACAGACTGTGAACACGGCAGGTATTTATTGCTTTTGAAGAATTTCACCCCCAGGAGCTCCCTGTGAGGTCATGCGAGAGACAGGGCCCTGGCTTTACCTTAAATAAGTCTGTAAATCTTTTTTATAAACATATATGCTTTTTGGCTTCAGATGGGGGTTGACAAAGTAAGTGCATGAATGCTTAAACTTCAACATATATATGACTCAAAAATGTATGATGAGTATATGTGTATGGTCCTACATAACGCAATAAGTAAGTTTTGCGCCATCAAGTGCACATAGAATTTCATTTGAGTTACACTCACTCTCTCTCTCGCTCACTCATCATCTATACCGCTTAATCCTGTATTCAGGGTCACCACTGTGCTGCCCACTGAGCTACAATAATACACAAATAATAATAATAATAATACAGCACAATAATCTAGCTAACTGTCTTCTTTTGTATATAAAGTCAATTAGTTTCATAGAGACGATTAGAAACAAAAAGACTGTCTTCTTATGGAGAGTGAGCACCAGGTCATGCTTTGGATTTCATGCTTTGCAGCTGTAATTAAAGTTTTATCAAGCCTATCTTTGGCCCCTTTCAAACCTTAAATGCAAAGACAAACAACAGTAACAGATGTGATAAGAGGTTTCTGGTTGTATAAACATGGAGGAAAATTGTACTCCATTTGTAGCTTGGAGGCATCTACATTTACCGCGACTCTGGGCTAAAAATACTGCAATGTAATGTGTTAGCAGTGTGATTAAAACAATATGGTCCTAGGGCTTTTTGTCATGAACCGAGATATGTTTTCATGAAATAGCATCTGGAAAAAAATAACTATTCGCAACTGTGGTAGGCATGCCACTATGACGATGATGATTATTAAAAATTCATATAAAATATATGGGCTTATCATTATTTTAGATCATGCTTAAGTGTATGTATATTTATCTAACTGTAAAACATTTTAACATGAAACCAAATACATACTTTCTAAAAGTTTAATGAAGGCGAGTACAATGTTTCACAGAAATGAAATGAATTATTAATAATATGGTTGTAATACTATTGATTAAACACGGTCCTGCCACAAAAAGCCCACATTTCAGAAGGGTCAAATTATTAGGCTACATTAAGCAAGGAAAACAACTAAGGAGATCTGAAATTACTGGAACCGGGTTAAGAACCATGTTATCAAAACCTGGAAGAATAGTAGTGAACCATCAACATTGTGGAAGAAATGTGGTCAAAGAACATAGTGTGATGAGAACTCACAGGATTGGGAGTAAATAGCGATGGGTCAATATTTAAATGTTAGTGAGGTTTAATCAGAAAAAAAGGCTTCAATTTGCTAGGGACTTTTTGCAATGTGGTCATGTGGTCTGAGGAGTCCAGAGCGATGGGTGCATCAGGAGTGGAATAGAAGCATATGAAGCAATGCACCCATCATGCAAAGTACCCCACTGTACAAGCCCCTGGAGGCAATCTTATGATCTGGGGTTGCCTTAGTTGGTCAGGTCTAAACTCAGCATCATCATCATGTGATAATATAATGAAATCAGCTGATGACCTGAATGTGCTTTATCACATCTATAGAGGTTATCACATCTATGGAGTTTTTTCTTCCCTCATGGCTCGGGCGTACCACATGAACTAGCCAACACACTGTGTGATGTAATCAAAGCTGAAGCTGACTGTTTTAGAGTGTGTGTGACTTTTTTTGGCCAAGCGGAATGTGTTTTACAACCCCAATTCCTAGTTGGGACAATATGTGAATTGGCCATTAAAAAAAAAAAAAAAAAAAAAAAAAGGGTCATCTGTAAAGTTTCTCCATTTTGTACTATATTGGAAAACTACAACACTGATCACTGAACACAACGTTTGATCTCCAATCAATATCAGAAATCAATATCTTAAAAACCTTTATGTTTCTGTAGTGGATATCCCGATGTTGGGGAACACTCTGGAACATCTTTGTCCATTAACACTAATTGTCGATGCATTTACAAATGCAACTTAAGGCTTAAGGACGCCATACATCAATACTATCCAGAGGTGTCAAAGACCATATACCATACATAGTAACACCATCTTTTCAGAGACATCTCAGTACTTTCCAGCAGAACAGCAGCAAATTGCATTGTGGGCTCAGATAACACATGAATGGCTGTTAAACACAAAATACATGTGCCTCCCTGAAACTCCCGCCAATTAAAACTGACCAACTGGTGTAACCAAATGCTTTAAATGTTTAACCAACAGAAATGGTGATGTTACCTAATTTTTAATAATTAGATGCATTTATTTATTTATTTATTTTCAAAACGCATTAAAACACTGGATAAAATAATTAATTATTTGTTACAGAATACATTTGCAAGTTATAAAGTTGAAACCAATATATGAGATAGACATATTACATGCAAAGCAAGATCGTTAAAGCCGTGATTTGTCATAATTGAGATGATTATGGCTTACAGCTCATGAAAACCGCGAATCCACAATCTCAGAAAATTCTAATATTGTGGAAAGGTTCAATATTCTAGGCTCAAAGTGTCCCACTCTAATTAGCTAATTAAGCCTCAAAAGGTAATTGCAAAAGAGGTTGGATGTTCCCAAAATGCTTCATCAAAGCACATTAATAGAAAGCTATGTGCAAGGGAAAAGTGATGAAGAAAAAGGTGCACAAGCAGCAGGGATGACCGCAGCCTGGAAAGGATTGTCAGGAAAAGGCCATTCAAAAGTGTTGGGGACTTTCACAAGGAGTGGACTGAGTCTGGAGCCACCACATACAGACGGATCCTGGACATGGGCTTCAAACGTCTTATTCCTCTTGTCAAGCCACTCCTGAACAACAAACAACGTCAGAAGCGTCTTACCTGGGCTAAAGAAAAAAAAGAACTGGTCTGTTGCTCAGTGGTCCAAAGTCCTCTTTTCTGATGAGAGCACCTCATTTGGAAACCAAGGACCCAGAGTCTGGAGGAAGAATGGAGAGAGTCCAGTGTGAAGTTTCCACAGTCTGTGTTGATTTGGGGAGCCATGTCATCTGCTAGTGTCAGTCCACTGTGCTTCATTAAGTCCAGGGTCAACGCAGCCATCTACCAGGAGATTTGAGCACTTCATGCTTCCTTCTGCAGACGAGCTTTATGGGGATGCTGACTTCATTTTCCAGCAGGACTTGGCACCTGCCCACACTGCCAAAAGCACCAAAACCTGGGAATCCGTGGGATTACTGTGCTTGATGGGCCAGCAAACTCGCCTGACCTGAACCCCATAGAGAATCTATGGGGCACTGCCAAGAGAAAGATGAAAGACATGAGACCGAACAATGCAGAAGAGCTGAAGGCCACTATTGAAGCATCCTGGTCATCCATAACACCTCAGCATTGCCACAGGCTAATAGCTTCCATGCCACGCCGCATTGAGGCAGTAATTGCTGCAAAAGAGGCCCAAACCAAGTACTGAGTACATATGCATACTTGTACTTTTCAAAGGTCCGATATTGTTATATGTACAATCCTTGTTTTATTGAGTGCATGTAATATTCGAATTTTCTGAGATTGTGGATTTGGGGTTTTCATGAGCTGTAAGCCATAATCAACTATGCCAAATCATTGCTTGAACCATCTTGCTTTGCATGTAATGATTTTATCTCATACATCAGTTTCACATTTTAAGTTGCGTTACTGAAATAAATGAACTTTTGCACAATATTCAAATATTTTGAGTTTCACCTGTATGTTTTTTCAATTTACTTTATGCATAGGCAATTGATAAATTACTCTTTCTAACCCAGGAATAAGAAAAGGTAAGAATGTTCTTTCATAATGTTATTGTAAGGCTATAAACAAAACTGTAGTAATTGCAGTACTAAGATTTTGTTTGCATTGATGCTTAACTGGTTTGGTTTGACTAGGTTTACTGAAATATTTACCTGGGTCCACATTGTAGTCTGTCAGTTGATTACCTCTGGATATATTATAGATGATATAATTGACAATCAACAAACAAAAAAGTTTCCAGGATAAACGTTATATTTAAAAGTACCTTTGGTTGTTATCTGGTTGAAATGAGCAACCTGTAGGATCATATTAATATTTCAGTATTTTCTTGTTGTTTATATAATTCCGATCAGATGTTCTGATGCTACTCCATGACGGGCAAATATAACTTTACCAGAAGAACAAAACTGTTCAGGGTTCAGGACTAGATGAATAATTATGTCCATTGGCAGGGGAGCTCCACCATGTGCAGAAATGTTTAGTGTGGAAGTACAAATAGTGTGTAGGAGGATGGAACTTAGAGGAGGTTCTGTGTTCAAAATGTACATTTTAAGAAAAATTCTCACTTTTAATTTCCAGTTGTATTTAATAACAAAACCATAATGTGATATTCTCTTACAAGAATGTATTGCTTTGTCGAAATCACATGGCACGGTATAAGTAATACACTTTATCCCTTTTCACTCCGTTCTTTTACTCATAGATGCAACATACTGAACACAAAAAGAAAGCAACAGCATTTAAAACAAAACAGTAATATGGTTTTAAAGGTATAAGGAGTTGGACACATGAAATGACTGAAGTTTGGGAGTTTTAACCTATGAGCGAGTATAATCTCTGGCTGCTGAAATCGTGTATAGCAATATTTGGAAGCTGTTCCCATGGAAACAGACAATACCAATTAGTTCCATCCTTTGTAAATCTAGTTACCAAAGCATCTGTTGAGGGATGTGTACTGTATTAAAGGTAACTCTATAGTATCACCACCAAATGAATACTAAGGTCTGATAAATCGCAGGCAGTGGCAAGGTTATATGCCTCATTTACTGTAGGTCTGTTTAAGAGGAATAGCTATTATTATTATTATTATTATTATTATTAGCTAATTCGTTCATCAACTGGTTACAATGAACATTTAATCCCTACCAATATCCGACTGCTCGAGAAATTTCTTTAAGGGAAATCTCAGACAGACAGACAGACCATTCCATTCAATTCATAATGTCTCAATTTGTAAAACGAAAACAGAAAACAATAATGTCAACATTAATTAATCAATTGCATAATACAGAAAAGTGCAGTTTGAAAAACCTGTGAGCCACTGTGCTCTTCTTTGTACAGTATTATGCAATCGATTATTTAATGCTGACATTATTATTATTATTATTATTATTATTATTATTATTATTATTATTATTCATTTCTTTTTACTTATTACCTCAAAGTGTTTTCAAAAAAGTACTTAGATTCCTAAAAGGGCTCTAGTTTGCAAACCACTCTCATAAGGAACCAATATGGAGGAGGGTTCAATATAAAATCCAGAAGGACAATCAAGGACGTCTTAAGGTAGGGTGAATACAGTGAGTCATTAAGACAGAGAAAGTGCACAACTGCCTATAAACCAAAAGCTATCCAAATGTTAATCTTGTTTTTTTTTTGTTTTTTTTTACTTATCCTTTTTTATATATATTTCCACAGACATTCCAGATAATACGCAAAAATAAAAAGCTTCCATATTCTCTGTCCTGTTTTATAAACCCCTCACTGAGATCATCTCTAATTAGTGATAATGATGATCATGGAGCTGTGTAAACATCACAGGCTAAGTTATAATTTGACATTATTCCCAGGCCCTTGGTTTGTCTCAAAGTTAGAGGGAATGCAAACAAAGTCAACTTACAGCTCAAGGGCTTTTCTATGACTCTAGAAGGCTCTTTGAGAAGAACCTCAACTCTGGCAGTGATATAGGGGCTGTCCCTATCTGCCTTGTCAACTCAGGAACTCATTCTCCCCCCAGAAGAAACTCTTTGTTTGATGGTGAAGCTACATGCCTATTCTTACTCGTGCTCTATTGGGTAGCAACTGAAGGAAAGAGGTGGCAGAAATCAGAAACATGTTAAGAAGCTTGACAATCCAGGGGAACCTCCGAGTAGAGCAGTTGATCCTTTGAATCAAGAGATGCCAAAGATACCAGAACATGTCCCAGTGGACGGAGATCTTGGGGCAGACTGTGGGATTACATTTTAGAGCCGTCTCGGGATTGTCTGGGGATCCCCAGGATGAGTCTGGACTGATGCCATCTTCTGTCGCCACCACCAGTCCCACCAGGAGAAACTGGAGGAAAATGAAATGAAATGGAAAAACGATCAATTTATGCTGCATGATTTGGGAGGACGGGGGGAAAAAAAAGTCCCTCAAATAAGTGCAGAGTAGCAAAGTCGTGATCATTTCTTTTGGCAGTGCTTCAAGGTGTATTTTGACCCTCTCCAACTGAGACCTGGATTTGACTCACTGACAATATGATAATTGCCACAATATCACTTTCTGGGCTTCTGTTCGTTTACTCTGTCTGTTTACTGTGGAAAACTCAGGAAACTTGTCAGTACTTGAGAGAGTTGGGCTTCTCTCCAGATAAGACATTCCTCTGCATAAATCAGTCATTGTATTACACTGGACGGTGCAATGCAGCGTTCAGGAGCTGTCAAGAGTCCCAGTTCCTCTTGTGGATGTTTGGTTTGCTTTCCTTGTGCTTTTCATCAGTGTTTTCATTGCAGTAATCCTCCTAGCCACTGCAATACATAATAAAAGAACACCAATCTTTATTATATGCTTGATCAAGTCTCCACATGATTTCCTTGCCTTCCCACTTGTATTTCTCATTGTAGGTTCAAAAGGACAGCTTCGAAGCTTAGGTATAGCAGAAACATCACCAAGATACATTTAATAACACATTGTCCTGTACAGTATTACTTGTCTAAGGTTTTAACTTAAAGAGAGCTGAAGCAAAAAAAAAAAAAAAAAAAAGAGAGGAGTCCAAAAAACGCTGAGAGAAGCCAGACAAAAGAACGTTTCGTAATTCATTCTGGTGTCTGCGTCTGTGGTTTTTACCTTCCTTCTGGCTATGTCTTCTGATGACCAAGCAGGCTGGCAGTTCTGTTAAGCACCATTATAAAGGTCTGCCATTCCTCTTTAAGGAGAGGACCTCGCAGACCATGCTGTAGAGAGCCTTGGACTGGCTATAGGCCACACCATTTATGGCCAGAGCTTGCAAGAGCACAGCTGGCTTTCCATTCAGCATGCCCTCCCCCTCCTTCTCTTGTTCACTCCAAGCACTCCGCCCCTTTTCTCCGCTCTTATTTTTCCTCCTTCCCTGAATGTATTACAAGCATTCTAGTGGGGAGTAAATCACCTTACTCCCTAGGCACCCAAAAAAAAAAAAAAAAACATGGCACACAGCTGTTTCCTCTGAGATTCCCCTAAGATTTTAAAAGTGTTCACAACGACAGTCTGTACAGTCAATCAGACATTTTGTTTTTTGCTAAACTAAAATATACATCAAAGAAAAGTTATGTATAAACAGAATATACAAAGTATTAACATAAATTCCCTTGCAGTGGCTCATACTTCACCTTTTATGGTTTTACAGTAGCAGTTTGTTCCATGTTTGAGAGAAACTCTGACTAAGTATGAAGTTGTTTTTTAATACAATCAATCAAAATGCCATGGCAACCTTTTGTTGTGTCTCAAAGAACAGTTTGACTTCATCTTGTTGAAACCTGTGTATAGTAACCAGACACTATTATACGACAAAGAAAACGAAAAGGAAAAAAAAACAAAAAACAGCCAGAGCTTTCCTGCAGCAATAATCACAGCCACATGTTCCACACAGATGTTTTAGTGAACCACTATCAGCAGATTTGAAGGCGCTTTCTGACCTAGTAATCTGTTTGCTGGTTATGTATCTGAGTGAAATTAATTATTTTGGCTCGGTTGATAAGTACAGTTTCACGCTGCACATAATTAAACAATAAAACGGAGAGAGCAACAAAAACAGCAACAGCAGCAGCAGCAGCAAAAAAAAAAAAAAGTCACTTGCAAAGAAGTGGGTGGAAAGGGGCGGGGCTAACATCATGCAAGTTAAACTTCCTTTTTCATTGTCATGAAAATAGAAGTAATAATAATAATAATAATAATAGAAAACTTGGCTCAGTCAAGACCACAAGATTGTTACTACATATTTAAAATGTTTCAATAAAGTCATTCTTAAACTGCATCTAGATATATTTTTTGGTTTGTTTTTTAGATATTCGTCACACTTCTGCATTTCCGCATCTCTAAGCTTTCTCCCTTCCAGAAAGTTTGCTCCTCAGTTTTAGAAGTACCCACCAGAAAAGAAACCTATGATTTTAGTGATTTCTTTGTGCGCCCCCCCCCCCCCCCCCATCTATCACCAATTAATAGAAGAGAGTACTGTTCTGTGCAAATCTTGAACCACCCCTCATTTCTTCATATTAAAGAATATTAAATTATTCAAATTCAAATTCAAATTTTATTTGTCACATACACAATCCTACACAGTACGATATGCAGTGAAATGCTTAGGCAACTGCCCTGACCTTAGAACAGGAAAGAAAAAAAAAAAAAAGTTACTTATCTAAAAGGAATAAGAAAGAATATCTATAAAGGAAATAAATATTTGAACAAAAAAGTAAATTTGAGAAAAATATATATAAGTCAAAATTGACTAAGAGAATAAAATAAAATTAAATATAAAATATAGAATATAAAATGTAAGTAAGTACAAATATACATTAAATGAAGATATAAGGAAATAAGAAGGTGAGAAGAACTGTAAAAATGGAAAATATTGGAATGAAAAATTGTATGCACTTTAAATAAAAGGAAACAAATGTTTAACTGCAACAGGTTGCAAAGTTCCTAAAGATACAAATTTTAAATTGCTTGTTTATGTAACTACCTCAGCAGCAACCTCATTTCCCCTCTCGTCTATTCCAACCACATTCAGCATCACCAGTATACTAATCACTGGCCTGATCATCTGTCGTCATCTGCACCTGATTCTTATTGGTTCATGCCATAAGTTAAATGTTTTTTTGTTTTATGTTTGAATGATTCATAGGTTACTGTGTGTCTCAACTAACAGAAAAAACATTCCTCTGAAACTAATACAGTACAGGGACTGACCTGAAAATTAGAGGCAAAAACTTGCTAAAATTTAAAGGGGGTGGGGGGTGGGGGGGGGGGGGGGGGGGGGGGAAGGAAGCCTGAATAACTATTTCTGAAGATTAAATAACTTAATCTTGTTCTCCACCCCCTAAACATTCAGCACAGTTTTCTTCTTTTTGAAACATTTCTCACATTTTCCAAGTCTTTTCCATTACCCATCTCTTGTTCGTTGTATGACAGCTACTATCAAGATAAGTGTGATGGCTAAAACATGCTTTCTGTCTGCATGAATCCAACCTTATCTTTTCCACTGGCTGTGCCCTTGCAGCACACTTGGAGAAAAAAAGTGTTATCTGGTCTCTTTCCTATATATGACCTCACAGAGGTCCACTAATGACTATTGCTTCTGTGATTCCCAGAGGGAGAGTAATGCCATACCATCCACCCAGAGACCAAACATGAACACCCAACCTACAGAAATGATAGAAATTTCCCCACTGTGGGATGAATAGAAATATCTTACCTTATCTATTCAAGAGGGTTATAATCTACAACACTCTCTCCCTTATCAATTCCAGTTGTTCTAGCCAATCATCGGCATCTATGAGTTCATGCATGCAGAAGTGCTCGGATAACGCGTTCCTCTAAATGTGTAACACCGCCCCTAGTGACCTTGCATGACTGCCAGTTTAAAAGCATGCAGATGGATGGCTATGCATGCCTCAGAAGGAGCACATGTTTGGCCTTACACTCCCTTGCTTGGTAGCTGGATAGAGGGTAAAAAAAAAACTTAAGAACACATAAGAGAGAAAGTTTGCAGGTAATTCAAATATAGAAGTCAGTTTTCATGTTAATAGACCAAAACAATCAAATACTTCCAAAAAAAAAAAAAGTGTACCCCACTCATTCGTTATCTATACCGCTTTCTCTTGTGTACAAGGTCGGGGGGGCCTGGAGCCTACCCCAGGAGACTTGGGGCACGAGGCGGGGTACACCCTGGACAGGGTGCCAATCCTTCACAGGGCACACACAGACACACTACAGGCAATTTGGGAACGCACATTAACCTAATCTACAAATTTTTGGACTGTGGGAGTACCAAGCACAAGTAAAACCTGCAAACTCCATGCACACAGGCCCAGTACGGCAATTGAACCCGGATCCTTGAGGTGCAAGACGACAGTGCTAACCACTAAGCCACTGTGATGCTGAAGTCTATACCATATAAATGTAAATGTACTTAAAAGTATATATAAAGTATAAAAGTATATTTAAAATATACTATATACACTCTCTTTACAGCATTTTTGCCATTTTTCTTCACTTTTAGCAGAAACAGGAAGCAAGGCAGTCAAGGGTGCTTCAGTTTTGCTACCAATTCCTCTGAATGCACAAAGCAATTAGGACACCCTGTATCATGCCTTCTATTCAACACTTACCGTATGTTTAGGCTTGATCACTATTGTCTGATTGGCAAAAAAAAATTGCTGAAAGAAGATAGACTGAGAAAGAAAGGATTAGTTCAATGACCTCACACCTCCAGGGATAAAGCTTGACTCCCGTCAGCTTGAATGTTTTCCACATGCTTCGTGGACTTCCTCTGGGTTCTCTGGTTTCCTCCAATAGTCCAAAGATTGGATGGAAATTAGACTAATCTGTATTCCCAAATTGCCCATAGTGTGTGAATGAATGTGTGAATTTGTATGTGTACTCACTCTGCTATGGATTGGCACCCTGTCCAACTTCCTGGGACCCCTGGATACCACAGGATAAGTGGTATAGAAAATTAATGAATGAAAAAAAAAAACCCTACACACTTATGTGCAATAAGAGGAAGACATCTGAAAACAATTCTGCTGTAAATTGTTAATCTAGCAGTTGCCAGATTCAGCTTGCCAATGTGTTTCTTATCATAGCTTCACTATCCTCAGCACTAAATAGCTGTAGTGGGACATGGTCTATATTGTCATTCAAAACCTCTGTGGCCGACTCCAATTTCCAAACAGATGTTAAGGAAAACTTGCACTTACTCATTCATTGTCTATACCTCTTTATGCCGTGTACAGGGCGACAGGGGCCTGGAGTCGATCCCAGGAGAATTGGAGCATGAGATGGGGTACACCCTTGACGGGGTGCCAATCCATCAAAGGGCTCATGTGGGTTCATAGTTGAATGTACTGACAACAAAATCACAAAAAATGATAAATAGAAATCAAAGTTATTAACCCATGGAGGTCTGCATTTGTAGTCACACTCAAAAGTGAAGTGGAAAAACACACTACAGGCTGATCCAACTTTGATGTAATGTCCTTAAAACAACTCAAAATGAGGCTCAGTAGTGTGTGACCTCCATGTGCCTGTATGACCTCCTTAACATGCCTGGGCATGCTCCTAATGAGGTGGCGGATGGTCTCCTGAGGGATCTCCTCCCAGACCTGGACTAAAGCATCCGCCAACTCCTGGACAGTCTTTGGTGCAGCGTGGTGTTGGTGGATGGAGCAAAACATGATGTCCCAGATGTGCTCAATTGGATTCAGGTCTGGGGAAAGAGCGGGCCAATCCATAGCATCAATGCCTTCATCTTGCAGGAACTGCTGACACACCCCAGCCACATGAGATCTAACATTGTCTTGCATTAGGGGGAACCCAAGGCCAACTGTAATGGCATATGGTCTCACAAGGGGTCTGAGGATCTCATTTGGTACCTAATGGCAGTCAGGCTACCTCTGGCGAGCACATGGAGGGCTGTGTGGCCCTCCAAAGAAATGTCACCACACACCATTACTGACCCACTGCCAAACCGGTCATGCTGGAGGATGTTGCAGGCAGCAGAACGTTCTCCAGGGCGTCTCCAGATTCTGTCACGTCTGTCACATGTGCTCAGTGTGAACCTGCTTTCAACTGTGAAGAGCACAGGGCGCCAGTGGTGAATTTGCCAATCTTGGTGTTCTCTGGCAAATTCCAAGCGTCCTGCACGGTTGGGCTGTAAGCATAACCCCCACCTGTGGACGTCGGGCCCTCATACAACCCTCATGGAGTCTGTTTCTGACCATTTGAGCAAACACATGCGCATTTGTGGCCTGCTGGAGGTCATTTTGCGGGGCTCTGGCAGTGCTCCTCCTGTTCCTCCTTGTACAAAGGCAGAGCTCGTGGTCGTGCTGCTGGGTTGTTGCCCTCCTATGGCCTCCTCCACGTCTCCTGATGTACTGGCCTGTCTCCTGGTAGCGCCTCCATGCTCTGGACACTACGGTCAAACATGACCCCCAGGTTATTAACAGAGTTAGAGAGAGTAATGGTGTGGCCAGAAAAGAAAATACAGGTAATTGGGGAAGAATGGAGCTGGTGGGGTGTACCAATTAGAAGCACTTAAGTTTTGGAGTTTTGGTGCTGTTCAACTGAAGGAAGATCTCTGACATCCATGCCTTCATCTCATCCAGGTAGCAAGTGAGAGGTGATGGAAGTGACAGAGAGGTATAGGAATAGAATGAAACTCCATGCTTGCCAATGACATGACCCAATGGGAGCATATAGATGTTGACCGGCCGCCACTGAAGTCGACAGTGCTAACCACTACACTTTCAATTAAATTTATTTGTATAGCGCTTTTAACAATTGCCATTGTTGCAAAACCGCTTTAGACAATCGAAAGAATTATGGAAGTTTGTATGAAATGTGAATGTGTATGAATCAAAATAATAAGATTGATCTTAATGATAAGGTAAAATTGTGCCGGTTTAAAAAAAAAAAAATATATATATATATATATATATATATATATATATATATAAAGAGTTTTTTTTTTAAACAACACATTTTATTTATTTATTCAAGGTGTTTAACTTAGAAAAATGTCAGAAAGCAACAACAAATTAGTATTTTTAGAACTGGTACATGGAGCAAAAAAAAAAAAACCCTCACTCACTCATTCTCTATATTGCTTATCCTGTGCAGAGTCATAGGAAGCCTGGAGTCCATTCCAGGGAACTCAGGAAACACTGTGGAAGGTGTGCCAATCCATCAGAGGGCACAAGCATGCACACAGTCAAACACGCACTAAAGGTAAATTGGAAATGCCAATTATCCTAATCTCCCTGTCTTTTTGGAGGGAATTGGAGTACCTAGAGAAAACACACCAAGTATGCAAACACCATTCACACAGATGCGTGATTCAAAGACTGGAGGTGTGAAGTACATTGCTAACCACTATTCCACCATGCTGCCCATCACCTTGCCATGTTTTGATAATCCTGATAAAAGCTCACCATTGGCCACTTTTCTGCACAATAACCAAAAATAACCAGCCAAATAACCTCTAAAATGGTAATAACTTGATGGCCGTTCATGAGTTAAAAGCTGCTTCGTAACAGTTCTGGCCTGCACACAATATTTTTCACTCATATATAGCCTTGTACATGGAAAACCTTGGACATCGTTGGCTAACGTTGAGGTTTGGTTTTCTTTTCATCTTCAACCAAGCTAATGGATTTATTTAAACCTTAAATATATTTCATGCAAATAACACAGGTGTAGTGTTTTTTTTTCCGCATGTGATGGCTAAAATATTCAGTTTATCCCTCAGGGTATATGATAAGATCTTTAAGAATTGGATCATAGTCTGCCAGTAGTGTAAATTTGAATTGCCTTTCTGATTCAGAGTCTCTCAACATCCTAAAAAGGCTACAGGAGGACAATGTAAAACTAACATTTACAATGTGGTCTAAAACATTCCACCAATATGGGTGCATTAAAAAAAAAAAAATTAAGTTCCCATGTGGTTTCCACTTGATATTTTTTAACAAGCTCTCACATGAACCTGTAATTGCATGTGCTACCAAATCTCAAACATCCTAACATTACCCATGCACCGTAGCTCTGCTACACCGTAGCCTTGAATAGCCAACAAGGCTATTGCTACTGGCATTGTAAAACTTTAGTGAGTATCAGCCAAAAAGTCATTTTTAGCCCTAGTGGTGCTTACAGTACATGAAAACATACATGTAAAAACACAGAGTCACTAGTGACCAGTTTGCACTTTATTCTATCAAAGAGCTACTGTAGCACAAATTCAGCATATCCAGTCCACTTACCTGTAGGAAACCAGAGAGCCATGCAAACATGTAGAGACGATCTGTGGGAAGAACTCTACATAGCCAGGAACTCAAGCTAAACTGCAGATCCTGAAGCAGCAATGCTACCCACTACATCATGGTTATCACCCAAACAGATATTTTCCCCTGACATCTATACAAATGTTTACATGCTAATATGCAAATGACATTTCACATGAGAAGGCTGCAGGGCAATGTCATTATCCAGTTTGTTCAAACTGTTTGTCAGGATCAAAGAAGATTATTATGTTATGGAGCCACCATAGATTACAGGTAGAATGTATTTAAACATTTGCTGCAGATTTGTTGGTTGCACATCCATGATACTAATCTCCCTTTTCACCACATTCCAAAGGTGCTCTATTGTATTGAGATCTGTGGAGACCAACTAGTTGATTAACTGTGGTGGGCCATTTGAGTACAATGGACTCATTACCATGTTCAAAAAAACAGTTATTAAGTTCCCAAGTACCCCCTTACTGCAGCCACAAGATGTAAGACAGTAAGTTGCAGCCATGTGCTGCTAATCATCGGCCATTGATTAACTGATCATAAGCAGGTGTACAGACCTCAATACAAGCAGGCGTTTTTTGCTGATCTGGAGCATTCAGGTGTGTGTGTTAACACAATGCCAAGAAGGAAAGACTTTAGCAATGGTCTTAGAAAAGCAATTGTTACTGTTCATCAGATTATAATGGAGATGGAGGTTATAAAACCATTTCCGAACAATTTGGATTTTAAATGTTCCACAGTGATAAATATTATTAACAAGTGTAAAGCATTCCAGTCTTCCCAGAAGTGGACGTCCCAGCACATTCGCCCCAAAGTCAGAAAAAATCAAACAATATCCTATGGACAAATGGGACCAAAGTGGAGCTGATTGGCCTTAATGCCCAGCACCATGTTTGATGACAGCATTTCAGCAAAAACACCTCATAACCAATGTCAAGTATGGCAGTGGAGGGGTGATGATTTGGGATTTGTTTTTGCAGCCACAGGACGTGGGCACGTTGCAGTTACTGAGCTGACCATGAAAACCTTGGTATGAAAATGTATTCTAAAAGCAATTGTGAGGCCATTTGTCTGACGGCTAAAGCTTGTTTGGAATTGTCATGCAACAAGACAATTATCCGAAGCACACCAGTAAATCTAGATCAGAATGGCTGACAAAAAGAAAATAATCAAGGCTTTGGAATGGCCTATTCAAAGTCCAGACCTCAACTCAACTGACATGCTCTTTGTGGGATATTAAGAGGGCTGAGCATAAGCGAATGCCCAAAAACCTCAGTGCACTAAAGCAATGTTTTAAAGGAGAATGGACCAAGATTCCTCCACAACAATGTGAAAGACTGAATACCAAATTCTGGCCATACCATCTGTATGTCACACCAGAAATTGACCCCAAAACTGACTCATCAAACCAGACAACATTTTACCAATCTTCTATTGTCCAATTTTGGTGAACCCATATGAATTGTAGCCTCAGTTTCCTGTTCTTATTCTTACCCAGTGTAGTCTTCTGTTGCTGAAGTCCACCTGCTTTAAGGTTGAATATACAGTACTGTGGGTTTAGAGATGCTATTCAGCATACCTCTGTTATAATGAGATGTTATTCGCTCAGAGAACTGCTGCTCATTGGATATTTTCTCCTTTTCAGACTATTCTCTGTGAACCCTACAGATGGATATCAAGGATACCAATCAATCCCCACACACTCTCACATTACAAGCAATTTGCCTAAACTGCATGTCTTTGGACGGTGGAAGGAAACCAGAGTACCCAGAGGAAACCCACTAAGCACAGAGATAATATGCGAACTTTAAACACCCAGACCTGGGGCAGGAATCAAACACTCAACTCTAGAGGTGCAGGGCCTCAGTGAAAACTACAATGGCGATGTGCTGTTTTTGTAAGCAGAAATTACTCACTTTCTCATTATCTACACTGCTTTATGATGTACTGTATACAGGATCAGAAGGGGCCTCGACTTAGGGCACAAGCTGGACATACACTATGCTCATTCACACACTATGGGCAATTTGGGAACACCAATCAAAGGATAATCGGTATGTAGTACTATATGCACTATGATGAAGACATACACACATGGACAAAATTGTTGGTACACTTCAGTCAATGAAAGAAAAACTCACAATGGTCACATAAATAACTTTAATCTGACAAAAGTAATAATTTTTTAAAAATCTATGAATGTTAACCAATGAAAGTCAGACATTGCTTTTCAACCATGCTTCAACAGAATTATTTAAAAAAATAAACTCATGGAACAGGCCTGGACAAAAATGATGGTACCCCTAGAAAATACTGAAAATAATGTGACCAAAGGGACATGTTAATTCAAGGTGTGTCCACTAATTAGCATCACAGGTGTCTACAATCTTGTAATCAGTCAGTGGGCCTATATATAGGGCTCCAGGTAGTCACTGTGTTGTTTGGTGACGTGGTATGTACCACACTCAACATGGACCAGAGGAAGCGAAGGAAAGAGTTGTCTCAGGAGATTTGAAAGAAAATTATAGACAAGCATGTTAAAGGTAAAGGCTATAAGACCATTTCCAAGCAACTAGATGTTCCTGTGACTACAGTTGCACATATTATTCAGAAATGTAAGATCCATGGGACTGTAGCCAACCTCACTGGACGTGGCCGCAGGAGGAAAATTGATGACAAGTCAAAGAGACGGATAATCCGAATGGTAACAAAAGAACCCAGAAAGACTTCTAAAGAGATCCAAGGTGAACTTCATGCTCAAAGAACATCAGTGTCAGATCGCACCATCCGTCGTTGTTTGAGCCATAAATCATAAAAAAGCCAGACTGGAATATGCCAAACTACATGTTGACAAGCCACAAAGCTTCTGGGAGAATGTCCTATGGACAGATGAGACAAAAATGGAACTTTTTGCCAAGGCACATCAGCTCTATGTTCACAGACGGGAAAAATGAAGCATATGAAGAAAAGAACACTGTCCCTACTGTGAAACATGGAGGAGGCTCTGTTATGTTCTGGGGCTGCTTTGCTGCATCTGGCACAGGGTGTCTTGAATCTGTGCAGGGTACAATGAAATCTCAAGACTATCTCAAGGATTCTAGAAAGAAATGTGCTGGCCAGTGTCAGAAAGCTGGGTCTCAGTCGCAGGTCATGGGTCTTGCAACAGGACAATGACCCAAAACACACAGCTAAAAACACCCAAGAATGGCTAAGAGGAAAACATTGGACTATTCTAAAGTGGCCTTCTATGAGCCCTGACCTCAATCCTATTGAGCATCTTTGGAAGGAGCTGAAACATGCCGTCTGGAAAAGGCGCCCTTCAAACCGGAAACAACTGGAGCAGCTTGCTCATGAGGAGTGGGCCAAAATACCTGCAGAGAGGTGCAGAAGTCTCATTGACAGTTACAGGAATCGTTTGATTGCAGTGATTGCCTCAAAAGGTTGTGCAACAAACTATTAAGTTAGGGGTACCATCATTTTTGTCCAGGCCTGTTCCATGAGTTCATTTTTTTTTTTTTATAATTCCGTTGAAGCATGGTTGAAAAGCAACGTCTGACTTTCATTGGTTAACATTCATAGAATTCTTATTTATTATTACTTTTGTCAGATTAAAGTTATTTCTGTGACCATTGTGAGTTTTTCTTTCATTGACCGAATTTTGTCCACGTGTGTATACAGTACATATTGAGTGTGTATACAGGTACAATTAAATGTTCTGATCATTATTAATCTCAAAGAGTAAGAGAACGAGCTTTTCTTATTCTAGAACAATCACTACTGGAAAGAAATTATTAACAACCAAGTGGAGCAAATCATAGAAATACATTCCTTAGATGAACACATAAGGTCAAACCAAACTACATGCTTGATCTCAATCTATGCTATACACATCAAGATCTGCACATCTGCTCAACATATGAGGTGTAATACAGTCTGGGAGAAGAAGATTCCACAAGATTCCTTATTTTATTTACCGTACTGAGTAGATTAAAATTATTTTACAGATTTTTTTTTTTTTTGATTACTGAGAGGAACAATCAGCTAGACTCAACAATCCACCATTGCGGTTGTCTACTGAACAAAATCATACTAAACGTGAACCACAGGAAATACCTGCAGTCAGTTCACATTGCTAGAAACCCATGAATCATTTTTTCTTCATTCATCCTCCTTACTTTTTTTTTTTTTTGGTCTACACCAAGCCAAATTTGGTTTTGTGCTCTATTCTTGTTCCCTAATAATAATTTTAAAAAAATTCAGCAACAATTAAGTTCGGTGACCTTAAGACGGTCATAAAACCAGTTCACAGTCCTGCCTTGTAACAGTCTTTAAAGAACAAAAATGCCAACATGCATGTGCTGTATGTCTGTATGTATTGTTCAGTATTTAACCTTTTTTTTATCTAAAAAAAAAAAAAAAAAATCTCACATCTCGAGAGAAGATTTCACAAGAAAGAATTGTTTCGTGAACGTGGCTGTAGTTGAATGCGACCACACATGTCTGTGAGTAGATGCTTATGAGAGCGCACTGACAAAAAGGGGTGGAAAATTAGGGTGGTCAGCATTCTTCTTATTTGAAGCTGTGTGTGTGTGTATGTGTGTGTGAGAGAGAGAGAGAGAGAGAGAGAGAGAGAGAGAGAGAGAGCACAAAGTTGGGCTGGGTCTGATTGCTCCTGAGAGCAGGAAAAGCTTCAGTCTGTCTTCATGGTGCAGCGATAAACTTGGACTCTTTTACCCTCTCTCCCCATTTTTTTTTTTGCACAAAAGGAGGCTCATGTCTTGGATATAGACATGATGAGCTTTGTGCATTCCAGGATCTTCTTATTTCTGGCTTTATCACTGGCACAAGTACTGTTTGTGAAATGCCAAGACGGAAACAGTGGTAAGTCGAACTAAACAAATAGATGTGCTGATATAATTACCTTGTTTAATTAATGTATCTTAAGACCTTGCATGGAAAGGCAAGTGATGGTATGAATTAGCCTATAACAACTTTTAACTCCACATAAGGAGCTCATTTCTTGGATGCTCCTCATCACGGAATTGTCTTGGAATGAGTCATAAATAGATGCACAAACTGTTCACAGTTGTTTTCTACCCTCTTTGAAACGATGTTGGATTTATAAGTTTGCAAGATGGTTTCTCTAAGAGAGATGGCTTGGGATCTTCTTGTGCAAGTTAGAACTGATCATGAGCATGAGGCTTTTGCTAATTCCCCTTAATGGTGATTTAATCGTGAATAATTATCCTCAAACAGTTGTATTATGTTCTTCTATTCATTCATCAGTCATGCTGTTGAGGTTTACAAGAAACATGTGATATGAAATAGAAACAATGCAATCGACAGTCTGTTGGATTCTTTACTGCCCTTGTTGCGCTTTTTTTTTTCTTTCCCCTCCCCACTTCAAGGTCCTTATTTCCCCGGAACACTCCCCTCACATCTGCACAATGTATTATCAGGGCTGTGAAACTCATCCTAGATGAGCACAGAATACATTCGTGACTGAATTCAACAAATGGCATTCCTAAGAATGAAATGATGATTTGGAGTATATGTGCTAAATAAGCTAAAATATGATGATACTTATGGACCCCAGTCTTACTCTGAAGCCTTTTTTTTTTTAAGGAGCACAGCTTCCATCCTAATCTGGGGCAGATGTGGTGAGGGAGGTGCAGGAAGAGAACAAGCAAGGGAAGGGAAGAAAGAAAGAAATGGGGGGGGGGGTTCCACACGTCTGGGCCCAGAACACCTGAGCACTATTATTTCAGTCACGCTGAGTGTTTTAGCAGATGTGAAACATATGATGTCACTTTTTCCCCCCTTGCTGATGTCACTCGGTCAACGTTTAAAAAAGTTTTTTTTTTTGTTTTGTTTTTTTTTCAAACAAAGGCCTGAATTTCGTGTCTTGATGAAGACGACATGGTGTAATGTACGGACGTGCACGGACAGTGAAAATGAATGTTATTTTATTACAAGTTGGAGTTTGAATCGAATATAGCGGTGAACTGTACAAAATGCGCCACCTGGTGGTGAATAACCATAACAGGGGGCCTGTTCGAGAGACGGCAGTAAAGTCAGAATACTCTAGCCACAGCTTCATAGCAAGTCATAAAAATTAAATTAGAAACATGATTTTGTTCTGGGATTTAGACGTTCCTTTGGAGTTGGACAGTTTTACATTTGGCAATGTGATGCGATCAGGTCTATAAACAGGAGATGAAACAAGATCCGACTAGTCTTTATGTCTGTGGTGATCTTTTTGTGCAAGATAAGTTCATTTAATAGCTCATTTTGAGTACCTGGTTGCCTCGCCAGTGATGTCAAACTTGTTAGACAGGTGTTTTTCTCACTGTCAACTTAATTCCCCTTTTAAACCCCAAACTGTTCCTCCTTTTATTAGCACAGCACTCTTAGCATAATAACTATGTTCTAAGTCTTGTGTCACTCAAGAATCCCAGTTCTAGGTTAGCAGAACATTTTCTGAACATTAGTGTTCCATAAACGTTTTTCATTTCATCTGAGAAAGTTTTCTTGTAATATTTGTAAAATGTTTATACAGTGTTGCTCCAGCATCATGCTTCAATATGTTGCTCATCTTTATTGTATTGTAATAACGTCACTAAAACCTTTTTTTTTTTTTTTTTTTCTTCAGTTAGCTAACATCTAATGTTTAAGCATTTTCAATGAGTAATTCCTGATCCAGTCTTGGGACATCAAAATCAAAGGTTTTGACATTTTTATCTTGGAATTCTTGGGTCTTTGGACTCGATTTGACTCAATAAAAGCATGCTGTTTTATGTGGTTTTAATGCTAAGAATGGAAACAGATAAGCGGCGTTATACATAATGCTAGTCAGCACAAGATTTAATAAGTTTTAGGACAAATGCAAACCAAGTCTTTGTATGGAAAATGGTGGTTAGGATTCAAGTATGATTGCATGCTATAACTGAAAAAAAAAAAATGACTACCCAGAGAAAGTAAAGTATTGACCACAGCTGCCGTTGAGCTTTTGGACCACAACAGTAACATTTATGTGAGTTTTGAAGAAAAAATAAATTACAGTTAAAATGTGGTTGTGGGAATCTGGGTTCTTTATAAATGCTGAGAATGTTTTTTGTGGATGAGGCGTAGGAGGGCTAGGAACAAGCAACATAATTATCAATTTATAGCCATTTTCGAAGACATTCAACCAAAAAGCTTAATGAGGAACAATTATGCAGATTTTCCCCCATATGTGCCATTTACACTCACTTCACTATTCATGCATTACAATTTGGGTTCCAGACTTCATTATGCTTAGTCATGCCGTGCTGCCTGGAAATCATCCCATCTCATGTTGAATGAAATGGAAACCTGAGATCTGATTGCTTTCAAGAAACTTGTGCAGCTGAAAAAGTGCCATGATACATTTGTTAGTGTGAAACAAACATAGAGCTGTTTGATGGTTTGAATACTTGTTCAGGAGCCCAACAGTGGGTAGCTGGCAGCATAGATCCTTAACTGCTGAACAACTGTTGCTCCTCCCACACCAAGGACATTTAAAGGGGCCATCCATCCATCCATCCATCCATCCATCCATCCTTCCATCCATTCCCCACTGTAGTCCAAGCAGGGGCTGTGGAGGACATTGGTGACCATTGTATTCATGCCTATTTTGTTTGACTGTGGCAGGACCACTGGTCATCATTCACACACTACGGGCAATTTGGGAATGCCAATAAGCTCAGTGGGAGGATACTGGAGAACCTGGGGGGAACCCACTGGGAGAATATGCAAACTTTATGCACCCAGACCCGACGCCGGAATCAAACCCAGGACTTGGAGGTGCAAGGCGACAGTGCTAACCACTAAGACACCGTGTCACCTAAAGGGTCTCCAGGGTGTGTGTACAAACCTAAAAACGTAATAAAAAACAGTACCTGCTATTGTCCTATTTCCATTTTTATTTTGGCCAGAGTTTTAAACAAGCCAATTGAAGTTTCACAAAAATGTCACCTCATATAAGTAGATAACATCACTCGGTATGCTTTACTCTACCGTTCTGTTTTGGGGCAGCGTTCAGCGGTAGCTCATTTACTGTACCTCAGACACTAAAATAGCATGAATTTCAACACATACTTTAGGGGAGCAGTGAGACCTGTGTTACCTTGTTAATGAAATAGTAAAACATATGTCCTTTAAAATAAAGCACCTACAGGTTTTTTTTTTTTCTAGTGTAGTGGTTCTGATTTTTTATTATAAGAAAAACCTTAAGGACAGGCACAAACACATACCATCTTCATCAACTTACTTAGTTTGTATGAAAGGTTCTGTCACCCATCTTATAGTCGCAAAATTACAAAGTCTGCCTTATAGTAATACTACACGTACAGTTGTGTACAATTTGGCACCGTTTTAACCATCTTTGAGCTGAATACATAAAAGATAAAATTCTTAATTTCATCACATTTCTTAAATCTTCAAAATTTGTTGCAGTCATTGTTACTTTAGAAAAAAGTCTCTTTTCTTACATTGCTCAGCGCTCAAGTATGAGAACTCAAGAACCAAGTCTGCAACAACACGCTGATGGAAAACATGTGCTGCATTTTTGAGCGATGACTTGATGACTTGCCTCCTTTGCTTCTACCAGAAGAAAAAGCTCTCCATATTGGAAGGCATAATCTTCAGCTCAGCCTGAACTGGAAAAGCCTTCATGCGTAATCCACAGTATCTATCCAAACCTACTGCGATACCCCTCGATGTTTGAACGGCATGGATGATAGATGTTGATCCTGCTCATGAGGCCACTCTATGGGAACAATTTTTAAAGTAAATAAAAAGCAGAGCAGGAGGATAACTTCCAGATGTTTGACTGGTTGCTTTGGCAGTCATTAGAAAACAAACGATAGCTCCCCAAACTGTATTTGGGACGAAGTTATAATGCTGATGTTAGAAACACTGTGTCAAAGAACAACTGGAGTTAGGAGAGCATGAAAAACCCTAGCATGTAGTGGCATAGTTAGCTGGGGAAAAAGGTGGAAATCATTGTGGGTTCGTTTATCATGTTTACCCCTCCTATTTGTAGACATCGAAGGAAGCGATAAGTATCGGATTATTCACAATGCAACCATTCGGGAATGTAATGTGCAGAAACAGATGGTGAGCGAGCCTTTGCTGAGCATGTAAAGGTGGGCAAAAGGCAATGGGGGCGTCAAGCACCCCCGTTAGATTCACAAGCTCTGTGTGTTTACACAGCTGTTTCCATTTGTCTGAAGATCATGTGGACTTGTCTCATTGACTAGATAAACTACATCTAACGGTGTTTTAATCCTCCGAATCACCACCAAACATTATTTAATGGATCATTCTTTGCTACACATACCCAGATCGAAGACACCAAGGACTGAAGCGCCATCCACAGGAAGAGTGTCGCAGCACATTAAGAAATCATCTTTACTGAGATAACCATAGTTCTGGCACTTCAAGCATGAAACCGGACTTTCCTTTAGCTAGCAATTTTATGCTAGCAGAACTTTAAATAATGTTTTTTAGATTTTTGGGTTTAACTTGTCTGGGATTCTGTGTGTTCTGGGAATTTTCTTACATAAGACATATGACTGTTCTTATAATGTTAATGGACATTCTTAAGCTATAGGCTTCATTTTTATGTAACTGTTATAGTAAAAATACAGTCCTTCCATCTAGAAACATCTAGGGACTATGGAGGCCAATTTTTCTATGATCCCCCTGTTTCTATGATCATGATGGGACCTCCGGTCAACAGTCACACCTGCTTCCGGACACTGCGTGCAATTTGCTAATACCAATTAACCTTATCCGCATTGTCTTGGGACTGTGGGAGGAAACCGGTTTACATGCAGGGAAACCAACAAGCACAGGGAGAACTTACAAACTCCATGCATGCAGATCGCAAGGTGGGAATCGAACTCAGACTGTGGTGGTGCAAGGCGACAGTGCTAACAAATATTGAAACACAGCTACAAATTCTAACTTCAAAGTTAAGCACAAACCTAAACTAAAAAAAAAGTTGAAAAGCATGACAGCTTTTAATCACATATGGGATTTAGTTACTGGCGGTAAATTGTATTTCCCGGAACATATGAAAACATATTTTTTTTTAAACTTAAAAAAAAAAATGTAAAAAAGAATTAGCTTGCATGATAGTAACTCTGATCATACTAATGTAACATAAATGACAAAGGTTTTACTGAAAACAACTCACATAAAGTATAGTTTAAATCACTGTATTAAGTTACTTTACACCTCTTGTGTGAATACTCTAATAGGATTGCTTTTGAGATGCAGCCAACATTAGCTCAAATGATTTCTAACATTGCATGAAAGTTAATGTCTAACTTTCTCTAAACTTTTAAAATACGTACTACAAAATTTGAGTCATCTACTTTGTTAGCTTGTCTTCTTTTCTTTTTTTTTGTCTTTAATATTTTAACTAAGAGAAGCGATGTAAAAATGTGCTAGCTTCATTAGCATGTTTCATGAGTCAGCAGAGTTGGCATAGCTTCTTATTGCGCTGTGTAAATTCCTGTACTTGGTCATTTTGTGTTCTGGATCGTGTTTAAGAAATGAGGTCCATTTCCGCTGCTTGCGTGGACATGGGATGTAACTAGCAATCATCTCAATCCCTCATATCCAGCTCTGAGGATGGAGCAGAATTTTCCTATAGCAGAGCTTCCAACATATTGCATATACATGACTCAGCATTTGTGGAAACCTACTGTTGTCTTTGCTGTTCAGAGATGTAGGCTAGCTTTGCATCAAGAGTGAAAATATTCACATATAATTAGATTAGAAACAATAGAATTAGCATACAAGAAGCTAGCATTACAAAGTACAATGTCTCTTTTTTAGTTCATCCTGAAATGACTAACGGACTGCAGGGAAAGTAGCAGAAGGATAAAAAAATAAGATAAGTTAAGGACAGGGAGTACGGGAGGGTAGTAGCAAGAAATTACCCATTGGTATTCTTCATCATTTCTAGCTAGTTCTCTCCAAGGGTCAGTTCAAGAATCCAGTGTACTTGACGTGAGCTTACAAGATTACACTAAGCAAAAAAAGGTTAAATCACAAAACCAAAAGCACTATTAGGTAAATAGCCATTATAAATTATAAATTATAAATTATTTGAGAATATATACCGAACTCTGAAGCTAAATGCTTTTTAGATAACCAAAAGGACCTTTTAGGATCCAGACAACCAGTGAAGAACAATATTTACCTTAATGCATATACAGTACAGTACACATGTATATCTCCCTATGTACCTCATTTAAGGTTGCCTTTAAATCAATTAGGTTTGACGTAATTTTTTTACAATTTGTGTCATATCTGTCATGTCAAAAGCAACTTTAACTCCACGTATGATGTCAGTCAAAGTGTCACATGGACCTTCACTATTCAAAGTTCATATAAATATAGCAGATGACCACAAAGTACATATGTTAAGGATTTTATAGTGTGGTCTTGGTTCCTGTGGATTTCATGGGTATATAAGTAGGTGGCGGTGAATGGTTTACTTTTGCGGATGAGGTTCTTTCTCTTTGACATCTAGCATCTGTTACAACATGCACATGTTGTACATGTTCATGTAACGAGCAAAACATCGGGATTTTACGTCATGATTCAAACCCCAGCACAACCAAATTGCCACTGTTAGGCCCTTGAGCAAGGCCCTCAACCCTCAGCTGCTGATACTATATGTGTAATGAGATATATGTTAGTCACTCTGGATAGGTGTGTCTGTCAAAAACCATAAATGTAAAATAATGAATTTAATCTATCATCTATGTGGGGTCATGGAATGTACAGGGTTGCTTTTTATTTCTTGAATAGCAATAGCCTAAATTTACTTTACAATAGAATCTGTTGGTCATTTAATATGTTAAGCATGGTGGGGGATGCGGTCACAGGACAATAATAAAAAGAACAGGCCAGAATGATGTTGCCTTACACAAAAGATGTTATTGATTTTTATATCTATAACAGTATGTCCGCTTTAATCCCCATATACAGGGGCATTTTTATTCAATAAGGAACACAAGAGTTTTAGATACGTTCTGTTGAAAGATTAGGCAAATGATTCATACCTCTTACTGTAACACTGGGCCTGGAGGCCTTGAATCCCTTACATCCGTGCATCCCTTCTATCCCCCTGGTTACATATATCATGGTGTAATATTCATAAAATAAGTTAGTTCCTGGTTTTGCTTACATTACAGCAGCTTTAAACAGTTTTCCCCTGGTCAGTATCTACTTTTTTTCTTGTTTTGTTTCTTAAAGGTAATATGATATTATTATTATTATTATTATTATTATGCTATGTTCTTAATTTCTCTGCTAAATAAACATCCTTTACAAAAGACTAAACCTTAACATTTATACTTAACTGTTTATTTGGCACTTGTAAATGTTTACCTTGTTTCTATAGAAATAGAAAATGTATTAGAATGAAACGATTAATATAAACTTAAATTAAACCATGCTGTGGTTTTAGATTCTAGTTAGATAGCAGGTTATCAAATTTCAAAAGCAGTCGTACCGAAGGTCCAGGATTTAGTGATACTGTTTGGATCCCTAAAATCGTTGGTGTACATTTACTTTCTGTTTACAATAATGGATCAGCATTCTTCTGTTGTTTAAAGTATTTTAAATTAGCCTCTTACCGAGCTAATTTTTAGTACTGAATTCTCCTCTCAAGGACTTAAAATTGCACTGTAAATTAAACCAGCTAGGTGTCGAATCCCACATCGGGTCAAAGTTACACTGAAAGTCTGACAAAAGCTCCAACACTGCATTTGGAATTGTGGTAAATGAAGTCATCTGAACACTAATACGCACTGTGCTTTTTGGAACGGTAATGAGACTGTGTTGCAAATCATGGACCCATCTCCAGTCCCTCTGCGCCAGACCAGTTTATGTGGAAACGTCTGCATGGCTCAGTAAGTTTCGGGCCAAGTCAGGTTTGATGGTGTTACCGTATGGAAAATAGCACTGCGCTGCCATGTGTTTTGGCTAGAGGCTTCTGTAGTCCAATAAAATACTTGTCTTGTATTTAAGTTGTAAATTACATTTAAATCAACTAACACATGTTGCCTTGTTATTAATTTGCCTTTTGTTTTTTTGGGTGATAGTCAAGAACATGTTTTTGATCAATACACTCTTTAAATAGAAATCAAGGAAGGAATCCAAAAAACTAAGGCCTGCGTATCAAAGTCTGGTTTTGGGTAAAAACGGAAATAAAGATATAAACTGTTCTGAGCCATGTGGTGTATTATTCATGCTTTAAGGCTTAATGGCTTTTATAGAAAATGCATTTTAAATCAAATGCGTATATACGTCTAAGCTGACATGGCCAGCCAGCTTACACTTGTGGTACACTTAACCATTTTTTTTTTGTGCCTATTTGAAACTAGTGCAGCTTCTTCTTCTTCTTCTTATTATTATTATTATTATTATTTTCTTCTATTTTTTATTTTGGATTGATGTTTGAATGGTGCATGTTTTTGTTTTGTTTTTTGCTGTTTTTCTTCATCTATTTAATCATAGACCTTAATCGTTTGGTTCTTATTTATAGGTTTATGGCTTATGTGCTGTGAGGGAGATTAAAAACCTCATCTAAAAAAACCTCATCTTTTTGTTAAAGGAGGAGATTTGTCACTTCGTTAGTGAGTTTGTTTTCATGTTATCTGCCCTGCAGGAAGTTGCCCTTAGACCGGTATTTCCTGTGGCTAGAGAAATGTTTAATGTCTGAGTCTGAACAGGGATGAATTGCTGTGTGCTTTTTTCCTTTCATAGTGGGTAGGTAATAGAATATGCAGTTTAACTAAATTGGAAAACGCACTAAAGTAATACAAGTTTACTTTATTAATCCTCACGAGGAATGAAGATACTCTGTTTGTAAGATCTTGAAAGAGTCACCCCTTATAAATAAATAGTTCCATATAAATAAAAAACTTATCAAAAGTAATTCAGTCATTGATATTGTTCGTATTCAACTGCTCTTATTCAGCCACTGCATCACAGCAAGCTGCTTATAATAAATTATCAAGCATGAAACAGAGCTGATGTCCACTAAGACTACATTGTGTACACAATGTTCTTTACTTATAATGGGCATTTATGTTTTGTAAATCATGTTGTTGTTCACAAAAATAAATAAATAAATAAATAAATAAATAAAAATGATGATGTGAAGTTAGAGGTAATCCCTTCCATCCGGAATAAGCTTCTCACACAACAATATGTAACTAAACGCCAAAGCAGCTGCTCATGACTATTAGGAAAAGTATGCATAAGCTTAAAAGAACAGTGTGTCGCCAGATCAGGAAAACAATAAAGCATGATCAATGAGCAGCACTTTTTTTTTTTTTTTCATATTTTCAAACATTGTTTCCATGCACAGTGGACTATGCTTACTCGTTTGACGAATTATTGCAAGCATTAAGGTTTTCCATTTGGATGAATATCCAAATCTTAGTATATCTTAGACGATCTATCTTAGTATTTTTCCCTCTTTCCAGATTGCAACATTCGTTCAGAAACTTGACCTTCTTAATCACGTGAACATACGGAGCTTTTACTCACCGCCTACAACATTCCCAGCATGAAAAACTCAGACACTTTTCCCCCTATGATTTAATTTCCGCATTTGAATCATGCGGGCACAAGCCCCAATGTTCACTGTGCAAAACTTATTATGCTTTTGTTATTATTATTATTATTATTATTATTATTATTATTATTATTATTATTATTATTATTTACTTTAAATTGCATAACAAAAAATCAGTTTGTGTTTTATAACTATTATTCTGAGTTTTACAATTATATCAATGAATATGTTATTTGTAATGAGTATTTTGTTTGTAGTTGATTTTATGCAAATGTTATATATAAACACTTATACATTGGTATCAAAACAAATACTAATCAAATGTCTATAATTAAGTAATATTCTACCTTAAATAGGTTTTAATGGTCCACTACACACATGTTCCCAGGTAAAAGAGACATATAGGTATAGAAGTATAAAAGGACAACCACATGGTAAGTTTGGCATGAAATAGCTTGATCCAGTTTAAAGCTCTGCACAAGGTTTACTGTATAAAATGGGAAACTTTTACAAAAGTATCAAATGCTTCCACAAATATCCCCAGCCCCTACCTCCACAGCCCAAAAGTCGACATCATTAACCCAAGGCAGAGATGTATGGTGTGCTCTGCCTCTTAATAGGCCCTGTGAGGGCACTCCGCACTTTCACAGCCTCCAGACCATATACCTTGCTTTTAAAGCATGACAACCAGACAACTCTGGACCTGGGCTTGTTCAAAATGGTTCCTTTTTGCATTTGTATTTGCATTCTGTGAGTAAATCAGCTGTAAGTATTATGGTCTTTTTAAGAGAGAAAAGGACACATAATTGCTTGCAAAGTCAAGGGGAATCTTTCAGTGCTAGTCAGTTTAGAGTAAATATTTATGAAGGACACCCTTACTTAGGGGCTGAGGTTGCTAAAGAAAGCAGAGTAATCCAGGGATGTGGCAAAGCAGCTGTGGGGACTCTGTGAGCCGTCACGTACAGCCTTACAAAACAGACAGGGTAAAAATCACGAGAATGGAAAAGCACTACAGGAAATATGGACCTGGGGAAAATCCGTCAGCTGGAAAGAAATATGTTGCCTGTGTTTTATGAAAAGCTAGACTGAACACTTGTATAAATATGAATGCTCACCTCCTTTTGTTTTTAAGAACTGCTGCTGTAATCATAGAGACTGGCCTCATCTCAGACAGCTAATCTAAAGTCACCTCTGACTTGATAACTGCATCTGCAGTTTTGTAAGGCAACTGTGTGGCTAGGTCTACTCTTAACAGCAGGTAGTACATTCAATAGCATAGCATAGAATAAGGGGGGGGATTGTTGAAAAAAAAAAAACGATAGCTCTTAAGTCTGCCAGAAACTCAGCTGCACAGACATCTAGAGGAAGTTCATTCCACCACGTACCTGTAGGTGCCAGATCAGAAAACAGTCTAGATGCATTTATTCCTCAATCTCTGAGAGATGGTGCGACCAGCCGAGCCGTGCCGGAGGATCGGCGGGAACGCGGTTCAGTGTATTAGCACTGTCACTGTCGCTTAACTAACATCTGTACCATCTTTGCTTAAAGGGCAACAGTGCAGGTCCTGTAAATATTAATACAAACCAGTGAGTCCTAGAATGATACCTCAACAAAGAGAAGACGCGATCAAACACCGTAATCTCATCAAGCACCTATTGTGCAAACATATTTTCAACCCGAAAATTCCACAATGTTCCCAAATAAAGTACATTGTTTGTATACGTGTTTATTAAACAGAGAACGAACGTCGCTAATTGCCTTATGTCTGTGCTTTGCTTTCCCTTGAAGGTAGACCCTTACTGTGCTGGTGAACATTCATTCTTGACATACTTAGGCCTGAACTAATATACTAGAGATAATAAGCTTTCTCTGAGCATATAAACAAATGTCGGGTCTCAAGCATGAAGCATAAACAGCTTAGAGAGAGAGAGAGAGCGAGATTTTGTTAATATGGGATGAGCAAGCTCCATCCTGCAGACTGTCTATACTTTCTTGGTAAACAATTGTTTGGACATCACCCAGAGTCCCATACATGATGCGGCTGCAAATGAGAATATGAGCGTATAGTCTAGAGCATTTCAGACAAGTGTGTTTGTGCAGATGGATTGCATTGTGTTTTAGCTTTTGGAGTTTGCTGAGGGGTAAAAATACCAGAGGTATAATTTTCATCAGACAAATGCGGGAACTGAAAGCGAATTTGTGTGTCTCTTCAGCGACTGACTTTTTACCATTCATTCGAATGATAAAACTGGGAAACAACATGTAATTATGTTGGACTTCTGAAAAACTTAAGGCATTGTGATCACAACCAGAAAAGCAGCAAAATTGCCACAGATGGTAGAGGAATAACCACTTGAATATCTATGGTGAGCTTTAATCTTCATTCTGGTGTTTATTTAGAAAAACCTGTAATGATACCATAGACTACATGTTATCTTGACTCTGTGTTTAAATAACTATAATTTATTTAAGGAAAAAAGGCACTAGTTGCCGGGTTATAAGGCATCCAGACCATTACCACTGTGCACTACAATAGACTGAGACTTGTCATCATTTTCATTACTTTCTCAAATTTTTCTCCGTCCCCCCCGTCCCCCCCCCCCCTTTTTTTAAAATTAAACGTATCAGACCTCGAAATTGGACCCCAAACTATATCATCTTTTCACTGAATTCTACCCGGTCACAGTTCTGCTTGCCTTGAAAACTGTCTGGTTCCAGATGGTTCTGTGTGCCTTTCAGCCAGTAAAGTGTGTCTCTAATGAGCACAGTCACCACATGTGCTTTATTTCAGAGCAGAGACTCTCGTGTTTATCACAAATTAAAGGCGTAGCAGATTCTACACTGATTCCTCTCAGAGTAAAGTAAAGCCGGCAGGAGTGGGATGGGGAGGTGGGACAGCGGAAAAATGTCTGTTGGCTAACTTGTAAAAGAACTTCAGCCTTCGGGGAGTCCCAGATCCCATTCAGGGAGGCTTTGGAAATTCTGAATTAAGAGGAAAAGCATGCAGGGTGTCCACACTGCTATGTCTATATAATCTAGAATACAGAATATTGTACAGTAGATGTGTAGCAGGCAGGGATAACAAAGGCAGGGATTAAAAAAAAGTGGATTTTATAATAAACTAACTCTAAATTGTTATAAAACTGAGAGTTTAAATCCAGATGAGGAGAAGAAGAATGCATAATTACAAGCGAGGGGCAATCTCTCGTCCTAATAAATTAATCCTAATTAAATGCAGTTCCCTTAATGTCCACTGGGAGCTGCCTCCACAAGTGAGTCAATCCGCATAGGCCTCCATGTTTAAATGCTCAATTTTACAAAAGTAATATGTTTGCAGCCTGGAACAACAACAACAACAACAACAACAAAAAAAAAGCTATAGCTTTTATGACAACTGTACATTTTGATGCATAAAGTCAATTTTATTTATATAGCGCTTTTAACAATTGACATTGTCGCAAAGCAGCTTTACACAATAAAAAGAAGTAAGTTTTTATGCAATGTGTATGAATCAAAATGATCAGATTGTCCCTGATGAGCAAGCCGAGGGCGACGGTGGCAAGGAAAAACTCCCTGAGATGGTGATAGGAAGAAACCTTGAGAGGAACCAGACTCAACAGGGAACCCATCCTCATCTGGGTGATAACGGATAGCAGGGATTGATCAGCATAATAATGTGTACTGGAAGTTCAGTATAACAAGAGATGTGTTTAAAATTAAAATTAAAAGGAGTCCAGTTTGTTCCTGGAGGCTCAGGTAGACTGTAGGAGATTCCAGTCCTGAGCTATCGAACAACTGAAGTCACGGGTCCCCAGAGCATCAATCGATGACAGGACAGTCTTCATGTGATGTGAATTTAGACAATTTCAGTGACAGCTACTGTATATTACAGGTGTCAAACTGCTTGCTGTCTGCTATGCATCAGTTTTGCAGGCAGTTAACTGGAATCATTGTACGTAGTTTAACTTACCACAAGAAATGTACTGTAGAAGTTAACATGGGACAAAGTGTAGTACATGGATGTTGGAGTACTGCTAGCATAGACATGAATCTTAGCCTCCTTAGCATTTTAGATAAACTAAAGCCAAGCTAGCTATCTTGTGGAAACCGAGTTAAGTTTGCATGTTCCAACTAACAGCCAGCAACCCTTATATGGCAATTTATGAATTATCTGTGGTTTAGGCTAATTCAGCCCCTGCCAAGATGGCGACAACTAGCGCTCCCAGAGCTGAGCTTTAAAACCGCTCAGAACGCCTGCGGGTGATGTCACGGAGGGTTTGTCCAGTTTTTTTTTTTTTTTTTTTTTTAAATACAGTCTATGATTAAAACTTGTCTTGAGCTGGAAAGTGTGGTATTACCTAATTGTCATTTCAAAAGATACTAATACTGACACGCGTTGGCAGTGCCAACAATTTTGATATTGTAGCATTGTAGTATGTGCTAGTGCGTGTTATGGATGGCTAGAACTAGCTGGTTGTTAAGGATTTCAAATAAATAAGATGGGAAGAATGTGTAGTACAGAAAACGCAGGTCGAAAGTAATACAACGGCTTGTGCAACCAGACTAAATTGGGAATTTTACAAAGCCAAGTGTAGTGTGCGGCTGCTTAAGGTAACATGGGAATAGTGTGTGCGAGCATGGAATTCTGAAGGTCAGTACAGAACTTGTTAACTTCCATACAGTTAATGTCTCGTTTCCGACATCACATTGATTGATTCCACTGTGCTAACCACAGAGCTACCTACCACCTGGTTTAAAGCAAGTACTTGTTTTAAATAGTAATTTGCAATTTGTATGTAGCCTTAATTATATCTGCGTACTTTTTGGCCAATACAATTTGTCCCGAAAAAATGACTGTCCCAGAAACGGTAATCATGTCTATATTCATTTAGTATTGCTGCTACACGTCTACGTTTATTCTGTGTCCAAACCAGAGGAACATTGCGAGGTTTCTTAGACCTCAAAGCTGTCCAGTCTTTATGTTTTAACCGGCACTTTAACCTTGGAGAAACCAGTCTGAGTTGACCAAGTGGATGGAGGTTTTTGGTATAATCATAGGTTTTTACACCACTTAGAAGTGCATTTTCTGGTGCTGGCAGCGTAGATGACTGAGCATCTTATTAATGTCAGTGCCATCTCTAATACAAAAGGAATTAGCTGGAAATAGGGAACATAAAGTGTTGGTGTAGGTCAAGAACAAATTTAAGTCTGATTATATGTGAGCTTTGACTGTTGCACAATGTAGGAAACCTGTACATGTTTAAATAGAAAACGTTTTTTGGATTGCTGCTAGTTTAAATTGTTATGGTATATAAACATGCAGCTGTAGTGTTCAGCTTAAGAAAAAAAGTCCCCAAAAGGCCTCATCTCAGTTTTATTCTAGTTTTATTCAATAGCTTTAAGACCCATATGCTTTTAGCCCCGAGGGGATACTCTCCATATGATTCTCCTCTTTTCCTATCCTTTTTATTTCCTAAAAAAAAAAAAAAGTTCTTTAGAGCGATGCCATAGGGAAACTATTTTAACTGTAACTGTTTGGACCTCTCTGAACAAATTGTAGAATAATTTCCTACCTTATATATATATATACCTTGAATTGACCCATGCAGTGGAAGATTCCATTTGCGGACCTAACAGTGGTGTTCAAGGCAAGTGGTTCTCGTTATCGGGAGTCCTGGGGGTCTCTCAAACATAACCAAGGTTTCCTTGTTTTTTATTTTATTTTTATATATATTACAGTGGTGGTAATCACAGTCCACTATTTATCATGTTTGTAATAGTTGTCATATTAATTTAATTGGACACTTGAACTGAAAATGTAAAAAAAAAAAAAAAAAAAAAAAAAAGTATGGTTCATGGAGTTCATTTTTTACGGTTAAAGTTATACCTGGCCACAAAAAAAATTAAAACCCAGTTCTAGCAAATTGCCAAATGCTGTGTTGAAACACTCTTAGATAAAATGTTTCAAAAATATTTTCTTTTTCTTTTCATTTATTTGTTTGTTTTGACTAAGTAAGGGTTCCTAGAAAACTAAACTGATTCTATAGTCTAATTAAAAAAAAAAAAAGTCCTGGTTTGACTTGAACATTATATACATTATATATATATATATATATATATATATATATATATATATATATATATATATATATATATATATTTTATATATATCTATTTTATATATATATATATATATATATATATATATATATATATATATATATATATATATACTGGTGTAGCGGTCATCCCTCAATGTTGTAACAATAGACAGCGTCATCACTGACGTTTATGTCGTTATATGAGGTGATAATATATTAAAAAGATAGGCGTGGCATGAGGAGCTCCAGGTCAAACTAGGACCAAGAATTACCTTGATTATTTATTTATTTATTTAGAGCAGTATATTTTAGATGCTGTTTAATAAGAAATCTTTTTTTCAGTAGGGTTTTTGCGTAGAAGTGTTCTCCGAGAGCAACAAATGGAAGAAAGGCTTTGTTACTGTACCTGTGTTGAATCTCTGCTTAACAAACGTGGATGTTTATCAAAAGGCTAACAAGTGAGTTGAAGTCCAACCATCAGCACTTCTCAGGGCCCATAACCATTTCTGCTGTGTGTAGGATTTGCCTGTGCCATTATTAACCACTGCACTGCATAATGCAATCAAAAATAATGTTAAACATCTGCTATAGCGTGGACCAAAAAAAAAGTTCAGTGAGTGGGAAATGTACTCTCAGAAACATGTCTATAGCTGTAGCTGGAAAATCAAAATCTATTAAATGAGTCACTGTTTCCATAGGGTCATTTTCTAAACCCTTAGAAAATGGGGCCAAAGAAAGATCCCTGAGCACAGTACATGAGCATTCCCATCCTAGATGGGAAAAACACATAATGCAATACTTTTGTTCCCCATAGCTTTCTGTGCAACTGTGTAAAAACTTTTACCGTTCACCCCCTAGGTCCTGCATGTTTTGATGGAAATGCATGGAGCTGAAATAGCACTAGAGTGTGTTATCTCAGGAAACGAAGAGTGTGGGATTTCACACGTCAAAATAAATCAGGTTCAAAGTGTATTCCCATTGTGCTCTGCCTATTGTAAATTTACTTTGTTTGAACCACAAGGTTTTTTTTTTTTTTTTTTTTTTTTTACACAGTCACTGCCAAAGAATTGTGACCAAGCATCGCTCTGAAATAAAGAGCTTAAAAAACAGCAACTTCGCATTTCTTCTGATTTTCAGCAAGTGATGGTTTCATTTCTTTAGATTGGACGCAAGCCCTGGACAGACACGGGACTCATTCTGAGCATAAGCAGCAGCTAACCGGGCATATCAGTGAGCTGGAAAATCTGCATCAGGAGAAACGCTTAAAGGGTCACGCGCCCACTGCCGTCGGTGCCTTCAGACGCGTCGGTTAAAAATGCAGGGTCTGCAATGAATTATGGGGGGATGGTTAAGGGAGATTTCTCAGAAGCCCACTGGTGTGGTTTTCAGAACTGGCTTGTGAACTGCACTTCCCTCCACATAAATTTCTAATGTTCCTCAAAGCCCTCTCAGAAAGCACCCTATAGTGAGGCAAGATGTGCCGACTTTTTTGTCGTTGTCTACGGCTATGCTTGGTTTTTAAATTGTGCCTTTTATTTGAACCCTAAACGTATTTCACATTCTGATTACAAAGCGTCACTGATTTTTGTATCGCCCACTGGGCGAAGAATCTCATTTAATAACTTAGAAGTGCCAGCATCAGCAAAAAACAGGGGGAAAAAAAAAAAACATATATCTGGACGTTCTTGCATATTTGCACATTTAATGTTGAAATAAATGCTTAATCTGTGTTTTTAAATGCACTTTTTGAAAAAAAAAAAAAAAAAAAGTTTTACCTTAGATGGGTGAAGCTTGATTTCCAACAACGATCAAGCATACTCTACCTTAGACTATCTTTATTCAACCCACCAGAAGACAGGAAATGATAATAGACTATCATTTATGAGTCTTGAATCTGGTCTATCTGAACTTTAATGGAAAGATAAAAAGGATTAATTTATATAACCACTGAGTCACACATGTAAACACTATTTAATATAAAAATGGCAGGATTCCTAGCAGTTTTGTGCATTTCTGTGCGTGTCCTTCCTGTGAAGTTCTTTCGGACCATATGGTCCTCTTCAGTTCTAACAGATCTCCCTCTGGAACTTGGCATGACTCATGCTTGCAACATCCCCACCCCCTTCAGGGCATACAGGAATTTCAGTAAAAGTCCACCACCTTCACACGTGCAAATCAGCAAAGCAGCAGCCATTTCCTGTATCTTCACTCAGATCCCCCCCCCCCCCCCCCACACTGCACCGTTGTATCTTGCCCAAAAGCACTTTAATGTGGCTTCAAAAGTACATGCAGCAACACGAGTTATATAACCGTTTGATCTAGTTCCCAGAGTGACTGAGAAATATGCTTTTCTTATCAGAGGTGTGCATGGCTGTGTAAAGTCCCGGAGGACTTTAAAAACGTGCTCTGTTTGGGTGAAAAAGTGTTAGTAGGTTCTATTTATCGGATTGAGGATTTGTGCAGTATACTTGTCTTATGTATGAACTGGAACTGTAGTGACCTTACATACGTCCATTTGTGTGTGTGATTGGAACCCATTATTCAGCGCTGCTTTCTGTCATCCAGTGACACAAGGAGGTGCAGATTAGATGCACGTTTCCGTGGTAAAGGTACCAGGAAAGGTAAAACAGGAAGCTCATGGATGCCACCTGCTGTTCGGGGATGAGCCGTGGTCATTTTAGCTTTTAAATCATCTTAAGATGGCTGACATGTTTATTTAACAGGGCGCCATATTCAGCAAATATGAACTATTCATTGTAGCATATTCGAAGAAAAAGAAAAAAAAAAAAAACAGCAGAAATATGTGTATGTATTACAGTCCAATGTATTGCTGAGATTTTAGAGTAACTAAGTTTGCAAAATTGTCAAGTACAAAGGAACTCGTGAAACAAGGTGGTCACTTTAATCATGCTCTTATGAATCATCTTCAGTCTACATAAAACCATTGAGCACATCTGTCCATTACTGTTTTACCAGACAAGCTTTTCTTTCCAGTTATTGCGTTTTCTCACTTTGCTTTGGCTTTAATCAAACCCTACGGAAATGTCTGTTTGATATAAAAGTGTCTCAGACTGGTCTGCACTCTTTAAAGGCTAAAGGCTAAAGCTAATCTGCTGACCTCAGACGTTCGTTCCCTTCGTAAAACTGTTTACTGCTGCTCTTCCCACTACCTCAACTCATACTTCATCCAAAAAAAGGACTGTTATGTGTTACGTTGTCGTGTCCGTCATGCACCTCTTTGTTTGCGCATTTGCACGTGCACTTTGTCTATTGTGTATTTTTGTATGGAAATTTGATAGTTCTTTTAGATGAACTTAAAAATGTAAAAATGTGTGTTGTAAATTTGTGTCGTCTGCTTGTATGTAGCACCCTGGTCCTGGAGGAACGTTGTTTCGTTTCACTGTCTACTAACTGTATATGGTTGGAATGACAATAAAAGCCTACTTGACTTGACTTGACTTGACTTGACTTTTCTGCAGGAGATGACCTCAACTGCTTTGAGGACGGACAGGTCTACACCAACCGAGACGTGTGGAAACCTGAGCCGTGCCGGATCTGTGTGTGTGACAGTGGCACCATCCTGTGTGATGACGTGCAGTGTGACGAGGTGTCCAACTGTGAGAAGGTCATCATTCCTGAAGGCGAATGCTGCCCAGTATGCCAGAGCACCTACCCGGACCGAGACGGAGGGGGAGGCGGCGGCGGCGGCGGCGGTAACAGTATGCATATTATTCAAATTTGAAACTTTAAAATAGTAAGAAGAAAATCATGCATCTATCACAGGTATGAAGGTGGTGACCACTAGATGTATAAGATTTACTCATTCATTTATTTCTTTATACTTTGTCGCAAATACATATACAGTACTTATTTAAAAAGTTATTTTAATTAGTATCAAGTTCTTATAGTTATTAGATTAAAAAAACCAACAAAAAAAAACATGTGGTGCTGTACGTGATGTTAGCTTGTCTTTGTGGGAGTGGAAGACGGTGAGAACCTCTGGTCTGTCTTACCTATGACTAGAGCTGAATATGATTAGATTAATGAGCATGAAGGACTAACTTTCTCCGTGTCATGTTTTAATTTTCAGACAGAATCTATAAGGTAAGTGTTTTTCCTGTTATTTTTTTCTCTCCCTAGTATGTAATTATACCTTGCAGTCAACAGATTTGGCACAGCAAAGTCTTTCTGTCCTGTTCTGCATGTTGTAACTGAGACACCTCTGTGATCATCTTAATTTCAGGGTCAGAAAGGTGAACCTGGAGACGTGCCCATAGTACGTATGATTTGGATGAATATCTCGCATTGCCTGCATGCATGAGCTCAGGTGTTGTAGCCTGACAAATCATATTACGATATGATAAAATAATAAACAATAACATAAAAAATGTACGTGATGTCTTACAGATAACAGGACTTCCAGGACGACCAGGACCAATGGTACGCTTGGAACCGGACTCGTTTATTTATCGAACAATTTAACCAATATTCAACAACAAATTCCTGGTCTCTTTGTCGCTTTGTAACACCAGATGGCAGTAAAGCATGTCTTATTTTCTTCAAAAACAAAAATTAAATTGTTTATCCTCTTCGCAAATTATTTGGCCCGTTCGTGAATCACAACGGGCACAACGGCACATAGCAGCCTGTTCTTTTCTTATCATGGATTTCCATTCCTGATATGTTGTTAACAGGGACCACCAGGTGCTCCAGGATTCAGGGGAGATCAGGGACCCAAAGGAAGACGTGTAAGAAACAGCTGAACCTTTCTTACATAAAGCTATGCCATATCCAATATAGGAAAAAACAAAACGAAAAAAAAAAAAAAAAAAACATTTCTTGGTTGTAGGGTGCAAAAGGTCCACCCGGATATGATGGAGAGCCTGGCGTTCCTGGACAGCCAGGAGAAGCTGGACCACCAGGCCATCCTCCTGGAGTGAGTACTGCAGTACATAAGTTTATTAACAAGGTCTTTGCGACATTTTTAACAAGGTCATTAAGAGCATGTCACGGGAAATATTGGGCACTGCTTTTAACATGCAATGCTAATCTGCTCGTTTGAGAAAATACAGGGAACAATGTAATAATGAAAGAAGTGTTCAAGTCAAACTGGGACTTGTGATGCAGTTTCCTGTAAATGTACATGTAAAGCAGAATGACAGAATTTACAGACGGCTTCAAGCACAGTACGGTGATGAGACTCTTAGCTGCAGTAAAGCGTGACAGGTGCAAACGTTTTAAAGAACGCCGTACAGCCATGAATTACCATCCCCCCCCCCCCCCCCCCCCCCCGTGCAGTCGTTCCCATACAAACACAACGAGTGGAACGCCTGATCCTGATCCCAATTAAACAGATAACAGATCTGTCTGTGGGAACTGTACACAATCATTCACCAACACCACTTTGCACATTACAGGAACTTGACTATGAGTTATTGCCACATCCTCTGGACAGCCCATGGCATTTCCACATCTTTGGTCATTAAAGGAGTTCCTGGGAGGCCAGCGTTTCAGATGTGAAGCAGGCAGCACTATCATGGCTCTGGTGTACTGAGAAAACGTTCTACCTTGATGCCGTCCAAGCCCTAGTGAAACACTGGAATAAGTGCATTAGTGTAGCGGGGGGGGGGGGGGGGGGTTATATAGAGAAACAAAGGGAGTTTTACTCTCATAACTGTGCTCTGTTATTCTGCACAATTAAAAGTCCCAGTTTGACTTGAGCGTCTCTTATTTATCAATGCATGCTCAGATTTACACTTAGCAGACTAAGGCAGATTGGTTAGCGTTAGAGTAATGTCACAGGCATTGTGAATAATTCATGAAATCTTCTTTTACCTGGAAATTTGAAATATAATTCAATACACCTACTGGAACTTTAACTTTAAATATGTTTTTTTTATTGGAATTTTTGTTGCTGCATATTTCTTTTGCACCGATTCCCACATAAACTACATTACTTGAACGCATGCAGAGAAGATGACTTCCGTCTAATTCCCTGCATTTGTTTGTGTCTGCTTGTTCGCTCATGTGTTTGTTTATTTACTTAGGGCCAGCTGTCCTCTCAGATGGCAGAAGGATTCGGGGGTGATAAAGCAGCAGGCCAGTATGCCATGATTCCTGGACAAAGGGTATAAAGCAGTGATTTAAACTCCTAACTATTAAACACCACTTTGATATATTTAATCTAAACAGACAAGAAATATCACTTATTCTGTTTGTTCCAGTCAGATCTGATCAGGCCTTTTGTTCAGTAGCTGAGCAAACCCAAGTTGTCTAAGTAAATAGCTTTGTTTCTTTTTTGCTATGTTTGTAGGGGGAGTCAGGCGCAAGAGGGCCACCCGGGCCCAACGGTATACCAGTAAGTTTGAAGCGCGCAAAACAAAACAAGTACAATTGATAATGTACCAAAAAATATCAATAGCTAATAAGGTTTGCAATTTACAGCCTCTAATAAATCAACGTCTCCTCGTGCTCTTGTTTAGGGCCCTCCGGGACCTCAGGGAGGCCCTGGTGAAGCTGGAGACCCCGGTCAACTGGTAAAAAAAAAAAAAAAAAAACTTTCAATCAGAGATGGGCATTTGGCATGCCGCTTCTGTTCACATTTATATTATGTTTCAGATTGTGTCAATAATTGCTAAGTGATAGCAAAAAAAAAAAAAAAAAAAAAAAAAAAAACCTTGAATTGCTTAGCGTGTATACCAGTGTGGAAGAAAAGATCATTGTCTATAGGGCAGGATTTTCACTCTCCTTGTTGTGGCTGCAGGTTTCCATTCCAGCCAAGCAGGAGCGATCTTGGTCTTCAAAACACCTATTAGATGTGGATTTTATTTGGCTGTGATGAAACCCTGCAGCCACACAAAAACCTCCAGAGGTTGAGATTGAAGACAAGTGCTGCAGAGAATGACAGTTTCTCGCTTTCTTTACTGAAAAAGATGCAGCTTACAAAGAAAATAGCGGGATGCAGTTGTCCTGTTATCCTGAGTCGATATCTTTGCCCGTGAATGTAGAGTTTCTCCTGAGCCTGATCAATTACACATGGCGTCTAACAAACAAGTGCCCGCTTGTTATTGTTTTTATAGAACTTACTTCTATCCCGAAGGATGATTAAGATGCTAATTTTGCTAAGTCCAGAATGTGAAAACTGCAGGAATATTTGATCAGATCAGGGCCTTAATGCTGTGCTCAAGTCATCAACGTGGTGGTAAATGAGCAAACTATATACAGCAAATGGCACCAATTCTTCAATAAGAAAAAGTTTGACGGAATGAGAACCGCTATCACGCCATCTGTGCCATCAATCACTCCGATATAATTAGAGGATATAAAAGCAAACTACTTACCATATGAAGAATGTTCTGCTGAGTCCACCGGTGTTAGAAAAGTTCTTCTTGATCTCTAGGGGCCTCCTGGTCAGAGGGGACCTGAAGGTCCTGCAGGAAAGCCTGGGGACGATGTGAGTAACATAACTTTAATTTTTCACCTTACGCATGTACCTGTATAAATCCATGGGACAAATGATGAATTGATGCATGACGTTGCAAGGTGAAAAAATATACACTTACCGATAAAATCGCCTTGTTTCTTATCTTATCTTATCTTATCAAGGGCGACGCAGGAACAGCAGGGAGTGCAGGAGAGACAGGATTCCCAGGATCAGCTGTACGGTTTATACCATCTGTCTCATCTACGTTTAAGCTTCACTAGCAGAGGGATATTTATAACTATACGACCTTGTTTTATCATCTCTGGGTTTAGGGAGCCAGAGGTTTCCCCGGGACGCCAGGTCCTCCAGGTCTGAAGGGTCACAGAGTGAGTCAAATCTTGGAAAATCATTCAAAATCTCTCAAGCCACGGCTTTCGCTTTAATCATCACCGCAGCAGCCGTCCTCTTATCCGGATTCTCCAAAAGAAAGAAAGAAACGAAAGGAAAAACTTTCTGCTCCTGTTAAGTGAGCTTGATGTCAGCGTAATCCGTCTTAATAACATTTCAGATGACACGGGCGGGGTGCCGACGCCCTTACACATAAGTGCGTAGATTAAAGTTAAAGACATTATTGCTATACGTTACATTGAAACATAGTCGTCAACATTTCATTTTTACATGAATGCGTGGCCTTACAAGCTCGCGTAAAGGTTCCACACCCTTTTTCCTGGGTTGTTCATGGCATTTTGTGAGAAATTTGAGCGTCACTCAAGCCTGTTACCCGACTGCATTCACCCTTAAGACCACAATGCACACGTCCCATGTTCAACAGAAAGTTGCATCATCAGTCTCATATGAAGAAGATTATTCAAATCATATTATTATTATTATTATTATTATTATTATTATTATTATTATTATACTGGCTGATGGGATGACTTTAACTTACAACTTGTTACCCAAATTGTAGAGTAAACATATTTGATTAACAATCATCTTCTAATTTGTCTACCATTTTTGTTTTTTAAGGCCAAAATGCAGTGACTTGCTCTGAAAGTGTAAGGTTGTCTGAGATGAGTTAACACATTGTTTTAATTGTTAAGTGCATGTTTTCTTTTAATTCCTTCAGTTTTAAAATGGTTATAAAGCTTAAATGACACTGCAGTCACAGAATCATCCAGATAAATGTTCCAGGTCAACATATAAATGTTCAAGCGCAATATATACACTACCAGTCAAATGTTTGGATACGCCTTCTAATTCCACGGTCTTTCCTGATTCTTATATCTACATACTGAAGGCATCCAAAATATACAATAATCTCCTTTGAACAGCTGATATTGAGATTGAGGGTTTTTTGCAAATGCAGTTTAACAACACTGTTCTTGCAAGTACTGTTCTATGAATAAATTCACACATGTGTCATCATTAGCATGTCCTGTCTATTTACAGGGACACCAAGGTCCAGATGGTCTAAAGGGAGAACGTGGAGCAGTTGGATCAAAGGTATCATGTGTTCTTTAGGACTCTGTATCTACCGTCATGTCCTACGATGTTTCTGGCACTTGCACAGTTTGGCTGAAAGAAAAACATCTTGATTATGTTTGATTATGTTACAGTTGTAATAAATTCCAGAATATTTGCTCAACCTTCCTCCATTAGCATCTCATTTGTTTGTCCCTTAGGGTGAATCTGGCGGAACGGGTCCATTGGGCGCTCCCGGCCCCATGGTAAGCTAAGCTCAACTCAAACTATCACAAACTCTTTCCAGGGATAAAGTGAATGTATTATCAGTGCAGAGCACCAGGGGCTCTTTGAATTCATGAGCAGTTTAAAATTGACAGGTTAAGCATCTATTATTTCTTCAATGCAGGGTCCAAGAGGAATGCCAGGAGAGAGAGGACGCCCAGGGCCAAGCGGTACACCTGTGAGTATAATGAGGAGAAGTGTATAAAACGTAAACAAAAATAATCACGTCCCATCATGATTACCATCTTTTTATTATTGTTATGATTATTATGATTATTATTATTATTAAGACATCCCTTTGTTACTTTTACACAATGGAATCAATGGAATTATAACTCGTGGCCAGCAATATATCGCAACTATTAACTATGTTAATATTAACACTTTGTCATGTAGTAATACAACCAATGAAATCATAACACAAGGCAAGCATTTTTTGGCATCCTCTGGTGTTTGCATTTTCATAAACATGATTCCCTTTTATGCCGAAGAAATAAACTTGTTAGGAAGTAATGTACACATTTAGACAATACACATTAGTCATAATGTTACCTTATTTCTTTTGCACTTTAGGGTATGCGTGGTGCTCAAGGAAATGTTGGGAAACCAGGTCCAGTGGTAAGACAATGTGGATTTAGTAATACATTTGTTATGACCAAAAACAAATGCACTGAATTTTAAAATCGATTTTCCAATCATCAAAAATGTTTAGGGTCCTTTGGGACTTAGTGGAACTCCAGGCTATCCCGGAGCACCAGGTATGAAGGTAAGCGATAACGACTAAAAGTAATTCTTGTTTCTAAGCAGAAATATTATATATGTATATATATATATATATATATATATATATATATATATATATATATATATTTAATATTATATATTAAACCAAACTTGTGTATACATGTAATTAGTTAAATATAAAACATATTATACAAAAAGCCGTTCGTTGTTGCTGTTTAATAGGGTCAGCCAGGACCTACAGGAGTTCGAGGCCCACAAGGACCTCAGGGACCAAGAGGAGAGTCAGGTTTACAAGGCAGAATTGGAACCATTGGCTTACAAGTTTGTATTCGGTCAAAATGTTCTTTTGTATAGATATCTACATATCTATACAGATCTTTTGTGTTTAATAATGTATTTTAATGACATTTTGGTCAATATAGGGCCAAATGGGTACAGATGGAGGTCCAGGCAGCAAAGGCCCAGTGGTATGTACAAGAGCATCATTGATTGATTGATTGGCATAATGTGAGATGCGAAATAAAGCTATAAATTAAACCATACAGACACCGCCCCTAAAATTACGGTGGTTTTCTTTAGGGAACTGTTGGACCTCAGGGGCCTGTTGGTTTGCCCGGACCACCTGGTCCTCCTGGACCTCAGGGGAGCACTGGACAGCCTGGTATCAAAGGTCAACTTGTAAGTGCCACTTTTGCATTTAGAACTGTAATTTAGACATGACAGATCAAACATTATATGATTCAGTAACTCAAGAAAGGCTTTAATATATAAACAAGCTTAAAGGCATGCATATGTTCAGATAGACATTTGCCTTTTGCATCTTAGGTTAAAGTGAGTTTTAGAATGATGTCCAACTCCCTAATCATTAACAGGATTTTTACTTAATCCTTATCTGTGTCTAGGGGGATGTTGGTGTTCCTGGATTTAAAGGAGAAGCTGGACCTAAAGGAGAACAAGTAAGTTAAATTGATCGATTAAAATGATTGATTCGACTTTGGAATTCATTCTCAAAGTGTGAGATCTGTTTAAATCTCCTGAATATAATAATATAAAGGGGCTTTAGATGTAAGAAGTATGCACTTCATCCTTTAGGGTCCCTCAGGGGCACAGGGAGTGATTGGGCCTCAGGGAGAAGAAGGAAAGCGAGGGCCTAGAGGAGATTCTGGATCTGTAGGTCCACTTGGGCCTGTTGGTGAGAGAGTGAGTCAGATTGTCTCTTTCCTCTTTATTACATGTTAGGACTAATGATTGGACATATTAAATGACATTTTATGGTTTGTTTCCTTTATATTTTAATTAGGGGGCTCCTGGAAATCGGGGTTTCCCTGGTCAAGATGGATTACAAGGAGCCAAAGTGAGTACATAATGAAAAGTACAAATCAGCCGATACTTCCCCACCAAACAAAACAATTAATTACTTTTACACAATTTTGACCAAAGGGTGCAGTAGGAGAGCGTGGAATATCAGGAGTTTCTGGGCCTAAAGGTTCTACTGGAGATCCAGGCAGAACTGGTGAACCAGGCCTCCCAGGTGCAAGGGTAAACTAACAAACATTCTTCTTTTTCATTATTTCTTGTTGTCTCCTATTTAATGCTTTTGGTGATGATGTATTGCCATTCTTGTTTACTGTAGGGTTTGACTGGAACTCCTGGGGTTCAGGGTGCTGAGGGAAAGCTAGGACCAGGAGTAAGTTTGGCCAAAGTTTCACAGCCATAACGTGCATTATATTTCCTTGTTCACCACTAAACTTGGTATAATTAATGCATGAATTTTTTAAATAAACTGTGCCAAAACATAGTTCCCTGTGCTCCTTTTAGGGTCCAACAGGTGAAGACGGACGTCCAGGACCTCCAGGGTCGACTGGAACCAAAGGTCCTGAGGGATCAATGGGACTCCCAGGCCCCAGGGGCTTCAGTGTGAGTTAACTTGATCAACATCATCCTATACATTCCATCAAACAAACTATATCTTGACTGTTCAAACATTCCCTAAAAATATAATTTTTTCCATTACGGCATGATTCAGGGTGATCCAGGTAAACCAGGTGAGCAAGGATCACCAGGACCTCCAGGGCAGCGAGTGAGTGCCATCAATTATAATTATTACACCAAAGCATAACTAATCTTGTTTATTGTACTCATCAAGCAATCTTGTTTGTTTACTCAGGGTCTACCAGGAAAAGAAGGAGAAGTTGGGCCACTCGGTCCCACTGGTCCTCCTGTAAGTTTTTGAGCCGTTATTTCTTTTATTCTTGCATTACAGTCATGTCAAAACCAGCAATAATAATACTGGATTCTTTACTTTAATATTACAGGGACCAGCAGGTGACAGAGGAGAACAGGGACCTCCTGGAATGCATGGCTTCCAGGTAAGCAATTCATAGCACTTACCTTATGATAAAGGTTCAAACGTGGAATTTGAAGATATTTGTTAGGTAAATTCTGTTGCTCAATATGTGATCCATTTTAATGTTGTTCCCTAGGGACTGCCTGGACCAGCAGGACCAGTCGGAGAGGGGGGGAAACCAGGTGATCAGGTAAGGTTATGTGATTACATGAATAAAACAAAAGATCAAATTCACATTATCTTATTGACTCAGTTATTTACGAATCTATTCCAGTCTATATTCTATGTAAAATTATATATATATATTTTCCTTCTTTTAGGGTATCCCTGGTGAGGGAGGCCCTGTGGGACCACTTGGACCAAGGGTGAGCTTCCTCTTTTATTTCTTCTGTAACTATGTTGTATAAAATTTTTACTCGTTATTCCAGGCACTGGGGAGTAGTCGACTTTGGTTCCATTTTATTTTTGTTCCATTACTTATTTATTGAGGTTTACGTTGTGAGTTACGGGTCAACTAAAAATAATAGTCTGGTAGGTCTTAAATATATCAACAATAATCTTGCATGTATTAGGTATACTATAGTGTACTAAATAAAAAGCTTAAAGGTTAAAGTAATACAATGATTTACTGTATGTGATATGTAAAAATGTTATGAATGCAGAGATATTAAGCATGCCTGTGTTTCTTTGACAGGGAGAGCGTGGAACTCCCGGAGAGAGAGGGGAGCTTGGAACTCCTGGATTGCAAGGACCCAAGGGGATTCCTGGAGCACCTGGATCAGATGGGCCAAAGGTAAATCTGATTTCCATAGTACTGTAGTATCCGTTTTGCCATCTGACTAGCTGAGCTGCTTTCGAGGATGTTATAAAATCTACAATGCAGACACCTGTGACTACATCAGAATGATTGAATTGCATTAATACGAATGACATGTTACACTTAGATTGTTGTCCTGTCCACAGAATAATCTAATATTGCACAAAGGATGATTTTATAGTATTATGTTTATAAAAGAAATAGGCTGCTTCATGATTGCAATAGATTTGTCTGTGATCAAAATTGCTGTAATGGTTGTTTCATTTTCTTATTTGTTTACATTACAAATAACACTGCATTATTTATTACAGTATATAATAGTAATACGCTATATGTGTATGATTTAGCTGTTAGTAATTGCATGTAAAAGTGGAATAAACCCACAACCATACATAGCATCCAAATGCATTGTTCACAGGGAAGTCCTGGGCCTGCCGGTACTGTTGGTGATCTGGGTCCACCAGGTCTTCAAGGAATGCCAGGAGAACGTGGAATCTCTGGCCCTCCAGGTCCTAAGGGTGATCGGGTGAGTAAAACAACAAGATTAAAGAATTACAAGTTAAGTGATTATATATTAAGTTATATATAAATGTATAATGTGGTTTTGTCTCACCTCAACAGGGTTCAGTAGGAGAGAAAGGATCAGAGGGTACTCCTGGAAATGATGGCGCAAGAGTAAGATTAACCAGATTATTTCTCCATGTGTACCTCTCAAATTATTTTGTCCTGAATTCTCTGTTATATATAACACAGTAGTTTAGATATATATAAAAAAAAAAAAAAAAAAAAAAACGCAAGTACAATTAGGAAGAACTGCTTGCCTTTCGTGAGGACCCAGAATCTGACATAAATGCAGATGTGGATGTTGGCACAGTTTGTGTGTTGACTGAAGACCTGTAAAGGAATTCTTTAGGATACTTGTATCAGCTTGCCCAACTACAGTATAGATAAAGTGCTTCCCTTGTTAGGTCATTTACCTTTTTAAATGCATGAAGGGATGTTTACATAATCCAGCTTTCTTTAACAGGGACTGCCAGGACCACTAGGCCCTTCAGGACCTCCTGGCCCAAGTGGTGAAAAGGTATACAGACCCAATGTCCCAGAGATTCTACACCATTCCATATTATACCATACTAAAATCTATCAGAATCTAATATATGCTTTTTACAGGGAGAACCTGGCCCTAAAGGACCACCTGGCCCTCATGGATCAAGAGCAATGCCAGTGTGTAAACTTTTTTGGGCGTTAAATATTATGATTAATGTTCCTGATGCATGAATTATAAACACACAGTGTAAATTCATAGTAAATATTGTATCCATGTTTTAGGGATCTCGTGGTGAGCCTGGGCCTACAGGGCCTGTAGGCTTTCCTGGACCACCTGTAAGTAACATATCTTTTAATGATTAAATCATACTCTGGAGCACAGCTAATATTGATTCCACATGACACATGAATGAACAACTGACTGGTCGGTAAAAAAAAAACTTTTTTATTATTTTATAGGGTCCTGATGGTCAGCCTGGAGTGAAAGGAGAACCAGGTGAGCCAGGACAAAAAGGAGATGCTGGATCTCCTGGACATCAAGGATTGTCTGGACCTCCAGGGCCTATGGTAGGTTTAAATCACGCATGCACGCACACACACACACTATATATATATATATATATATATATATATATATATATATATATATATATATATATATATATATATATATATACATTTTCACTAAAGACCAAGGTTTATTTAATTTAATTATTATTATTGTTTAATTTTATTGCTTTAATGTGACCATGCTTAAATGTGTTTATAGGGCCCAGTTGGTGTGGCTGGACCAAAGGGAGGTAGAGGAACACAAGGAGCTCCTGTAAGTATATATTGTACATAGACACAACATAGCTTCTTATGCCATTTCTTCCTAATAATAATAGAACTTTCATCATGTGCTTTTATGCTACAAACGTCTAACAATTATTTAAAATTTTCCAGGGACCAACTGGTTTCCCTGGATCTCCTGGAAAAGTTGGTCCACCAGGTCCTACTGTGAGTATGCCAGTGATATAGAGTTTATATATATTATTTGATTTAAATACAAATAATGCATAAGAACTAAGTCTAAGAACTAACCTTTCTCCCATTTAGGGTTCTCTTGGTCAACCTGGTCCTGTTGGTCCTCCTGGAAAAGAGGGTCCGCCTGGACTTCGTGGAGATCATGGACCACCAGGGCGCCAAGGAGAAAGAGGCCAGCCTGGGCCTGCCGGAAGCACTGGAGATAAGGGGGACCCTGGAGAGGATGGACCCACTGTAAGTCTCTAATAATGCTAATGCTGACTAATCAGGGTTAGCAATATTAAGTTGGAAGTAAACTAATATGCTAATGCTTACGTTTCTGCGAATTGAATTCCACTATATTGTATTAGCTCCAGCAGCTCCAGCAGCATTTTATTGTATTATAATGGAAGAATGAAAGGAGAGACAAAAGTACTGAAAAAAAAAAAAAATCTGTTTAGGGTCCTGATGGTCCACCAGGTCCCGCGGGAACAACAGGACAAAGAGGAATTGTAGGTCTTCCTGGCCAGAGAGGAGAGCGTGGAATGTTAGGGCTACCAGGGCCAGCTGTAAGTATCCTTTATGTAAAGAAAAAAAGCAATAAATATTAAATCGTGTCACTTATCATATTAATAATATATGCACTGCTACACATTACGCTAAAAATATGTTAAAATCTAATTGTGAAATACATTTTCATTTAAATTGATGGCGCAAGATTGTTCAAACATTCCCTTTTGAGTATCTTACAATGTTTGTTTTTTATAATGGAACAAAAAAATGATTAAAACATCACATGGCATTATGAAATTACATTTCATTAATTGTCCATCCCAAAAATGTTGCAAGCTGTGATATTTTGTCCAGCTTTTGCCATGCTATTGTTTTAACAACCTTATGCATCATCACAACATTCATCATAAAATGTGATAACAGGGTCGTTCAGGTCATCCATTGACTTAATTTTATTGCCACAAAACGTTGCTGATTCTACACCTGAACCTACTAAAGTAACCCCAGATCATAACACTGCCTACAGAGGCATGTACCGTGGCCGCTATGCATGATGGGTGCATCACTTCATGTGCTTCGCTTCTTACCTTGAGGAGTGCATCACTCTGGAATAGGCTCAATTTGGGTTTATTAGAGCACATGACATTTTTCCATTGCTCCAAAGTTTAATCCTTATTCTCCTAAGGAAATGTTATTCTTTTTGTTCTTCTTATGAGTCTCTTTTGCTGCCATCACTTATATATGTTTATGTATGCATCATTGTAAAGGGTCCTCCAGGTAAACCAGGAACTACAGGATCAACAGGGGACAAAGGGCCTCCTGGGCCAGTTGGACCACCAGGAGCTAATGGACCTCGGGGAGATTCTGGTCCTGACGTAAGTTTAATCTTTATTCTAATAGACAGAAAAAGCTAATGAAACAGCTAATTGTGGGGAAAACCTGGGAAACGTTTTGGGAAACAGAATACTTCTATTGCTTGATTCTTAGAAAATTTGTTATCTTAAGATTAGAGCCGTTGTTGGAAAAAAAAAAAAAGGCTATTTTGACTATGGTGTTTTTCTATAGTGTTATGAAAAGTACTTTTAGATTAAATTAGATTAGATTAGACTAGATTAGATACAAATTTATTCTCATTGTGCAAATCCATGTACAAAGTCAGTGAAATGCAGTTAGCATCTAACCCAGAAGTGCATTGAGGATATGGGTTCCTATACACACTTTGTGCAGTGGATGAGACATATCGAGAAGATAACCTACTCAGTACTATATACTGTACATATGTAAATATATGAATGTCTGCATGATACACAATATATACATTTGGATATATTCCATAATCAGCTGTTCAATGCAGGAACAGCCACAGGAAAAAAAAAGAAGCTATTTTTCAGCTGTATGTACTGGGGCACTTGTACCGTCTGCTTATTATCTAAGAGGAGAAACATGCAGTGACATTCTAGAAATGTTCTAAATGACTCTAAGGTTGTTTAAATCTAAAGGATCATGAATTTAACCACTAACCTATTGTTCATTTGACTACTAAGGGGCCTGCTGGAGCTGATGGTCCACCAGGAAAGGAAGGTGTTATAGGTGAACGGGTAAGATCTGACAACTTTGCTAAGAACATTCGTTTCTGAGGATTTTAGTCAGTCATTTATCATAAGAACTTGATCTTTTCATTTGGATTTTGAAGCGTCCATATGTAACTATGACTGTTTCCCCTAGGGTGATCGCGGTGATTCAGGATCAGAGGGTCTGATTGGTCCAAGGGGAGCTCCTGGTCCTCCTGGCCCTGTTGGTGCTACTGGAGGCCCTGGAAAGAGAGGAGATGTAGTATGTAGTATTTTTTACTCACTTTACTTTTTGCGAATACTACTGTATGTGTGTGATTTATATTCTGCATGCAAACTCTTTATATTCATACAAACTTTCTTGACAGGGTTCAAGAGGACCTGTTGGACCTCCAGGTCCAGCTGGAAAGAGAGGACTCCCAGTAAGACATTCTTGTTATCTTAAAAATGTTCTGATATGAAGTCATGCCACTATCATTGCATTAAATTGATCTTTACATTTTGACAGGGACCTCAAGGACCAAGAGGAGATAAAGGAGAGTTGGGTGATCATGGAGAAAGAGGACAGAAAGGACATAGAGGATACGCAGGTCTTCAGGGACTTCCTGGATCACCTGTAATTATTTCACCAAGTTTTTGTCAAAACTAAGTATTAAAAAGAACAGAAATACATAATGTATACATCTGATAAAGTTCAACAAACCCTGAAACAAGTAATGCTTTATATATTCAGGGTACCACTGGTGACCAAGGACCAACCGGAATTGTTGGGCCAAGTGGTCAACGAGTAAGTGCATTTCTTTCCCCCCCTTTTGCCAAGTGACTTGGAATTGATTATACAGTACCAGTAATACACTCTAAGAAAATGGCATGCATCAGGAGTTACTCAGCATCGGAAGGTTGGCACTTTAAACTCCAGCTGCTACAAGTTGCCGCTGTTGGGAACTTGAGCAAGGCACTTAACCCTTCAGTGGTGCCGTATCATGGCTGGCCCTGCGCTGTCACCTTATGAACAAGCTGAGATATGCGAAGAAAATGATTTCACTGTGCTGTAAATAATGGCTCAATCTAACCGTAGGGCCCTCCTGGACCAATGGGACCACCAGGTAAAGAAGGTTACATTGGGCAGCCTGGACCAATGGGACCACCGGGATCAAGAGGAATAGGTGGAGACATTGGACCAGAGGTACATCACATTTACTGTAACTGTGTTTTAGATGCCTTTGCTAATAGTAAAAAATATCGGCTTCCTTTCGATTGTAAGTTACCAAGTGCCAGTTAGGTTGGGAGAGCTTTTATTCTAGATGTGAGAAAAAAATGCTTACAGAAAAATAATGCTGGAAAATTGTGTTACCATAAATACCACCAAAAGTGACTTCTAATGACCATGATTTCCATTTTCAATTAGAAAACTAATTTAGGGAATAAAATTAACTATTTATAATTAGTTTGAGTTTTGCTAAAACACTCAAACTCTTAGCCAAGCAGAAACTAATCTTATTATGGCAGAATTATTCCATATTACTCTTCATGCTTTCCTTTATGAAAGCACTATACCTAATTAAACTATACCTAAATCTTTCAGGGACCTCCTGGAGAACCAGGTCCTGCAGGTCCACCTGGATCTCCTGGACCACCAATTGCTGCCATGGATGATATGTTTGGAGGCCCTCAGGATTACGATGCTGGTCCTCCTCCTCCCGAATTCCCAGAAGACGAGGCTCTACCCAAATCTAATGCAACAGACGCGTTTCAAGTGGACCCAGGAGTCCAGGCCACCCTGAAGGCTCTCAGCAGCCAAATCGAGAGCATGCGCAGTCCTGATGGTAGCAAGAAACACCCTGCTCGCACTTGTGAGGATCTTAAACAGTGCTATCCGGTGAAAAAGAGTGGTAAGTCAACAACGGAGCTGGTCATAGTTTTTTTTTTTTTTTTTTTAATAAAGGGCTCATGGTGCTCAGGTTCCAGGGTTTTTTTTATTTTATAATTTTTTTTATATAAATATCCCCAGTGTACTTCAACGCAATATATATTTACTCTTTTATAACTATTTACAAAGTGCCCTACTATGTGACGTACAGGTGAATACTGGGTAGATCCAAACCAAGGAAGTTCAGAGGATGCCATTAAGGTATACTGTAATATGGAGACAGGAGAAACATGCATCTCAGCTGAACCTTCCAGCATACCTCGTAAATCATGGTGGAGTACTCCAGGAAACAAACCAGTGTGGTTTGGAACCATGAATGGTGGAACTTATGTAAGTACATTTTTGTAGTTTAAAGGTTTACTCCTTTGGAACAAACTCTAAATTAAGGCTGCAGATGACAGTTCATGAGAGTTTTGCAAAGGTTGAAATAAATTTGTAAAATAAATCACATTTTAGTGAACTGTAGTAAATATATAAACTCGTTTGTGAGCCTAATTAGTTAATTAGCCTCATTCAATTATTGTTGGATTTATGTGGGATATTATGATATTTCAGTAAACATTTCCCGAAAGTATTAAAACATCTTCTTCCCCTTACAGTACTGTGCAAAAGTCTCAATGCAAGTAACTGCTGTAGAGCAAGAATGTCTTCAAAGGATGTCTTTAAAAAATACATATATAAAGTGTATAAAGTATATGAAAATTATTACAAAAGTTTTAGATTGTAAATTGCTCATAGTAAGAGACAGTAAATTAAACGTTACTTGCCTGTTGACAATATGAGAACAAAATTATTATTACGACACTGTCTACTCCCACATACTGATGATCATTTGTTTTTCTCTTAAGTTCACTTATGGAAACAAAGACCAGTCAGCTAACTCGGTCACTGTCCAGATGACCTTCATTCGACTGCTTTCCAAGGAAGCCTCGCAGACCATCACGTACCACTGCAAGAACAGTGTGGGCTACAAAGATGAAGCAACTGGCAACCTGAAGAAAGCAATCATACTCAAGGCCTCCAATGACTTAGAGCTCAAAGCTGAGGGAAATAATCGTTTCAGATACACTGTGCTGGAGGACAGCTGCTCTGTAAGTTTAGCCCAAATCTTTTTCATCTTTATTTCGTAAGCATCAAGACATCTCATCATGAGTGTATTTGAGTGAAGTGTGAGTATTCAGGAGAAAACATCAGAACTGGATATATCAGTACCGTAATTTCATTTTATATACAGACTTATGTGCTACTCGGACATTAGCATCCAGCATCCAGAGACACGTCTCAGGGTTAGGGTTAGGGTTAGGGTTATCCCTAACCCTCAGGGATTTGCTGAGACATGCCACAGTGCCACAGTCTGACGATTAGTAATAACAGTGGATGGAATTCAGTTATATTTGCATAGAACTATTAACGATACACATCATCATAAAGCAGCAAGAATCCGGAAATTAATTTAGGTCCCTAAACTTGAGCCAATAATGGTGAGGAAAATCTCACTGAAACTTCATAAAGGATATATATTAAGTGGAAGCAAACACAAAAGGGAACCCATTCTCCTTTAGATGGTGAAGTGTTCAGCTGCAAATTGCAGAAAAACTCAAATTTTGATATTTTATGTAATAAAAAAGGATGTGTCCTCTTGCAAAAGAGATTGCTAATCTCAGTGGGTTCTCACTCACTCACTCACTCACTCATCATCTATACCGCTTAATCCTGTATTCAGGGTCACGGGGGGCCTGGAGCCTATCCCAGGAGACTTGGGGCACATGGCAGGGTACACCCTGGACAGGGTGCCAATCCATCGCAGGGCACAGACACACACATACACTCACTCATTCACACACTACGGGTAATTTGGGAACGCCAATTAGCCTAACCTACATGTCTTTGGACTGTGGGAGGAAACCCGGAGGAAACCCACCAAGCACGGGGAGAACATGCAAACTCCATGCACACAGAGACGGGAATCGAGCCTGGCCGGGGATCGAACCCGGACCCTGGCAGTACAAGGCGACAGTGCTAACCACTACACCACCGTGTCAGTGGGATCTACCTTTTTAAATAAAGTTTACATAAAATAAAATCTTTTTAGTTTGACAGCACGGTGACTTACTGATAAGCACCGCCATCCTTGCACATACAGTACAGGGGGTTTGAATCTCACACGTCTGGTCTGGTTCCGCCCACAGTCCAAAGAAATGCTATGTAGATTGCTTGACAAATCCAAAATTGGCTAGAATGTGTGACTGGGTTATGACCGTGTGCGTCTAGCCAGGGTGTACCACGCCTTGTGCATTTAGTACCCTGTATAGGCTCCAGGCCCCCTGTGACCCTACACAGGATATGCAAGACACTGTAGATAATAGATGGATGTTAAAAATGACAACATGGCACTTTCCCACAACTCCTGCTTGAGAGCTTCTGGAACTGGGTGCCAATTCTAAATTATGATTAATACCAAGCAGAGCAGTTAACAAATGTCAAATGTGTTTTCTTGCTTCTGTTTTTACCCACTGTGGACCGTATCAACCTCCTTTCACCCATGCTGAAATCGACATTAATGATTGTGATGTGGAGCGATACATATAGCTAAAGGTCCCGGCGCCGTTCTGCTCTATATTAATACTCATGCCTCCCATCCAATGAGATTAGTCAGTCTAGAACTAGCTGTTGTATAAGTGCTATTTAATAGGCCAAAGGACTAATAATGTGGGTTGTTTCCAGATTTCTACATCATGGAAAAAATTTGGAAAGATGAGCACTTGAGCAATATTCAGTACTCAGAGTCAGCAATGTGTCACAGTGATTGAGTGCTTTTTCTTTTTCTATCTCTCTCTTTACAGCAAGCGAACGGTAGATGGGGAAAGACCGTCTTTGAGTACAGGACACAGAAAACGGCGAGGTTACCCATCGTGGATATCGCAGCTCTGGACGTTGGTCGCCCGGATCAGGAGTTTGGCATCGACATTGGGCCTGTTTGCTTTTTGTAAAATAATAATTATAGTAATAATAATAATAATAATAATAATAATAGTAATGAAAAATAAATAAAAAATAGAGCAAAGATGCATTGAAGAGAATCCTGAGACTCTTGAACTGACTGCTGAGAAGCTCAGCCTTGTACATAACGTACTGTGGACTGTTCCGGCCCTGTAGCAGGATATTTATTGTGCCTTTCCAATAACTGGCCCTTTTTAGTAAGTTTCTAATTAAAATATTAAAACAAAAATTGCATTTGTTCGCCTCCATTTTGGCTCGACTGAGATAGATTCGTGAACTCCAGTCCATCAACTGTTGTTTGAGACTGTGATGTCCATTCCAGCAATCTGAAAGTCTAGATTAGTTTAGAACTGAAACACAATTAAATATTGTTTTTGTTATTATTATTATATTTTTTCTTTCTTTCTTCTTTTTTTTTTTTACTTTTGTTTTTAAACAAATCACATGGTGCTATAGAGGAAAACGTTTGGTCTTTAGGTGAAATGCTTTTATGGCATTATGAGTGGTTTCTCCTAAAAACTGTTCCTAAAACTGATATCTCTATTCTGTTACGTTTGCATTGTATGACGTTTGAATGCAATTGACCATTAAATACTGAATACATCGAGTCTTTAGCGTAAGCTACCTCGTCTTTACAAACTGGGACAAGTCAGTGGTGCGATGTAATGTCACAACACTTCTCCCAGGAAAATAATAATAATAATAATAATAATAATAATAATTTTAAAAAAGGTACAGAGCAGGGTGAGGGGGTGCAAATAAAATCTCTTCAACACTGACAAACTCAGCGTCTTATTAAAAAAAAAAAAAAAAAATTTTTTTCTTTTTTTTATTTGTTTGTTTTGTTTTATTTTATCTAAAAGTTTCATGGGTTGTTCTTGTGCCATAGTTTATGTTCTGGGCTTTAACCACACTGGATTCATTGGGGATCCGCTACTGCAGAACTTGAGCATATTGTGTAAATACAATAATATAGATTATATAGAGTAACCCATGATAATCGAATCATTATGTAGCCATCATTTCTAAAGCATATCCAACATTACCAGTCTTGCACTTTCTTTCATTTTCTTCTTTAAAAATTCTCGAAAAATGTTGCATAGAATGTAATCAACAATGACTAAAAATTATTTCAACGACTTAAAAAAATAAATATATAATTTTCCTACATATATATTGCTTTGCAAGTTAACACATATGCTTGGTAAGGCCTACATTCTTTCCTTGTTGTTAAGATTGATTTTTTTTTTAATTCAAGATGGTTCCTTTTACTTCTATTCATTTCTTTTTCCCATTTGATGCATGAAATCTTTTTAGCACAATAAACTGAATTGTACATTCATATGATTGGCGCATTTGCTACATATTTAAAAACTAACACCCGAGTTCTTAGATCTCTTTGCATTCTTCTAAACGACTGACTGACTGAAACAAGCGACTGAAATTCATCTTTCAACTGGCAGAGATCAGTGATCAAAATGTCCTTTCTTATAAATACGCTTAAAATCTCTTCTTCTTAAGCATATTATTCAACAATGTCTTTGTGTTGTACTGTGTAAAATCTGAACTATTTTAATGAAATATCAGTGTTGACTATTTTGTGAATATGATTTTAACTCTAATGTTATTTAATATATGTTTTGTATACACTTACAATGAATTAATAATAAACGATGGAGGGGTACGTCCACAAAGCTTTACAGAGAACGATTACTAAAAAAAAAAAGAAAAGAAAAAAAAGAAAGAAAAACTAAAGAAAATGTCTTACCCAGATCATTCCAGTAAGATGGCTAATACAAGATGACTCCGGCTCGTTTTATCACCACCATCGCTGAGGAAGACGAGGCTTTCTGGCATGATGAATTCACCAGACGCACAACTACTGCTCGATTTCCATCACGAGAAAAAGAACTCCTAACATTTTTTTTTTTTTTTTTAAACAGGATAACTCCACAATTATGAAAGATGGACTGATGCAAGCAAAGTTCAAATGACAAATGCTGTGATAATGAGCACAAGAAAGCAGAAACTCAGGATTTTTGTGCAACTTTGTTAAATATTTTTGACATGTCGCATCAAAAATAAACCATTCAACCACACACAACATCTGGATAAAGATCTGCTTTCTGATTAACTGCCTCATGAGCTGTGCTAGAAATGGTCAGTTAACAAATTATGCAAAAACACCAGAGCTCACATATTACTATCTTTAATGACTACAACAGCTAAAATATTGCATACAAAAAAAAAAACAACAAAAAAAATCAGGTAAATATATGGACAGAATTCTTCTTTTCTTTCAAAGTGCTTCCTGGTGCGAGGATATACTAAAATAGATACTAATACCAAATCAAAATGCAGTACAAGTACACATTATTACACAAACCATCCAGCTACGGAGTTATAAAATCCATCAAAAATATTAACGTCCAGTTAAGAAAATATTACAATGATTTCAATGAGAGTAACAAAGAAAAAACTATAATGAAACGTAAGCTATAGTTAATAAAGGGTAGGTTTAATATTCCAGTATTTGTAAGTAAGTGTATTAATTAAAACAATGCTGCATGCCATCATGGAGTGGACGTTTGTCTGGTGTTAAAACAAATTAACAATGAGATCATCAACATCTGTATGAACACATCAAGAGAACATGGTGTGCCTTATGAACCCTTCATTTCAGATTGTACCGTTTGTTTTAATAACCTGCATCTATCATACACATACGCACACACACACACACACACACACACACACACACACACACACACACACACACACACACACACACACACACACACACACACACACACACACACACACACACACACACACACACACACACACACACACACACACACACACACACACACGCGCTACCATGACCAAACTCCATGACCAAGTGCCAGTTCATACAAAAATAGTCATCTGCCATTCTGCTTTTTAATATACGTTCTTTTTGTAAAGGGAATACCAAATGCAAATACATACAAATCTCATGGTGAAAACACTGACAACTTGACTGTAGACCCCAAATTTTGGCACTTTAATACAAACGGGCAAACAGTTAAGTAACAAAAAACAATGTCTTCTTGGCATCAGCAGCGACCGTCGAGCGGATCGAGGGAAAAAACAGTGCCCTCTACTGTTAGTCCCATTTTGAACCCCTCCTGAAGAGGAAGATAAAAACCGTAATTAGTCTGATGATAAAGAAATATTTAAACAAATATTTATTTGGACATTTTACATTGAATCAAAAAATGAATAAAAAAACAACAACAAAACTTACAAAATCATATGGAATTCATTTTGAAATATATTAATTTCTATTTTATAAACTCCTACAAAGATTTATGTATTCCTTAAAGCTCAGAGCTTTTATTTGTTATTTGCTATTATTTGTTTTGCTGTTTTTTTGTTTTTATAAACATACTGTATAAATGGCTCAGGATTGTGCAGTACGGAGTGACGTATCCTTTTTTCGGCACAAAATAGGCAATATGGCATAATTCTGAATTATATTTCATTTTAACCAACTACTCACTGAGCAAAAATTCTGAATTGTGTGTACCTGTTGCTAGTGGTTTAGTTTTTGCTAAGGGCATTAAACATTTATAAAAGAGTCTTCATTACACTTTGTTGCTGTCAGATGTAAAATCTGAACTTGTGGTTTTCCTGTCACAGGAATATAGTCAGGACAGAGGGCTGTGTGCTTTGTGGTTTCACTGTAACATGACAAGCTGCATTTTCTGTTTTATTATTCTTTATAGAGGAAAAAAGAAAAAAGAAAAAAGAGGAGGGTGAGGGAATGCCGGTTTATAGTGGCTATAACATACTGTAGGAAGAATAGGAAGTAACTTGGTTCAAAGATGGTCCACAACATCAAGCCTAAACATAAATGGATCAAATTTATGCTGTTTTACTTTTTAACAAATAAAGAAAAAATATATCATTTCTGATTTGCATAACATTTAAACTATTAAACTTTTTGGTAAGAGAGCAAATAAATGCATGTATTTACTTATGCTCAGTTTTGACCAGCATGAACAGCCATGTAATAATTTTTCATTCTGTTTTATAAGATTTTCATATATATATATATATATATATATATATATATATATATATATATATATATATATATATATATATATACTGTACTGATTAAAAAGCAATTAAGGGAACACTTAGTCCCAGTTTGATTTGAACCACACACACACGTCCAAGGAAAACTAACTGTTACATGTATATCATTACTTGCTGTTTTTTATTTGCAGTTCTAACGAGTAGATGGTTCTGTTTTTAAAATACTTGTACACGTTAGACTTGTACACTGTCTAGAAATGGAGTGTCTAGTAATTGTCACATAATCAATACCACTCTAGTATAATATTAACTTGAACTAAAGCAAGTACACATGTAATGTCATAGTGTCACAGCTACAGACCGTAACTGTATTATTCTGTTTTTTTTTTTTTTTTTCTATTTCTGATGGGGATTAGATACCTACAGTACTGTGCAAAAGTCTTGAGCCCCCTCTTATTTCTTTATATTAGATTGAATTATGTAGATGATTTTTTTCTTTTCAAATAAAAAAACCGCATGTAATAACGTCAACAGCGACCTAATTTCCCCTCTCATCTGCTCTAACCACTCAGCATTCAGCTAACCCTAACTCAGCATACCAATCACCAGCCTGATCATCTGCCATCATCTGCACTGGAGTGAAAATAAGACCTAAAATCTCCTCCAGGAAGCCTAGAGAACTATTCCTACATCAAAATACAGCAAAGACCGGCTCTTAAAAAAAAGTAAGAGGTAGCTCAAGACTTTTCTTACATAGAAGCACCAATGTTATGTTATATTATATTACAAACAATATAATAAAACAACTAACAAATTAAAGTAAAAATGGAAAATAATATAAACCTAAATAAAAGCACAACAGAAGTGAATTACTTTACATTTTAATTCAAGTGTTTCACTGTCAAACCTTTTCAGCACCAGCGTTTTTTTTGATATATGAAAGTAAGTGTGCATTTTGCCTCTTTTTCCCCAAAATGCATGAAGTCTATAAACATGAAGGACAATGAAACACTTGAATGACTTATATGAAAATATTCATGACAGCTTGACCAAGTGAATGAATGATGAATTTAAGCGTGAAAATGAGAGAGTACAAACCATCGCTGCCGCTGTGAGCAAGAAGAAGAAAGAGATAGAAAACAGTGTAAAAATAGAGCAACTGGAAAGACTGACACATCTACTGCAATGGAGCAAACTGACAATTTCCCTTTTTTTCACAAGCGCAACAGGCAGTAAGTAAATCGAAGTAATTTTTCTTTCAGACACCCCCAATATAAAATATATCAATATATATATTTTTAAAAAAGCCAAACACATTTGTGAAGTCCAAATTAAACCAAATTAAATCATATTCTGTCTAAAAATGTCAAGAGAAAAAATGACAAGCAGATAGCGCATAGATTTCAGCATGACATATGCAACAGCATCACAAGCAGCTTGTTCGATAATTGGGCAAATCATAGCACTTAGTTTTTAATTGATTTTTTTTTTTTTTTTTGGATACCACTTTCAGCCATTGTTGATTTCACAATGCGATTTAAACCCATCAGAGTTGTAAGACAGCGCCCCCTTCTGGTGATTTATTCATGTGACGCTTTTATTCAGCTCAAGTTCCCTTCACACAACTTTCCCTCTGTGATGAACTCATACAGTCTATTTTACTTGGGCCCTGTTTACAAAACTAAAAAAAATGACAAAAACACTTAGATCAGCAACTGAGTAAAACTTGCAGAAACCTTTAAAAAGTGATGTATTTAGATAATGACAGTGGCAGAAATCCAAAACTATGCTATTCCAACATTTTCCCAACTATAAAATATGCTGCATGACTCTAAAGTTCCATAAAAATGTCAAGTTGCTAACGGTTTTGGAGAGATGATTTTATACATGGCCCAAAAAAGCGTTATACTGTCTCGCTTCAAACATAATGTAAAATGTAAATTATAGTTTTGATATTAAAATTGGTGTAAGCTTAAATTAAAGCTGTGCAAAATTCTGTGCAAAATTAAGGATTCCCCCCCCCCCCCCCCCCCCCCCCCCCCCAAATTACTAACACTAACAGTGGTTTTGTTTAACTTCTCCAAATTAGACACACACCTTATGTTATGTGGCCTAAAACATAAAAAAGTATAGTTCATTATGTTAATTTTTTTTTATTTGTAATCTTCCCAATAATTATTGCTAACACATATACAGTGCCATTACAATTCCAGGGCTACATCAGTGCTTAAAAGATTAAAAAGCATTTCAAAATAATAAATGCATAATAAATGCATTTTAGAATAATAGACTTTTTCAGGTTTATTCTTTTCATGTGAAATCTAAATTGGCCAAGTTTCATCAGGATGACATGGAAACACTACGTAAAAGGACATTACATTTTATTTAGCAAATGTATTTTTTTCCCCCTGATAATAATACACGTGTATGCATATTTACAAAAAACGAAGACCGAGTTAATAAGCATTAAATATGATGAAAAATTGTGTTGTATGATTCTATCTGAAAATTCACTTTTGCACTTAGGGGAAACACTTTGTAGCACCGGTATAGTACAGTGTCATGTTTTGGCCAACAGTCACACTCAAAATTTCCCCTCTTTTGTCTATAACCAGGTCCTATCAGTTTCTATGGCCGGAGCTGTTTTGGTCTGAAGCATGGTCACCCCATCATTAAGACTTTTGTTGTATATCTGTAGAGTTTGGTATATATACTGTATACGAATATGAATGAACAGAATGCCTATTTCTTCATCTCTGGGAAACTTGAAAGCTTGTTTTTTTCATTTTCCCCACATTAAGCATTTTCATTATAGACATTCTGCAGTCATGTGACAGTGGATGGCAGAAGTACCAAAACCAACATTAGGCTACGATGCCTTACTGTTGATCATTACATTCAAGGTGTGTTTCACTGCCAAAAAATAGCAAATTACCTGATTACCTACTGGATCAGCTGATGCTTTGTCACACAGATGAAGTAGCAATGTAACAATGGAGAGCCGCTGTTCTGCTGATTATTTAAACACTCAGAATGTTGGGGTGGACTTTGTAACTTATTCAAAACAGAAACTAGTGTGTGGAAATAGATAAAGAAAGTAATAACAATGTTAACCACCGCAGGAGTTTGATTTGTTAGCATCACATGATTTCCTAAGATGGTGTAGAAATTGGCAGTAAAAACAAAAAGAGGTCATCTGTGAGTCTCTTCATCTTGTACTATGTTGAAAACTCTACAACGACTCCTCATTTGATGATTTAACATGTGAATTTAATTGTTTGTTGAAAATTTGCATTTGTTACAAATCATATCCAGTAATACAGCATGACGTCGAGTAAGATTGCTTTTATACAACAGTTCGGCTAACATAGTTGAACATTTTTACATTATAATTTGTTTCTTTATTTAACCAGTTATTTTCCTTCTGCAACTGGTGGAAATAACTAACCGCGACTGGAGGAGCTGGCGACTTGAGAGTGAGGAGATGTAAACCATGGAGGTGGTGACCAGTCCAGTAAATCTCGTAAGATTCTCTTTATATTTCTACTTATTCTGCTTTAGAACATCAGCCCTGTTATAACTTTTGGCTTTTGGGTTAAATCCTAAATAACGTGAAATGGAAAGCTAGTGCACTAGCATGTACATTCCCTTGTTCCACATACCAAGTAGTGCCCTTGATTAGGGGTTAGAGAAGGATTTGGAATTCAGCCTTGTGTTAGACGCTAGTTAGCTTTCTAGGTTGGCGTAGGCTATGCCTCCTGGGCTATTCTCCAGGCCACCATGCCCATGTATACAAGATGAGGCGGTATAGACGATGAGATGAGAAATTGCATTCCTTTAGGTCTGTTTACCTCAATCCCTTTTTCTTAATTGTTTTTACTTTTGTCTCCATCACGATGGCTTGGCGCTTGTTAGCAGTACCAGATTCATCGCCGCTGCTTGTACGCTTGTTCCTGGACATCCTGGGCTTGCAGATGATGCACGCTGCATGCACGTAACAATGTATACCGGACATGTGATCTTCCGCAAGTGACATGCGCAAACGCATGTTTGTATCTTCAAAAGTTTGTATCTCGAATGTTCGTATGTAGGGCATTTGTACTATATTGGAATCATGATTTTAAAAAAAGCTAGTTGATACAGTATATCGATTATTTCTAGGTCTCCACGTTGTGCTATTTTCCATAGATGTAAATATAGATGTAGCATTTGTTGCCACCCAAATACAGGGATTGATTCCAACCTAGCCACGTAAAAGTTTTGGCTACGTCAAGTAGTCAATGAGAAATATAGCTAATGAACTGGGAATTAATATGAGGTTACATATACATCTGCCAAGTAGCTCCATTAAAAGAACGTCAACACACAGGGTGTTCAGGCAGAGATCAGGCCAAATCTATACATCACGAGGGGGTCAAAGCAGGATCTACGCAGCTGGGACAACACGCTCAGGCTAATTCTAGCAAGAGTGCAAAAGTCATAATGACTCAACTATAGAGAAACATTGGGAGAGCTTTTCCATTGATTGATATGAATGATATGAATGGAAATGACCGATGGGAGCCTGTGCTCCGTGACCATGCCAGTGCATACCGTATGCTCCTGCAGCTGCCTCTATGCAGCAGTCCATTTGCTGAAATTATTTATTTGCCCATCCTTGTACAACTATTCAGCTGTTAATTCAGATACATGCAGTCACCTGCATCTCATCCAGCCGCGACTGGACGTCTGGGGGAAAGTCGGCACCGCCGCAAATGAAAGGGTCAAAGGGCTCGGCACCAAACAGGTCCCTACCTGAAGGAGACAACATGAACAACAATGCTGAGAAGGTTGATGAATGAATACCAATGTTTAATTTAAAAAGACTGTCACACTTTGGCCACTGAGCACCAACGGAACAAAGATGACCAAGGGGATGCTCATGTAGCTTAAATGTTAAAAACCACAAATAATAGTGGTCAATTTTCATAAATCCTGAGTTCTGTTCAACTAACCCCTAAATATTCACATTCTTGACCCGTCATATCAAGTCAGGTATTAAGTCGCATAAGTTTTTGCGCTACGGCCAACAGAGTGAAGACGTTGAGTGGCCAATAGAGTGAAAATCAGTTTTTTACCTTATCTTCCTGATCCTCTTTCATAATCGAGAAGGTTTTAATACTAAACATTGTTTTAAAGTACTTTAATGAACACGACCCAGGCTGGTTACTCCGGACCCCTCATTAAAACCTCTCACTGGCCATATCTCAGCAACCGCACATGATACAATAATAAACTTGGCAACAAAATCAATCTTATTGAACCAGGAACCTGAAAATATCCATAAATCATAATGTGACTTACTGTAATGCTGATTTGATGTGACGGGTCATATTCAGTTTCTTCAAGTTTCATGGCATTCGATTAAACACAATAAGTGAAACATTCAAATTTAAAGAATAAGCCAACCTGACGTCTGGTTTTAATGTTAATCTTACATGTTAATCTTTAAGATTAATAAAAAATTATTTGCTCGGATATTCAGTTTAAGCTCCTTTCATTGCTATGCTCTTTCTCTTCTCACTTTGCTTAGACACTACCCACAATGCCGTTTGATTAATTCCAGTAGCGGCACCGGTAGGATTCAGAGTTTTTTGACTCCAGGGCTGGAGGCCAGTGTCCGACACAATTTGGTGATTCTTCTGCACAAACATCTAATTCAACTAATCTGTTATTACTAGGTTCAGTGTGTGTGTCTAGGTGTTGGTGAATTATAAACCGCAGACACTGGCCCCTCAGGACATGAGCTGATAATCCCTGACCTAGACCTATACAGAGCGGTGCATCGGTGCTTTCGTCCTTTAATCTTTCCTGCTTCCTCAACTCCTCATCTGAACACACTGTTCCCTCTGATCAACTTCCAAAGCTTCAACTTTCATGCTAATTCCACCGTCAATGTCATCATGTTTGTCATCTCTAAAATCCCTAACAAGCCAACTCTCTGGGGTAACTCGGCACCGCTGCTGAACACTCTGCACCGTCGTCTCCACTGCGTCCATGCTGGGTTTCTCGTTGACGCCGTGATAAATGCTGCTGGAAAATGGCAAGTGAGATAAGAAGCCTGTGCTCTTACTTACTAAACATACAGTATCACAAATATTCCAATTTTAACACACAATTCAATGTATCTTCATCGATTTTTTTTCTGCAAAATCTACATTCGATAAACATTTACTACTGTACGTACAAAAACGCCTTTATGCTCACTGGCTCATGTGTTGCATTAACCTTCGTAATATAAAGTGTCAAGAATGTTTTAACTAAATATAGAGAACAGAGTTTTCTACGCTTCACCATCAGACCTTCAATCAGAAAAGAATGAAAAACTAATGCCATGTCATCAGCACTGTGCTATGACTATAATACATTACTGAGATGATTTAATCCTTCAATCTGCTGACTGCAGTTTTAATCAGTAACTTCTAATGGACCACATCGGAGAAAATAACCTCCTCAACCATGACCATGAACACGGATAGAGCTCCAATTGATGGAAATACGGCCTCAACTGGTGCGACTGAGATCTTGATGGATGCTTTAATGGTTGCTCGATCCTCTTAACAAATGTGATTCAATCAGACACATGAGGATTTGAAGAAACTGACTTTAGAAGCCTAGATAGCAACTTACCCCGGATTTCTGTTTAGGTGGAAAAATTTAATGTCATCTCTTTCAAAACTGCTCTGTCAGCACTACAGCCTTTAGACTTAACTAAATTTTAACTACAGCATATTTTAGCACTAGCAATAAGGCTTCTCATACTGAAGCCTTACTGAAGGCCATCGGGTTATACGGAGTTGCTGATCCCGAGTATGACCCTGCTCCGTTATGATTTTTATTGTAAACGGTTCAGGGCTGTATATCTCAATATGTGTCTATAACAGTAAGAAAAGATCAATTAATAAAACCGTACCGGGAAGAGCTGTGGTTCTCGACTCCAGTCCTGGAGGACCACTGCCCTGAAGATTTTGGTGTTTTCTTGGATCAGATTAGTACACCTTAAATCAGGTATACTAATCTGATCTAAGAAAACACCAAAACAAATCAATCAGTTCATTTCCAGCCATTTCTCAATTGAAGTTGGTGTGATAGAGCAGGGAAAACACTAAGCGCCCCTCCAGGAATAAAGCCGAGAACCACTAGGATCGAGAATAATCTCATAGTTAGACGATGTCTGTGGAAGAAACTGACTGATCTCTGTTGGTCTCGCTGGAGGTGGAGGAGGTGAAGAATTACTGGCCGGGAGAGGAACCAGGGGCGCCACCGGAGAAAACGGAACCATGTCGAAAATATCCGTGGGAGCTCTGGATTTGTTGACGCCCTGGCAAAAAAATAAAAAATAAACAGTTACAAGATCAGTAATTTCTACATATATTTAGAGAGACAGAGTTTTTTCCCCCTGCATATTAACTACATCTGTAGACTATTGGAAATGTTGCATAATATATAACAAGGCCATTGTTTCACAACCCCTTTAATAACTGAGCCACATAATAAGACAAAGATGAGTCTTAAATATTGCATATATACCGATCAACATTAACACTAACACCACTGCCAGGCGAAGTGAACAACACTGATCACCAACAATACACCAGTAAAGTGGTGACAATATCATGGGCACCCAAGGCTCACAGGAGCAAAGGCCAGCCTGTCTGGTCAGATCCCACACGGTGAGAAAAATAAGGCTAACTTGTTTTGCACTATATCGCCAAATGTTTTTGGACACCTAAAGTCCAAAACAACCCAGATGTCCTGATGGCTGAGCATCCCATTCCACTAGACGTTCATCTACAACGGCATTACTGAGGTCACTGAGGATGCCTATGGTGCAGAAGGCACTGTGGTGGAAGTTTTCAGGTTTTCTCTTCTCCAGACCTTACAGACCACATCTGCATTTAGTGTGCTTTGTGTACAGGGGCCTTGTCATGCTGCAATAGATTTGATCCTCTTAGTTCCAGTGATATTTAAAACAGCCATTAAGTGCATAAAAGGATAAAAAGCATGGCATATTGTTTAAAAATCAATAAAAAATGTACAGTTTGCTTAAAATTCCTCCGGTGACAATAATAATAATAATAGGCTACAGCGTGCTAACTGTAACTTCACTTCATATCAAGCTGCAACGCCATTGCTGATTATGTTCTTATGACAGCAAGCCGTGTCATTTTGGCATACGCTTCCCACCTCTGTATATGCATGCTATATTTTTTGGTGGAATCTTGGATAGCAGAGCCCAAATACTATTTATAGTATTAAAATATGCATGATGCTTTAGTAGAGAAAAGAGAAAAGGGAAAATAAGAGATAGAGTCAGAGACGTAAAAATCCTTGATTTGGTTTTGGTTATTACTCTTGGCCGAGGCAGCCCCGGTCCGGCGGGAGGCTTTGGCAGGGCAGGTTTGGCAGGAGGAGGAGTCAAAACTCCAGCAGATAGGCTGGAGTCGGGAGAGCTCATTGGCGTTAGTGTGACAGAAGAGATTTCTAGACAGGAGAAGGAGGTCAGATTGTGACACCAGAAGAGAGACGAGGGTCTCTGCAGCATGTAGGCTTCGTTAGTAGAGTTAATGTGAAGCAACTGCAGGAAAAAGAGATCAGACAGCTCAGAGATTTTAAGAGGCAGTTAATATATAGTATTTTCCCAAACTCCCAAACACACACAGAAACACACACACACACAGAAACACACACACACACACACACAAACACTCCATGCAGTCCTTACAGGAGGAACTTGAGCGATGAGAAGTTGTTCCTCCAGCGTCTGCAATTGCGTTTTCAATTCCGAGTTTTCAGTCTCAAGCTCCTGAATCTGTTTGGAGAAGAGTGAAGTCAATTTTCTCAAGGTGTATGCTAAGAGGGGTTTTTTTTAAGGAAGCAATTTTCAGCATGGTGCTTGGTGATGACTGAAGCGGTGTCATTACAGTGGATGTGTCTGAAGAAAGAGGAAAAGCTGTGATGTTTAGTGGTTTGGCAAAAAAGGCTTGTAGCTTACTCTTTTCTGCAGACTTGCTATTTGTTTCCTGGTCTCCACGTCCTTCCCTCCTGACTCCAAGAACTTTTTGTATGCCAGATCGAACGCCTGGCCAATAGTCAAAGTGATCTCTTCTGCCTATAAGGCACAGGAACAACTCAGGTATGTTTAGTCCCAGTTTGATTTGAATGCCCCACTATATTTATCTATATCTATATCTGTAGGGTGGTACCTCGGCATACGCCTTAAGAAAAGAAATTTTGCAAGGAATTTGCTTTGGCATGTGAAACATCTTTGCCACACAAGCAACCGAACCGAGCCGAACCAGACACCGGCTTGCGCCTACTTGCGTTCATGACCGGCAGCTATTCAAAACTTGTTTCCTTTAGTGGAAAGCCAAGAGAAGCGAGTTTACATATTTTTTTGTGTTTTTTTTTTTGTGTGTGCAAGAAGCAAGAATGTTGTTAAGAATAAAACGGAGCCGCTTTCAATTTCGTTTTTGAAGCAGGAATCATAAATTAAGGTTAAGTGAGATTTAATGTCTATTTATTTCATATTTTAGTTAATCTACATGCCTTTTCTAAATGTTTTGATTATAATTATATGTTTGCATATAAAAACAATGTTGGAAATGTGTAATATCGGTAATATCCTTGGGTGTCTGGAACGGATTATCTGCATTTACATTATTTCCTATGGGAAAATGCGTTTCGCAATACGAAATCTCGCCTTGAGACCTGCAGAGGTACCACTGTATCTACATCTAGCAGAACTATGCATTTTATATTTTCCAAACAAGATTTTCTCCCTATAGGAGGTTTTCAGAGTTGATGACTTGAGTTGCATCAATATTTAGATTTTACTTCAGGGTCCAACGTCACCCTCTAAGGTCGCCAGATTGTTCTTCAATAGCGTCTAGACAACAGCCTTTAAAGGACTTGCCTTGAAGCCAACATAAGATGGCATGCATTGTATAAATTCACCTTAAATTCACAGCACAAAGCATAAATTCCAGTTTAACTCTTGCCAAACTCTCTAAAGGTGTGTAGTTATATCTAAGGTCTGGAGAGCAATCTGTGCAAATTCTACAAAAATGACAAAAATCATAACAGAGCCACTGTTCTTTTCAAGCAATTACATAAGAATGAACAATAAATATGTATCATCTTACACATTTTTCACTGTCGAACACGTAGCAGAGATGTTTGTTAGACTCGGAGTCTTTGCAGATAAATGTAAATATCCTTTTATCTGTTTTATCGTCTGCACAGAAGGATATCCGGTGCAACTGGCAATTGTGCTGCACTTCCTGTGAAGAGAATTTAATAACAGAAAAGATAATCAGTGATATAATCAGCATTACGTCCACCTGAAATGAGGTGAGGGTAACATGGGTAAGGATAAATGTTTTCCATCAAAGGCAAGTCCTTGTGACAAAGCACCTTGATGTTTGTAGTTTTCTTTCTTTTTGTCGCTTAAAAAGAAGACACTTCAGAAAATACACCCACTTGTTAGTGAGACTAATCAGAAAAAAATGCTTCACTTTGCTAGGGAGCATCTGCTGTAAAATGGACTATGGAACAATGGGAAAATGTCATGTGGTCTGATACAGTACTGTAGGTCCAGATTGACCCTATTCCAGAGTGATGGGCGTGTCAGGGTAGCGAATGCTCCCATCATGCATAGTGCCCACTGTAAAAGCCTCTGGAGGAAGTGTTATGATCTGGGGTTGCTTCAGTTGCTCAGTTCTAGACTCAAGCAATGATGCAAGCAATGATGATCGGCCCAAGAACCCACCCCATCGCCAGCGGGGCGTACCAGAAAGCCCCAACCAAATGCCATATTCAGTGACATCAGCGTTCAGGGCTTTTTAGAGTTCTTGGCGCACTCAAAAGTCACATAGGTTGTGTGGTGCACCCGGTAAGCGATGGCAGAGGTGCTTGGGCCTGCTCATCGTACAAGTACATTATAAAATATCCACCGCTGTACCAAAATATATATCAGCACAAGTCCTATATTATTAAATAAGTACCATGGTACTGTCAAAACTACCATAGTACTATATAAAATGGTAAAATGTTTAATGGGAAGTTTATTTGAAGTTTATTTCACGTTTGTTGTGCGCTCTTTGTTGTATGCCTGAATTGATCTGCTGTTTTTCGGTGTTATAGTTATAACAGAAGGAAGGATCCTGCAGCATGAGGCATACAGCTGTACTGAAGAGTAGCGATGCTTCAGAAAGAAGGAGGGGGTGAAAGCAGAAGATGAATCACCAGACAAGAAACATCAATACAACAACGGCGTAAATTCTATTAAAAGATGAAAACACACCAGCTGTTACTGTATCAGATATAACACTGAGCATCTGCACACTGATCCAGATGAAAGAATCGCACATCATATAGACAATAACTGTGTCTGAATTTAATATGGTATTGCACTATGTTCAGCAGTGTTTTACAATTCTTCCTGTTACATGACATAAAAAAACTTCTTTTAGACATCACAGAGATGAATCTAAAAGATGAGGCAGTAACGAAAGCTGTCTCTTAGAGAGGCTGCATTCCGATGAGTCCTGCAGATAAGTATCACAGCGAGACGGAAGATAAAAATCAATATGGATGCTCACTCCTCTTCTGCCCACGAAGGGGTGTAGATCAAACATATACACACAGAGAGAAAGAGAAACACAGATTACAAAGCAGATACAGATTGACATAAACACACCTTTGATTTGGGATCTAGTATCTTCACTCCATAGATCGAGATTTGCAACTCCACTTTGGGGATCTTCTGTCCCTCTGACTTCTTGATGTGTCTTTGAAACTGCAAAAAAAAAAAAAAAAGTGTTCAGAACAGAGCAAGAACTTCAGACTCAATAAGTCTACATGGACCAGGGCACAGCGGCTTTGCATGCTCTGAAATCTAACGGAAAGTCTCGTAGCGGAGTGGATGTTATTCTAACAGCAAATGAGGAACTGGATGGATCAATTAATGGTATTATTTATTTTTATGTATTCATTTTTTGGGCTGTGGAACGAATAATTTGTGCTTCCATTATTTCTTATGGGGAAATTTGCTTTGATTTACAAGTGCTTTGATATACTGTATGCACCCGCTTCTGGAATGAATTATGCTCGCAATCCAAGGTTCCACTCTATGTAATTATGTGTTATTTCATAGTTTTGGAATCTCCATTATTGTTCTATAATTTAGAAAATAAATCACAAAACAAAAAACATTAAATGAGAAAGTGTGTCAAAATGTTTGATCGGTACTGAATATCTACCAGCCTAGAGTTCTTCATTTTGGGGGAGCACTCAATGGTTCTGCATAAAACCTATCAATCCTTCTACCCATGCATTCATCCATTCACTCACCTTTGTCTCGGTAGCATTACATTTATCAACCTAACCATCCATCCATCTTATACATACATTCATGTCCTTAGAAGCATTAATTCTGGGCTCTTGGGTTTTATTAAGCACTGAACTTTCAAAGTAGAAATAATACATCTTTCTATCAGTCCATCCATCCAATCTATCCAAGGTTTAACACACCAATGCATTGACATCTATTTATCTAGGTATTCAGGTATCCATCCATCCCTCTCCTTCCTTCCATCTATTTATCTAAGTGTCCTCCCCTCCAGTTACTTAAGTATCTTCCATCCATCCATGATGCAGAATAATCTAAAAGGCAGCTTTATGGAGCAGACCACTCTATACCATGGGAAAATAACAGAAGCACTTCTGCAGTTATTACACACCATTTATCGAGGCTGTTGAGGGAAGATTTGCGATTTGCTAGAACACTGAGAACGCAGAGAACAGGTGGCTCCACTGGCACCACCATTCATTCAGGTTAATAAGTTTCAGGACAGCTATTCCTGGCCGTGTCTGCAGCACGGTCAGCGCGAGGATGTCCTCACACAGCCTCAGTCATTAAGCGCTCACTAACCTTGAGTTTTCGTACTGCATCTCTCACCACCTCCGTTCCTTTGGGCTGCTCGACCTCTGTGTTCCCCAGAAACTGCGGACGAAAAATACCGAAGTAAACAATGTGAGAAGTGTGCAGCGGCAGGGGAAGAGTAAAGCTAGAATTAGACATATAAAACAATGTTAATGTTTTTTTTTTTCATACTGTTCTAACTTAGGTAGTTTATACCCTTTGATAAATAAATAATCTACCAGACACAGGGAAGATAGCTTCCTGTTCAGTGAAAATTTCATAAAGGAAATGCCACGGTGAGAGAACAGCACTGCCTGCTAACATGTGAGTAAAAATAAAGCTTTAATACACCTTTGATAATGACTTCAAAGGCTCACGAGGCTGTGTCATTCTGCTTAACACACTGCGCAACTGATCCGAGAGCAGTCACCCCAGACGTGCTGCTGACGGTCTTAAACACCGTCTAGACAAAATGCTTGACTTAAACCCTCTCCCAGCTTTCTCCCTGCCTGTCCTGGGCTTGAAACATAGTGTCTCACGTCTCTCCTGGTCATGCTGGATGATTAACAAAAACCTAACGCTCCTTCCAACCTGCGTCATTTCAGCGCATTCAGCTGCTCCCTGAGCCATCCTCTAAGCTGTCCTCGAATAAATGGGATTGTACACGCCCACTTCCCAGCTTGTTTATTACACCACGGCATAATGCAGAAATCAGAACGAAGGAAATCTTCCAAAAAGAAAAAAAAAAAAAAAAAGCTACTACAACCTAAACATCCTTAACAGTAATTCACGTAATGCTTAACTACACTAATTAATTACTGTATGTTTACTGTTGCTGCAACCTTACAGAATAGATTTTCTTTGATTTAGATACCAGGAATAATGTCTGAGCAGTGTTACAGTTCACTCGTGTGGCCACTGTGAGCTGCTATTCACTCTTCAGAAAACCACCGAACCGCCGTTCGCGTCCAGGGAAGGCGGGCGTAACACTAACTGCCATCACCGCCGAACCACAACCCCTCCCCCAGATGTTAGTTATGAAACACTTTTTATGAGCGTACAGTACTTGGAAGATCGGCTTTGGACCATATTAATGATTAAATACAGATGACATGTTAAATAAAAAAACATATTCAAATGATAAAAACAATATTAAAAATGAGATCAGAATTACAAGGAAGACACTACAACACTCTCACTCATTACCTCTCTATTATACTGTCTATATCGCTCCTTCTATACAGGGTCACAGGAGGCCTGCAGCCCATCCAAGGGGACAAGGGGCACTAGGCGGGGTACAGGGTGCCAGTCCATTGGGAGGCACAAGCATACACGCACACACACACACACTACGCTACGGGCCATTTGGACCTTCCACTTTTCACAGCCTAATGCATGTCTTTGGCGTACCAATCACAGGGAGAACAGGCAAACTCCACACACACACACACACACACACACACACACACACACACACACACACACACACACACACACACACACACACAGCCCCGAAGGCGATAACTAAATGCATGAAGCGAAATGCAAAGCAAATTAAAACACTACACATTAGACATTTCTTCTCGGGTTTTAAAGTTAAAAACAAACAAAAAAAAAAAACACTTCTCCCCCATTTTCACTCTCCGGATGTTCTAAACGCAGAGATTAATGACTGTAAACCTGGATTTGGAACACACAGCCAGTTTGGCGTACAGGGCTTTGCAAAACCGGCTAATGTATTCCGAGGTTGATTTGGAACCGGCAGCCAGCACACTGACGCTCAAACAGGTGGATTATAACACACACTTTCTGGTTGCAGCTGTAATTTGTCTCCTTTGTGTTTTGGTACGTGACAAACTGCAGTCTATAAGATAAAGCAGACCAATTAATGGAGCCAGACGCATGAAGACTCTTCTGCGGCCTGCGTGGAGAGCCTCGTATCGTACTAGAAATGGGAACTGGGTTCACGCACGGCAGGGGGTAATTTTTTTACCGTGTACAGGTGACATTTACTATAAGCAATAAATACATGTAAGTACATTTCTATTCTTACAAATCTTTTGTCGATGAGAGCAAGGTGGAATTCAGCAAATTGGATTTTGTCTCTGTGATGTTCTTCTGCGGCGGCACGGTGGTGTAGTGGTTAGCACTGTCGCCTTGCACCGTCCGGGTTCGATCCCCGGCCAGGCTCGATTCCCGTCTCTGTGTGCATGGGGTTTGCATGTTCTCCCCGTGCTTGGTGGGTTTCCTCCGGGTACTCCGGTTTCCTCCCACAGTCCAAAGACATGTAGGTTAGGTTAATTGGCGTTCCCAAATTGCTCGTAGTGTGTGTGTGAGTGAGTGTGTGTCTGTGCCCTGCGATGGATTGGCACCCTGTCCAGGGTGTACCCTGCCATGTGCCCTAAGTCTCCTGGGATAGGCTCCAGGCCCCCCGTGACCCTGAATACAGGATTAAGCGGTATGGATGGTGAGTGAGTGAGTGAGTGATGTTTCTCTGGTTATTCAACACTAGAAGCTTTCTCTTCTGTGTATCGTTAGTGGAAGTATTTTTCTTTAGATTGGCGCTTCACTACGTCTGCATCGGTAACGTCCAGTTTAGTTAGCATTAAAAAGAAGGTTAGGGGCGCCTAGAGGGAGCTGATTGGCCCGAACTCTCGAGCTGGGGTGGGATGGGAGGCAATTAGCGCGCTCACACCAATCACAGCTCTACAGCCAATCAGGGGCGTCTGTGAGCTCAGGCAAGCGGAAGGAGCGGATAGCGCTGTCCTCCGAGTGTGTTACGCCGCCCCCAACAGTGCATGAGTGAGCAGTTCAGAAAAATGCGATCGACTGGCGTCACGAGGTTTGGAGGAAACACATGATAGTCTTCAGCCCTCCTGACTGACTGGTAGTTGTAGCCTCAATGTGGGAGCCCCCTAGTGACGGGTGTGAACATTTTTAAATTTGTAAAATCTGTGATTTTTTCTTTTGCGTTTCTTTTGTTCTCCCCGTGCTTGGTGGGTTTCCTCTGGGTACTTTGGTTTCCTTTCACAGGTCAAAGACATGCAGATTATTCTAATTGGTTCTTCTAATTCTTTTGTTTTCCAAACTTGCCCATAGTGTGTGACTGAGGGTGTGGTGTGTGCCCTGCAACAGATTGGCACACTGTTTCGTAGGATAGGCTCCAGGCTCCCAGCGTCCCTGTAGAGGATCAACAGTATAGAAGATGAAAGAATGAAATGCTGCATGATAACACTAGTATGTTACTGTTTGGTCCTAAGGTTCTGTGATGTGCATTTAGATTAGTTTGGTGTTTTGAGTGAGTTCAGCAATGTTATGTGGCAATAAAATAAAATCTGCTGATGCCCTGAATGTACCGATTGACCCGGTTATCACCTAATTCGCCTAAATCTTTTGCCGCTCCTCGTTCACTCTGGAGCCTCACTAGGTAGGTGCCCCCCCCCCCCCCCCCTCTTCTGCAGATGTGCAAAGGGACGGGGCCGTTAGAACGGCACGGCGGGTGATTAATCAGAGTTAATTGATAAGCAATGTGCCAATGAGAGCTGGAAAGGAGGGGGCGGTTTGGGCAATCATCGAGAGGAGCCGTTCGAGGAAGCTTGCAGGAGCCCACACAGACTCACTCTGCCCGCCACCACCGCTCACCAGCTCGTGCCCACATGCCAGCGGGGCACTGCCTCCAGATGTGCGTGTGCATAACTTCCACCCTTTCTTCCTTCCTCCCTCCTTTTAACCATTTCCTGCCCCATTATTGCTGATAAAAATGATCCCTTTTCCGTAAGACCTCGCCCCCTGTCTGTGTTCGTGATGCCGCCTGTGCGTCACACCCATCGCACACATCTACAGACTTTTTATACCCTGATGGCACGGACATATTCCAGGACTCAAATTGTGAAACGGTGGTTCTGGGAGCATGAAGGAATCATTTTCACACATAAACTGGACACCTCATTAGTTCAGACCTCATTGCTTCATTCTCTGTGTGATGAACCTCGAGTGCCTTCCAGGACATCATAACTGAGATACGTAGACATGATGAGAACATGACAAAGTTAAGATTATATTTCACTCTGAAGGTCATGACAATCGATGTTTCCCAGACGGCGGTGGATGAACCTGTGGCTCTCAGAGTAGATGACATCCTGTTCCACATCACCGATCACTCCTGCACCTGAAAGATTGGCCGTTTATGCACCGGTGAACCGATCGACGCGTTTTCCCACGCCAAGCCGATATCTAATCATTTGAATCGAACCGGCGCTTCAATCTCATCATAACACACAGGGTGGAAAAATCTCTTCCTCTTCATCCATCACCTGGAACAATGTGACAGAACAACAATTCCAACTCCAGCTGAGAGGGACGCTTTGGCAGATCAGCTACAGCTGGTACATTTTCCTGTTCCTGGCTTCAATAAGACATCTGAGAGGATCTACACTGGAGTAAAAAAAAGGCTCTCACGGTCTAACAGCAGGTGTAGCAGAGAAGAAGAAGAAAAAAAAAAAAGCTTCCAGGAAAGACAGGACATTGTTTGCTTTAAAAAAAAAAAAAAAAAAAAAAAATGCATGTGTATCTTTCTTTTTGTGTGAGTGTGTGTTTGTGCACCTGAACAATGATCTATCTCTTTGCTTGTTTGTTTGCTATTCTGGGTGATATTTTGCTTTTTTTCATTATTACTCTTGTTCTGTTCTCAAATAACAAGCAGATAAGAAAGGGCTTTGATTGACGAGAGAAGCTATACATCAGCGAACGGAGCGGAACACGCAGAAGAGCCTTGAAACGAGAAAATGAGAATAAACGCAGATAAGCATCTGCTGTGATTCGGCGGCACCGCGACGCTGAGGCTTAGAGTCAAATATTCAAGGGTTCTCCATAAGCACAGTGCTTCTTAATAAAAATGATAAGAAGTCTTGCCTAGCTGTCGAGGGTACATGACTTAATAACCGCTCCGAACTGTGTGTAAAGAGAAATGGGGAAATGGAGGGAAAATAAAAGAATACGTTCAGTGTCTGAATGCACTGAAGATGAAAACTGCACATTATGTATTTATCGATCTACTGTATCTATCACTCTATTAATCTATCTTTTTTTTATTATTCTGATCATACTTTAACTACATATTCATTAATAAATTTCCTTTATCCATCCATCCATCCATCCATCCATCATTAAATCCCAATCAGAACTGCATATTGTAACGATGCGGGTCGCGCCTGAACCGGCAAAGGCGCGGCCATTTATACACGCGGTTGCCATGCAACGGCGCAATCAGGCAATCTGCCTGAACGAGCCGCACCTGGCGGCGTGTTTATTTAAGGGTCCTGATACCTCGGCACTTCGTGCGATCATTTAGGTAGCACCGGTAAGGTATCAGGGCCAAAGACTAAAGAAAAGAAAGAAAAAGAAAAGAAAAGTCAAGAGACAGAGGCAAAGCCCCTTTTGAAAGAGAGAGAGAAAGAAAGAGAGCGGCACGCATCAGTTCAGTGTGCGAGCTCAGTTTAAGTTAAAGTGCACCAAGCACCAACTCTCCATCTCTCTCTATAAATCCTCGGTAAGGGCGAACGCGCCGAGAGGATCTTTACTTTTATTTTCCAGAGCCCCCGTCCGTTCTCGCGTAGACGGCGGAGCTCTGTTTATTTTGTGTTCTCAGTTTTCCTTTGTTTCATTTAAGTTCTCTAATTATTAATCCCACGCCATCTCCAAACGGGAAGGTCTTCCCGAGCGTATCATAAGCAGTTTATCTGTCTGTCTGTCTGTCTGTCTGTTCGTCCAGCCGTACATTTTTGCAAATCAAAAACAAAAACAAAAAATCAAGACATTTTCAAAACCTTTCCACAACATTTCTTTCTATTTTTGTGCATCATTAAAAAAGAATTTGAAAAAACCTTAAAATAAACATTTATACGCGTCAGAGTTTTGTTCTGCATTAACTACTGTGCATGTTTACATGTTGCATGCACAATTCCGTTCAATTATTCCTGATTAAGTCCTTGTACAATAGTTCAACCTGAAATATACTCTGGATCATAAAAACACTCAGATATATATTTATATATATTACATTATGAAGTAAATATTTTACAAAGTCCAGGGGCAGAGAAAAATTAGGCAAAGTGCTTAGAGGAGGCAACACTCCAGACAATAGATCTCTGCAGAACCACATTAATTATGAATTATTACAAAAGATTTATGAACTTCACTTCCATTCGGTTTCTCATTAAAGTCTCATTAAACTAAAATACACACATAAAATGAGAAGTAACTATATTATAAGTTGCGCTAGGTTTGCTGGAGAACTTGGAGAAGAGTTGTCATGACCTAGAAAAAGGGGGGGGGGATTCTAAAGGCCCCGGAGTGACAAGGGGCCCTAAAAACTTGCTATGGCAATTGTAAAGGGCTGGTTTAGTTAAGATTGAGGGATGACCGGGCCTCCGAGTGGCGCAGTGGTAAAGCGCTCGCCCTATCATCCGGAGATCACGAGTGCGATTCCGGGGTGGTGCTGTAACCTCTCGCAGCCGGAGGTCTAGAGAGAGCCGATTGGCCGAGCTCTCTCAGAGGGGAGGGATGAGAGGTACTCAGTGCTCCCACATTAATCACGGCTCTACAGCCAATCAGGGGCGTCTGTGAGCTCACGCAAGCGGAAGGAGCGGATAGCGCCGTACTCAGAGTGTGTTACGCCGCCCCCAACGGAGCGTGAGCGAGCAGTTCGGAAAGATGCGGTCGGCTGGCGTCACGTAGTTCGGAGGAAACACGTGATAGTCTTCGGCCCTCCCGGCTGAGTGGTAGTAGTAGCCTTAATGTGGGAGCCCCCTAGTGACGGGGAGGAATTGGACGCGACTAAATTAAGGAGAAAATAGGGGGGGAAAAAATCCCCCCCCCCCAAAAAAAATTGGGGGATGAGTAACTGGAACCCAGAATCTTTGCCAGCACCATGGGTTGCCAGATTGGGTAGTTTACCTGGATATTGAAGTTGGGTTTTTTTAAAGACATGTTGGCTTTTAAAACATAACTATATTTTTTGTTGTTTAATGGCATGATATATTCAGAATATAGTCTGGGTTTAAGGTTTGCAGCCCCCTGTTCTTTGGACTACATTGTCTCAGTAGGTGATTACACTTTATATCATTCATTTTATTTCTCTGTTTAGTGATCGGAACTAAACAGTTCCGAATGCTGATCAGCCGTGCATGTGTGTGTGTGTGTGTGTGTGTGTGTGTATAAATTTGATCTACAGTAAGTGTCCTAGTACTGATTCGAAGGATTTTTACCACAGTCTAGGGGGACTCTGTTAGTGCTACCTGGCAACCCTGGTTATACCAGTTGGGATCAAATGTTAGAGCTTGACTATTTTTGAATTCTGTGGTATTGTAACATTTGTAAGACCCTCTCTCAGTCTGTGTTTGGGATACACAAGCGCCGTTCAAGTCAAACCGGGACTTGTAACGAATTGTTGTAAATCAAGGCAGAAAACCTGCTTCCCCCGTCCTCGCTCTACTGAACATGTTTCCTTTCCACATGTTTCAGGCAACAAAGGAGCTCCTTGAGAGGCCTGTGGTTCAGACATGATTATGGCTCTGGTGAACTTTTCAAGCACTAGTGGAACACTGGGACAAGTGCTTCAGTGCAGAGGGAGAGTATAAAGAGAAATAAAGGTCAGTTTTCAATCTCAACTGTGTTCTGTTATTCTGCACAAACAAAATGTCCTGGTTTGACATGAAGTCCTTTTCATCTGAACTACAACATGGTTTGTCTTGTGTTCTGGGGGGAAAAAAATAAATAAATAAATTTTTTTTTCAAAAGATCCTAAAAGCACCAGGTCAGAGAAGTCAAGGCTAGCAGCAGCCAAAGTGGACATAAATACACCTTTAGAAAACCTGACTGAATCCGCCTGACTGTGGAACAGAAATGCCGTGCCATCACCAATCAAGACAACAAAGCTGATGAGGGTGTAAGATAATGCTCCTAAAAATGCATTGTTGATGTCAGTCAGTCACTACAGGATAACAGTTACATTCTCTGACTCGGCTTTATAGAAGCAAATGTGTGTACATACAGTACCAAGGCATCTCCTATGGGTATATTATGATAACCAAAAGAGGTTGCAATATAGATTATCCTTTTCACGGGGTCATTTATTTGCCATTATGTGCAATTCTACTTTAAACACACTATGCAGGTAATTCATTCAGTTCAGTGTAAGGAGTAGAAAAAAAAGTTACAGTGACTTAGACATACAGTACATATGGCCACATCAAATCCTTAGCATATCATTTGCTATATGGATAATTTGTCTGATAAAAAAAAAAAGATAAATGACCTACAATAATGTGGGTAGGACAGTTCATAAAGATAATGTGATCACACCGCACCGCTTGATAAACTGTGACAGAGGAATGTCATTAATACATACCTTTGCATTGTAGGCTATAAAATGCTTGGCCAGGGCCTCGGGCGTATGCATCCAAGATTTATCTAGAAAGAATTAAAGAGGATTAAGTGGAGGAGCTCAAAATAGGATATGATGCAGATGAAGAAGCATCTCACAATTCAGAACATGAATCAGTTTCTAACGCAAGGTCAATAAGATGCACGATGTCTTCGAATTCAGTAAATGGGATCAAATACCAAAATCAATAATATATAAAAGGATTATGATGATTATCGGCAGGACGTGAGCGGTTACAGGGGATACTAGGAAACCTCTTTTGAATTGTGTAATGAAAGAAAGTGTGCAACCCGGGATGAAAATAGAGGGGGAAAAAAAAGATTCCCATACATGAGCTTTGAATGAATTGAAAGCTGAATATTTTGCACATATACATTTCATCTTTAAATACGAGGACCGGGATAAAATTTCTATTCTTGAATGAAGACAAAACACTGGCTGGCATTTACAGAAGCCTTCAAGCACAGTACGGTGATGAGACTCTTAGCCGCGGTAAAACGTGTAAACGGTGCGAACTTTTTAAAAAGGTCTGTGAATGACGATGCCGGCTGAGGTGGCTCGGGGCCCACTGAGGTCGTTCCCGTGAACACTGAGCGAGTGGAACGTCTGATCTTTGAAAATCGGCGAATAACTTGGCACCAACTTGCACAAGAGACGCGTCTGTCTGTGGGATCTGTATACACAATCATTCACCAGCACCACATGCCCGGTACAGGAGTTGTTGCCCCATCCCCTGTATGATCCTGACCTCACGTCAAGCCATTTTCCACACATTTGGGCTATTAAAGGAGTTCCTGGGAGGCCGGGGTTTCAGATGTAAAGCAGGCAGCACTATCGTGGCTTCAGCGTACTGGCCAAGCTTTAGTCAAACTCTGTGATAGGTGCGTTAGTGTTGCTGGAAGTTATATGGGGAAATAAACACGAGTTAATTTAAAATAAGAGTTTTTACTCTCATAACCAAATGGCTTGAAAAAGGTTTGACTTGATTGTCCTTCGTATTTTTGAAGGATTCAGTTTACCCCACTGACAGGCTGCCATTTCAGTCCTAACAAGCATTTCTTGGAGGAACTGAAAAAAAATAAAATAAAAAATTACTGCAACACGCATCTAAAGCAGTCTAAATCGAACAGGTCATCAGATGCTCAAAGGAGAAACGTTGCCAAACTCAACATGTTTTTAAGAGCAGGTTTGGACCGTAATCAGAGAGGAGAATGAATAGTGATAAAAGCTGAATGAAAACAGGTTGCTGAAAGGAGTAAAAAAGAGACTCCTTATATCCCTGAGGAATATATAATCTTTGTCGCTTTAACACACACTCTGGAACATTATAAATACAACAGTCTTTACATCACAATGCTTTGGGGATAAAGTTATACACAGAGATATAGTCCTCCCCCCCCCAACAAGCAATCCAAAATCATTAAAAATGTTGTTTGGAAAGGTGTGTATAATATTATCTACAAGGAAAAACCTCATTAGGAAGCAAATGAGCCTGGACTATCCACAGTCGTGTTTCATACTGCGACTATTTGGTGCATGCAGCTACAGAAAACACTAAGAAAATGGCCCATCACCATGTAACTTCCAACCCCCAAATAAGACATGCAACTAATTTTTGTTTAAGACTTCATGATTGATTCTTCAACTCCAAGTTGAGCATGTGATGTCAAGTCAACATGGCTTCCCACAGCACAGACAGCATTCGCTTCAGATCAATCACCAATACAAACATATTCGCTTGTTAAAACCCCGCACACTGCGACGAAGACAGAGGAGTTCCCACTGTGTCCTAAAAATATCGAAAGAACGCAAAGGGAACGGGGTCAAAATGAAAAAAAAAAACAAACAAACAAAAAACGTGCATTGATCAAGCTCATACTCCTTCTTAGCCGTACCGGTCGGGTTCTCAATCATGTCTATCATGTAGTCACACGCGTCCCATGCAGTGCTATCAGGCGAAGTGATGAAGATCTGGTATTTATATAAAATTCTCAGGACGTGACATGGACAGCATTAATGCCATAAATGTGGTAAGACCAGAAGAACGTAATATGAACCTAATGCGGTTTCCTAGAACGTGGCATGGGCCTACCGTGGACATTCCGTCAGAACGGCATCCAGTCTTTGAATCCTTTCTTTCTTTACAACTTTAATTTCAGCTACTACACCGATTTGTGTAATGATGTCAAAAGTGATTGTTCACTGGACTATAGATTTTCCAGAACTAAATGAAGACATTCTCTGTATTGGCAGTAGAAAAACAGAAGAAGAGGTATTATTGGAAATCTGTCTCTATTGATTAGATGGATGGTATTTAATAATCTTGGGGTCGCTCCTGACTTGACATTCAGATCGGCTTTTTATTAATGTCAATAATAAGACTTTTTATAGTGCCTTGGTGATAATGTCATCCACTTCCTAGCACACAAGACAGGAAGCTGCACACAACTTTTATGAGAGCAACGGAATAAGTAGGTCACATGACAGAAAGAATGAGTGTATCATAACTGCAATATTGTATAGACCTCTGAAAAACTTGTATGTACAGTATGTTTATATTCTATATTAATGATATTATTATAGATAGATCCTAGAAACAAGTTAGTTCATACTATTCAAACTATTGTAAAGCTATATACAGTATGTACAGAATAACAATATAAAGACAATTCCTAGAGAAACTATGAAGTAGGGGCACATGGATGCATCTGTGTTCCTGGGCAAAACTGTGAAAACTGCCATTTTTACGCCATAGGGTCCCTTAGATCTGCCCACTCTCGTCTTGTGTGGATGTGGATGTGTATGTGGGGGTGTGTTGACCATGGTTGGCCCATTTCTTCTTAGCAGTGACTGACTCGATCACTGAGAAGGTAACCCCAGAGTAGAGAATGAATGCGGCAATCCGTTTTTTCTCAGGCCGTAAACAAACCTCGATAGCTCCCACATGGTTTGACCAATTGTCTCCATTTCAAGTTCAAACAAGGTAGGAGTATCGGCTCTCCGGTGTATGCGAAGCCGTGTACGTGTTTTTTTTTTTTTTTTAATTGTTGAATCAGCATTCAATGTGAACGAGTTCAATTTAGAAACCCCATTATAGTCTATGGAGAGATTCCATTTTTGAAAGGGGTACTTATTTGGTTTGTCCCAAGGTAGAATTTTTTTTCAAACTCTTCACCGTGACACGTCTTGTGCTCTGATCCGAAATCAAGCTTCCTAGGAGTCAGGAAACCAATTTAATTCTGCACAGGTACCAAACCTGTCATCATTTCACGTGGCATCCCTGCAATACGAGTCCCCTGTAAATGAGACGTTCCTACAGAAATGATATCATACCAACGACAAATGCACTGTCGCTGCTGTTATGCGCAATGAAATCAACACTTTCTGTCCATTCAGACTTGAGTATGAAATGCCGCACTGGAACATGAGTGAAACATTTCACATTACTAAACCCTCCGTTTGAAGTCACAATGGTCAAATGATCCTGGGTACATGTTCAAGGAGGCTGAAAAGTGCAGAATGTGAAAAGCCTAAATGAGTCTCAGTGGACTGTAACTGGCAGACAGATTCACTGCACATGTCTCGGAGACAGCTCGGAGAGAAAAGATGAGCCGTAAATGTGACAAATCATCCAAAAGAAGCCACCCCGACCTAGCCCTGTTGGCAGAGGTTTCCTTCCTGCGTCACTCTGTCACAGCGGCTGTCGCACCTACGCCCACCTTTAACAAGGAGAAAGCAGAGCACGCTTGCTGTCATGTCGAGATGACGGCTTTCGGGTTAAGTAGCATCCTGTCAAAAACAACGGACAAAATTGCTGACTCATGCACTAAAAAAGTGAATAACAAATCAAATCCGCTGTGAGCCAAGAAGACACAGAGTCTATACTTCAGCTATGATTAGGTTACACATACTGTATACAGTATCATGAGTTACGATTACAATGCAATTAACGTTATTTTTAATCCATTTTTATTGCATTTGGGGAATCACTTCTGATTAATAGTATTTTTCTTAGGTTATTTAAACATTAAGCACTCTGCTTTGTTTTGATCATGTTGTGACAGGACAGGACCCCATGGGTCTTTTGAAGAGCAGTTTTGAATTCTGGTTGTCACCATCCTGGCAGGAGTTTAATCCCCCTAAACCCTGGTTAATCTATAAATGAACAATGCGTGGCTGTTGGCTGGAACACACCTACTTACCTTAATTACCACAAGCTAGCTAGCGTAGCCAAAATGCCAAGGTTGCTAATTTAAATCTACACTGTATGTTAACATTCATGTGCTTTAGACTGAACTCCGTCATCAGTACCCTTTGACCTGGAGAATGTCGTGTCAAATCCTACACTTATTGTTTTTTTGTTTTTTTTTTGGATTTTCCCAGATTTTCTCCCTAATTTAGTCGTGTCCAATTCCTCCCTGTCACTAGGGGGCTCCCACATTAAGGCTACTACTACCACTCAGCCGGGAGGGCCGAAGACTATCACGTGTTTCCTCCGAACCACGTGACGCCAGCCGACCGCATCTTTTCGAACTGCTCGCTCGCGCACCGTTGGGGGTGGCGTAACACACTCGGAGAACAGCGCTATCCCTCCGTTGCGTGAGCTCACAGACGCCCCTGACTGGCTGTAGAGCCGTGATTAATGTGGGAGCACTAAGTACCTCTCATCCCTCCCCTCTGAGAGAGCTCGGCCAATCAGCTCTCTCTAGACCTCCGGCTGCGAGAGGTTACAACACCACCCGGGATTCGAACTAGCGATCTCCGGATGATAGGAGCGCTTTAACCACTGCGCCACTCGGAGGCCCCTACACTTATTGTTTTAAGTTAATCTACAACGATTCCAGTTAGCTGGTTCGCTAAACTGATGCACGGCTAGCGGTTTGGCATCTGTAATGTTGAAAGCCGTCATTTAAATCAGCCACGTCACTGATTATTCATCATTTTATGGCTTGATATAATTTTACCTGATGAGTATGGGATAGACTCCAGGCTCCGCAACTCTGTAGGCATAATAAAGCGTTATAGACGATGAGTGAGAGTGAGTGAGTGAATTACACATAACTTCACCATTTACAGCAGCCATTAGTGGAGTATCTGTTAACATGTTAATTTCTGTTGTAAATTTGGACATTTCTAAATGGGGCTCTATGGAGATTGACCAGATTTTGGAGCCAGCTCCTAGTGATCATTCAAGGAACTGCACATACTGGCACCAATCTGTTAAAAAATACCTGAAACCATATAAGCGAAGTCACACTTACTGTAACTAGCAAGAGTTTAGACATGTCTAGGTAAGACTGACTTTTTTTTTTTACCACCACATTTGTCAAATTGAGTCCTTCCATCGTGCCAATCCATTGTCCACATCGTACACACTCACTCATACACTCATTCACACAACAGACAATTCGGGCCATACCAGTTAGCCTAATCTGCAAGTCTTTGTAGTGTGGGAGGAAACCTGAGTACCGGAGGAATCCGACCAAGCACAGGGAAAACATGCACTCCACGCACACAGACCCGAGACGGGAATCGAACCCTCAGCCCCGGAGGTGTTAGGCCACATTGCTGAGCACTATGCTTTGGATTTTTGCCTACAATGATCCTAATGGTCTGTTGTGTGAATGAGTGTATGAGTGAGTGTGTACGATGTGGACGATGGATTGGCAGGCTGTCCAGAGTGTACTCCGCCTCGTGCCCAAAGGGTCCATAAATAGACTCCAGGCTTGCTGTGACCCTGAACAGGATAAGCGCAATAGAAAATAAGAGCATGAATAAAGTTGCGCTGTCAAAGAATGTTACTACCAGACGGGAAAAAAAAGCATTATTTTGAATTTATTTTTAGCAACTTGGAAGAATCCAAAGTGACATTCAATGGACGATTTCCATCTGCTCAGACTCAACGCAACATTCACGACCAAACCACAGAGCTATGGAGCTACTCGAATTCTATTACATAGGTAAGACTCGAAATCTCTGCAGCCGGAAATCTTAACTACCTCTGACAATATTCAAAGCATGCTATGTTCATCCTCCTTTAAACTCCCTACACAGCGTCTAACTGTAAAACGTTAATCAAAAGAACGCTGGATTTTTTTTTCCCTTTTCTCTCTTTAGTGAAAGATGGATTGCACTTTTCAAAGTCACACCATCAGCCGTGAAATTTAATTAAGCAAACGCCACCCATTGCTTTTGTGATGGAACACTGACAGTGATGAAGTGTTTAAACTGGTAATTATATACTCAAGGCAAAGGAGGAATACCTCTCATCTGAACACGTCACACGGCATGATCGTTTGTGCTTTTGTGTTTGTATGCGTGTTTATGTATATCAGACTGATCACAGCTTAATCCTGCAATCTACATCTTAATAATTTAACTTTAACTAATGACTTAAATGCCTTTCTATCAAAAAAAATATTACATCATTACTGCCAGAAGTTGACTTTTGTGAAGAAAAAAAAATCACTAGCTCTGCTGTAAAAATCATAAATGCCTACAGACATCTGCCTAAACTGACACTGTGACATTTATGTTGTTGGACATTGTGAGATATATGTGACATTTATATAGCTGGACATCGTGGGATACAGTGGGACCTCGGATTGCGAGTAACGCGGTTTGCGAGTGTTCCGCAAGACGAGCAAAGATTTTTAATAAATTTTTACTTGAAAAACGAGCAAGTCTTGGTTTACGAGTGCCGAATATCATGTATCACGCATGCGCACATGTTTTGAGCCAATGATTTTTCTCTCTTTTGCGCTGCGGAATTGTGGGTAATCGTCTCCTCTGCTAGGTCTTAGTGCTCGTCTCTTACTGGTATAATCAACGTCTCCCTCTCTGTTTCAGCATGTCTCCTATATGTGTGCGTGCGTGTAATTTGACACCGACACACGCGCACACACACTCTCTCACCTTTACACCCCCCTCCCCGGCTTCACACACACTCTCTGCTTTACACAGAAAACTCTGCTCTGTCGTGATTCTTTTCAAAGGTAAAGTGCTGGTTCATTTGTTTGTTTGTTTTTACTTTACAGCAGTGATTCTGTTAGTATTCGCTCATGTGAGTGTCATTAGAGGGATTTTTTTTCCCTCTTTAAATCAGTGTTTCCATTGTGTGTGTGTTTGTTGTGAAACTTAAAATGCGAGATGGGGAGAGGGAGGAGGAGTTTTACTGTGTAAGATTAGGCGAGGGAAGGGGCTAATTCCACACACACACACACACACACACACACACACACACACACACACACACACACACACACACACACACACACACACACGCACGCACAAATACAGGGCGTCTGCGTCCACAAATGGAAAGACTTGTCTTCTTTTTAAAACTTTTTTAAGGTAAAGTGCAGCTTAATTTGTTTTATATATTGTATTCATTATTTTTTATGTATTTATATTTTGGGCTTTGGAACGAATAATTTGAGTTTTCATTATTTCTTATGGGGAATTCAATTTGGTTAACAAGTGTTTTGGAATATGAGCCTGCTTCTGGAATTAATTATGCTCGTAATCCAAGGGTCCACTGTATATATAATTATATATTAAAGTTTTGTGGGTGTTTCTGTGGGAATTGGTGCCCATTCGTTCTGTAGAGCATTTATGGGGTCAGGCGCTGTGGTTAGACAAGAAGACCTGGCTCAAAATCTCCAGTCCACTTCAACCCAAAGGTGCTCAATAAGGTTGAGGTCAGGGCTCTGTGTTTGGGCCAGTCAGGTTCTTCTACACCTAACTCATCAAACCATGTCTTTATAGTCCTTGGCACTGGGGCATGGTCATGTTGGAATAGGAAAGGGTCTCCCACAAATTGTTGCCACAAAGTTGAAAGCATAGCATTGTCCAAGATGTCTTGGTATTCTGAGGCATTAAGCACAGGATTTCCTTCACTCGGGATAAGGGAGCTGATTGAAACACCTGAAAACACTGATACAGCGGTTTCATAGTGTACACACCTACTGAACTTTGAGGTCGTGTTGTTCAGTCTGAGCCCATAATGTTCACCCTATGCTCTAACTGACCAGTACAATACTCTGAGCCAAGCAGAACATTTGCATTAGCACACATGAGATGAAGATCAATGAGATATAAAGTAGTTAAAGAGCCTCTGTAGCATTGGGGACTAATTTCCCTTTCCGGCAAGTTTATCTGTTGAACTCTGAATGACACATCGGGATATTATGGCAGCATTATCACACGCTTCAGAATGATCTACTGCCACAAGGCTGGTAATAATGTATATTGTGAACAAGCTCTTATAACAGCCATTATAGTGCAGCTCATTCACCCCTGAACATCAATCTCAGTTTTGAAGAGGATGATGGCTTAAGAGAAAGAGCTTGGTGAATATATATACTCACCTGTACATCTGTCAAATGTACTGTATCTCAATGGCGCGATGCTGTTATTCATCCAGAGGCTACATTAAGGCTATTTCACCCACAAAAATCTCCAGACTGGGAGATATGTACATTATTGAGTCACTCTAGCGGCTGCAAGTAATATGCTTGTTACTATTATTACCATCATACATTACAATTCATCTGGACTTCCTCCCCGGGTTTTGCTACAATCTAGAGAACTCATGGTATATGCTTCAAGTAAAAAAAAAAAATAATAATAAAAAATAAAAACCTCCTGAACATCTGATATAATAATAAGAGATTATTTAGAATCACAGACCTCCTCTTAATGACACTAATGATTTTAAAGGAACAATAGATTGTTACTAATTACACTGTTTCTCCATCATTACTTTGCTCTGTAGTCATGAAAAAAACAACAACTGAATGCTGCGACTGAATGCTTTAACTGAATACTTTCCGACTGTGAAACATCCATGCACGTCGTGCCTTTTTCTGTTAGCTTTCGAGTTTATTATGCTCTAAATCCCTGGCACTGTGGCGATTAAACATTCAGTGTCTGTTAATTGGATGCACAGCTCTTGTATGGCGGTTTTCAAAGAGTCTGCGGCCAATTAGTCCTTTTTGTGATCAGACAAACAGCTTTCTCGGTTGATTTCCTACTCCCAGCAGACTGAAGGACCAGCGATCGAAATTAGCAACAATTAAAGCCCTTCATCGAAATTACAGAACAAAATGCTAACAAAAATCCAAAGTTTCTTTGACTTAATGAAGCACAAAGCAAGAGGTGTTACTTTTAAGACGCCCACCAAACGTGCAACACTTTTTTTTATGCTGTACAGGGCAAAAGTCATGTTATAAAAACTTTTTCAAAGAAATAAATATTACTTTGCAAAGTCACAGGTAGAGCAGAGTCACAGTTGTGATTTTTCTTAAATGATGTCATTCATGACTGAATCATTACTCCTGTTTTTGAAACTGTGATCCTGGTATTAAGATGTTACTTTTCAATATGTTTATTGTGGTATCAAGCTCTCTGGCACAAAAATTTTAATATCTAAACCTGGAGTGCATTCTGACCTCTTAAATAGAGTAGTGCACATCTGTGCTTCCTCGTAAAGGCACCGTGTAAGTTCTGTCAAATTCGCTTCAGTTGTTTAGGAGGTGTTGTGCACATCAGGTACAGTAGGACCCCGCCCTCTTTATTTATTTTTATTTTTTTCAAAGGTACTGTGAAGGAGTGGAATCTCCATCACAGATTGTGGAAAAAAAGTGGAAAAAAAACAACAAAAAAAGGTAATTTTTAGAAAAATAAATTTTAGAAAAAGAATTAGTTGCACATAGAGGAAAACTGTGGTGACGGCAATGACGTGAGACAGTGGTCCTTATGTGTGGCCTATTATTCGCCAGTAGGCGACACAAGAAGTACGCTTAAGCATGCATTCCATATGCATATACAAACAGCTAAATTGCACTATATATACTTTAGTTTCTAAAAGTCTCAGCAAGTGCAAAGTCAATACTCAGTGTGACAACCCTATACATAAAAAAAAATCAGTGGTTTCAGGTACAATTTGTGAAAATTTTAAGGAAATTTTCTTTTTCCCCCTCTTACTGAGGATCTTCAAAAACCTGCCACAGGCCTTCTGGAGACTTCTGGCACTCATGCAATCCACAATAGCCTACACACCATGGTCTGTTATGTAATAGGTTGCTTTCTTTAATGCCAATGCCAAGTACTTTTTTAAAAAACCTTGTTAAACACTCTCTCACTCTCCAGCAGAGATTACACTGCACAGTGTGGGAATTAGTAAATTTTCAAACAAAGGTATAAATGTGCTGGCTCTTTCTTGTCCGATTTAGGAGATAAAAAAGCTGCATAAATTGTTAACTAGCCAATGACCTAGCCACTAAATTAGCCAATATCCTAACCAGTTAACTAGCCAATGAGCTAACCAGTTAACTAGCAAATTACCTAGCTGCTAAATTAGCCAATGACCTAACCAGTTAACTGTCCAAATCACCTATCCGGTTAACTAGCAAATTACCAAGCTACTTAACTAGCCAAAGTACTAGTTAACTAGCCAATGAATTAAACAGTTAACTAGCCAATGGCCCAGCTGCTAGCTGCTAAACTAGCCATTGAACTAACCAGTTAACTAACCAAGGACCTAGAGCTGCTTAACTAGCCAATGACCTAACCAGTTAACCATCCAAATCACCTATCCGGTTAACTAGCAAATTACCAAGCTGCTTAACTAGCCAAAGTACTAATTAATTAAATGGTTAACTAGCCAATGACCCAGCTGCTAGATGCTAAACTAGCCAATGAACTAGTTAACAAGCCAATTAATTAAATGGTTAACTAGCCAATGACCCAGCTGCTAGATGCTAAACTAGCCAATGAACTAACCAGTTAACTAACCAAGGACCTAGCTGCTTAACTAGCCAATGACCTAACCAGTTAATTATCCAAATCACCTATCCGGCTAACTAGCAAATTACCAAGCTGCTTAACTAGCCAAAGTACTAGTTAACTAGTCAATTAATTAAATGGTTAACTAGCCAATGACCCAGCTGCTACCTGCTAAACTAGCCAATGAACTAGTTAACTAGCCAATTAATTAAATGGTTAACTAGCCAATGACCCAGCTGCTAGATGCTAAACTAGCCAATGAACTAACCAGTTAACTAACCAAGGACCTAGCTGCTTAACTAGCCAATGACCTAACTAGTTAACTAGCCAATAAATTAACCAGTCAACTAGACGATATTCAAGCTGCTACTGTAGCTTCTAAACTAGCCAATGACCTAACCGGTTAACTTGCCAATGACCTACCTGGTTAACTATCCAATGGCCTAACCAGTTAAGTAGCCAATGACATAGCTGCTTAACTAGTCAAACTCCAAAATAAGTTATTAATCGTCAACAAAGCAAATTGGAATTGGTTTTTAAACTGCAATCTGAAGCTCATGATTATTTGAAGATGGCTCAAATAAAAGCATGCTAATGTAAGAGGTAAATATTTAACCCCAAAATAATTTTTCTTATAATTTTAGAGGGAAAAATTCCAAGCAAAACCCTGTTAGCAAACATTAGAAATTGTCCAAAAACAAGTTAGCCGGGTAACACATCAAACGAATGCTCGGTTTATGATCCATCCATGTAGCTCTGAGAGAAACGGGAGGTTCAACTTTTTGCCATTGTAGTTAATAGAAATTTTCATTCGTAATATCTCTCTAATCATTCGCAACTGATATCTGTGTCCTGTAGACTAAAAAAAGTTTTTTTTTCTTTTTAATAAGCAGCAATAACTGACAGAATAAAAATCAATTAGTTCATTAATAGAAAGTCCACGATGATCCTCACTTCCAAAACACGCTCTTCAAACCTGCTGACCTGAAAATTCCGACCAGCTCATTACTCCACATTAAATTTCTGCATAAAGTGGAAGCAAATCTCCTCCAGCTCACCGCGGTGCCCTGCGTCTCTGAGATTTATGCCACTCTAATGTGATATTTAGCTCGACGCGGCGGTAATGATGACTCTGCTGACTTTAGGTGTGCACATGAAACGTCAGAACATCGACTCGGTTGCAGCGTCGGCCTCGCAACGGGTCCAGCTCATTATCGCCCTCGAGGAACGGAGCGCTAATGAATGCGTCCTCACATAATGATTAGAGTTTTCCCTTCGGTAAATGTCACTCTCGTGGTCATGGATTGGCTGGCTGGACTTTTGTTCCTCAGTGAAAGGGGTTTAAAGCTGCTTTCATGTCATATTGACCAGCATGGTATTGTGGTGTGTCTGAGGAACAACACAGCTCAGTGTGCAGATGTCTGAGACAAAGGTGACGTCCTTGTGAGACACCACCTACACTGCAGGAGTCCCTATAAATAAACTACTTTTTCTACCATTCCGAAGTGTCCATATTACATAGCAATGGTTTTACTTGATGCATCTTTACATTTTAAATCACTCTCATGTACTGTATTTTTCCATCAGCTACTGCCGTGTTCTGTTTCTTGCTATTAATTCATATTTATACAGCAAACACCTAAGACTCATGAATATTTATTATTCTTAAAAGGGACCAATTATGCAAAATTCACTTTTTGATCATTTGTGTGTGTACATGCAAAAAAACATGAGAAAAACACATCACCTCCCATTATTCTTTTTATAAATTAACTTTTTTCCCCCCTCCTTTTTAAAACCTCTGCTTACTTCAAGATAGTAGACGCTCCTCTGGCTCTGCCCAAGAGACATCATTTTATATTCATTCTCATTAAAGCGAAATTCAGTTTTACAGTATGCGTGCGTAGTTTTGTGAAAATAATAAAGCTCAGATGTGGATCCTAAGGCTGTAAATGTTACTAATGACTGTTAAAACCCTTCAAACTCAAGCGGCACCGGTCCGTGCTAGCAACACACCACTGGTTAATAAATGGTTTCAAAAATCGAACTGCTTATACTGAAAGTCCTCAACAGAGGAGGGTATAGACACTGACCTGTACATTTGGGTTTAGAGATAGAAACTCCATGCACACAAGTCCAATGTGGGAATCGAACCTGGGACCTAAAGGTGCAAGGCGACACCTCAGGCCGCCAAATTAGGCTACTAAATATTAAATATGAAGATGTTTTTGAAAAGAGTAATGAATCATCCAACTAAATGCATTGAGATTAATTATGCGTCTGCTGTGGTACCTAACTAAAAGCGTGTCTTTAATTCTGAACATTAGCTGTAAGTTCAAACAACAGCTGGAGGATCACTGAAAAAACTCGGGTATTAAGAAAGTTTTTGTACCGGGACAAGCGGTTCATTTGTCATTCTGCAGAACTTTCATAATGATCAAGTTATAGAGAAGGAAATCATATCACATCATAAGGTTTATTAAAATCAGGAACCGAGGAGACGGAGAAAATCTCCCCTTTCAGTTTGCTCTCTGATTAAAGACTTGATTGCATCAGAAAATCAAGCCTAAATAAACCGTGAACCATTCATACAGAGGCACCTGAGACCCAGGAGGAGTTCGGTCTCATCAGATAAAGAAGCCATTACTTAATGTGGGAGAGACAGATGAGGACAGGCAGAGCGACATGCGTTAAGCTGGTCAGTGTGGAGATGGAGGAACAGACGACGGTAAGGTAAAAAATAAAGAAAAACAGGACAGAAAGGCGAATGACAAATGAGAGAAAGCGTGACAGAGAGAGATAACCGTTTTTACGCCATGCCTGGTTTTTCTTCCCTGCGGTCGGGCTGTTTGGACATGTCCAGAGTGACTTGTTAGGGTCCCCGTGACATTCGGAGATCCCGTGAAGGAGTGAAAAGAGCAGAATAAGGCACTGAAGAGAGGCGACGCATTCACTCACCTTTTTTCCTGTTAAATGGACGGCTCATGCTGGAAAAATGTGCAATTTCGAGCTGAACTTGCCACTCGAACCTGGAGAAACGAGAACAGACATCGGAAATCACTTGGACTAAATTTGTAAAAAGGACCTTCAACAAATCGGAGCAAGGAGGAGAAGAAGAAAAAAAAAATCTCCTCTCACATTGATCAGTGAAATAGCATGCAGCATACAGTAAGAGTAGGAAATTATTTATCCACTCCCAACACAACCTGAGCACCCTAAAGCGCTGCTGCATAGACCATTTAATCTACACACGTGGACAAAATTGTTGGTACCCTTCGGTCAATCAAAGAAAAACTCACAATGGACACATAAATAACTTCAATCTGACAAAAGTAATAATTGAAAAAAAAAAATGTATCAATGTTAACCAATGAAAGTCAGACATTGCTTTTCAACCATGCTTCAACGGAATTATTTAAAAAAACAAACTCATGGAACAGGCCTGGACAAAAATGATGGTACCCCTAGAAAATACTGAAAATAATGTGACCAAAGGGACATGTTAATTCAAGGTGTGTCCACTAATTAGCATCACAGGTGTCTACAATCTTGTAATCAGGCAGTGGGCCTATATATAGGGCTCCAGGTAGTCACTGTGTTGTTTGGTGACATGGTATGTACCACACTCAACATGGACCAGAGGAAGCGAAGGAAAGAGTTGTCTCAGGAGATTCTAAAGAAAATTATAGACAAGCATGTTAAAGGTAAAGGCTATAAGACCATTTCTAAGCAGCTAGATGTTCCTGTGACTACAGTTGCGCATATTATTCAGAAATTTAAGATCCATGGGACTGTAGCCAACCTCCCTGGACGTGGCTGCAGGAGGAAAATTGATGACAAATCAAAGAGACGGATAATCTGAATGGTAACAAAAGAGCCAAGAAAGACTTCTAAAGAGATCCGAGGTGAACTTCATGCTCAAGGAACATCAGTGTCAGATCGCACCATCCGTCGTTGTTTGAGCCAAAGTGGACTACATGGGAGACGACCAAGGAGGACACCATTGTTGAAAACAAATCATAAAAAAGCCAGACTGGAATATGCCAAACTACATGTTGACAAGCCACAAAGCTTCTGGGAGAATGTCCTATGGACAGATGAGACAAAAGTGGAACTTTTTGCCAAGGCACATCAGCTCTATGTTCACAGATGTAAAAATGAAGCATATGAAGAAAAGAACACTGTCCCTACTGTGAAACATGGAGGAGGCTCTGTTATGTTCTGGGGCTGCTTTGCTGCATCTGGCACAGGGTGTCTTGAATCTGTGCAGGGTACAATGAAATCTCAAGACTATCAAGGGATTCTCGAGAGACATGTGCTGGCCAGTGTCAGAAAGCTGGGTCTCAGTCGCAGGTCATGGGTCTTGCAACAGGACAATGACCCAAAACACACAGCTAATAACACCCAAGAATGGCTCAGAGGAAAACATTGGACTATTCTAAAGTGGCCTTCTATGAGCCCTGACCTCAATCCTATTGAGCATCTTTGGAAGGAGTTGAAACATGCCGTCTGGAAAAGGCACCCTTCAAACCGGAAACAACTGGAGCAGCTTGCTCATGAGGAGTGGGCCAAAATACCTGCAGAGAGGTGCAGAAGTCTCATTGACAGTTACAGGAATCGTTTGATTGCAGTGATTGCCTCAAAAGGTTGTGCAACAAACTATTAAGTTAGGGGTACCATCATTTTTGTCCAGGCCTGTTCCATGAGTTCATTTTTTAAAAATAATTAGGTTGAAGCATGGTTGAAAAGCAATGTCTGACTTTCATTGGTTAACATTCATAGAATTCTTATTTATTATTACTTTTGTCAGATTAAAGTTATTTATGTGGCCATTGTGAGTTTTTCTTTCATTGACCGAAGGGTACCAACAATTTTGTCCACGCGTGTACATCACTTCCAGCATCAAGAGATCGCAATTTGCAATTAACCCTGTCTGAAATAATCTGAAATAATGTAAACTGATGTATGAACAAGATTTTGTTTGTCTTCTTGTTTTCTTCTTTTGTTCATCGTTTTTCCCCCCAAATAGTTATTGATTTACGTATCCTAAGCAACCGAGCAGCAGGTCAATACTCATTTTCCTGTGAATAAACTGTGCAAGAAGTCTTAGTGTGATAAAGCAGAGACAGAGATGCCATGTTGGCAGATAACATTAGCACTATATCCTCCTAGCCTTGGGGAGTCGGAGGAAAAAAGAGCAAGGTTTTAATTAAAACAGTCCAATTTACTCCCACAACACATTCCTGTAACCAGCTCCCTGTCGGCAAGAGGAGCTTCACTCGATAGGTGTGTTTTAATTAAACAAAACAAAAAAGAATGAGCAGACATTTCGCTATTACATTAGTGCATGAATTATTATGAATAGATACACTATATTGCCAAAAGTATTCGCTCGGCTGCTTTCACATGAATATGAACATACATGACTGACATACGATTCTTAATCATAGGGTTTAATATGATGTTTGCCCCGCCCGCTTTGCATCTATAACTGCTTCAACTCTTTCCACGAGGTGTAGGAGTGTGTTTATGGGAACTTTTGACATGACATTGACACTGATGTTGGACGAGAAGGCCTGGCTCGCAGTCTCCGCTCGAATTCATCCCAATGGTGTTCTATCAGGTCGAGGTCAGGACTCTGTGCAGGCCAGTCAAGTTCCTCCACACCAAACTCACTCATCCATGTCTTATTACACATCTGAGTAGTTGAGGGTTTTAGGCCTTGCTCAAGGGCCCAACAGTGGCAACTTGATGGTTCTGGGGTTTGAATCTGGGATCTTCTGAACCAAAGTCCACTGAGCTACAGTACCCGTGACCCAGTTTCATTTTTAAAGCAGCCAGTGCCAAGAGGAAACATACATTAATGTTAAGTGAGGTTTAATATCTATTTATTTAATATTTTTCTTTTCTGAGCGTTGATTGTTTTTATATGTAAAAAATACGATTATAGTGTTGGACTACATAAAAAGAAAGAAAAGAAAGAAGATATCTGGTGTCTTGCACATCTAGGTACACTATGTTGTTTAAATAACAGTAATAGGGCAAACCATGGTTCTTTTAAATACGGGATATTTAAAGGACATTTGAAACACTCAAAACTCAACCAGGGCGATTTACTCCCAAATCACAGTTCTTCCCAGGTGTGTGCAGCGTGATCAGATTAACATCGGCTATTCGTGGCATTGGAAATAAAATGATTTCTTATTATTATTTAAATTAGTTATACTATATGCTATATTTACACAAGTATTAGTTTTATATTCATCAATATACAAACGACTACACAGTTCGCTGTTTGAGAAAGAAAATGCATCTTTCATCCAAGTTAACCTGCCGTTTTCTAGATGTATAAATAAACTCTTTCATCTGATTTCTTGTACAGGTTGCATATCTCTGAAGTGATGTTCGGATCCGTTGCTGCTCTATTCATTTGCATTAACCAAATGAATGAATAAAATCCCCCAGCATTGCAGTCTGGCTACATCCCACATGAGCTGCATGAGCTTTTGGAGGTGCTCTGACCCAGTCCTCTAGCTATCACAGTTTGGCCCTTATTTATCAGTCACTCAAACCCTTGTGCCTTGTGTTGTTTCTGCTTCCAACACATCAATTTCAGCGGGAACAAAAAAAAAAAAAAAACTTGCTGCCTAATATATCTCACCCACTTCTAGCTGCTATTGTAATGAGATATTGAAAATGTAGCTACTGTGAGAAGGGCCACATTGTGATGGCTGGACAACTGGGTCAGAGCAACTGGAAATAAACATTTCTTAGTGTGACTGATTTGACTAATTGCATTGATGTACAAAGTTACATGTGCTTTTCCCTCTAGACAGGCTTCCAGTGGGGACACCTGAGGCGACATCCATCTCAATGCCTCCCTCCGCATCTCGTCCTTCTGAGTGAGAGACCTTCCAGGGTAGTGCAGTACCCTGCCTCGCTCAAAAACTAGAATCAGGGCGCCAACAAGATTAATTGACCCACAGTGTGACATGAAAAAATGAGACATGCAACGGAGCGATAGAAAAACGATCCCAAACGAAAACGAACTTTCATCTTGGTTTTCCCCTGCACACTCTGTGCCACCCCGAGCAAGATGTCACCCAGATCTACAGGGCCTTTGCCCTCAAGTATTTTTCCAGATTAGTTTTTTTTCCCCTATATGTGTCACACTTCAGTCACAAAATGATTCAGATGATAATTTCATTTATTAAGGCAAAAAAGTTGTCCAAACCTACTGGACATGCGGAAAAAGTAATTCACCCCCACCCCCCATTAAATCATTAATGAACTGTGATTTTTGGAAAGCCGAGTTAAATTTCACTTGCCACACCTTAATTACTGCCAAAGTAATACGTTGTCAAGCACTTAGTAGATATATCGTAAATCTGTCTATTTTCCTGTTGAACTTCTAGGTTAATGCTACTTTACCAGTCATCATCCCAAACGTTTCATACTTAAAATATGAAAGCTTGTCAGATGAAGATGTAGAGGAAGAGGAGTCTCTGTAAAATTCCACTGTAAGCTGATGGAATATAGAGTAAGCATAGCTTCATCATATTCTGCCGCTGTAGCCAAAATAAAAAGGACATTTGGCCATATTGAGTCTGAAATGCCAGATTTGATGATCAGGAAGAAATTGGTGATGAAACAAAATGATTAGAGTTAAAAAAAAAAAACAGGAAGCCAAGAGAAGGACATTAGAGAGAGGACAAAGAGGATGTCATTAGCATCATTCAGAAGACAAATATTACTTCATAAAAACATTTTTTCCCTGTTTTTAAAAACATTTTGGCGAAATGTGTTTGCTGAATAAAATAAATAAAAAAAAAAACTTTACAAAAGTACAAAAACTAAACATACTACATTTCAAATCTTTTCAAAGTAAAAAAAAAAAAAAAGGTTTTGTAGTGGCCTAGTCGAAGTCTTAAAGGACTTAAATCCCATAGAGATGACCTTACATGCATGAAAATCATCCAATGTGGCTGAATTAATTCAAAATTCATCCACAGCGATGTGAAAGACTCACTGCCAGTTATCACAAACGCTTGATGGTAGTTGTTGCCGCCAAGGGTGGCACAGGCAGTTATTCCTGGGGGTTTAGGGGGTGATTACTTTTTCACAGAAGGCCTGGATAGCCTTTTCCCCTAAACAAATGAAATCAATGCATTCATTTTGTATTTATCTCTATGCCATATTATAAAAACAGCATTTTTTTTACTGCTTGTGCAAAATGTCTTTGCTAAATTAAAAAAAAAAAAAAAAGGCTAAAAAAAGGATATATATATATATATATACAGTGGAACCTCGGATTGCGAGTAACTAGGTTTACGAGTGTTCCGCAAGACGAGCAAAGATTTTTAATACATTTTGACTTGAAAAACGAGCATGTCTTGGTTTACGAGTGCCGAAGTTTTCTGACACCGACACACACACACACTCTCTCGCCTTTACACCCCCCCCTCCCCGGCTTCACACAGATACACACACTCTGCTCTACACAGAAACTCTGCTCTGTCGCGATTCTTTTCAAAGGTAAGGTGCTGCTTCACAAACGGAAACACTTATTTGTTGGGATTTATTTTAACTTTTTTTAAAGGTAAAGTGCAGGTTAATTTGTTTTATTTTTACTTTATATATTGTATTAATTGTATTAAAGAATTACAGTTCCATACAGTACAAATTGTAGCCTTTTTTTCCTATTTGTAGTGGAGATGAGTGGTACCCTGTGGGGTCTTCTGCTGTTGTAGCCCATCCGCCTCAAGGTTGTGTGTATTGTGGCTTCACAAATGCTTTGCTGCATACCTCGGTTGTAACGAGTGGTTATTTTATTTCAGTCAAAGTTGCTCTTCTATCAGCTTGAATCAGTCGGCCCATTTTCCTCTGACCTCTAGCATCAACAAGGCATTTTGTATGTATGGTGTATGGGATGGTTATGCTTGACACAAAAGTCACAGTGTTCAGGATAAAGAACAAGAAAAGTCCAGTTCTTTCCAAGAAAACGGCTTGGAAAGAATGTTTATTACATAAACAAAAACATTACAAGCACAGAAACGTAACGACTGAAACAACAAACAGATACTCTTAACCAAAAATTATTCAATTATTCTTAACTTACATTATTCAATTAGTTTTTTTGGTCAGATCAGATCTGCATGTCATGACTGTACACGTTCATAATTACAAGTGACTTTTATCTGACTCTAATGTGGACGGGTCTGTCCTCTGAAATGAAATGCAAATCCGATTGGACCAAAAAAATCTGAGCGAGTGGTTAGCCTGCTGTATTTGTTGAGGACCAGAAGAAGGAAGAAAGCCAGACACCTCGCTTTAGCTGTTTTAGCAGCTATTGCTAACATTGCTTCAAAATTCCCGCGCTGTCGGTGCTGACAGATGACGTCATCACCATTCACGCAGGCAAAACGTCTCGCACATTTCAATGTGGTGTTCTCATTCAGGTCACATGACCTGTTTATTACATAAACAAAATGTATCTGATTTATGACTATGTATCTGATTTATGGCTAGAGACGAAAGTGACTCATAGCCGATGGGAAAACTGTCTGTGCACTCAAATTCGAACAGCCCTAAAAAATCAGATCTGTGTCACATTAGGGTAAAAAAAATTAAAATTCAGAAATGAGTCAATGGTTATGTGAACGAAGCCTTTAAACAGCATGCAATTCACTCAATTGTAAAGGCCATAAAACATCAGCGCTCGCAGCGATACTCGGAATCCCACTGCATCAGCGGCGTCCATGGAGCATCTCTGAATTAGAAAACCTTAAAGTAGTGTGGTGTCTGTTACTGAGACAGTCCATCACGTCAGAGTTATCGGCAGGACGTCGTGACTCGTCCAGGCTGCTCGGCATAAAATTGTCCATCTTGACGCGTAGTGAGGGTTCTGTTGCTGAGCCGATGATTCCATATCAAGACAAAAACTCATTTAACTGGAGGTAAAAGGCAAAGATGCACAAGGGAATTAACTTTTTTGATTGTTGATTGATTGTTCTCGATATTACAATTGATTGGGTAATATTTAAAGAACATAATAACGCCAAGCCGTTGACTTAAAGAAATTGTCTGGAAAAGTAACTGCAAAATAAGCTAAACTTTTCTATTTATTTATTTATTTATTTTAGATCCATCCCATCAGGAGCGCTACATGTCCGCGCAGACAAGATCGAGGTCCCGACAAGTGATGGACTGCAAACCAGTTTTTCACCTCAATGGAATCCAAATTGAATAAACCAAAGTGTTTATACACCTTGGGACACTGGGGCGGGAGAAAGAGAGGAGAAAAAAAAAAAGTGGCATCCAGAGGCAGAATTTAAAGCAGGACCAGCCGCAGCACGACACGAGGCCGAGACACAGCTCTTATAAATGCTAATCCTGCCTGTACTGCAGAACCGAATCAAGACGGAGATGCTCCTCGGGTCAGGGATGATTACGCCTGAGGGATCCCAAATGAACATCAGACTGGGGTTGTGAACACCAACCCACCGGCCATGTGGGCAGGATGCACAGCAACTGGCCGCCATAGAAACAAATGCCGTGATTACTGTAGCACACAGCCTAAGATCAGACGCGCAACACCAAACAAGTCAGGGATGTCTGATACACTACGGACACTGTTATCCAGACACTAGCTGTCGTAGGGACCAGGGCTGCGCATTTCTCTTAACCGACATCAGACATGTTAATCAATAATCAATTAATTCATAATAATAATAATTAACCATAACCAGAAACACATCTGATTCTCAGTTTAACGTTTATTTAAACAGATCTAGTGTTTTCCCTATACACTGATTTATTCATGATGGCACTAACCTCCATATACTGTATTACTTTTCTATGTCTTATTATTTAACATGCAAAAATCTTTTCATATTATACTGTAATGGTAATATAATAATACTTAATATTGTTATATCACAATAATATAATAGTCAAATTTTAATTCTGCACAGAGCATTGAGTCGCTCAGCGCATCTCTCTCTCACACACACACACACACACACAAACGAAGTCTAATAAAGAGCATGAAATGTTCATGACTATACAGTACACCAGGTCAGGCTGTTGAACACTCAGTTTAGTGAAAGAAGAAACCCCATCGGTTTTGTGCCCGTGCTCTCAGTCTAAATAAAGTTGGCACAAAGGGAAGTGGATTTTGCAAGCAGGCCAAATCAATCTGGTGTTCACGAAGGGAATCACAGAGACGCGACTGTTATAGCCGTTATAGGTGTAGCTCAGCGGTTGATGCATCGGACGACGGTTCAGAAGGTCTCAAAGTTCAAATCCGGCAACCACCAAGTTAGCACTGTTGGGCCCTTGAGCGAGGCCCTTAACCCTCAACTGCTCAGATGTATAATGAGATAGAAATGAAAGTCTTGCTGAAAGCCAAAATCCTCAAAAAAAAAAAGTAAAACTGAGCTCTTCCAAAATGAAGAAAGTTGCCATTTCTTCTTGCCAGGTAGAATTAATACGAATATTAATATAATGTGACTGGTAGCTTTGGCTTAATCATTAGGCGTGATTGATTTATACCATGCACAGGAACGACTGCTCGCCCCTCCCCTCTCTGTAATCGGTTACACAGCAGGAGGCGGTATGTGTTTTAGGGAAACGCCCTAGTAGTGCTTTTGTCCGTATCAAGACAACAACTCATTTAACTGGAGATAAAAGGCAAAGATGCACAAGGTAATTAACATTTTTTTTTTTAATCTCAAAGGTGTACTGGTCAATATTGATTGATCTCGATATGACAATTGATTGGGGAATATTTAAAGAACATAATAACGCCAAGCCATTGACTTAAAGAAATTGTCTGGAAAAGTAACTGCAAAATAAGCTGAACTTACTTATTTATTTATTTATTTTAGATCCATCCCATCATGTCCGCGCAGACAAGATCGAGGTCCTGACAGGTGATGATAGAGCTTTGACACCTACAGAAACACATACAAGTGCAACAAGACCTCCAAAAAGAGGTGGACCTGATCCATACTGGACCAAAAAAAAAACCCAGGACCAATGTACTGTCCTGTACATAACTGATGAATCTTCGGAAATATTTCCGGCTCATTAGCACGTCACAGTTCAGTCGGAGTAACGCACGCCTCCTGCTGTATTGTCCTGGTACGTGACTTCGGCGACTCGGGTGCTTCAACATTGATGTTTTCCAGCTTTTTCTGTTTGAAAAGTGGTAAATGCAAGGAACGTAACTAACAATCACCATAGCGACGGTCAACCCGCGTAGGTTACCCTCCATCCTGTAATCGCCTCTCTCGAATCACAGGCACGTGCAGTATTCCCTGACATGGGATCTTCTTCCTGTATTTCCTTTTTTTTTTTTTTTTTTTTGGATTATGCGGCAAGGACGGTGTAACTTCACACTCGTACGGTGTGAAGTCCTGCATTTTATTATGCGTGAATTGTCATTCTGTGAAAGGAAACTGAACCCGGGGGAAACTGCTACTGAACTAAGGTTATGGTGAAAGCACCATCAAAATCATCTGCACACATCTAAACCCCAGGCTTTTTATTCATTATCTTTTATTTTATCTTTTATATTTTATTTTGGGATGCTTATAGCTATGTTCCCTAAAATAACCAAGTAGGAAGAGATTAAGGGACGTTACTGTATCTACCAAAAAAAAGTAGATGAGCCATGTCAGACCCCGGAGCGTCTGGAAGGCAGAGCTGGCTTTGTGTGTTCTGTATGAGGACAGGTATGGGGGGGGGGGGGGGGGGGGTGTTTATATCCTAGGATGTACAGTATAATAAAACTGAAACAGGATCATCCTTCTTCCAGTGATACTAAGTATTATTCATTTCTAAACCCGATCATGTTTCGGCTGCGCTGGCGTTGTAATTAATAAGCTGAATGCAGTGTGTTTTAAATGTACATCATGAAGAGTGCATCACTTGCAGGGTCGCAGCCAAGGGATCTCTCGGCTGCATCACTACGTAAATCTTCTTTCGTAAGCAAAGCCAGAGTCGGGACGTTTTTTCTGTGCTTCAGGGAGCAGAAGTCCAGAGTGCCGCTTGCCAAAACCTTATCGGATCAGGTACTAAAACAGAACGGGAGGAAAAAAAAAAAACAGAAAAAAAAAACAAGGCTGCTGCTGAGGTTTGTTTATGGCCAATTGAGCTGTCACGGAGCGCGACGCCGAGTCAGGCGGACAAGGACGGCGGCATCTCGACCGAGCAGGTGCATTTATGATGCAAGAGCAATGTGATGCGCTGCAATTAAATCATGAGGTGACTAAAAAAACCAGGCGGAATCAATCAGGCCCGATTATTCCTGATGCGATTCCGAGGAAGGTGGAGACCGGAAAGGTTTAGAGGATATCGTCGCAGACGGGTACAGCAGGTATTATTTGGAGCTTAATAAAAGTAAATAAACACTGAAAGGTAATATGAGTTTGCCACCTGGGTTCTCACCAGGGCCGTGCTGCCAGTCATTCTGATTGACACCAGGTGTATATGTGTTCATCACTCGTCCCGACTGATGACTCACCCCGACCTACTGTAGGAAAGCATTGAACCTCCCGCCGGAATCAAACGCGACACGGCCTGCGCGGCCCCGTTCCCGCCGTTCTCTGAGAAAGACGTCGGAAAACTTTAGTGATAAAATCTGCCACACATCTGCGTGGAGCGCGAATGGAAACTGTGAGACACTTTTTAGCAAAGAAGTTTACAAATTCAGGGGAAAAGAAAGTGCAGGTACGGCTGGGTTCCACCGCACCTGGTGAATTAAGCATGAATCATCCGTCACATCAAGCATATCATAAAGTCTAAGAGGGATGTGCAAAAAATTCTAATTAGAAGGCTATTTAGGAAAAAAAACGATTCAATGAAATGGAAAACAGAAAACTTCGAGCTGTCCTGACAAAGCAGAAACACATAAATCTTTAGTGTGCGCTCCATGCATGTTAAAAAGTCCAAGAAAAAAGTTTGCAGACTTCGGGGGTAGAAGGCTATTTTAGATCGAATCAACAAGCAAAAGAAGTAAAGTGAAAAGCTTTGCAGCTCCCTCTTGACAAGGCAGAAAAAGATCAATTCTTTAACATGACAACATCCGCTCAGGCTGCTTCCCAAACCGAAATAGCTCTGACTGTTCGAACAAAACATTAATAATCATCCATGTGAGCTCTTTCTGACATTGTGAAATTTGGCAGCCAGGAACAGGCGTAAAACAGCGCGAAATATTTCTGAATAATGTCCAAGAAAAAGAGTAAGCAGTGCTTAAACCGTGCTTAAAAATTGCGATGCATGAAATCTGCACCGTGCTGCAGCCCACACGTCTGACCCATATGCGAATCGGACAGGCCAGAACCGAGCTCAAAAACAAGCATGCGTGCGCGGATACACCGGGCGTACGTTAACGATCCCAACGTCAGCAAATAATCTCTCGCTCTGAAAGAATCTTGTGTCGGCTCTGGAATTCGGCTGGCTGAACCTTCATAGCGAGCTGTTTACAGATGCGACTCCCTACATTCCTCACATGGACCGGACCTGCCATAAACCACGTCCAGACTCGGCACGAAAAAAATAAGAGAGAGAGAGAGAGAGAGAGAGAGAGAGAGAGAGAGAAAGGCAAACTTTCTTACCAACAAGTAGAAAAACAGCACTCGGTACCGTGTGTCCAGGGGAGCCAAACAACGAGAAGAAGAATGAGAGTCAGGGTGAGGCGAGTTATACGCTCAGAGTCAGAGAGAGAGAGAGAGAGAGAGAGAGAGAGAGGGAAGGATAGCGGGGAGGAAGTTCCAACGGTGCTTAATAGTTTTCAGCTGTGGGCGAGATGGGGATGCGTACAGGAGTGCTGTGAGAGGGCCTGAGGAGTTTGTGAGCGTGAGGAGGAAAAAAATAAAACAGTGGAGGTTTGTAGCGGTTTATAAGGTTTACAATTTCAGAATGAAGATGTAAATCTGCACAGTATATGAAAAAAGCAACAGCACTGAATAAGCAGGCTCTATATTATGCATCACCTAAAGACATAAAGGAAAAAAAAAAATCTCAGTTAATAAATATGTAAAAAAAAAAAAAAAAAGCTCATTTTATTGCAAGATCACGCAAAACTCTGAGTGACTCGTGCCCTTCCAGGTATATCAAACTATGCTTAAAAAAACAAAACAAAACAAAAAAAACATTATTTAATTCCTACCCTAATCCTTTTGGTTTCTTGAATAATAACAGAACAAAACAAATTGTTTTTAATTAATCGTAACAAAGAATTTGGGATTTCTTAACTTCACACAAGCTGGGGAACAGAACTAACTTGCTCAAAGTTTTGCAATCACTCTTTTTTTTTATCTTTAAATAATCGTTAATACTGTTTATAAATCACATAATTGTACACAAATGTGATTCAGACTGACACAAGAATATAAGTCCCGCCTTTGTGCTCTAGGTTTCTAACCAATCATAGACTAGACCGAATTGTTGCAACCAAAAGAAGAGCCACTTGTCTAGCAATGACACTAGTTGAATTGACCCAGATATACTCGATATATAAATAGATATATTATCGATAGATAAATTCTAGTATTTAAAAAGTATTTCCCTTGTTGTGTGTGTGTGTTTTAAATTCATATATCCCTTAAGGGGCTTGGTACTATTCACTTATTTTCAACAAGAAATGTAGGTATTGTCCTGGTGTTTATCACTTCTGCATGATTTTGTTGGGAAACTGCACAGAAAAAATATTAGAGTTGGGAGATATGACAAAAATACATCTCGATGCCTAGAGACAGTCCTGGGACACGCGTTAACCTTCATGATACATAGTAGGATAGAAGCTCACAAACTACCAGCAACTTCAATCAGCAGTGATGCATTAAAAAAAATTAAAAAAAATAAAATGTATATATTATTATTATTATTATTATTATTATTATTATATACAACACATAATAAATAATATACACAACAATAATATTCATTATTAATAAACAAATGTAGGTCCAAAGTAACATTTTTTGTAATAAAAAACAACATTTAACACTGAAAAAGACAACAACAAAAAAAAAAATACAAAAAAGTTTACAAGCTGCTTCTGTACAGTTTGTAATTAAAGAAATATAAAAAAAGTTGTCATGATATCTTTAAAAAAGTGTACCGTCTCGCAGTTTATCACAACATCAATATTTCATTATTATATCACCCTGCCCTAAAAGGAATAAAGCTAAATATGAATTTCACATCTCACACCATGATCATTAACTCTGCTCTAAACAGATATAAAGAGGAGGCTCACTACTAGGGATAGGATTTTTATTTTGTTATAATTTTTATGTATTTACTTATTTGCTTCGCTTTGCTTTTTTGTTTTGTTTTTATTTCTTACTTTATATTTTTTGCTTCTTGTTTTGTTGTTGCTTGTTCTTGCTCATTCTTTTTGTTTTTCCTTGTTCTTTGTTTAGTTTTTCCTTGTTTTTTCACGATTATTTTGCTTCTTGTTTTGCTGTTTGCTTTTTTTCTTTCCTTTTTTGTTTGTTTGTTTAGTTTTATGTTTTTTGGTTTCGTTTGGTTAATATATATATATATATATATATATATATATATATATATATATATATATATATACACACACACACACATTGTTTTTGCTATGTATGTTATTTATTTACTTTGTTTAGCTTAGTTCAAGTCCTGTGACTGCATTTGAACTGGGATCTCAGGGGTTTTTAACAGCAAGCTGTCAAATCCGACCCTCGCAGAACAAACAAAGACGATATTGACATGAATATATGACAATCCCTGGTACCTAAGGTCAGGGTGGTGGTTCTTTAACACACTGTACGAACTAGTTTGTTTATATTGTGGGGAATGGAATTAAAACAGATTTAAAAAAATTGGTTAGAAAGTATTACAGAAAATCATAGCCAAAAAAAAAAAAAAAAATGGATGAGAGGGAATGAAATATTTCTAATTTGAAACTGGACTGAACCCTCACTCACTCATCTTCTATACCACTTTATCCTGTATTCAGGGTCACAGGGGGCCTGGAGCCTATCTCGGGAGACTTAGGGGACGAGACGGGGCACACCTTGGATGGGGTGTCTATCACAGGATTTATACCTGATTTTGATATTGTCGATAGTGTTTCAAGGATTATCAGATCAAAAAAAACAAAAACAAAAACAAATCTAGTTTAGGCCACACGAGCTCCTGGCAGACAGAGACAGATATGTGGAGCCGTAAATGGATACAGGTCCAGATCAAGACAGGAACATGGCGTTACACCGTACACAACTGGGTTCCTGCAAATTCCCGGATCTTCCAAACTTGTGCTACAAGCAACGTAAACATTTCGAAATTTTCTCACGACTCTGCTGAGACTCAGTCAGCAGGACACCGAAACGCCTGTGGTCAGAGAGGAAAAAAGGTGGAGGGAGGAAGAGAAAATCCCCCGAAACGTGAAAGAAATATGTTCCAACATGTTCCCCAACTCGAATTTCCACTGCAGCTGCAGAACAACTTGAGCACAAACACAAGTGTTTCTGTGGCTCTTCTGAGCAAAACATGCTGTAATTTCAAAACCTGCACGATTATCAATGTCAGTTCTAGGATCAGAGATCTAGCTTTGGATCAGAAAACAAATGAGTGCAGTACCATGATCCATTTGCGCGCACGCACACACACACGCACACACACACTACAGAGTTGAGGATTGCGTTCTGCGTCCGCCGCCTGCATGGCCTCTGAGCGGTCTGGGTGGTGGTGTGTTAGTCTTGGCATTGCAGTGACGATGCAGACTTCAGCACATTCTACTCTTTATTTTTCTCGAGTGTGGGTTTTTCTTTTCACCCTCCCCCCCCCTTCCCGTTTTTTTTTTTTGCCTTTCAGTCATGTCCACCGCTCCATCCTGTGTGAACAGCTGCGTGGACGGAGTGGGGGAGAGGTGGAGAAACCTGAGTGTTTTAATGTGTGCCGAATAGTTTCCCATTTCTCAAGGTGCTGCGCGGTGGTTAAACCACATATTCTACACTTCATGCTTCTCACTGCATGAGTGAATTCACCAAATCCCAGGCACCTGGACAGCATTAGCGAAGAATCTTAAGCGCAGGGGTCACCAAACGAGCTGGAATCGGAAATGTTTCCGGGGCCCGGGCCGACGTATAGGTAGGAGACGACTGGGCATATTTTAGCGATGCGTGTTTTGTAAACACGACAAGTGCCGACGTTTTGTTGAAGCTTATCACATGAATTCACAATGATCCGTGGTCGTGGTGTCATGTTGGATACGAGGCTCTAAAGTAAATAAGTCTGCTTATCGAACAAGAGGTTCGAATGACTGCGTAGTAAAGTGGGCTTTTCCGATCATAAAAGGCTGCAGAGATTTAAAACAAAACGCATTTCTCCTAATCATGCTGTTTTTTCCAAATCTAGCATACTACCCCAGTGCTAATAACAAACACACACACGTCTGCTCGCTCGCTCTCTCGCTCTTTCTTTCTGTTGTGTTAAGACAAAAGTTCCCCCGCTGCTTCAATTAAAGAAATGACGATGAAAAGCCAAAATGGAGAACGTAGGATTTAAAAAAGCTATGCGGCTTTTTCAGTAGAATGGGAAATTAAAAGCTTTGTGCTTTGCGCGTCTCGCCAGGACCGCTGGTGATTTCTGACGCCGTTCAAGTTTTTTTGTATTTTCTATTTAATCGCTTTTTGAATTGACACTTTTTGTCATGCTCTATAAATGAAGATGACTCAACATGACCAATGCAGCAATCATGCAATCAGTACTGACACAAGATCAGATAGTGCCATCATGACACACCAGAAAATATGTGAAAAATCAGGTGATCCAGTTGAACTTAAAGCTAACATTTGATACTATTTTTGTGTTTGTTTAAACAGGTTTACATAAGTCTTAAAGGTCTCCAAGATGTATCTGTTTTTTTTTTTTTTTTCCCGCCAGCTGAAATACTCCTGAACTCCTGCATGCGTAATTTCCCTCCTTTCCCATACGCGCTGTTTCAGTGTCTGTAGTTTGAAATAAACTGTCGCTCAGCACCGCTATCAGAACGCAGGGACTGGAACTATCCGTGTTTACGACCTTATTAAGCATTTCCCACCCATTCTAAGGCTTTTCCCACCTGTATATTGCTAAATAAAAACAAGGGTGAAAATCTACGCAGGAGTTAGTGCTGGGTGTCTAGAAATGACGTCAAATCAATATCATGATTTATTCAAAATTTTACTTTCATTATAATTAATAAAACATTTCTTTGCCCTATTTCTAATGGAACAGTTCCATGTCACTGATGGGTCGGGCCGGAGTCATGACATTAACAATATTTTACGTTTTAACAGAGTTTAATAAATAAATAAATAAATAAATAAGTACAGCTAAAATTAGACCTTCTGATTTTTTTTCTAATTGCTTCCCATAAACTCAGTATGGTTACCTGGCTGTGTGTGATAGCGGCACGTTTAGTGCAAATAATAAGATGACTGAGGAAACATCACCAGGTGTGCTGAACGGCAAGTTTCATTATAAAAAACTTCTAGATTTAGAAATGAAATTTCTAGAAATTTGCATGAAACCAAAGTTGTGTGCTCTAGCTACCTTCATACCTTCAACAAGAATACATTAAATATAAAACATGGGGGTGTGGCTCAGACCGCTAACGCTCTAGAATGGTCATTTTTGGATCTGGGGATCCAGGTTCAAGTTCCACTCTCGGTGGGTTGCCAAACCCCTCGCAACACAGCTACTGCATGCGGTGCCGGTCCCATTCTGATCTTAATTTAACTTTTGTTAAATGTTAATGTTTAATACATTATGAAACTGCATAATCTGTTTCCCCTAACCAGTTTGTCATGCATTTTTTATTCTAACATTGCATATTTATAATACGAGTAAATCTGAGTACAGTGGAACCTTGGTTTACGAGCATAATTTGTTCCGTATACACTCGTAAACTAAATAAAATTTTAGCGGGTAAAAAAAAAAAAGAAATCTCTCCAATGATACTCATGTGAGCGCATACTAATGGAATCACTGCTGTAAAGTAAAAAACGAATGAACCAGCACTTTACCTTTGAAAAGAATCGTGACAGAGCAGAGTTTTCTGTGTAAAGCAGAGTGTGTGTGTGTGTGTGTGTGTGTGTGTGTGTGTGTGTGTGTGTGTGTGTGTGTGTGTGTGTGTGTGTGTGTGTGTGTGTGTGTGTTTGTGTGTGTCGGTGTCAATTTACGCGCGCGCACACATACTGTAGGAGACAAAACAGAGAGGGAGATGGATTGGACTACGGTTCGGAAGGTCCCAGGTTCAAGTCCCACTACCACCAAGTTGTGCCTGTTGGGCCCTTTAGCAAGGCCCTTAACCCCAACTGCTCAGATGTATAATGAGATGAAAATGTAATTCGCTCTGGATAAGGGCGTCTGCCAAATGCCTAGATGTAGATGTAAATATCATTATATATACAATAATTCAGTAGGCAAAATTACGTAGCTAGGTCATGTACAGTCTTTTAGAAGTGACTGGGTAGTTTTAGCTAGCTAACTTAGCTTAGTTATAAATAAAAACTTTATTTTAGTGAATGTAACTTGTAGTGACCTTATTTCAAATATGCAAAAATTGAGGAACATGTTCTGAAACTTTGTTGAGATCTTATTCAGAGGTTTTGTGAAACTATTTGTGTATCTGAATGGTCTTGCGGTGTTTCTACTCCTCAAAATGTTCGGCTAAACGGCATTCGATTGAGGTCGATTTATAAACAGCAAACATCGCATTCAAACATCTTGGGTTATTAAATTGTACAAAAGCCGATGGTAGACAGGTTAATTGTCTCTGGGAAGGAGAAGACAAAACTGAAGTGGGATTTACTCCTGGGCGGACACACGCAAGTAATCTCAAAAAGACTGCAACTCAACAACAGGATAATCCGATAGGTCAGGCCCTGGCATTTCCTGCTGATTCGACGAGCAAAGCAATCCAATTAAGACCAGACAAAGGTTGGAGCACATAGCTGAGAAAGGACAATGTTTCTTTTAATAATCAGAAGATTAAGAGATGTCCAACTCCTCATGACAGCTTAAAAGGCCAAAGTCCATCACTGTCGTTCGCTGTGAGGGAGTGATGTCGTATATAGAGGACACGCAGAAAGATGATGTGAAAATAACTCATGCACATGGGAGGAGGAGAAAATATGAGATATACAGACCATCATGGCCTAGCTACAGTTCAGAAAGGATCTTATACAGTTCATCTATTCAATAACCAACCATATTACAAATACATGCAACAACAAATAACTCATAGATTGTAAATGCACCTTTGCTTAACATCATTTGTCTACATAGAATGCATGGACAGATGGTCTGCTTATAGATTTATGTGATAACTGAGAACGGTTCTCCAGGAAGATGACTTGAGTTTCGTTGATACAAACAGTTTGACTATGGTGGCTTTTATTCCAGGCTTATTATACATTTAGTACTGAAATTGCCATGAATTGATTTGTATCCAAGTCTCCATCAGTGAACTGTATGTAACCTTGACAAAGTGGACTTCATATCAAGTCAAACACTTTTCCTGTTATACAATTGCACTTTCAAATTCAATTATAGAAGGGATTTATTCATGGTTGCGCTATTCAATATCACCCGAATTCAATTCAGTTTTATTTATATAGCTTTTTTTTTCATACCAGTTTTGGTCATTGTCGCAAAGCAACTTTAAATTAAAAAAAAAAATGTAAAAAAGGATATTACGGAGTTTGGAACATGTGTTGGAACATGTATAAAGTGTGACCTGTGTGACCCTGTGTACAGGATAAAGTGGTACAGATGATGAGAGTGACATACAGTAGCACTTTCTTCATGTATATCCAAAATATATCCTTCTATTCCAGTAAAGCAACCTTGCTATAATGTTCATTGTTCACAGTGCTAAATGTAATTATGTTGAAAATGTAATTAAATTGAATTTAATAAACCAAACCTAATGATTATAAAATAAAATAAATAAAAAAAGGAAGCCACAAGTTCCATTTAATGTAATGATGGGAACGACTTATAAGACATAACCCACAATCTAACACGGCTCTAGGCCAACTAAAACAATCTACAACGAAAACATCGACGCTAAATACATACAGTAAAGACATAATTATAATGAAGATATAAATCTGTGTTTATTTATTTGTTTATTTTATTTTTAAATGATCAGATTGAAGGAGGGCATGCGGAAAGTCTCTGACATTAACCAAAGAGATCTCGGGCTTCCTGAAGAAATCAGAAAAGCAACTTAAAGCTCAGAGCTTCAGCAGTGCTCCTGGCTAAACATGTGTTTCCAACCATGACTTAATAAAGAGCAGGGAACTGGGAACTTTATGAAAAACATAAAAGTGGTGAGAAACACAGAAAAAAAAAATCTATTAACTATAGAGACTGTAGAAAAAGATGTGTATATATAGAGCTTTATATTCTATAGTTAATAGATTTTTTTCGGTTTTTATATATCAGACTCTTTGAAATCTTACACAATGGCCTGGATGTTCTGGATAAGGCCTCATTTCACAATTCATTCGTAACGCCACTTGAGGACGGATAAGGGTGCGAGAGATAACGTGCATCACTTCAGTTAACTGAATGAGATAAATAAGACACAGCAAGTGGCTTAGAGGGGGAAAAACCCAACAAAACAAAGGATGTCCTCTGCATGTCAACGATCCAGATTTCTTCAGCTTTGAAACTGGAGAATCTTCACGTATCACTGAGCAGAAAGAATGCGACACAGAAAGGGACTGTAATTATCCACAGACATAAACAATCGACCATTTCTGCAGAAATAACAGACATTTAAAAGGATTATTAAAAGATTGTCATTGTTCTGTAACCATAAAAGAAGAATATTCATAAAATAAATAAGTCTGCTTAATAGACTGATGGTACAAACGTGCTGCTCCGTGCTATTAACAATAAAACAGTATGGGGAAAAAAAAAAAAAAAACTAGCTGTATAATGTTATGCAGTATTGTAAAATGTCACCATAGAAATGTTGCTGTCTGATACACAGTGGACTGAATGAGTTTCTTCACACTGAAAATATTCCGCACACTGCACTGATTGTAACAAGTGAATCTTTACACCACTATCCCTGTCCTGAATGTGTCTCTGTGTAACGAACAACGGCTGAATACATTCATTAGTCACTGACAGTAACACAAACTGAACCCCGCGGAGACAGAGTCCTGATTGGTACACAGGCCTGGTCCTGAGTGCTGGAATTAAAGCAGTTAAGAAAGTTCACGGTGTGGAGATGGAACAATTTTGTGAGCCGGCGCTCTGCGGCCGAGCCTTGATGAGACCGGAACGGGGAACTTATAAACACTGTGACAAGGAAAACCTAATTGCCAATTAAAGCCACTTTGCTGAGGACATGAGCAAGGAGAGGCATGGTTTAACTAGCTGCCACATCCTTCACGACTCTTGAATCAGATTATTTCTCTCTGATTGTGAGTAAACATTTAGCTCGCAGTTTGGATAACTGCAAATCACAACAAAAATAGCAACAAGCCATACAACAATAACTATAGCAATAACCACAAGAAAACTAACAGTAACAACAATGAGTACTACTGCAACAACTATCACAAGCAAACCAACAACAGTAACATTAAGCAGCAACAGAAACAATAGCAACAGCTACCACTACAACCTCAACAACAACCAAATCAATAGCAACAGCTACCACTACAACCTCAACAACAACCAAATCAATAGCAACAACTACCACTACAACCTCAACAGCAACAGAAACAATAGCAACAACTACCAATTCAACCTTAACAACAGAAACAATAGCAACAATTACTACTACAACCTCAACAACAACCAAATCAATAGCAACAACTACCACTACAACCTCAACAACAACCAAATCAATAGCAACAGCTACCACTACAACCTCAACAACAACCGAATCAATAGCAACAACTACCACTACAACCTCAACAACAACAGAAACAATAGCAACAACTACCAATTCAACCTTAACAACAGGAACAATAGCAACAATTACTACTACAACCTCAACAACAACCAAATCAATAGCAACAACTACCACTACAACCTCAACAACAACCAAATCAATAGCAACAGCTACCACTACAACCTCAACAACAACCAAATCAATAGCAACAACTACCACTACAACCTCAACAACAACAGAAACAATAGCAACAACTACCAATTCAACCTTAACAACAGAAACAATAGCAACAATTACTACTACAACCTCAACAACAACCAAATCAATAGCAACAACTACCACTACAACAGAAACAACAGAAACAATAGCAACAACTACTACGACAACCTCAACAACAGAAAAAATACCACAACTACTACTACAACCTTAACAACAACAGAAAAAAAATAGCAACAACTACAACCTCAACAGCAGAAACAATAGCAACAATAGCAACTACTACAACCTCAACAACAATAATAGGGGCAACATCAACATCAACATCAACACCTACTACTATAACGTCAGAAACAATAACAACAGCAACTACCACTATAACCTATAACAACAACAAAGGCATCCTCAACATCAATAATTACCATTACAACCTAAAAAACCATAACAAGAACCACTAACTCAACATCATCATCAACAAGAACAACAACCACTGCAATCTCGGAAACAAAAACAGCAGCAAAAACAGCAACTACCACAACAACCACAACAACCTCAACAACAACCAGGGCAACCTCTTCAACAACTACCTCAAAACCAACAACATCATGAAGAACAGCAGCAACAACGGCAGCAACAACAAGACCTTTTTCATACATCTGAATTGTAATAAGCACAGAAATGTAAGCAATTAATATATCTCTTTCTTTCTTTCTTTCTTTCTTTCTTTCTTTCTTTCTTTCTTTCTTTCACAAAACCAGAAAGGGTCAAACTTTCTGACTTCTGCTCTCCTGAGCTGATAAACATTTACTGTCACTTTGTGTTTAAAACAACTGCTTCTCCAAACATTAAAAGTAAATAAACTCTCGCAGCCGGAGGTCTAGAGAGAGCTGATTGGCCGAGCTCTCTCAGAGGGGAGGGATGAGAGGTACTTAGTGCTCCCACATTAATCACGGCTCTACAGCCAATCAGGGGCGTCTGTGAGCTCGCGCAGCGGAGGGAGTGGATAGCGCTGTCCTCCGAGTGTGTTACGCCGCCCCCAACGGTGCGCGAGCGAGCAGTTCGAAAAGATGCGGTCGGCTGGCGTCACGTGGTTCGGAGGAAACACGTGATAGTCTTCGGCCCTCCCGGCTGAGTGGTAGTAGTAGCCTTAATGTGGGAGCCCCCTAGTGACGGGGAGGAATTGGACACGACTAAATTAGGGAGAAAATCGGGGAAAAATCCAAAAAAAAAAAAAAGTAAATAAAAAAGTCACCAACATACTTTTACATCATACAGAGTGTTCAGTATGAGGTGTTACTATAGAAACAATCAAATATAATATTATCATTTACTTATGTTACATTCAGAACCATTAAGTTACTCAAAAATACACCTTCTAGCACATTAAATTTAGACATTTGAACACTGTGGTATAAAAACATTCCTGTGTAGCACACTATTTGGCAAAACACTTCAAAATGATCTGCATCCCCAGTGACACTGAGGTAATGCGCTGGTGTTGTGATCTACACCTCTTCTCCATTCTGATAATGACATCAGACATATTAGTAAGTGTTTGTAAAGCTCTTGGGAATGACTGCCTTTTTCATCACGTCTCCGTCTTTGTTCTACAGTCCCTACAACTTCTTTCGATTTCTTTTCTAAAGTCAAACGCATAGTCAAAATCCCATAGTTTATACCCTGCTGAAAACTAAGACCAATCAATTTCACCCAACTTGAATGACATTTCAATTAGAATAAAGTTTTTAAAATAAGTTTCAATTTCAGTTTAATTTCTTTGGACAAAAACTCAATGATGATGCAGAACGTTTAAAAAAAAAAAAAAAGGCCAAAAATGTTGGAACATTTTGTGCATTATTTCCCTAAATAGTGTGTTTTAACTTCGGTAACCTTATAAGATGAGTGATGAGGTGTTTTATCGATGAATAAGATGTGCATTTTCATCATGCACTGGTCCTAATCTTGGACAAATATTAAATCCCGGGGAACATTATTGAGGTCATAAACCCTTTTTCTCGCTTTCTGTTCAATAATAAGACTTTGATGGTGTTGTGCTGAAACGGAAATCATTTAAAACTTATTTCCACCAGAAGCAGTGCGATAAAAAAAAAAAACAAGCCAAAAACACTGACTGGACTCACATATTACTTATTGTTTTGTTTACACTGAAATATGCCCCATATACTGTACATGCGTAACTACAGATCAGATTACATACAGGGGATATGACAGATTTTCTACAGATTAGATACAGTATATATAAACAGATAATTTGGAAAATGCAATTAATCAGAAGTAATTCATTTAGACAGGACGCGTTGCAGGTCGGGTTGGTTTCTGCTGCAAGGTGCCAAGAATTACATATTTGCCGAGTCAAAACACACGGATTTAAAATGGTCAGGAGTCTACTCCATTATCTGCTGATGTGAGCTGTACAAAGCACAAGGGCTCAAGGAGGAAAATGCAAACGTAAGCTTTATGTATGAGTAAGGTCAAACAGAAAACTGGTGTTAAAAAAAGAAAAATGATTGATTGCATATTTTAGAGGGGAAAAAAACCGTCTCCGAGGATTTAATAAAAAGGACCAACGCGGTTTTCATGGAGGACAAAGCCACCAAAAGTCAGGAGAAGAAATGCTGATTCCACTGTACATTTAGAGAACAGCAGGTCCACTTCTGATGGATTACCAGACACTGATGATAAATCTTTTTTTGTTTTGTTTCACTTGAGAAATAGAACTGTCATATAGCTTAATGTTACAAAATCAATGAGAACTTGGCACTGCATTATTCTCCCAAAGTAACATTGTAGTGAAGTTGCCAGTTTATATTTGATTTGATTTGATTTAATATTGAGATCTGTGATTGTAATCCTTCATTTAATCGGTTCGTTTGGTCAGTTTTTGGTGTAGAATCAATTTACACTTTTTAACTATGGAAAACACATTAATGTGTGAGCCCGTTTAACATACTGTATTATGCTGTAATCATTCTTTTCCATCCGCCCTCTATTATGGGTTATGATAGATATACATATAGTGTTAGTTTATGTTACCTGAACACAGTTACCACTTGTTGTTCAGAAAGTTGCATCATGTCAATTTCCTGAAGACCACACGAAGGAAACAGAACTTGCTCATTTCAGAGTTTAACCATTTATGGGGCATTCACTGACATGCAGTGGAACCTTGGACTGCGAGTAACGTGGTTTACGAGTGTTCCGCAAACCGAGCAGATTTTGAATAAAATTTTAATCGGAAACCGAGCAAGTATTAGTTTACGAGCGCCGAGTATCATGTATCACGCATGCGACTCTTATCACAACTGCGACAAGTGATCATAACTGAGCCAATGATTTTTCCCTCTCTTACGCTGCGGGAATTATGGTTAATTGTCTCCCCTGCTGCGTCCCCTGTGTCAAAACAAGAGTCCCCTGCTGTGTCTTAGTGCTCGTCTCTTATAATCAACATCTCCCTCTCTCTTCTGTTTGCGCGCGAGTAATTTGACACACACACACACACACACACACACACACACACACACAGATCTCCCCGGTGCTTTACACACGCGCTTTATTTACACAGAAAACTCAGCTCTGTCGCGATTCTTTTCAAAGGTAAGGTGCTGGTTTATTTGTTATTTGTTATTTTTTACTTTACAGCAATGATTGTTAGTATGCTCACGCGAGTATCATTAGAGAGATTTCTTTTTTTCCCCCCGTTAAAACAGTGTTTGCATTGTGTATGTTAGTTGTGAAACTTAAAAAGCGAGGTGTGGGGAGGGAGGAGGAGTTTTACTGTTTAAGACGAAGCGAGGGGCTAATTCTACATACACACATACAAATACATGGCGCCTGCGCACACAAACGGAAACACTTAACTGTCTGGATTTATTTTTACTTTTTTTTTTTTTAATGTTTAGGGCAGGTTAATTTGTTTTATTTTTACTTTATATGTTGTATTAATTATTTTTATGTATTTATTGTTTTGGGCTGTAGAAGGAATAATTTGAGTTTTCATTATTTCTTATGGGAAAAGTCTATTTGGTTTACGAGTGATTTTGGAATACGAGCCGGCTTCCGGAATGAATTATGCTCGTAATCCAAGGTTCCACTGTACTTGGAAATTCTGAATTTCAGGACTTTTCCCAAGCCTTTTTTTTTTTTTTTACTTTTGTGATCTTTTTCCACAATATTTTTTTTGCTGTGTTCACTTTTGTATTGCAAATTAAAGTCAGTGAAGTTACAGTACATCTCATTATTAGACCATATTTAGTAAATTCCATTTTTTTAATTAACTTTTTTTGCACACCTTATGTTTAATTAAATGTGCCTTTAACTATATATATATATATATACACCTTATATATACAATATATATAATGGTCCCGCCCCCTTTACAGCTATAACAGCTACAACTCTTCTGTGAAGGCTTTCCTGAACGTTTAGGAGTTCATGGTTAGTGTGTTCATGGGAAGTTTTGACCATTCTTCCAGAAGCACATTTGTGAGTTCAGACACTGATGCTGGACTAGAAGGCCTGGGTCGCAGTCTCTGCTCTAATTCATCCAGAGGTGTTCTATCGAGAAGCTCACTCATCTACAGTATGTCTTTATGGACCTTGCGTACTGGTGCGCAGTCATGTTGGAACTGGTGTGGGGTTGTTTTTCAGTCATTCAGTCTTAATTGTTCAGCATACCAAGACATTTTGGACAATTTCATGCTCCTAACTTTGTGGGAACAGTTTGTGGATGGCCCCTTCTTGTTCCAACATGACTGTGCACCAGCAAAGGTTGGGCCAACATCATATTAAACCCTATGGATTAAGAATTGGATGTTACTCAAGTTCATGTGAAGGCAGGTGAGCGAATACTTTTGGCAATATAGTGTATATATACTTGGAGTCAAAATTCTAACTGCTCAAATGTTAAATACCATGAGGTTTGCCTTGAAATTCTTTTAGAGTCTACTTTAATATTTTCTGTGATAAAGTAATACTGACTGACTTTGAAAGTACTCTAAGTATTCTGTTACTCTATTTTTTTTTTCTTTTTTTTAACCACCCCTAAAGCAACTTATAATTAAATCTGATGTTAGGACAATGCAGGCAGGAATTTGTTTATTTATTTATTGATTTTTCCCCTCCAGCAATGAGTGAGACTACCAACTCAAAAAAGTTAACTTTGTGTTAAATTAACGCATTTCAAGTTAAACAACTGAATGTTTAAGCAATACAAGAGAGAGTGCTATTGTGCTGGATATTAGTACCGGAGACATTACAGCCGATATGATATCCAGCACAACAGCACAACCTATAGTGTGATATTTTTTTTATTTTTATTTTTTATAACAGTTTCATAAACAGCATTTATCATTAATAGATTTAGATTTTTTGCGTTTGTTTAACCGTTAATTCTCCGCCAACAAATATCCTTCCGTGACTGATGTAACTGGCAAAAGACAATTAGTGTAATTAATAGGGTAAGAGTATTTGTAGATTGTTCACACGTACTGTGTAGCCAAAAGGTGACGACGAGTGTTTTATCATATTAAATAAATCAAAAATACACAGTGGAACCTTGGATTGTGAGTAATGCAGTTTGCGAGTGTTCCGCAAGATAAGCAAGGATTTTTAATAAATTTTGACTTGAAAACCGAGCAATAGTCTTGGTTTACGAGTACCAAGTATCATGTATCACGCATGCGCCTCTTATTTTGAGAATGAGCGTCACATGATCACAACTGAGCCAATGATTTTTCTCTCTCTTGCGCAGCGGAATTGTGGGTAATCGTCTCCCCAGCTGGGTCTTAGTGCTCGTCTTTTACTGGTATAATCAACCTCTCCCTCTCTGTTTCAGCGTTGTTAGTCCTATGCGCGTGTAATTTGACACTGACACACACACACTCTGTCTCTCTCTCTCTCTTGCCTTTACAACCCCCCCCCCCCCCCCTCGGCTTCACACACACATACAGACACACTGTCTGCTCTACACAGAAACTCTGCTCTGTTGCGATTCTTGTCAAAGGTAAAGCGCTGGTTCATTTGTTGTTGTTTGTTTTACTTTACAGGAGTATGCGCTCACGCGAGTGTCATTAGCAATGGCCCTTGATAATTTTTCCGATAAACAGTCATTGCATTAATTACATATATACACACACATATGCCTGAGCGCATAAACGAAAACACTAATCTGTCAAGGTTTATTTGAACTTTTTTAAAAGGTAAAGTGCAGGCTAATTTTTTTATTTTTACTTTATATATTGTATTCATTATATTTATGTATTTATTTGTTTGGGCTGCGGAACAAATAATTTGAGTTTTCATTATTTCTTATGGGAAAATTTGATTTGGTTTATGAGTGTTTTTGGAATGTGAGCCCGCTTCTGGAACAAATTATGCTCGTAATCCAAGGTTCCACTTTAGGATATAAGCTAATGTCTGATTTCGGGATTGAATATAAAATAGAGTAAAATGCAACATCTAGTGCGCTAGGATGTACAATCCCTTGTTCCACCCACCAAGTAGTGCCCTTGTTCAGGGGTTAGAGAGGGATTTAGGATTCAGCCTTGTGTTAGAAACTTGTTAGCTATGTAGCTTGTGTTAGTGCTAAACTAAAACAACACGGATGGTTTAGAAGCAATTCAGAACAACCTTTAGGAAGTTACTAAGGAGACAAAGTGATGTTTAAGATAACATAATGTTAACACCACTCAAGGAATGCCTCTCGTCCAATCAGATTACTCATTCCCAACTATTTCATAAATAAATTTGAATAAAATTTAAATAAGGAGGGATTCTTACTTTAAAAAAATAAAAATTATGGCTAGCTGGAAGCGCTAAACTTTAGCTGCTATTTTTCTGGCCATGTCGCCTTTTTGACAAAGATTTGTGTTTACTCAACAATTCTTTATCGACCCTACCAACCTGTCACAGGCAACTGAGGGATGCAGTAAATCAAAATGTCGCCCAGACTCAATCATACCTGCATCTAAATTCAGACAAGCAAAGTAGAATGAGAAATATAAGGTATTGTGCTGGTTGTGTCGTGCTTGCCTGGATTTAGCTGCATGTGCTGGTTCACTGAAGTAGTTGTTTTATTGCGGATGTTCACACATAGAAAATAATAACGAACATAATGAACATTTGGCCTAGATTTAAACAATGAAGATGTATGTATATGTTTTTATGGATGTCAGGTTCATGCAAAAGGGGTTTATAAGTCAAGTGTTTAATACATGGAGCTACTGATACTTCATGAGATGATCATGGATGAAATGTCTCCTGACTGAGTTTGTAATGAATGCATATTTTTATTTGTTTCATATTGTTTCATAAAAAGCCACACAGTGAGCTATGAATCAACCTCAGAAACTATCTAACTTAAGTCCTGACCCAGTGAGAAACAGGTGCAGATGATGACAGATGATCAGGACGGTGATTAGTATAGTGCTGATGCTGAATGCTGAGTGGTTGGAACAGACGAGAGATGGGAACTTGATTCTAAATGATCTATAATCTAGATGATACAGACATATCCTCCTATTAAATTTAAATCTTTATCATCTCTATCTTAATCATTGGCATGGATCGCTTCTTTAGTTTTTTCGATACTTGCATACTGTAGTCATTTATAACGTAACTCCACTATCGAGGTTTGTCCATCATCACTATCACCTCTATAGTGGAGTTACGTTATAAATGACTACAGTATGCAAGTATTAAGATAGAGATGATAATGATTGATTATTAATATAACTATTAACTATTTAATCAATTAAAATTGTAATAACCGATAATGTTTGTTTGCAGTCATGTTTCTCCATAGTTCATATATCTATTAACGTTTTACACCACAATACAGCACGCTTGCAGTTCAGGCAGGAGCCATTAGTTGGCGTCTTTTTACCAGCAACGATTGTCAATGAGGACAAGGAATGTTTTCAACAGCCTCAGTGTTTTGTTTTTATCCGTGTTTGTTTAAACTATTGTTGCTCTATTAACTTGTCTCACATAACTACTTTCTTTAAGATTTGATAAAATGTAAACTCAAAAAAAAAAAAAAAAATGTGTCTTATTAATAACTATGATTACTTGTAATCAATCATTTAACTTGTTGTCAGTTGCAAAACTGCAAAAGCTTAAAGCAGTGAAGTTGCTGTCTCTGAGCCAAGCGAAGTGTTAAATGGTGTAGGTATGCAATTGGCTCCATAAAGAACCGGTACAGTATGTTTGCTACATTAATCTTCCGGCTCCAGAATCACACTAAAAAGCAAACTTCAGACTCCATTTCAGCCACGCTATCGCTTCTTCACCCGTTCTCACAACCTTCTCAAGCTGCAGATATGAACATACCATAATGACTGCATAATCCATAATACATTATACATGCAGCGATATTCCATCTGTCTGACTTTCTGAATATTTGATACCATATATAAATACTGAGCATATAATAAACAATCCTGCATTGTAAGTAAGCAAACAATAGACCTCGATTTCTCCCACGTACATCTCTGTCAGATAACCTCGATATTGTGCTTTGCTATATTTACAGCAATCTAAAATGTCAGTTATTGATTTTGTTATATTTACTGTAGCATGATCGTTATCGGTGCTGTGTGGGTGATGAGGTCAACAATGAAGACAAAACAAACACGAAAAAAATACATTCACCAGTGACCGAGATCATTCATCCTGACTGCAAAAGATATTCCTGACCACACTAAGACAAAAAAAATTAATAAATAATAATAATTAAGAAATTTATTTGAAAAAACAAGATTGTAACTGTATTTGAATTGAGGTGATGTAAGCAGGGACCAGCAGCAGATCAGGACATCATTTGTAAATGTAGTCAATACTGAATGACAGACGAGTGTTAGCCAAATGAGAACTAAAAAAATCTGTGAGCATGGAGGAAAGTGTTGACGAGACAGTCTACAAGTCCTTGGAAGATCCTTGAACAGGTGAGTGTGCCAAAGCAGAGATAAACAGATAATCTGACGACACATCCTGAATAATTTATAGAACAAACCATTAAACAACTACAGCACCGGCAAACCAATAAAGCACAAAGTAATCAAATCAAGCCTCATATATTATACAATCAGTATATCACTGGAAAACTCATCTTTACGGTTATAGATTCTTAACACACTGAAGACGATGCGCAGTAACACTCTTTACTGTGACTCAATTTCTATGAGAAAAGCGGAAACCTTTCTTCACTACACTATACAGTGATATAAACATACGGTCGCCCATAAACAGCAGCACTGCAGTGTGAGTAATGTTACAAACTTAAATGCTGAGAAAACACCATAAATTGCTCAAAGCAGTACAAGAGAGAGATCTTACATACAGTGGGTCCTTTTATGTCATGTAAATAATTTTCCTTTCATTTTGTGAAGCTGCGTTGAGACAATGACCATTGTTAAAAGCACTGTATAAATAAAACTGAATTGAATTGAAATTCATGTATTTCTCCACTTTATATGGTGGAACAATTTCGAAACAATCTATTTACAGTAAATAAATAAAAAAGTATTTAGTAGTAAGTAGTTTTATGCGTACATTGGTCAGAACTCGCTCTTTCAATGATATCTTTATCTTTCATACACTGGAGGACCTGAAATCAGTCTCAGAAAATCTGTCTGTCTGTATGTTTGTCCAGCCAGCTTTTGTCACAGCATCACGCAAAACTGACGGTCAGATTATTGTTTGGTCAGATTATTGTGTAGTATGACAGTCAGATTATTGTTTGGTATGAAGGTCAGATTATTGTGTTGTATGAAGGTCAGATTATTGTGTTGTATGAAGGTCAGATTATTGTTTTGTATGATGGTCAGATTATTGTTTAGTCAGATTATTGTTTGGTACGAAGGTCAGATTATTGTGTTATATGTAGGTCAGATTATTGTGTTGTATGAAGGTCAGATTATTGTTTGGTACGAATGTCAGATTATTGTGTTATATGTAGGTCAGATTATTGTGTTGTATGAAGGTCAGATTATTGTTTGGTACGAATGTCAGATTATTGTGTTATATGTAGGTCAGATTATTGTTTGGTCAGATTATTGTTTGGTACGAACATCAGTATTGTGTTGTATGAAGGTCAGATTATTGTTTGGTATGATGGTCAGATTATTGCTTGGTCAGATTATTGTTTGGTCAGATTATTGTTTGGTACGAACGTCAGTATTGTGTTGTATGAAGGTCAGATTATTGTTTGATATGAAGGTCAGATTATTGTTTGGTACAAAGGTCAGATTATTATTTGGTCAGATTATTGTTTGGTACGAACGTCAGTATTGTGTTGTATGAAGGTCAGATTATTGTTTGATATGAAGGTCAGATTATTGTTTGGTACAAAGGTCAGATTATTATTTGGTCAGATTATTGTGTTGTATGACGGTCAGATTATTGCTTGGTCAGATTATTGTTTGGTACGAAGGTCAGATTATTGTGTTGTATGAAGGTCAGATTGTTGTGTTGTATGACGGTCAGATTATTGTTTGGTCAGATTATTGTGTTGTATGAAGGTCAGATTATTGTTTGGAATGATGGTCAGATTATTGTGTTGTATGATGGTCAGATTATTGTTTGGTATGCTTGTGTAAGAGCTCAAGGATGCTCGCTCTCTGTTGTCAGTGCTGTTCAGTGGACACAGCTGGATTATGTTTCACAGTACATATGTAAGACATTAGATACGTTTAATGTCTAAGTGTAACACACATGGTGTATGCACGCTCAGGCGTGTAAGATGCTTACATTTTGTTTGTTTTTTTTCTTGACTTTTCCAGGTCTTGAAAATATGATTTCTGAATTCCGCAATTTTTTTCCAGGATTTTTATGACCGTACAAACCCCATTATAAACACTATAGTACTTTCTTTTCAATTCATGTCAGTAATTAAAGGGATATTATTACTGCATTTAAATACCCTGGTGCATATGATGCTACACTGTTGCCCAACCCTAGTATTATGTGTTGTTATATAAACAATAACTCTTTAGAACAAGTTAATTAATACTAACCTATTGTTTATCTTGCTGCCTAAGCCGTGCTGATGTATGAAAATAATGCATGGCTTCTGGCCAGTAAGATTCGTCTTCAACTGCGCTGTCCGCAGTCCGCTACAAGCCACCGTCCACCTCCCAAAGTATTGGAAAAGAAGATGAATTCTCAAAGGTTGAATATGAGAAGATAGTTTATTTCATGATATTTCCATCGAGATGCTTTAAACAATTTAAGATATTGTAGTAGAGTGAAATGACTGAGACGATGAGTGATTACTCAATCACTTAAATACTTTGGGAGGTGGATGTTTTTTTATTTCGGAATTATCTACTATAAATTTAAAGAACACAACATTTAAGATGACCCAAAACCCTACACTGTAAACCCGATTAAGTTGGCAAAACTCCAAATATTTGAGGTAATCAGTTACATATATTTTTTTAAATTAATGATAGTTCTGTTTACTTAAAATTGGAAACATACATTTTTGAGTTTGTTGGACAAATAAAAAAATATATATTGCAGCCCATCCTGCGCGGGAATCGAACCGGAAGGCGAAACACTTACCACTGCACCACGAGAGCTCTATAGAAATTACACTGGTGGAGGTTTTACTTAAGTTATTGTTACTTACGTACTCAAACAATTATTTAGGTAAACAGTACTCAATGTGTTTAATTACTTTGAGCATTAGGGTTTACAGTGTACACGCGTAGGCTTTCTAATTACACATGATAAAATCTAAAGGCTCACTGTGTTAACATTTACTTTGCTTAAATTCTATACTAATAAAATTAAATTCTACATTTATTAACATTTATTAACATTTATTAACATTTGTTAACATTTACTTTGCTTAAATTCTATACTAATAAAATTAAATTCTACATTTATACTGTAATTTTAGTACTGTTATTATGAATTCGTTTAAGTACAATGTTACACTTAATTTTATCCCCGCTACTACGTGCAGGAGCTGCGGCTCATTAATCCTTGAGAGAATGAAATAAGGTCTGACGCATCGGTCTTTCGGAGTTTCGGTTCATTTTATGACGCGCTCAAGTTAGCGCACCCTGTTTACTTTCATCATTTAAAAAATCATAAGGGTTTCAACGAAAAAGAACGAAAAAGTCACTGAGAGTGCATTTAAATAAAAGTGGAGTCTTATAAGGCTTGTTCACACGCTGTCCTCTTGCGGAGATCAAAGGGAGGCATTCCCCTTTTTAAAGTCTCTGGGGCGTGTCACATCACCCCGCTCGCGTGCCACTCTCCTTAGTAAACTCCACAGCGAGATGCTTTTTAAAGTCCAGTTTCCCCCAACAGACCCCGAGAAACACTCCCCGCTGTGTTTGATAGCGCGGAGAGAAGCTCGGGATCATTAGAGCCGATAGCTCACCAGTTGTGCCTAGTTACGCGGCCCCGCTTCTTCGCATACCTGCAGTGTGCATCTAGGCCGCCTACCTAGTGAGCTTCGGAGTGAGTGAGGAGCGATATTGATTTGGGCACGCGCCCATCACAGACGCACCCCGTGACATAAGTATACATTTACTTTGCTGAAATTTGATGCAAATAAGAAACGGCTATATGTTTTACTATTTTACTATTTTAGTACTGTGATTGTATTTTATAAGGTTTTGCCAGCGGTGGTACAGCGCAATGGGGGGGGTCATTATTTATTAAAGAAAATTATGATGATCATATCGTACTGCATTTCATTCCCATACTACCGCAAAAACACAAGCGGGGCTGAATGACAACGACATCTGCTTACACAGTAGCACGTCCTGATAATGCTTTAATTTTATAGTCATTTAGTTTAATTTATTTCGGTATTATCTACCACAAATTTAAAGAACACAAAATTTAAGATGACCCAAAACCCTGCACTGTAAACCCAATTAAGTTGGCAAAACGCCAAATATTTGAGGTAATCAGTTACATATTTTTTTTAATTAATGATGTTTCCAATTTTAAGTAAACAGAACTATCAATTTTTGAGTTTGTTGAACAAATAAAAAAAAAATATTGCAAACTATCCAACACGGGAATCGAACCGGGGGTTTTCCGCATGGCAGGCAAGACACATAACCACTGCGCCACAAGAGCTCTATAGGTTTTATACTGGGGGAAGTTTTACTTAAGTTATTGTTACTTACGTACTAAAAATTATTATTCATTCAATTATTTAGGTTAACACTACTCAAAGTGTTTAATTACTTTGAGCATTAGTGTTTACAGTGTAGTGTACTTGTTTTAATGTTCAATTTCAATGTTTTTTTTTTTTACTCCTTACACTATTATACAGCAAATATCAATAGCTCTGGTTCAGATTTTTCATGCTTGTTGTATAAAATATACAGATGTGAAAATTACCATTACTGTAGTATTTCTTTGATACAGCATATTGTTTTGACTTTTTTATGACTTAATTATTTTTTTAAAAACCGAGATGACGGAAAATGTCACTTTGCGCCACCTGGCGGTCATTTCACGAAATTGCTTTGAAATGCAACTGATTTATTTTGGCCGCTGTCGTTTTGTCGCTGCAGTGAGCGCGGCGGTAATAGACATTCCCCTCTTCACACATCTGTAGAAAAGGAGTGAAAGTTTGGAGTGCATCATCAAAGGAATATTTCAGCTGCAACATTAACACTCACACACTTTAGAGAAGCTCGGAGACCCGTGTCAACTTGTTAAAAAATTTTAAACTAGGGGTTCTTAAAGAGATAATAAGAGTGGCTGAGCATTACCAGCACGACCAGACGGGGTGGAAGTTTTAGCGAGACGACAGGAGGGTTGAGATCCCACGAGAGAGGCAGCATTTGCTGCTGGGAACGTTTGTGCTCGTGGCTTTAAAACGAGCTCAACTTTAAGCTTGTATATTTGGAACAGTGAGCACAATTCAGTCTGCTATTAATAAGGCACTTTTCTGAAAAAAAAAGAAAAAAGAAAAAAGAAAGACTAAGCAAATTACAGCCATCCTGTCATCTGAATGTAACTCCAGTTCAGTCTCTTAAGGTTGGTATACTTCAAATTTCACCTTCTGTTTTTCTTTTCATAAAACTAAATCAAAGGAATTTGTTCTGACTTCTTGATGCCATATTGCAGAATTGAGTTTGTCTTTAAAATCTGTTTCTGATTCGTTTTTGCTATTAGTATCTCGTTCCCTGCGCATCCATCTCAAAAATATCTATAGATCTATGGATAACTTAACACACGGCCAGAGACATTTATTTATTTATTTATTCCTTCTGCGTTCTGCATATTACATTCACTCCACACCACAGGTACCTGTATGCATGATCTCTCTCTCTCTCTCTCTGGTTGTTTCATCTTTTTAATATACAGTAATGCTTTAAAATCACTCTCTCCCATGGTATCATGTGTCTGTGTAATTTTGTTCCAGTATAATATGTAATTATGTTGGTTTTCATTTGCGTGCACTCTATGATTAATGTTGGCTGCTGTGCCATGCAAATTACCCCCTGGGGACACACGGAGCTGTATCTATCAATTCATCCGTCCATGCATGCAAACAACCAGCGTAGGATTTAACTAAGGTCTAGGTTCAAATTCCTGATTTGCTTTCCAGCTAGCACTTTATTATCTGCTCATAGAGAAGACACAAGCCGGGCAACTGGGTGCAAAAGTGTGCAAGTGTTCGAGTAAAAACAAAGATGACATTTATAGTCATTTCTTTTTCTTTCCTTTTTTGTTTTTCGATTCTTGAAAAATTGGAGGCTGCTGAAAAAGCAATTATTTTTAAGTGATTATCAGAATTAACTTGCTTTGTAGAAAGTCCACAACATTAAATGCAACTACTGTATAAGCAGATTTAAAGAAAACAAAAGGTACAAAGAGTTGTTTTTTAATAAATAAAAAAATGGGCAAATTGTAACAAAATTCCGTCTCATTATATGCCACATTTTTAAATTCTGCTTTTTTTTTCCTGACGGTTCACATTTTTTATTACGCGTGACTTTTCATTGACTCAGTGAAGCAAATCCATGCGATTTTATCAAAAATATACGTGGGATTTTGCTCTAGAGCACGACAAGCAGGTAGTCGGCTGTATTTGTTGAGGTCCAGAAGAAGGCAGAAATGCTGTGATCCCCACGCTGCCGGTGCTGACAGGCATAAGCAAGCGTCCTACAGTACGCATGTACACGGGCAAGAAGTCGTATGAATTCTCATTCTACCTGTTCTCATGTGAGTCACATGACAATGTATCGGCTATGCATCTGATCAAGGACCACAAATCAAATTGACTTTGATCTAAATCAGACAGCCGTTGTGAGATAATGAGTCTTTGTGGCCCGACGTCCGCAGAAGGGTTCTCCAACACCACAAAAAAAAGGGAAAAGGGAAAAAAATAAAACATATGTTCGCACAAAATTTTTACATATCGCTCACCCCACCACAGTTGCACGCTCGCTCGCCAGGTAAACTGACCCTGCATACTGGTTTGGGGCTCCCTTTTATGGTTCAAACCCCGCCCCCTCAGAAGAAACCAAGTGAAATACATTGAAAAGGGAAGTATGAAATATTAAGTGTATGCATTTTCTTAAACACACACATAAAATACATATATTCCCGCATCCACTTCATGCTCCTTTGTTTAATTACTCTAAACAAACTAAACATATACACAAATAACGGAACGAAACATTACAAATTAAACACAAAATTCATACTTCCCCCTTACAACAAACAATGGACGAGTCGGCTTCCGGTTGCTCTGCGCCGCCGCGCCGCAACTCTGGCACTATATCGCCAGGCCGCGCTCGGGTTGGCCGGCCGATGGTCGGAAAGCAACGCGAAAGACCGACTAAGCAGACGCTAACAAACACTGAACACCGGTAAATACACAAACAATATAAAACAAGACAAAACCAAAGGAAAAGACGACAAACAGCTTTAAATGTGTGTGGGTGGATGTGTTGTTATGCACAGCGTGGACTACTGTTGGGGGAATAGAAATGGAGTGGATATATTTGCGTGTATGTGAACCAGTAGGCAAATGGCATGCGTGTGCACCCGCATCACCACAGCCTGGGGATTACGGAGGAGTGAGGTAAGACGTGGTGTGTGTGTGCATGTGTGTGTGTATGCTGTGCAAACCGAACAGGTCACTTTGTGACATCACCTCTCCCCTCTCCAGGCCGCGAACTGACTGGGTACCGAGACAGGTAGTCAGTTATCTTGTTCTGGGGCCCAGGTCGATGTCGAACTTTGAACTGGTAAGGTTGGAGGGAAAGATACCATCTCGTGACACGCGAGTTCCTTCATTATATGGATCCATGTCAGGGCTCTGTGATCTGTCTCAAGTAGAAACTCCCTACCCAGCAGGTAGTACCTGAGGCTCTCCAATGCCCACTTGATCGCCAGGCCTTCCTTCTCCACTGTGGAGTATCGGGTCTCTCTTGGCAGCAACTTCCTGCTCAGGTAAGCAATGGGTCTTTCTTCACCTGCCTCTCCCTGGGCCAGGACTGCACCAATCCCCACAGCAGAAGCATCCACCTGCACAACAAACCCCTTAGTGAAGTCTGGACTCTTGAGAACTGAGCCTGAACACATCTGCTTTTTTTAAGATGTTAAAGGCTGCTTCATACTCCTCCGTCCAAGTAATGGGGTTCTTAACACTTTTGCCAAGCAGGTTGGTTAGTGTGGAGACAGCAGTAGTGGAGAAGTGTGGGATGAAGCGTCGATACCATCCCACCAGCCCCAAGAAAGACCGGACCTCTTTCTTGGTCCTCGGTCTTGGACTACGCTGCACGGCTTCTACTTTGTCCACTTGAGGTCTCAGCTCCCCATTTCCCAGGTGGTATCCAAGGTAGTTGGTTTCTGATCTAGCCCACTCACATTTAGCCACATTTAAGGTCAGGCCTGCCTTTTGGATCTTGCTCAGGGTCTTTTTAAGGTGCAGAAGATGTCCTTCCCAGGTTGTACTGTATATGACATCATCATCTAGGTAGGCAGCTGACCATTCTTCACAGCCCCTGAGGACTTGGTCCATCAGACGTTGAAACGTCGCGAGTGCCCCATGCAGTCCGAACGGTAAAACTGTAAAATGGAATACTTGCCAATACCCTTTGCAAAGATCCAAGGTGGTGATATATTTGGCTTGGCCGATCCTTTCCAGAAGATCATCGATGCGTGGCATAGGGTAAGCATCAAATCTTAATTGGGCATTCAGTTTTCTAAAATCAATGCAAACACGTAAGGTGGTGTCTCTCTTCGGGACGATAACAATTGGGCTACTCCACTCACTCTAGCAGGGTTCAATAACTCCAGCATTGTCCCAATCTCTGCCTTCAGGGGTGCCACCAGCCTTTCAGGTACTCTGTATGGTCGCTAACGGGAAGGTGTTGGATCAAGAAGGTGGATTTCATGTTGTACCAGATTGGTCCGCCCAGGCCTCTGGCAAAACAATGAAGGGTACTGATCCAGAAGATGGTGCAGCTCAGCTTGCTTGGGCTTTTCCAGATGAAGCAGATCAACACCTGCTGGCTGTGCTGGCTCCTTCAGCGTTGGCTCTGGTTGATCATCCTCTTGATCCTCTTCCACTTCCCGAATCAGCAGAGCCGTTTCAGGTTTGCTGGGTGGCTCTTTCCACTCCTTCAGCAGATTGATGTGGTAAGTTTGTGTTGCCTTGCCTTTATCAGGGTGATGAATTTCGTATGTCACTGGTCCCATCTTGAGAACAACAGAGTAGGGAACTTGCCACTTCATCAGTAGTTTGTTTGTCGAGGTAGGGAGCAGTAACAGTACCTTTTGTCCAGGTTTCAGCTCTCTGGTTCTGGCGTGCTGGTCATACCATTTCTTCTGTGCTTGTTGAGCCTGTCGGAGGTTCTCTTGGGCCATCTCCCTGTAGCGCTCCAGGCGGTCTCTCATCTCCAGGACGTACTGGACAATGCCTTTCTCAGACTTGCCCGTCATATGAGACGAAGTGGCCTCCCAGCTCTTTCGCAGGAGATCCAGTGGCCCTTGGGCCTGCCATTCATACAGGAGTTCAAATGGAGAAAAGCCTGTAGATGCTTGTGGTACCTCCCTGTAGGCAAACAACAAGAATGGTAGCCACTTATCCCAGTCCCTTCCAGTGTCAGAGACAAACTTGCGGAGCATGTTCTTGAGTGTTTGGTTAAAACGTTCCACCAGTCCATCAGTCTGAGGGTGGTATGGGCTGGTCTTGATCGCGGTGATGCCTAGCTGTCGATGTAGTAGCTTCATCAACCGTGACGTGAAGTTTGTCCCCTGGTCTGTGAGGATTTCCTCTGGTATCCCCACTCTAGAGAACAGCTGGACAAGAGCATTGATGATCTTGGGCGTAGTCGTGGAACGGAGAGGGACAGCCTCAGGATACCTTGTTGCATAATCGCTGATGACCAGGATGTATTGGTGCCCTGCACTGCTCTTTTCCAGAGGTCCCACAATGTCCATGGCGATACACTGAAAGGGGACAGAGATCACAGGCAGAGGAAGTAAAGGTGCCCTATCCTGTCGGCGCACAGCACTTGTTTTTTGGCATGTGGGGCATGTGGTGCAATAAGCCTGTACATCAGTGTACATGGAGGGCCAAACAAATCGTGAGCTAATGCGAGCATATGTTTTCTGGTGTGCCATATGTCCTGCCCATGGGATACTGTGTGCTAAGTGTAAAACCATGGGACGACAACAAGTAGGGACAACCAAATGGGTGAATTCAGGCATTTGCATATACAACACATCATTGATGACAACATATCTTTCACCACACAAGTCAGCTTGTTTTTCATCAAACACTTTAGCAAACAGTGGTTTTAAAGACTCATCCGCTCTTTGCAGTTTTGCAATATTTTATGGGACCTTCCAGCCATGAACTTCAAGACCCTCAGTTTGGATCTCAGGGGCTGGGGTACCAAGACCTTTTTCTAGTCGTCGTTGATGACGTGTCTTTCTGGGGCCCTTAGTCCCGCCTTGCAACAGACTATGGTGTAAGTCTGGCAAAGGCTGCAGACCTGCTCTAACCTGGGCTCGTGTTACAACAGGATAAGCAACCTCAGTATGGTCAGAAGCGATTACTAAGTCATTGGTGGAATTTAACAGTTCAGTAAGCACTGGCAAGTCTCTTCCCAAAATCATATCAGCAGGTAGATCATCAACAACAGCCACATTCAACAAATAAGTTTGGTCTTGTACACACATATTAACTTCTATTTGAGGGTACTGCTTCACATCCCCATGAACACATTGTACATTAACCAGATTAGCAAATGGAACATGTGACATGTGACTTCTTTTGAGCAATGTTAATGAGCTACCAGTGTCCAAGAGAGCATTCAGGCATTTTCCATTTACAGTCACTTGAACATATTGTGTTTTGCATAGATTGTTCAAATCAATGTCCTCCTCCCTTGGGACATAGCAAAACCCAGTCAATTTTGTTTTACGAACCGGACACACAGTTGCTTTGTGACCCGGTTGTTGGCAATAATAACAAATAAGTCTTTTTTTTGGAGCTGCCTTCTGAGCATGAGCAACATTCAAGTCAACACGAGGTGCATCAGAACCACTGCTAGAATTTTTAAAGTTACCTTTCGTGGGTTGAGAGCGCTGAATACCACGGTGAGCATTGATGTACTGCTGAGCAGTTAAGAAGCATCAAGTCCAGTTGTTGGCTCATGTTCCTTCACCCATACTCGGATCTCATAGGGAAGAACACGAAGTAGTTGTTCCAGGACTACTGTCTCACCAATCTCCTCCTTTGTGTGCAGCTCAGGCCTCACCCAACGACGGTACAAATTCTGCAGCCGATAGTAGGTTTCAGTTGGTGACTCCCCAGCTGGAATGGAAACAGCACGGAATCGCTGAAGGTAGGTCTCTGGGGAGATGTTAAATTTTTCCAAAAGCGCCTCCTTCAAGTCAGCGTAGATCTCCGCTCGGTCCTCATCCATAGCCAGGTATGCCTCCAACGCCTGCCCGGTTAACAGTGGAACAAGATGATAACTCCACTCGTCCTCTGGCCACCTCCAGGTTTTAGCCAGACGGTCGAAGCGATGCAAGAAGTTCTCGATGTCCTCGCCCTGCTGGAAGACTGGCAGCTTTGGCTCTGGGTCCCTTGTGGGTTAGTGTGTCTCTGTCTCTCTGATAAGCTGTTCTCCTATGCCGAGCTGGTGTTGGGAGCTCCGTCCGCGGGCTCTCGACCTCACACGGCCCCTCAGCTGGTCGAACAGCTTGCAGAATTGACTCTCGTAGATTCTGTAGCTCCAGAAGATAACGTTGCTCTCTCTGCTCTTGAGCGCTTAGGAAGTCGCGCATCACAGCATACATCCCACCTCCAGATGACGCTGCAGGAGATACGGGTCTGTCTTGAGGTGATGTGGACTTGGGACGAACAGTCGAGAGATCCTCCTCTCTCTCCTCTTCCGTAGAGTCGACAGTGTCCCAGGCCACATCCTTCTCAGCCATTGCTTTGGACTGGGAGCGAAGCCCTACCCTAGGCTTCCTGCCTCTCATCACTGTCTTGCGAGTAGCCATCCCACTTCTGACACCAAATGTGAGATAATGGGTCTTTGCGGCCCGACGTCCGCAAAAGGGTTCTCCAACACCACAAAAAAAAGGGAAAAAGGGAAAAAAATAATCCCAAAAATGATGCCAATACTCGCAGAGGTGTTAAAAGAAAAAAGTGATCATTTATTTACAGTGCTTGAGAGGTGTAAGAGTCCCAGTGGAAAAAAACAAACAAACCAAAGCTATATACAAAGTAACAAATAAACACTATACAAAACCAACCAAAAACAAACAAACATATAACTATATGTTCGCACAAAATTTTTAAATATCGCTCACGGAACCACAGTTGCACGCTCGCTCGCCAGGTAAACTGACCCTGCATACTGGTTTGGGGCTCCCTTTTATGGTTCAGACCCCGCCCCTCAGAACAAACCAAGTGAAATACATTGAAAAGGGAAGTATGAAATGTTAAGTGTATGCATTTTCTTAAACACACACATAAAATACATATATTCCCGCATCCACTTCATGCTCCTTTGTTTAATTACTCTAAACAAACTAAACATATACACAAATAACGGAACGAAACATTACAAATTAAACACAAAATTCATACTTTCCCCTTACAACAAACAATGGACGAGTCGGCTTCCGGTTGCTCTGCGCCGCCGCGCCGCAACTCTGGCACTATATCGCCAGGCCACCAGGCGGCGCTCGGGTTGGCCGGCCGATGGTCGGAAAGCAACGCGAAAGACCGACTAAGCAGACGCTAACAAACACTGAACACCGGTAAATACACAAACAATATAAAACACAAGACAAAACCAAAGGAAAAGACGACAAACAGCTTTAAATGTGTGTGGGTGAATGTGTTGTTATGCACAGCGTGGACTACTGTTGGGGGAATAGAAATGGAGTGGATATATTTGCGTGTATGTGAACCAGTAGGCAAATGGCATGTGTCTGCACCCGCATCACCACAGCCTGGGGATTACGGAGGAGTGAGGTAAGACGTGGTGTGTGTGTGCATGTGTGTGCTGTGCAAACCGAACAGGTCACTTTGTGACACATCAGGTCAGATCTGTGCCACATTAGGGGACAAAAAAATCAGGATCGAGTCATCACAGCATGGTAATGGGAATGTACAGTAGCCTTAGACAAAATTGTTAGTGCACAATAAAGATACTGCACTTTTCCCTGCATTTCTACCAGGGTTGCCAGAACTCAGGATAAAGTGATTAACTTTTATTTACTTATTTATTTATTTTAGAAAAAATGTCCTGATGGGTGAAACTGAATACAATTTGTCCTGAGTTTCATACGGTTTGTAGTAAAACTTTGAAACTGGAAAGATACCTGGACTAGAATCAGACAATCCAATCTGGCAACCTGTAGCCTCCTACAGTATGTACTGTAGGAGATGCTGTACTTTCCACCAGCACTAACAACATGTGTTTAGCATAAAGACAACTAGAATTGGCAATGATATATCACAGTCAAACATTAATCGAAAGTAATCCAAAAAAAGTGGAAGAATGAGAGACAGGACCATTTTTTTTCTTTTTCTTTTTTTTTTTTACGGAAAATCTTACCGCTCACATTCCACTGCAGATCAAGTCCAGCTGTCGGAAGAATCCGATCCTTCCTTATTTCCTACTGCATTTTCTCCGGTTTCTATTTTCTAACTTTTGACTTACGCAGGTCAACAGCAATGTGCTTTACGGTTCTGCAGGGGATTACAGAAATAATCCAAGCTTTGATAGCATTTGCCCTGATGGATCTACTGGATTTATAGCCTTAAGGAGATGATCCAATTTTTACCCTATGGTATTCTGCATTATTTATGAGGGCAGAATATATAATACTGCGCTCACCTTTATTACTGCGATGAATATTTTTGCCGTTTGAGAAATCCATCATTGTAATTTCTTTTTGCAAACTTCACTTTCCTACCGCAACAGCATCTCTTATCGACCAGCACATGAATTCTGACTTTATTATAATGGACCTCTGAATTTTTCTTGATTATTATGATTGTTTATCTTAGAACGAGGTAAACATTGTCTAATGTAATTGAACAGATGAAATAAAGCAGCTGTTGGCAGGGAGACTTGTAGATATGACCATATAGCGAAAGTGCATTAATACAGAATTATAGCGGTGTTTGCAGAGGACGGATCCATGTAAAGATTTCATTCTGACTGCAGCGCACAAGCTTGAAGACACCGTGACAGCCAGATCTGATTCAAACTGAATTGATTAAGCTTCTACACACTTCCTTATGACAGTGGTTCTCAGTGGACCACCTGTCCTGCACATTTGAGTGTTTTCTCAGCTCCCAGCACTCCTGATTTAAATAATCAGCAAAGCAACAGGCTTTTCTCAGTTGAAGTGATAGAGCAGGGCAGGGATTCCTCCAGGATCGGAGCTGAGACCCACTGATCTATGTCATGAAATAATCCAACATTTTGATCAAAGTGCAATGTTTGTACGGCGTGTGAGGTAATCCCAATCCGCTGGCGAAATATCAGACATTTTTAGTCGGACTGATTGTTCTCACAGTTCGATGTTTATTAAACTGGATAATGAACTAAAGTCAAAGACAAATCAAAATTACAAAGTAGCATAAATGAAAATCAAACAAACAAACAAACAAACATCCACATTATTTTTGTGAAATGTATTTCAGGACCCAAAACTACAAGCTGCAAAAATACTCACTCACTCATCTAATCCCCTATATCCTGTGTGCAGGGTCGCAGGGGCCAGGAGCCTATCCCAGGAGAGGCGTGGCACGAGGCGTGGCACGAGGCGTGGCACACCCTGAATCTATCGCATTGGTACACACATATACACTCACACACTCATTCACACACTCCGGCCAATTTGGGAACGCCAGTTAACACAACCTGCATGTTTTAGGACGTTTAGAGGAAACCCACCAAGCACAGGAGGAACATGCAAGAACTCGAGGCGGGAACCGAACCCGGACCCTGGAGGTGCAAGGCGTCTGTGCTAACCACTAAGCCAACGTGCACTCCAGCTATGCATTTTGCTGAGAACAAACTCGCTTCCAAGTTAACTCCAAGCCCAACTTAAAGTGAAGGCTGGCTGAACAAGAAAAAAACCTACACACGACTCAGTAATGAAGTCCTTTCCAGGAAACAAGGAAGGAAATTTGTCCTAAATTGACCGTAACAATGACTGAATGAATTTGCTTCGCGGGACAGCCGACGCTTCATTTGTGCCTCAGATGAACTTGCACGGTGCGCAGAATGAGGGCTGCGTATTTTTCATCAATGACATCGGGACATCCCTTCAGCAGTAGAAAAACGTATTCTTCTTTAAGCATATTTCTATATTAAGTATATTAGGAGATGCTAATAAAGAGTGATTTCTCATATCTCAAGTAAACATTTAAATATTTGAAGCAATTTTGCAATATAGGTGGCACGGTGGCCTAGTGGTGAGACTTGGACCTCCAGGGCTCGGATCGGTTCCCACCTCGGGGAGTTTGCATGTCCTCCACGTGCTTGGTGAGTTTCCTCCAGTTTCCTCCCACAGTCCAAAGACATGCAGAGTAGGCTAATTGGCGTTCCCAAATTGCCTGTAGTCTGTGAATGAGCGTAGGTGTGTGTGTGTGTGTGTGTGTGTGTGTGTGTATGAGTATGGGTGTGTGTGCACTGCGATGGGTTGGCACCTATAAACGATGACTGAGTGAGTGTGTGTGTGTGTGTATCTGTCTGTCAATAGACCTTAACCTCCCTGCATCCTTATACGAAGACATCACTTTTTAGGTTCGCTGCACCTTATACTTCACTCTGTCTAGCTCAGACCTGTTGTCCTCATTAGTAGACACTTTATAGCATCATTTAATGGTAACAAAAGCACAATACACTAATTAGTAGAAACACAAGAGGGGTGTTAAATTCTCTTAAATTTTCTGTTTCTATATTCCCGAATATAGAGGACAAAATAAAAATGCATGCAAAATTAAAGCTTGGGTCTTAAGAAGGCGCTAAAGAAGTTCATTTAAATATTTAAATGATACATCTGTGCCATTATGAACATAAATATAAGTGATGTTAATATCATACCAGTTTCTACATACGATTCATTTTGGTGCATCAACACCAGCAGGTGTGAAATAACTGATAAAAGCATCAAGCTTGAATAACAGTGATGATATGAACACTACAGGTACGTACACTCACCTAAAGGATAATTAGGAACACCTGTTCAATTTCTCATTAATGCAATTATCTAATCAACCAATCACATGGCAGTTGATTCAACGTATTTAGGGGTGTGGTCCTGGTCAAGACAATCTCCTGAACTCCAAACTGAATGTCAGAATGGGAAAGAAAGGTGATTTAAGCTATTTTGAGCGTGGCATGGTTGTTGGTGCCAGACGGGCCGGTCTGAGTATTTCACAATCTGCTCAGTTACTGGGATTTTCACGCACTACCATTTCTAGGGTTTACAAAGAATGGTGTGAAAAGGGAAAAACATCCAGTATGCGGCAGTCCTGTGGGCAAAAATGCCTTGTTGATGCTAGAGGTCAGAGGAGAATGGGCCGACTGATTCAAGCTGATAGAAGAGCAACTTTGACTGAAGTAACCACTCGTTACAACCGAGGTATGCAGCAAAGCATTTGTGAAGCCACAACATGCACAACCTTGAGGCGGATGGGCTACAACAGCAGAAGACCCCACCGGGTACCACTCATCTCCACTACAAATAGGAAAAAGAGGCTACAATTTGCACGAGCTCATCAACATTGGACAGTTGAAGACTAGAAAAATGTTGCCTGGTCTGATGAGTCTCGATTTCTGTTGAGACATTCAAATGGTAAAGTCAGAATTTGGCGTAAACAGAATGAGAACATGGATCCATCATGCCTTGTTAATACTGTGCAGGCTGGTGGTGGTGGTGTAATGGTGTGGAGGATCTTTTCTTGGCACACTTTAGGCCCTTTAGTGCCAATTGGGCATCATTTAAATGCCACGGCCTACCTGAGCATTGTTCCTGAACATGTCCATCCCTTTATGACCACCATGTACCCATCCTCTGATGGCTACTTCCAGCAGGATAATGCACTGTCACAAAGCTCCAATCATTTCCAATTGGTTTCTTGAACATGACAATGAGTTCACTGTACTAAAATGGCCGCCTAAAGTGCCCTGGATGTGCATCCCACAAATCTCCATCAACTGCAAGATGCTATCCTATCAATATGGACCAACGTTTCTAAAGAATGCCCTCAGCACCTTGTTGAATCAATGCCATGTAGAATTAAGGCAGTTCTGAAGGCGAAAGGGGGTCAAACACCGTAGTAGTATGCTGTTCCTCATAATCCTTTAGGTGAGTGTATGTACAGTAGGTAAAGAATCTGATACAGAAGGCATGATGTAATAGATTTCAGTGATACTTATTTATTAGCAGAAATCCTGCACCTCTAATAATGTGTATATATTTAGAAGAGGAAACAAAATGCAAGTCTGCAATGCGCCTTGTGCCAACACCAGAACCTCAGTGATGAGGGAGAAGCCAATCCGCCTTTACCTCAACTCATTACGGCGTCTCGCAGGAATCAATCATGATTCAATTAGCAGAGGCAGGGGGCGAGCATCCTGGCATAAACATCACGCACACGCACACACAAGGGCACACACACACACACACACACACACACACACACACACATACACACACACACACACATACATGCTTATGATCACAACAAATGACCTGCTAACTGCTTAGACGACACACGCCTGTGGCAGAAAAGCGGCACGACTGATAAGCAGTCAGGATCAGTGCGTGGGCTCTTTTCAGCTACAGAGAAATTAATTTTCATTTTGATACTCCATCCTTACGGACTGAAGCAGCTCAGCAGTTAACAAGTTTGATAGGCACAGAGGGACTTTTGAGGGACTGGTAGGATACATGGTTGTGCTGCATTTTGCCTCAATTCACAGGAAACAGTTTTGACTTTTCTAAACTCATGATCATTTAAGAAAATCAATATGTAAGGCAGAACTTTCGAACGAAGAGGTGAGAACATTGACGTTATTATTATTTTTATTATTATTATTACATAGGCACCGTTTAGGGCTCATACCAATGGAGGGATTGGGGTGCAAAAATTCTCCTCCCCAACTCTCGCTATCACTTTTCTATGCAGTTGGACCGGCGACTTCCTATATATATAATATAATAGTTATAACAGACGGCCTTATTTACTTTGCACACACACCCCAAAAAATTTCCATCAAATGTCTAGCCTGGGTTCCTGAGCACTGTGGACATGTAGAATATTATTACCTGTTTAAAAATACACCTTTTTCAGGGTATTACAAAAGAGCTTGGGAGATGATTCGAACCCCCTAGATTGCCAGACATTTCACATCAAACGGATCGAACATCTCGAAGACTCTGGGAAAGATCATGTCGAATCAATAATAATTAACCCATGAACTGCGGTTGAGAGGATTCTTGGTCAACTTTGCACAAACCTCCACAAAACTTCACAACCTTCAGCCTGGTCAACCTGTTTGGGAGTTATGAACGTTTGTTTGTGAAGAAGACGAAGAAGAAGATAAGAGAGCTGTTGCTAAGACAACCAAGACTGAACCACACACACACACACACACACACACACACACTCAGGGTGTTTTCATATTAGGGCTCCGGGATCATTTCCGAATACACCTGACTGCAAAGTCTGGATCATTTGATCAGTGAGAACACAATCGTTCCACACCCAATCATTCAGCCTAATGTGAAGACACCCAGGTTGGGTGAATGGTCGTATCTCAGGCCAGTTTTACCGTTTTGCCCAGAAAAAAGTGATGAATCATGGACAACCTGATGAGTCAGACAACATGAGTCTCTATAATCCGTGAAAATGGTTAGGAGGCATTAAGCAGCTCCATATGTCAAAACAAAGAGATAAATGCTCGAACCCATGAAACCGTGCACAGCAATACATCTGACAAACAGATGACAGCGAGTAGTCCTGGGATTCAACGCCACAGGAGGCATGGCCGAACGCTCTGGAAGAAAATTAGCCACTCAGTCGCCAAACCACAAAGAGGTGTGTGACTGATGGGAAAAGCCTGGGAGTAGGAGGGTGAAATGGAGCACAGCTGAGACTGCTGCAGGTGTTATATTATGTGGGGGGACAATGGAGCTGGGCTTCGACACCTCTGGGTCATGTGAACACAAACTGATCGGAGCTGCAGCACATAAGCTAGCTCGTGAAAAATGTAAGAAAAATACTCACTTGTATTGTATTCCTTGGGATGACCTGAGTACTCATGAAATAAGTAGGTATTCATATCTGTGTTTAATATGTGGGAGGTTCAAATGACAAAATCAGCCATAGCATTACCACAACGCTCCTAATATAGGATAGGTTACATCACCCTTCTGCTGCCAAAACAGCCCGGAGTTGTTGAGACAAGGCCTCTGAAGGTGCTCTGTGGTATCTGGCTCCAAGGACTCGGTAGGAGATCCTGCAAGTTCTGTCGAGTGAGTTGCGAGGTGGGGCCTCCATGGATCGGACTTGTCTCTCCAGCACATCCAGAGATGCTCGATTAGATGAAATTTGGAGAATTTGAAGGCCAAGTCAACACCGCAGATACATTAGTGTCTGGCAAGGCATGTTATCCTGCTTGCCCATTTTTCCTGCTTCCAACACGTCAACTTTCAAGGACAAAATGTTCACTTGCTGCCTAATACTGTATATTCCACCCACTGCCTGGTGCCGCTGTAATGAGATAATCAATGTTACACACTCGTGTCAGTGCTCATGAAGCTGTGTCTGATCATAATGGAAGGACACGGTTCGCTGCTGCAGCACTGTCCCAGAAATGTGTAAAAATCGATGAACCGAAGGTGTTTTAGTAGCTTTAGGTGGATATTTTATGTTTGTCTTACCTTAAATTTGTCAGCAATCTGTACATGATATACAACCTCATTACACACATTCATTTTCTTTCTTGATAAATATGACTGGTGGATTGGACGATTGTCCGAATGTTATTTGAAAATCAGATCTTTAAAAACCACAAGCATAATCTCACATCTGCTACAATTCAGTATTTGGAGGAAATCTCAATCCAGATTAATATATCAATATCTAACACTCGTGTGGCCATGTCACACCAAGACACTTTGATCTGTTTATAAATAAAATGTCTAATTGTAATAAATATAATGTCTTACATAAGAGACAGTGTGGATCTAAAGGTTAGGGCTCTGGGTTACTGGTCAGAAGGTCGGGGGTTCGAGTCCCAGCACCGCCAAATTGCTACTATTGAGCCCTTGGGAAAAGCTCCAGAGTTGGATACTGGCTGACCATGAGCTCTGACCCCAGAATCCTAACTGGGATATACTACAACAACAACCAAAAATCACTGTGCTTTTTTTTTTTTTTTTTTGGATTTTTCCCCGATTTTCTCCCTAATTTAGTCGTGTCCAATTCCTCCCCGTCACTAGGGGGCTCCACATTAAGGCTACTACTACTACCACTCAGCCGGGAGGGCCGAAGACTATCACGTGTTTCCTCCGAACCACGTGACGCCAGCCGACCGCATCTTTTCGAACTGCTCGCTCGCGCACCGTTGGGGGCGGCGTAACACACTCGGAGGACAGCGCTATCCGCTCCCTCCGTTGCGCGAGCTCACAGACGCCCCTGACTGGCTGTAAAGCCATGATTAATGTGGGAGCACTATGTACCTCTCATCCCTCCCCTCTGAGAGAGCTCGGCCAATCAGCTCTCTCTGTTACAGGTTACAGCACCACCCGGGATTCGAACTAGCGATCTCCTGATGATAGGGCGAGCGCTTTAACCACTGCGCCACTCGGAGGCCCCAAAATCACTGTGCTTTGAGGTACGGGTGAGAAATAATTGAAACTTTCACTTTTGAGAGTTATTGGCTTGATGACCAATTAAAGGCAGCATTCAGCATTATATAGACTAGGATCCATAAATCTGAGTGCAACAGTGAATATACTATAATATTGACACCTGCTTGAGTGAAAAGTGAAATCGTTTTAAATATTTAGATAAATGTCAGAGTTTTTCACTAAGAGGTAGGCCTCCTTTGCACTCCTGCTGACAGATACTCCACAAGTTTGTCCAAAGCCTTATGAGCCACTTTAGCTCAAATCAATTGGCGTGTCATTTAATCACTCGATTCAACCAGAAACGATTAGGCATGAGGAAAACCACCTGACCTTTAATACAAAGCAATTAATATGATCAGAACCACGAGCGGCTGGCATTCAGTTAGAAACCTAGAAATAGTGCAGAATCCTGCTTTTTAAATATTCATAACGTTTGAAAATTTTAATAAATAGCAATAATATTTAGATTGAAATACTTATAACATATAAACCCTTATACTGTATATTCTTTTTGATTTAAATACCATCTGAACCTATCATAATCTTTTTTTTTTTTTTAAAAGCCCATCTTTACAGTCAGTCTTTGTAAAATGAATGCTTTCCCACATGGAAAATTGTTTAGGACGAAACGGTTTTCGGATTCCTGATAACATAAAATCTTTGTTATTTTGGAGAGACAGAAAAAAAGTGAAGGTTGTTTAAAGGAAAGCTGATACGACATAAGTGATAAGAGAAACTAAATCATTTCAAGGGCAATTCACAACTACAAACCGAAAATAAAAAATTATGTCTAATGCTTTACTAAAAAAAAAAAAAAAAAAAAGGTTAGTGCCGGTAACTTGCCGTAAGATAAGGTAAGGTAAGTAATATTACGCATTACAGCACATGCTATAAGACCTTAAAAATAAGTGTCTATCCATATCTTGAAAAAAGCCATGCGGGAATAAATCCTACTGAAAAAAAAGAAGAAGAAAAAAGGACAGACACTGGATGTCTTACCGGTGCTGGAGTCCTGAAATCCTCGTAAATCCTTAGATGTTTTCTCACTCATTTAATGCCGTCTTTATCAGCGTAAAGGAGCGATGAATTTCCTACAGAGGCCAAAATGGAAATATCCATGTAAACATCGTAAATAAAATCAATATTCCACATAAAAAAAATAAAAAAAATGCAGCATGACAACCATTTAACGAGAGACACTTAGCACAGTTTAATGATCTCTACTAGACTTGAATCATTATAAGCAGCAAAATGCTAGCATTATAATCAGAAAACTATTTATAAGACATTAGATATAAAGTGCCTGGCCATAGTTCAGTTAAGATCGCTCATAAAACAAATAACACTGAACCCAACCTGACATAGCAATTACAGATAAAAGAGAGCAGATATCAGTAGGGCAGTAGTGATAGATGGTAACTTCAGTTGAAGGGGCTGCTAAAAACCTCATACAACTTCCTGAAAGAACTTGCAGGCCTTGTTCGGGTTTGTCTCGCAAATCTGATCTTTACGACTGATTGTCCACACTGTCATTTGAAAGCGATCAGATCGGATTTGGCTCTGTTCAGACTGGCAGCCCGAATCCCGCACATTATCGACCTATCTTCCTTGGTTGCCGTGGTAACGATGCCAAAGGCTCGCATGCAGTTGGTTGGTTAATCCTCATCAATCACCCTTTTCCTGTACATCCCCTCTCGCTTTGCCTGTACAGATACATCCGCCCAAAGTGCTATCAGACATTTCGATTTGTCCAGGGATAACTGTTCCCCGTTAAGCCAGCCGAATTATTTTGGCCCAACAGAAAATCCAAGTTTTTCCTCATCACCGTCGCCCGCGACTTTTCCGGCATGTTTAAATTTATTTCCATACTTTTTTTTAAATTATTCTTAGAAGCTTCTTTGCGACAATGACCATTGTTAAAAGCGCTATACAAATAAAATCTAACTGATCTGATACATACTGCTGTTTAAGCTATTATCCTTCTTTCATCAAATAGAATTAATAAAAAAAGAAATTAAGAGTGAAAGCTTTGAGCATTAGGGAAAGAACAATGTCGTGCATTCACTCAGCTTGTGCATCTCTTTTATAATGATCAGAGTTGCCTGGAATCTCTATGCAGGGACTAAACATAACGTCAAAATAGGTACTACGTAATACTATACTACGGACTTGTGCTCATGATCTGCTCAGAATAGATGCTCCTAATGACATACAGTACAGCTTACATTATATTGTAGCAGGGTATAATATTAAAAACAAACTAAAGTTTCATTGTAATTTTGTTATTAAGTAAGAAATTGTAGTCCACAAAGTAACAACCTGGTCAGCGTTGACAATCAGAATACTTATAAAGAATACGTACTGTATAGTATGTAAACATTTAACCTAATTACAACAAATTGTATTTGACTTGAAGCTTCAAATTCTCAGCTGTAACGGTGAATGTCTAGAAGCACACTGAAAACAAGAACTAAAAGTTCGCAGGTCTGAAAGGCTAAGGATTTGTTTTTCCCCCCAAGGACATCGCTAATGGTGGCCAGTGGATTCAGGACCTTGTCTCAGGCTGACAGCTTTTAAATATGATGAAGGACATGGAGCTGAGGGCAGCACGACTCGAGCCACTGACTTTTTCTGAATCAGAGCCAACACATGTCCCCCAGGCTTTCTACAGGCTGCCTTTTTGCCTCACTGCACAGAATTTATCTAAAGCACTTTTTGACTAGAAGTCCATCACACACAGCTGAAACCCTTTTATAATCCATACTTAAACTGGCACGTGTTTCACTAAAACAACCGTGGGGTAGCCTGGACTTTGAGGAATGTCATCTGGGTTTAAATCAATCTGCAGGTTTTATTCATCACCACCAAAAAGTCCAGACAGTTACCCATTCAGTGTAACCAGAATAATGCACTACAAAAACCCCTGAATTGTAAAGAAAAGGCGTCTGAGGGAACTTGACTGACTGCAAGCCTGCCATTAAACAAATCTACCCACAAATCCAACTCATTCTCCAAAAAAGTGCAACACTACACCCTCAGATATAGTCTAAAAACAGAGTGGAGAAGCACTGACAGGTTTATTTATTATAACCTTCCTCCCAAAGCCACTGAGATCTGCCAGACTGGAGAGTACTACAGAAAATGACCAGGCTATTGCTGATGAGCCGCGCGAAACTAAGTAAAAAAAAAAATAAATAAATAAAAAAAGACCCAAGAAACAGTTTTCAGTATTACATATTTTTAGTTTTTATATTATTCACATAATTCAATTTTTATATTATGTTTCTGTCAAATAAAAATTATTGGATTTTTTAAAAAACCTGCTTTTTAATCTTTTTTTATTTACTTATGGATATTCATAGACATTATTTACAATCATGTACAGTATGTAAAAATACATTGATTTCAAATCTAAAATAATAGAATGACTAATATAATTTGTATAATAATAATAATAATAATAATAGTAATGTATAATTTAGGAAGCAAATTGTAGTTATTATTATTATTATTATTATTATTATTATTATTCTGTTATTATTGTATTATGTACAGTGAGATCTGTTTGTATTTAGACAATGCAGCAATTTGTGTATTTTTGTCTTTGTATACCACCTCAGTGGATCTGAAAAACAGCAATCAGGATGTAATTTAAGTACAGACCTACAGCTCATGTTCAATGGGTTTAACAAAAATATTGCATCAACCACTTGGGTATTGCAGCAATTATTACAAAATCCCACAATTTTCACAGGCTCAAAAGTAATCCGGAAGATATGCACCGGATATGCACATGTCCGCCGGCTGCAGCGTGAGTCCTGCTTTGTGTACCTAGACAGGGGTGAGGAGAGCATTGATGATGGTCTAGTCAGCTAACTAACACTATTATAAATAGCCTGGGTTCCAGCATGCCAATAAAGAAGGCAGCTTCACTCAGAATCAGAAAGAGAAGGGCTACTTCACACACTGCTGGGGTAATGGAGAGGTTCTGTGGCCAAAACATGCAACTTTCTTCTTGTGCCATGGTCCACATTCCTACCCCATTGAAAAAGACCTTGGGGCATTGAATACCAACGGAAATGTCCTGTACCGTTTCCCCCTTTTCAGGCCAAAGTCAGCCCTTAACAACCCTGCTGATATCATTATCCATGTATCATCAGCATCCATTGAGATGGATATGGTCTACTAAGTCCTCTACTAAGTCAACTCACGGCCAGGCATATTATCATGGTTGCAGATTCTGCTACTCGCTACCCAGAAGCTGTCCCATTGTGAAAAGCCACAGTATTGAAAAAGATGTGATCCTGCTCTTCAGCCAGGCTGGTATACCCAAAGATCTCCTCACAGACCGAGGGTCTCCTTTCATCTCTAAGCTGACTGATCTCTGCCAACTGCTGAGAATGAAGCAGAAACGGATGTCAGTCTACCATTCCGACAGATGTCCTCATCAAACATTTCAACCAGACTCTTAAATGAATGCTGTGCACGGCAGTCCATGTGGAGGGCTGAAATCTTTGGAAACTTCTTCTTCCCCTTTCTGCCATCTGAGTAACAAGTCGAGCATCTACCGTGTTCACCCCATTTAACCTGCTTTTTGGGGGAACGGCCAGGGATGAGGAACCATCTCAAGTAACTCCCATTGCAGAACAGAGGAGAAACTACTAACGTCTGGCCATGCCTGGAAATCTGAAACCAGAACCCAGGGATGGGCCGAGGAAACTTTCCTTTTTACTTTCAAAAATCCTTTGCAGTCTGGTCGTTGTTTGTAGTCGATAAATGCTTGAAGTCTGGCCATCAGAAAATCCTGAGTTTCCTCTCTTGGACTGTTTTGCCAGGCCTTTATCGCAGCCAGGTCCAGTTGCTGATTGCTTGTAAATCTTTCTGCCATCAGTTTCCTCTTCAGGTAAATGAAAAGGATGCTCAGTTGGGTTGAGATCAGACTCCGCCAGCATTTGAGTGAAACTGAAGAGAAACCATACTGTAGCTCTATACACTTTCCCAGCTCAGCCAGGTTGCCATTGTTGGGCCCTTGAGCAAGGCCCTTAACCCTAACTGCTCCAGGGGCGCTGTACCATGGCTGACCCTGCGCTCTGACCTGAGTTACGCTGGGATATGCGAAGAAGGAATTTCACTGTGCTGTAATGTATATGTGACAAAATAAAGGCTTTAGTTTAGTGTAGAATTCGTCCTGCTACATCCGCCTGTAGTCTCGTGCTGTTGCTGAGCTGGTCAGTGCATCCTTTCTTTTCAAAGACGTGCCAAAGACTTGCTGATTGGGCTGCTCCTGAAGTTTATGATATCTTGCTGATTGGGTCTGTCAGGGTTTTGATCCTAATGATTGCCTTCTTCACTCGTATTGGACCGTGTATTAAGAGCTCCCATAACTATCTACAAAATGCAAATTCAACACTTGGAATCAACGCCTTGAGTCTCGTTAAATGGACAGTTCGGGTTTTTTCAAGTCAGTCATAAATCAAAAAAGAATGTGCATGAAGAACGTACATTACCTTAGGTAATTGGTCATTAAAAACTGTCCTGCTCTACACACCGGCTGTGAGGTTTGTCACCCGGAACGTAAGTACTGTGTAAGTACTGTTTTTATCGCTGTCCGCACCCAGCTCCGCTTATGATTTCAAACACCTGTTACATTATTAGCCTCGTCTCGAAGGAAAGGCAAGTCACGCAGCTACGAATAACAGTCAGCGGACAGCGACATTCCCACTTTAAATACTGCATGCACCCTTTCTGCAACACCGTGCAGAGGTCTAGTAAAAGTAAAAGTACAGATTTTTGCTGTTCTTTTGTGTGAAGTTACAGTAAAAAGTGACCTCTAATATAAAACTACATAAGTAAAGTACAGATATTTTAAATATGTATTTAAGTACAGTGCTTAAGTAAATTAAATTCAGTTTTTATTGATATATCGCTGGATGGCACGGTGGTGTAGTGGTTAGCATTGTTGCCTTGCACCTCTAGGGTCAGGGTTCGATTTCCGGCCAGGTTGATTCCCGTCTCTGTGTGCATGGAGTTTGCATGTTCTCCCCGTGCTTGGTGGGTTTCCTCCGGGTACTCCGGTTTCCTCCCACAGTACAAAGACACGTAGATTAGGTTAATTGGCGTTCCCAAATTGCCAATAGTGTGTGAATGAGTGTGTAAGTGAGTGAATGCAATGGATTGGCACCCTGTCCAGGGTGAACCCCGCCTTGTGCCCTAAGTCTTCTGGGATAGGCTCCAGGCCCCCCGTGACCCTGAATACAGGATTATGCAGTATAGATGGTATACCGCTTTTAACGATGGTCATTGTTGCAAAATAGATTTACAAAATAATTTAAAAAAAATTAAAAATAGGGGAATGAGTTCGAATGAGTTTAGATTCAGTTCATTCAGTTACCTTCCATGTCTGATTACACTGTACTAAAATTCTAGGTGACAAACTTCACAGTGCAGTGCAGGACAATGTATAATGATCAAGACTTATTGTAATGTACTCATATAGTATGCAACTCGATTTTAAGACAGACTTGAAAAAAATCCAAACTATTCCTTTAACCTGTCATGAAATAAACTAAGACACAGGTCACACCAGTCCATCAGTCCAGGGAGGGAATTAATAATAAAGTCACTTTAATCACATCTTGATTGATTAATATCAAATGAACTGCGGTGGCAAAAAATCCAAAATTGCGTCCCTATTACAACTTATATATCTGACCGTACATTACAGTATCAGACCTTAACAGGTGTCACTCCCATAGAATGAACCACTGCACGTGATCTAGTCCAATTTCGCAGTTTACACTAATAACCGTGTACTGTAGCTATCAGCTCAAGTCAGTATCAACACAATTTCAGTATCTGCTATTGTATATTATTCTTTAAACGCGTATTATTCTAACTGGCATGATGCATATCATAAATGCACATCATCCTAAAGCATGTGACCCTCTGATGTACAGAAGGAGTATAACAGGTAAAAGCGCAGCACAAGGGAATACACCAAGAGAGAGATGTGCAATCTGAGGGAAGTAACACTTCACACGTTCACACATTCATTGTATCGTGTGTGAAAAGCTTTGATGACTATTTCTCTGCTTCCTGACGTACGCAGTCCCAGTGCACAGGGTTGTGAGAAAAGCCCTACAGCCTCGCTCAACTTCCAACCGGCTGTCAGCGTCTCAGTGCCAGACCGCTGCTGTGGGCAGATAAGAGCTTCAGCATCACACACACCCATACACACACACACACGATCTTGAAGGATACCCTGCGGCTGAGCCACCTAAAGCATATGCAGCCATTTCCCATCCATTAAACTAATCTCACAAACACTCGCTCCAAACCATTTGGACCTCCACAACCAAAAAGCTTATTAGGCTCGGACCAAACGTAGGCAACATTTTCACACTAGAGCAACAACCCCCACCTCTAGTTTACACATTCAACCCGAACAAAAACCACGGCTTAGCAGGGTCTATATAGTGGGAAGAGGGAATGCATATGAGAATAATAGAGGTGAAGTATGAAAATGGTTGCTGTGTGTGTATCCTGTATTCGTTCAGCATACAAATTCTGCATACTAAAAAAATAACGCAACATGTGCATAAGGTGTAATTTGACGGTCAGTCAAAATGGCGCTAAAATATTTGGTTCTTAGCCATGCGTAAAGACAAATCATTCCAAACTCCCAGGTATACAGTGATGGTCAAAAGTATTAAGACAACATCTTGATGTTGAATGCTGAGGCTACACGGAGCAGAGGTAAAGAAGGTGCAACACTTTAAGTACTTAGGATCTTCGGTCCAGAGCAACGGAGAGTGCCGAACATTCAGGTACGAATGGGTGGAGAAAAGTGTCAGGTGTGTTGTGTTATTAAAGAGTGTCAGCGAGGATGAAAGGAAAGGTGTACAAGACAGTGGTGAGACCAGCGATGCTCTATGGCTTAGAGACAGTCAAGTAGCACTGAAGAAAAGACAGGAGGCAGATTTGGAGGTAGCAGAGCTGAAGATGTTGAGGTTCTCTTTGGGTGCTATAATGATGATTAGGATCAAGAATGAGTCCATCAGAGGGACAACCCATGTGAGATGTTTGGACATGTTTAGAGAAGATCTGGTGAATATATCAGTAGAAGGATGCTGAGGTTGGAACTGCCAGGCAGGAGGTCTAGAAGAAGACCACAGAGGAGATTTATGGATGTAGAGAGAGAGGACATGAAGTTAGGTGGTGTGAGAGAAGAGGATGCGGAGGATAGGGTGGGATGGAGGCAGATGATTTGCTGTGACGACTCCTGAAAGGGAACAGCCGAAGACAAAGAAGAAGATGCTACGTATTATAGTTCTCCTTTTGCATAAAGCATGTGATTTCACTAATCCTTTCAAGCCTACTGTTGATTGTTGAACAGCGATTTAATTACCTAAAATGAAGTGAGTGGTGGCTGAGACTCTACTGTAGGTTGTTGGGTTGGAGGATCTGGGTTTGAGCCTGCCCTTGGTGGGTTACCTAAGCCCAAACTACCCAGCCTATCTACCATGCACTATCCGTCCCAAGTCTGGGGAGAAAAATGGGAGGGTTGCGTCAGTAAAACGTAAAAAACATCTGCCTAGTTGTGTGTGGATCAGGTGGCCTGTTGTGGCGACCAAAGTTTGATTGCATTACTAAATATTAATAAGAATACATTTTTGCATTTTATAAGTAGTAGTAGCATGATCTTGATTGTCATTGTTTAAAAAATTTGAGAATGTTTTTCATTAACACCTTAAATTTCACTTGTGTCTCAATACTTTTGGCCACAGCACTCGGACTGAATGAACAGTGATAGAAATTACAATCTAGCATTACTAAATTACAATATTTATTATAGACTTCTGATAATTTGCCTGCTTGACTGGTCACTTCATACCAAAACATGTAGGCCAATAAATTCCAACCAAGAACTAAACATTCTTCTTAGAAAGTTCAGTTATAGAAAGCTTTACTGTCGAATAAACAGACATCAAACATTGTTCTTTACACGTTTAAAATGTTCTAAATATTTTGCTGGTGAAAGTTTGTGAAATGTTGATTTTGGGGAATTACAATCCTCTTGATGAATCACACGCTTCAAGTCAAGTCAAGTCAATTTTATTTATATAGCGCTTTTAACAATTGACATTGTCGCAAAGCAGCTTTACACAATAAAAGAAGTAAGTTTGTATGCAATGTGTATGAATCAAAATGATAAGATTGTCCCTGATGAGCAAGCCGAGGGCGACGGTGGCAAGGAAAAACTCCCTGAGAGGGTAATAGGAAGAAACCTTGAGAGGAACCAGACTCAACAGGGAACCCATCCTCATCTGGGTGATAACGGATAGCAGGGATTGATCAGCATAATAATGTGTACTGGAAGTTCAGTATAACAGGAGATGTGTTTAAAATTAAAATTAAAAGGAGTCCAGTTTGTTCCTGGAGGCTCAGGTAGACTGTAGGAGATTCCAGTCCTGAGCTATCGAACAACTGAAGTCACAGGTCCCCAGAGCATCAATCGATGACAGGACAGTCTTCATGGAAACCATCCGCAGCCACCACACGAATCCAGGCAGACCACACGGGGCATCCATGCGACAAGATCTCCAACCAGAAGCAGGACTCCAGGACGGGTTAGACGGGTCCAGAGGGCAGAGGGGTCTGGATCACTGGCAACTCAGGAGTGACATGTATAGCTCGACAGAGAGACAGAGAGAGGGAAAGGAGAGAGGGAGAGAGAGAGAGCAGGGACTCCGGCAGGACTAACTATAACAGCATAACTAAAAGGGAGAGCCAGAAGGAAACACAAACATGAGGGCTCCCTGTGATGTAAAGCAACCAATCACCTCACCGTCAACAAACCTGAGTGAACAATGAGAGTGGGGAGGACAGCATCTAAACATACCAGTTCACCAGAATACTCTACGTCCATGAGTCCCCCAGATCTGCTCCTTTACCTAAGGTTAATCTATTTACAAAAATGCTTGGCTAAATAAATAGGTTTTTAGCCTAGACTTAAACACTGAGACTGTGTCTGAGGCCCGAACATTAATAGGAAGACTATTCCATAACTTTGGGCCTTTGTAAGAAAAAGATCTGCCCCCTGCTGTAGTTTTAATAATACGTGGTACTGACAGCCAGCCTGCATTCTTTGATCGAAGTAGGCGTGGCGGATCGTAAGACACTAGCAGTTCACTCAAATACTGTGGCGCGAGACCATTTAGTGCTTTAAATGTCAAAAGTAGTATCTTAAAATCGATGCGAAATTTCACAGGGAGCCAATGCAGTGTAGATAAGATAAGGGTGATGTGCTCGTATCTTCTGGTTTTAGTGAGGACTCTCGCTGCTGCATTCTGTACTAACTGAAGCTTGTTTATACACCTAGTTGAACAACCAGACAGTAAGGCGTTACAATAGTCCAACCTAGAGGTGATAAAGGCATGAACTAGTTTTTCTGCATCATTTAGTGACGGTATGTTTCTTATCTTGGCAATATTTCTAAGGTGAAAGAAAGCTATCCTGGTGATATTATCTACATGAGCTTCAAACGAAAGGCTGGAATCTATAATCACACCAAGGTATTTTACTGTTGCATTTGATGGAACAGAAAGGCCATCTAAAGTTACAGTGTGATCAGAAAGCTTACTTCAAGCTACTTGTGGTCCTGTGACCAGAACTTCTGTCTTATCAGGATTAAGCAGAAGAAAATTAATTAACATTCAATCTCTTATGTCCTGCACACTTTTAGCAAACTGGTTTTTCTCATCTGGTTTTGCTGAGACATATAATTGTGTGTCATCAGCATAACAATGAAAACTAATACCATGTTTACAAATTATGTTGCCCAGAGGAAGCATGTAAAGGGAAAAAAAAGCAGTGGGCCTAAAACTGAACCCTGTGGAACACCAAACTCCACTTGAGAACATGAGGAATGGTCACCATCTAAATCTACAAACTGATAACGATCAGTCAAATAGGATCTGAGCCACAAGAGGGCAGTTCCCTTAATTCCTACTACCTTTTCTAATCTGTGAAGGAGAATACTATGACCAATGGTGTTAAAAGCTGCACTGAGGTCCAGTAACGCAAGTATAGTGACGCAACCCTGATCAGAGGCCCATAGGAGGTCGTTTACTACTTTAACAAGTGCTGTCTCTGTGCTGTGATGAGGCCTAAATCCTGACTGATACAGTTCATTTATGCTATTTCTGTGTAGATGTGAACATAGCTGCTGTGATACTACCTTTTCCAGAATCTTGGGAGATAAAGAGAAGGTTTGACATCGGCCTGTAATTAGAAAGCTGACTGGGGTCAAGGTCAGGTTTCTTGATTAACGGTTTAATAACAGCTAATTTAAAGGATTTGGGGACATACCCACTACAGAGTAAACAGTTAATTACTTTCAACAGGGGTTCTATTATTGCTGGTACTATCTGTTTGAGAAAATGTGTCGGTATAGGATCTAATATACAGGTTGACGATTTTGAAGAAGAGATGAGTGAAATTAGTTCCCTCGCTTCAAGGGGAGTAAAGTATTCCAAGTTCTGATGTGATGTGGTTAGATCATCTGAATTATTTAAATTGTCTGGTTTCAAAGCCTGAATTTTTTGCCTAATATTTATGATTTTGTTATTGAAAAAGTTCATGAAATCCTCACTACTGCATGATGTTGTGGTGGAGACTTCTGCAGTGGTCTTGTTTTTAGTTAATTTAGCTACGGTATTAAATAAAAATCTCGGGTTGTTTTTGCTTCAGGATATTTTATGTTTAGAATTCTATTAAACTGCCAGGCTACGGCCAAGCCACTGAAGATTATAGTCCAAATGAACTAAAGTGGATGGAGATGGATTAAAGGCGAAAGTTCACCAAACAAATCAGTCTAGCACACCTTGAAACGCACAGGCATGCTTTTACCTTAAGGACCAATTCCATTAACCCCCTGTTCCTCTCGAGTTAAGAAATTGGAGAGCTTCCTTCACTCCTTTACGCGGTGTGCACTGAAAAGCTGGATGGATACAGAGCTGGAGTGTCCATTAGTGCTCACTACGATTAGCCAAAAATTTATTTCAGGTGTCACAAGCGCCAAGTTCGGCTACACACCACCTCCTGGCAGGAATTCATAAAGCTAGGGTCACTACGACAGCGCAAGAGTGGAGGAGAATAAAAATGATGCAGCCACATGCGTTTTATTGGTTAAAAAAACAGAACACACAGTAATCAGACATTTACACTGTAAAGTGTGTCCCTTTTCAGCACTATATGTAGAATACATTTTGAATTCCGTATGATTTGTGGCTTTACTGGAAATGTACAATTAATATTTAAATAAACAATTATGTAAATGATTCCAATTTACATGCTGAAAGACTCATATAAACTGCTTATTCTACAGTATATGTAATAATTATTTACCTAATCAGAACTCATGTGCTTTACACAGTACAATAGGTTACAATATTATCTAGATTAGCTGGCTAAAGGCAGCACTGCGCTAATGTTAACCCTCTAGCTCAGCTAACGATCACCTCATGCATTACATTACACATTTAATATCACAATTTTCATTCTCGTCCTGTGTGACATTTTCATCTTGAATTACTGTGAATCTTGAAAAACAAAATGCTGAACGGCATGTCTAGCATCGTAAAGAGCGCGCTGACAGATACACTACTGCTACACTACAGTAAGTGCGCTGGATATTCTTTGAGTCTGCGCGAATGCAAGAGGGAGTGAAGGAAGATACAGACCTTTTCATGTTTCTAAGTAATGCACCAGCTAATCAAGTGTGAAGAGCTTTAAGAAGAACCAGTGCTTCTTCTCCATGCTTGGTGAAACATTTCTTTGTGTGGTTGGTAATAAATGTGATCAATAATTGGTTGTTTGGAATAGTTGTGGTTGGTAACTGGTAGATGTCACCTCAAGGAATATTTTTACTCCTATTTATCTCCTATTCACTGACATTTTGCTCATCTGGAACCAACTGGCCGTTATAAGTTATACTGTTTTCCCTTACATGTTCTATTTCTGTAAAGCTTGTGTCTGTACAGTGCTTTTAACCCACACTGCTTGGTGGGTTAACTCTGGGTACCCCGGGTTTGCTCCCACAGACCATAAGACATGCAGATTAGGCGAACTGGCATTCCCAAATTGCCTGTAGTGTGTGAAAGAGCGTGTGTATATGTTTTTTTGCCCTTCAATGGATTGGCACCCCATCCAGGTCTTGTGCCCTAAATCTCCTGGGATAGGCTTCAGAACAAATGGTTTGGGTCTACACATGCTGCTCCTGAGCTCCCAGTGCTCCAGACCCCCCCTCTGTCCTCTGAGCTGCTGACTCATCCCAGTGCTGAACTGGACTCCATGATAACTTCTGTTATACCGAACTTCCAGCAGCCTAACACGCATGATGTCATTATACTGTATATAACTCCTGTTATCCGTTATCACCCAAATGAGGATGGGTTCCCTGTTGAGTCCGGTTCCTCTCAAGGTTTCTTCCTGTCGCCGTCTCAAGGGAGTTTTTCCTTGCCAACGTCGCCGACACCCTTGAATGCTAAGCAGGGGCAATCTCATTTTTATCTAAACACACTTTCCCTCACTCATACACACTTCCATACATTTTCTTTTCATTTCGTGAAGCTGCTTTGAGACAATGATCATTGTTAAACCTGGCACTTGGTTCACCTGAGATTATGGAGCAGGACATGTCAAATCTGGAGTGTTTTACCATTCGCCTCATTTTCGATACGATTAAAAGTCCAATGCTTCTGTTCTTTACATTCTCTGGGGAACACTTAATCTATTTTTTATTTTTTTGTATGAAACTGCCAAGTCAGTTTATTATTCATGAAAGAAAATGATGGTGCTCAAAACAAGGCACCTGTGATGTTAATGCAGAGATAAACTAGCACCACCTGTCTGGGATAATAAATATTTTAAAGTCTAAATGAAGTTTAACTCATCCTCTAGGAAATAGTTGTTGATTTATGAAGATCTGAAAAGTGCAGACCTGACAAAAGTGATTTGCGCCATCATACATTACAGTTTATCCATATTATGCATTATGTATACAAATACCACAGGGCCTGATTTAGTTCATGAATTACCCACACGCCTAACAGGTCAAAATTTGTCTAAGAAAAATGCTGGTAATTTGCCTGGTCACTTCACATCAAAATCATTTAGGGCAAAAAATTCCAACCAAGGACTAAAGTGCAGGAATAGAAAGCGTTAGGTTGCTGTTGGAAAGTATTGTTTATGAAGCTGTCCTTTTTTCTTTAGTTTTCCGTCATTATCATTAAGGACCGATGCGGAGTTCAAGTCCAGTAATAACCTACAGGTAAAGCAGACGCAAAATCCAGATGGTAATCACCAAAAAATAATCCTAATTAGGACCCACATATGGTCCTCTTGAAGCATCAACTTATACATAGTAGCTCTAGTTTAGAAAAGTCTGTAAGGACAGGTACAGTATGAGCTAAAAGTTAAATGAATGATCCAGGAACAGGAACAGTAAATACGCCTGATCATGTATAAAATAATCTGGAGTCTTTCGAGGCAGGCAGGTTTCGGATGTCCAGATATCAGCCACTGTGACCGCTCTACCCCCTCTCTCTGGTATCCTTCATTACAGAGCCAATGTTAATAAAATCATTTATATTAGTGATTCCTTTTTTTTTTTTTTGGTATTTTTCCCCGATTTTCTCCCTAATTTAGTCGTGTCCAATTCCTCCCCGTCACTAGGGGGCTCCCACAGTAAGGCTACTACTACCACTCAGCCGGGAGGGCCGAAGACTATCACGTGTTTCCTCCGAACCACGTGACGCCAGCCGACCGCATCTTTTCGAACTGCTCGCTCGCGCATCGTTGGGGGCGGCGTAACACACTCGGAGGACAGCGCTATCAGCTCCCTCCGTTGCGCGAGCTCACAGACGCCCCTGACTGGCTGTAGAGCCGTGATTAATGTGGGAGCACTAAGTACCTCTCATCCCTCCCCTCTGAGAGAGCTCGGCCAATCAGCTCTCTCTAGACCTCCGGCTGCGAGAGGTTACAGCACCACCCGGGATTCGAACTAGCGATCTCCGGATGATGAGCTTTAACCACTGCGCCACTCGGAGGCCCCAGTCCTCTGATTCCTGACACTAGGACATTAATGAAACTATAGAGACACCGTATTTCCCGCCAACATTTCATCATCTGCTCTATTATGTCGATTAAATCCCGAAGGCGACACAAATCCCAGCTATAGTTGTGACACAAAGCCGGGGTAGAATGAACAGGACAGGGGATGAACTTGAAAGTTCACATCAATACATCCACGATTTCGCCAGAAATCACCGCAGGAAGCACCTCGGCTTAAAGCACTACAAGAAAACAAGGTCAGAACCCGACACTGCTCCTACAGATAGAGATAACGTTTCAGGGTTATTTGGGGCGGCTGTGATGGGACAAATCCAATTCCTAATCAAGAACTGTATGCAATAGATCACTGTGGATTAAAGTAAAAGCCTTACTGACTCGTGTGTTTAAGGGGCACATCTACTCTTGTGTGTGTGCTCTCAGTATACCACGTGCTGAAAAAAGAGGATGGTGAGTGTGTGTGGAGGTCCACAGTTAGTGTAATTAACAGGGGTTAAAGTAGTTTTTGTAGCCAAAAAGTATGGAGAATACATTATGGTGGACTGTCCTGAGAAACTTAAAAGATTTACTTTGGATTTCCACTTCAGAATATCAGCCAATTTCCGGGTTTTGGGGTTGAATCCCAAACAGTGCAAACCGGAAACCTAGTACTCTATCTAGGATGCACGATCACTTGTCCCACATACCAAGTAGTGCCCTTGATCAGGGGTTAAAGTAGGACTTGGGATTCAGCCTTGTGTTGGAAACTACTTAGCTCTATAGCTCACGTTGGCTTTCAACAAAACAATACAGACGGCAATTCGGAACGACATATGAGCAATTCCTAAGGAGGCAGTGGTGCTGTTTAAGATGACATAACTTTATCAGATGTGATTTCTTGCTGAAATGCTTTTGTTGGTGGTTTTGAATGTAGGGTTTTGGCAGGCAGTTGCTCTCTCTTCAGTACTGCGGACCATACAGAGCTATTTTCACCCAAGCTGCGGTCGACAGTTAATGTAATTAACTATTGTTAGGGTGCGGAGCAAGAGAAATAGTTAAACACCCCTGTGCTTTTATGCCGTACATCTCCACTCATGGAATGTCTCTCGTCCAATCAGATTACTTGGTTGTAAATAACCAACTCAATATTCATTCTCAAGAAGCACGAATCTATCGCGTTGATGTAATTAGTCTTGTAGTCCAGGCCTTTTAAAGTGAATGAAAAATCATTCTTTTTAATAAACCTTATCACATTTACAGCATTATCAGTTCCTCCTTATTAAAAGTTATTTACAGACGTGCATCTGTCAAAATGAATCCTTAAGTTAGGTCAGTAGGAAAGGGACTCAGAAGACCATCACACTGAAACCGAAGGCAAGAATCCTGAGCTATTATGCTGTATTTTGTGCAGTAATGATGGACAGTGGGTGTCCAGAGACACACTCTCTGTGTCAGATGGATAGCATTATACTCTCTCCTGTCAGTCAGACGTACAGTATTACCAGCCAATCACAGGCCTCTACGGGTGTCTGCAAATGGAAGGATGGACTTAACTGACCCGTGACCTGGCATCTGCATCAGCAATTTGGAAACAGAAAACGCGTTAGCCTTGAGCATTTTGGGTCAGTGGCTAGAGAGGTAGTTTCTTGTAGAAGGGAATCAGGAAAGTCCTAAGTTTATTGTAATAAACTGGAGTAAAAGTTAAGGGGGAATGCATCTTACAGCTAGTGCCACCCCTTTATTATTTCGTCTGAGTCTGAACCACCACATGTAGACTTTACCACCAGTAGACATTTCAAAATGACCTCAATAATAGGGGTTAGTAATTCTTTCTGTTCCGGTTTTTATGTTCTTCCTTGTTCCTGGCATGGAGCTCACCCTTGGAACCGGTCTCATTTTGTTCACTGTAAATTTGAAGGAGCGAGAGAAAATTTTACTCCGGTATACCGGCGCATGACATTTGTGTATAGCCTACCTGGAGACTGACACACTTGTGACAAGATGTACAGTAACAATGTTTGATGCATGGGTTTTATCTTGTCATGGTTTCATGGTTAGTCACAGCATATGATCAGATGCTTACATCACTTTATACTATACAGATACAATTTAAATTTTTTAACATACACCCACCAATTATAAAACCAGTCATCATCTTTACAGCTAGTGGTTTTATGTGTTTTGGTTCTGGATGCAACATGCAATCAATCAATCAATCAATCAATCAATCAATCAATCAATCAAATCACATATTTGGTTACCCTAAAATCCCTTTAGCTGTGCAATCTGCTACTGCTGCAAACATACACTGGCAGACCAACCAAAAGGTCACCATTTCAGAACAGCCAAACTATTGGGTTGCATCTACAGTAAGAACATTTAAAATTGCTAAAACTGGGTTAAGAACCCTTCAATATATTATCAAAATCTGGGAGGATAGTGCTGAACCAACAAATTTGTGGAAAAAATGTGGTCGGGAAAAAAAGAAATAATGGAATTCATTTAAATGCTTGGTGAAGTTGCATAAAAGGAATCAACAGTAAAAAACATACAGTAGCTACATTTATAATAGAAAAAGTAAGAGTATTTCCATACACACAATGTAATGAGAACTCACAGGATTGGGATTAAACAGCCGTATGTCCATGAGAAAACCACTTGTTAGTGAGACTATACTATACATAGAGTACTGTATATACAGAGGATATAGGATGGTCTGCATACTGTATGCAAAGCCAGAAGCCACACACAAACGTGGATTTAGCATAGTGGTGGCATAGTGGTTACACTGTGGTCTCGCAAGGGTTGGTTTTCCTGCCCCTGGTCTGTGTGCATTTGTTGGAGTTTGTTCTCCAGTGTTTGGTGGGTTTCCTCCGGTTTCCTCCCATAATCTAACGACATGCAGATTAGGCTAATTGGCTTTTCCAATTTCCCCATATACAGTAGTGTATGGGTGAGTGAGTGTGTTTGAGTGCCCTGTGATGGATTGGCACCCCATGCCGGATGTACACCACCTTGTGCCCCGCAACCATGTACAGGACAAGCGGTATAGAGAACGTGTGAGAGTGAGTAATGTTAAATACCATGCAAGTTTTTAGTTTGTTTGCTTGTTTTATATAATAATCATGAAGGAAATAATTAAAGCTGATTTAAAAAAAAATAAAAAATACAAAAACACATAATTGGACTTCTGGTGTTTTTTCAGGTTTTACCCTGATCATTCATTATAAAGTGCAGCTTTACCCTTATTTACCATTTTTACACTTCAACTCTCCTGGAGTTTTGTTGGTTTAACTACATGCAAATCAAAGCTGATCATTTACGGTGATCGGCATTCCGTACACGCAAGGATGAAGGAAATCGAATAACTTCTCGAATTGGTGGAAATGTCTGGATTGCGCAAATCAATTACACACAGCTTTCCTAAAGGTTTGAAATGAGGCCTAAATGTAAGAAATATTATCTTATAAAGTCAGTCTTAAAAATATCCTCAAAATGTCTCAAAATTTAGTTCAAAAGCTTTCATCACCATTTCTCTTCCTTTTGATTTTTCATTCTTGTGGAAATCTGGTGCAAATGCCAAACCGCACTGTCGGTCTCACTCAACCATGATAAAGTTCAATAAACCGGTCAGATGAACACTGAGCATGAATAAGAAACTAAATGACTTTGGCTTCATGTCCCTGCGGCCAGAGTGATCAGCATCAATCACACGCTCTTCTCCCCGGTGCCGGGAGAGCCGTGACGGATGAAACGCCTGATAATGGCAAAGCACAAAGATCTGGCACCGAGAGAGAGCAAGAAGAGATGACCCTCAAAGCCTGCCAGGAACAAAAAATAAGTCCGGAGGCGCAGAGAGCATCATGCACCTGCTTCGGCTCTGAACAAGTGAAGGTCAAAACTCAGTTCGTTCAGATTCACCCAGGAACACAACGAGGTATCCGCTATCCGTTATAGACCCCTGACATGCCGTTTAAGCTTGTTTAATGGAAACCCTCCTGACGGATGATGGGGAAGATCAGAACATTTTTCAGTATCTTATGGCACTATGTGTGACCAGGATTAATGCGCAATACGACATGTTATTACTGGAAAAGACAGAATGCTACCCTAGTAACAGACATCAGGAAGCCAGAACATCAACACTGATTGTCTCCGGCTGAAGGTGTTCATTATATCGTCTTCTTCATGATGAGAATCAGAACCTGCACAATAGCTCATCATCAAAAACTATTTATTCAGCAAATCTACAGGACCAATCAGGACCATTTCATTAGTAAAAGAAAAGTAAGAAAAATAAAAATACTTGCCAGACTTTTTTTTTGTCTTGCTAATATTTATCCAGGGTCCTCAGGAACTAAGAGCTAAGGTGACAGAGTCGTCCCCTCTCTCAGGGAATTCAGATACATGGTTATTTCCCTTGTTTATTTTACTTGGTCTGTAGGAATCCCATTAACTAGGTTTTATAGTCGGCCAAAACATGGTGCTGGTGCTACAAAAGTGTCTCACCTAGGTGAAAAAGTGAATTTTCAGAGAGTATCATATAACACCATTTTTCATAATTTTTAAATGCTTCTTTTCTCCTGATCCATGCTTAATATGCATATACATTTATATTTTTATCAGATGAAAAGTTTTGCTAAATACAATTTCATGCCCTTTTTATGTAGTGTCTGTAACTTTTTAATTTAAAATGTATCACTGATCTTAATTGTCATTCAGATTTAGATTTCACATGAAAAGACATAAACCGGAAAAAAGTGTATTATTCTTATAAAATGCAAAATTGTTAAGATATTGCAACATGAATTTGACATGGTTACGGACACTAAAGACACTACTTCTTTTTAAACGTTTACCAAAGACCAATTTAAGCATCAAATTTTTACAGATCATATACTTCTAGAAGTTTACACCAATTTTAGTATCAACACTCAAAGAAATATGAATAATTTAAAATTATTATTCTTAGAAGCAAGACAGTATAACACTGAATAAATGGCCATTTATGGGGCACATATAGCTAAACTACTTTAGCTAACACCTAATTAGGTTGCTGTTAAGCATTCATGTTGTGTAGATTTATAGTACTTTACAATCAACTAGCCATCCTTTTACTGACTGTATATACAGTGCATGTCAAAAAAGTTCTATAATTTTTTATAATTATATACAGTGGAAACGCGGATTGCGAGTAACTCGGTTTACGAGCAAGACGAGCAAAGATTTTTAATAAATTTTGACTTAAAAAAACGAGCATGTTTTGGTTTACGAGTGCCGTGTTTTTTGACGCCGACACACACACACCGACACTGACACACACACACACTCTCTTGCCTTTACACCCCCCCTCCCCAGCTTCACACAGACACACACTCTGCTCTACACAGAAACTCTGCTCTGTCGCGATTCTTTTCAAAGGTAAGGTGCTGGTTCATTTGTTTTTTTTTTTTGTTTTTTTTTACTTTACAGCAGTGATTCCGTTAGTCTGCGCTAATGCAAGTGTCATTAGCAAGATTTCTTTTTTTTCCCGTTAAAACAGTGTTTGCGTTGTGTGTGTGTTTGTTGTGAAACTTAAAAAACGATGTGGGGGGAGGGAGGAGGAGTTTTACTGTGTAAGACAAGGCAAGGGAAGAGTCTAATTCCACACACACACACACACACACACACACACACACACACACACACACACAAATTCACGGTGCCTGCGCGCACAAACGGAAACAGTTGGGATTTATTTTAACTTTTTTTAAAGGTAAAGTGCAGGTTAATTTGTTTTATTTTTACTTTATATATTGTATTAATTATTTATCTGTATTAATTTTTTTGTGCTGTGGAACGAATTATTTGAGTTTTCATTATTTCTTATGGGAGGATTTGATTTGGTTTACGAGTGTTTTGGAATACGAACCCGCTTCCGGAACGAATTATGCTCGTAATCCAAGGTTCCACTGTATATATAATTATTTAATTCAAAACATGAAACCCATATATTCTAGAGTTATTACATAAAAGTGAAATATTTTAAGCCTTTTTTGTTTTCATTTTCATAATGAAATTTAAACTCAACAGGGACGTTTCTAGATATTACTACGCCAATTTTCCCCGGGCTTTTTGCCATGCCTGCTTCCTAAAGACTATGTACAGAAATTTGCCACCCATGTTCACAATTCACTTGAAAGGTCCCTAATTATAGTGATTTCTGTGCAGGATTGGACTCCCTGGCCACATGTTTGTTTCATCCATGAACTACACCAGCCCAATAGGCTCGAACGAATTAGTGACATCAAAAGTTTTAATTATACAAAACAATTATGTCCATAAAGTTTTGTTATTATGCAAAATTATCAAATGTATTATACATGGGATATGTCGGCATGATTTTTGGTCATCACAAAGTTGTCCCTCATATACATGAGAGAGAGAGAGAGAGAGAGAGAGAGAGAGAGATTGTGCTATCCTGGCTTAGAGGTTTTTCTCTTTTTCTCTCCATACACAGATGATTTCATTCTTTCTTTCTTTTTTTTCTTTCCTTTCTTGTTTTTGTATTACATGTACTCCAGTGAGAGAGAGAGTCAGAACCCTAACTTAACTAGCCAGTCAGTGTTCATTTTTTTTTTCTTGAAATAGCCCAGAAAGCTGCATTAGTTTTTGTAACTGAAGCTTTTCTTGACATCTGGCCGCGTGTGTCGTCCAGCCTTGCGTGCGGTGCTTAATTAGTCCCCTCTCCCCTCCCCTCCCTCGGACACTGAGTGCAAGTAAAGTTCCCATCTGTAACTCTCAAAGTTAGCACCACCTGAATGTTAAAATATTCCGGCCAACCTTAAAATATTTGGGGCTAAAGCCCAGAATGACTGGACATGACAACGTCACTGTTTCAAAATATTCAAAAATTTAATTTCGAGTTTGAGTGGATTACTATTTATATGTACCATGCACGGTATAAATACCAGTATAAATACTACGCACGGTAGTCTGCTAATTTGACAGTTAGCAAAAGACCCTGCTCAAGAAGGATGAGCCACAGAAGGTTAACACTGAAAGCGCTGGCTGTTCACAGCAGGCTGTACCAAAGAATATTCAAGGAAAATTGACTGGAAAGGAAGGGTGGTAGGAAAAGGTGCACAAGACTGTCAAGCAAAGCTGATTTAAGACCTTGTGAGAGCTTCAAAAGAAGTGGAGTGAGACTGGAGTCAGTGCATCCAGAGCCACCACACACAGATGTCTTTAGAAAGTGGAATACACTACTGTTGCATTCCTCGCATTCCTTCTTTATCAAATCCAAAATCAACACAGCTGCCCACCAAAGCTTTTAGAGCACTTTATGCTTTCGTCTGCTCACAAGCTAATGGAGATGCCAATTTCCTTTTCCAGCAGGACCTGACCACAGTGCCAAAACTACCACGAACTGGTTCGCCGACCATGATATTGATTGGCCATCCAACTCACCCAACATGAACCTCATAGTGAATCTATGGGCTTTTATCAAGAGGAAGACGCAAAACACCTGAACCAACAGACGAGCTGAGAGCTGCTATCAAAGCATCCTGGTCTTCAGTAACACCTCAGCTGATCACCTCCATGCCATGTCACATTAATGCAGTTATTCCTGCTAAAGGAGTTCCTTCATGCACTCAGACTGATTGAGCTTAGAAAATAGTTTTGGTTGTCATGGGCTGTAAGCAGTGATCATAAAAATTACAGTAAAAAAGGCTCACATTTTTCACTTTATGTGTAATAAATTTAAAATATGATTTACACTTTTTAGATTAAATTACAAAAAAAAAATATGATATTCTAATTTAACACTTCAATCTAACACATGATAAAAAAAAAAGTAAATGCTAAACTACAGCACCATCTGAGCAGAAAATGAAAGCAAAAGTTTGGCTTAGCAAGTAAAAGTTGAAGAAGAATTAACAAAACCTAAACACTAAGTAAAAGTGAACCTGACCTCGTACAGTCTACTTCACTGTCAGTAATGTACATGTCCGGATGAATGTTTCTCACTCCTGCAGTTTGTGCCATAGTGTATAGTAGCAGGTTTGGGTTTAGCAATTGGAGACATGTCAATCAAGCATACAGATTATAAAACTGAGACACATCCAGGCCAGACAGCTGTCAGATCCACAAATTCCTACGATACATGAGCACATTTCCTTTAGCACTTAACCAGACTTTGTAAAACCTTAGTCCACATCTTAATATTTTACCCAGTATGCCCCTGGTTACATCATTTGTCATATCCATGGCTGTCAGGCTGGACCAGGATTTCGTGTACTCGCACTGTTTGCGGTGCCTAAAGCTAGTAAATGTAATTCCACATAAGAGGATTTGATTTCACAGTAATCCAGCCTATCATCAACACCATCTCAAATATGTATCATCACATCAAATACACATCACAGTAAACGCCATAATCCTCTGGCATGACATTCGAGGGCCAGGCTTTTGAAGTTATCCAGAAACTAGATAAATATGTATTACCGAATGACACAGACATTCAGTACAAAGGATATATGCTATGAATATGGATTATTACATAATACAGATATCCAACAGATAATCATAATTATATAATAATAATAATAATAATAATAATAATAATACAGTGGAACCTCGGGTTCATGAATGTAATTTGAGACCCAATTTGGTCATAAACAGATTCAGTCTTTCCTATAGAAATACATGTAAAGAGAATTAATCTATCACTATTATACAATTCTATTATATACAATATCATTGTATTATACAAAAATAATACAGCACTAAATATAAGTATAAACTATACAGGAAAGAAAAAACTATTTATTTTTACATGTACATGTATTGTTTGCATACCTTTCTGTTTTATGTTCATTTTGTGAAGCTGCTTTGAGACAATCACCATTGTTAAAAGCTCAATATAAATACAAATGAATTGAATTGAATACACTTGCTGAGGTCAGGAAATGGAGGAGAGGAAGATTGGTCCGGAGGAGGTTAGTGTTTGAGAGGAGGGACACTCACACCACTCACTCACTCACTCATCGTCTATACCGCTTTATCCTGTATTCAGGTTCGTGGGGGCCTGGAGCCTATCCCACCAGAAGAGGGCATGAGGCGGGGTACACCCTGGACAGGGTGCCAATCCATCGCAGGGCACACACACACTCACACACTACGGGCAATTTAGAAAAGCCAATTAGCCTAATTTGCATTTTTTTGGACAGTGGGAGGAAACCGGAGTACCCGGAGGAAACCCACCAAGCACAGGGAGAACATGCAAATTCCATGCACACAGAGACGGGAATTCGAACCCGGACCATGGAGGTACAACCACTACACCACCGTGCCACCTGGGAGGAGAGTCCCCTTTCATAATCACACTGGGTAATTCTCCTTTAGGGGTTTTCTCTCTTTTTTGTTTCTTGGCCTCTGGTTTGTACGTGGCAGCCATTTTCACTAAAAATCTATCTAAAAAGATTTTTTTCTGCCTTGCGCATAAACATACCTTTTTATTGTTCATTAGGGTGCAGCACCCAGATTGCCACAGTTTTGTTCAGATGATGCTTTTCGGAAAAACGCTTGGACGTCACTCCACTTTGCACGAAATTCATGTGTGCGATCCGTGGATCTGGAACTAATGCTGGCCGATGAACTCATGCCTCGGTTCAGCTGATTGCGGCAGCTTGGGATGGCTGGTTTCTGGGTCGAGTCCTTATAGGACAAATTTTTATGTAAATGTTTTGGTCGTGAACCAATTACAGTGGAACCTTGGATTACGAGCATAATCCATTCATATTCCAAAATACTCATAAACCAAATCGAATGTTCCCATAAGTAATAATGAAAGCTCAAATAATTCGTTCCACAGCCCACGGTGTGTGTGTGTGTGTGTGTGTGTGTGTGTGTGTGTGTGGAATTAGCCCCTTCCCTCATCTCGTCTTACACAGTAAAACTCCTCCTCGCTCACCCCACCTCGCTTTTTAAGTTTCACCACAAACACACACACAACGAAATCACTGCTGTAAAGTTTAAAAAAAACAAATGAACCAACACTTTACCTTTGAAAAGAATCACGAGTTTTCTGTGTAGAGCAGTGAGTGTGTGTACGTGTGTGTGAAGCCGGGGAGCGGGGTGTAAAGGCGTGTGTGTTGTGTGTGTGTCGGTGTGTGTCGGTGTCAAATTACATGCGCGCACACACATAGGAGACACGGTGAAACAGAGAGGGAGATGTTGATTATACCAGAGACGAGCACTAAGACCCAGCAGGGGAGACAATTACCCACAATTCCGCAGCGCAAGAGGGAGAAAAACCATTGGCTCAGTTGTGATCATGTGACAAAACAAGAGCGCATGCGTGATACATGATACTCGTGCTCAGTTTTTCAAGTCAAAATATATTAAAAGTCTTTGCTCGTCTTGCGGAACACTCGTAAACCGCGTTACTCACAATCCGAGGTTACACTGTAGTTTTTACTGTGGCCGTTCATGAACAGAGGTTCTACTGTACTGGTGTCGAGTATTGATCTGATTCTGTGCTTACGTACTAGTACTCATGAAAACATCCGACACCATGTGATGCAATGTGACTACAGCATATTGCATTTCAAAATTAACTAACAAATGACAGAATGCTACTGTATAGTACTATATTGACACCTGTACATTAGTGCCTTTCCGATGTTAAGCACCACTTCTCTACAGCAACCCAACCAAACTTGGTAAAGGTGCTTATGCTTGGCAGTGGGTTACTCAGATGCCATATCAATGTTTATCTTAATTTGTAAACTTATGAAGTACAGCATTGTGCAAAAGTCATGGGTTATCTCTTCTTTCTTCCAAGAAATCAGATCTTGTTGTATTTTTAATGTAGAGGTACTGTACATTGTTGAGGTACAGTTTACCAGGCTTCCTGAAGCACTTTTCTGGCGAACATCTTGATTCTCATTTTCAGTCCGGTACCTGTACCTGAAGAACATGACAAGTGATACCCACACAAGGGGAACCGGTGTGTAATGTGGTGGGCAATTCATTTGCTGACGCTCCCAGAACAAATGTATCACTATTTTCGTACTGGAATCCTTGTCTTCAGGGAAGATGAGCTTCATAGATGTGATAACCTGGTCATTCAGTACATTCAGGTTGTCATCTGACTACATTTTATTGCCACATAACGTTTCTGAGTCTAGACCTGACAAACAACCCCAGATAACACTGCCTCCAGAGGCTTGCATCTTGCATGTGTGCATCACTTCATGTGCTTCCCTTCTTACCTTGATATTCCCATCACTCTGGAATAGGCTCCATCTAGACTCATCAGACCACATGACATTTTTCCTGGTGAGTCTCACTAACAAGTGGTTTTCTTCTGTTTAGTCCCAATCCTGCAGGTTTTCGTCACATTGTATGCGTATGGGAATGCTCTTACTTTCAGTACTAAACATAGCACTGATCGTTACTATGTTTTTTTTTTTTTAGAATTTAACTCTAAGTGTTTAAGTGTTTACGTGTTCTCCAGTCATTTTATTTCTTACCACATTTCTCTCGCAGGGTTGACAGTTTCTAATATACATATATAAGCACTGGACAGCTCTTAACCCAGTTCGAGTCATTTTAATGGTTTTGTTGCTTCATGCAGGCCAATACATGCATGCATCTTCTGAAATGGCAACCTTTTTTTGGCCAGCCAATGTAATTATCATTATAATGCTACATGGGGAAACTGATATTGCTAGACTTCATTAGTGAAGTCACTTTTAATAGGGGAAAAAACAGTTAACAATCTCAGACATAACTTGTTTCGCAAAAAGAAAAATTGCTAATAAAAAAAAAAAATAAAAAAAAACGAAAACCTGCACTGTGTCTGTATCCTCCACATTATAGACATCTCAATAATTGCGTAATAGATTTTAAAAACTAATTAGCAGTAAAACATGGTAAACTTGGGTAATTTCGTTTCCCCTGTATATTCACATTAACCTGAATCCAATGGGATTGCCCAATTAAATTAGACACAAGGCTGGCACAGTTACACCTATATTATCTGCGACATGCAGAAATGTAAAGCCACCTGCAACGAAGCACAACCGTAATAAATAAACAGGTTGAACGGAAAGTAAGTGCATTCACATCCCTACTAAAGTGGTGCAGGAACTGACATATAAAAGTAATTAAAAACTGCAACTAGTGCGGTGACTTTCCTTTATCAATAATGCACAGGCTGGATCGGCACTGCACTGCAATAACTAAGATAATAATTACATTTATTTCACTCGAATTAAAAAAAAAAACAAAAATAAAAAAACATCCAGCCATTTTGGCGATGAAGTTTTTACTGCAATTTATATCACCAGGGGCGTCGCCTTTCCTGTTCTTAAGAGAGTATTAGTCTTTCCGTGTGCAAATCTGGGAATTCTAATATGCTCAAATTACTGCTCATTTCTAAGGAAATAAATAAGAGACATTCTATTTATCATTTCCTTTTTGAATTGATGCCACGTCATGTTTCTGGTTTGTAGGTCTTACAGGGGTCCTATTGTACAAATGTAACTTTTGATTCATTTTTAGACTGAAAATATGTTCTTTCTTTTTCTCATTTTTGTTTAAACAAGCAAGTCAGATTTCTTCCCTTTATGTCAGGGATTAATGGATTTCTATTTCAGAAGCTTAATATCTTTAGCATTTTCAAATTTAATTCAGTTACAGTTCATTCATAAAACATAGTACAGCCTACTACATTAAATCAAATTCAGCGTGAAATCCTCTTGTTAAATCGCCCAGTTGGTCACTGTCGCTAAGCAGCTTCACAGAATCCAAAACGTATGGAAACGAACTTCTAATATGTGTGGAAATGTGTATAAATCATACGGATCAGATGGTCCCTGATGTCCAAACTGAGGGTGACGGCGGTAAGGAAAAACTCCCTGAGATGGCTTCAGGAAGAAACCTTGAGAAGAACAGGGACCCCATCCTCATGTGGGTGATTTCAGATAGCAGGGATGGATCTGCAGTCATAGGGAGTGTTAGCAGGATGGAAGTGCAGTAGAACAGCTGAGGTGTTGAAGTTAATATGGCGTCCACTTTTGTTATTGGAGGCTCTGGTACAAAACTGTTTAATCTGAACCTTCTCATGACCTTTCCGCCCACGTATGTGCTGTTCCCTGGATGTTTTTTGCACCATTCTGTGTAAACTCAAGTCTGCTGTGTGTCCAAATCCCTGCTGCTGATCACTTATTGTATGTTTCGATACTTTTTAGATGGATGGATGGATGGATGGATGGAATACTTGATTAATCCTAAAAGGAAACTGTAATGTTCCAGCAGCCAGTTAAAACACTGCGTTCACGACATTCCCACCGCGTCTTGGCCTGTACAGAGAGCTTGTCCATTTTGTTCGCCAGCGACCTTACATTTCCCAGAACAACAGAAGGGAGAAGAGATTTGTATTGCTTTGTGGTTTACTCTGGCCCTGCATCCTCCACGTCTTCTCTACAGCTTGTTGGGAATTCGGGGCCGCGCTCCAGGCATTGTGGGTTTAGACAGGGCAATCATTTGATCGCTTAGGTAAATAAAAGTGCCGTGACTACAGTCACGCTCAACTGCGCGTCTTCCCAGCACAAAAAAATGTTAAAAACACCGGGAGAACTAAGAAAAAAACCTTTAAGACACACGATATTCATGCTGATGGGAAAATCCAAATCAAAGATGGAAAAAAGGATAAACACTGTAAATACTAAAAAGAACAGAAAAACACGCCACGATGGACAAGAGCTACTGCAACAGGCTGCCACTAGTGTTGCACCATCCTGGTATTATATTATAATAATGATATAATAATTATGATACAAGAAAATAATAACATTACACAATCAGTTCGGGGCAAAACGTCCCAACACTGGGAAACACTTAACACTTAACCGAACAGTCTGTACACCAGGACTGGGGGTCGGGATGTGCTGCTGTAGGCTGTGCTTCATGGATCTTACTACATATTATTATTATTATTATTATTATTACTGTCGCCTAAATCTACTAACAAGTTAACAACAGATCGGAGGAAAATTACACACAAGACAGATTACAGCCTGTTAATTCCTCTAACGCGATCACCAGTAATCACTTAATTATTTGCCCAGATTTAATTACTCGAAAGGCAGAATCCTGCTGGAGAGCTGAAACATCAGGAAAATCAGCCCAGGTTGATCAGAAAGGAGTGAACGATATACCGTATCAATGTTGAAGCGAAGACGAGTCTCCGAGCTGGACACCGCGAGGTCACTGATTGATGCTCAGCACAGTGAGACGTCTCTGAGCACTACACTATGGAGATCTCCTTAAGGTCAGGCAAACATACAGTAGGTACTGTAATATATAAAGCTGTGCAATTTAATTAATCTTTTGTAGGCCAGTTTATGATGCAGAATCGATTCACACTTTTTAAGTAATTTAATTAAACGTACATTTAAAACAACATCACATGGCCTACAATTGACACTCACTCACTCACTCATCATCTATACGTCTATACTGTATACAGGGTCACGAGGGGCCTGGTCCCAATCCCAGGAGACTCAGGGCATGAGACCGGGTACACACAGACAAATCAGACAGACAGTTTGTTTCAATCCGCTAAAACACTCACCAGTCTATGCGCGATACACGGTCATGTAACGTCACACTTTTATTTATTATAACATAGCGATACTATTACAGTCCTCAAATTATAGTTCATCATGTTGCATTTCCAAAACTACAAAACACATCTAGAATTCTGATTGTTCAAACATACATATTCATTTTTTACTATAACTGCAGCTTTCTATAACAAATGTTACATTCTGTATTGATGGAAGGCGTCTCCAGTGTCAGTCTTCTGTAAGACCTGTGTCAAAAAAGGTTTCCACCACATTAAAGACGTGTGCTTTCTCAATAACATGACAAGCCCTGCCTTAATTATGTCACGAAAAGCTAATGGTGAAGTTGTCACAGAGATATTAAACACAACTGAATGCAACTATCTATAAGGAACGTTTTGTCTGTACATCGGTCAGAACTCGCTCTTTCAATGATATTTTTATGTCTCATACACGGGAGGACCCGGAACCAGTCTCAGAAAAATGTGTCTGTATGTCTGTATGTCTGTCCAGCCAGATTTTGTCACAGCATCACACAAAACTGGCTAGACAGAATTTGACATGAACTTTCGGCAGAAATGAGAACTAAAAAAAATCTGTGAGCATGAAGGAAAGTGTTGACGAGACAGTCTACAAGTCCTTGGAAGATCCTTGAACAGGTGAGTGTGCCAAAGCAGAGATAAACAGATAATCTGACGACACATCCTGAATAATTTATAGAACAAACCATTAAACAACTACAGCACCGGCAAACCAATAAAGCACAAAGTAATCAAATCAAGCCTCATATATTATACAATCAGTATATCACTGGAAAACACATCTTTACGGTTATAGATTCTTAACACACTGAAGGCGATGTGAGGTAACTCTCACACTTAACTCTTTACTGTCACTGAATTTCTATGAGAAAAGGTTTTGAGGAAAGATGAGAAAACTTTTCTTCATTGCACTATAAAGTGGTATAAACATACGGTCGCCTATAAACAGCAGCACTGCAGTGTGAGTAATGTTACAAACTTAAATGCTGAGAAAACACCATAAATTTCTCATACAGGAGCAGTGCAAGTCCTTTTACGTCACGGTTTTCTCCACTTTATGTGGTTCAACAATTTGGAAACAATGATATCTTTACATTTCATACACTGGAGGATCTGAAAACAGTCTCAGAAAATGTTCTGTCTGTCTGTCTGTCTGTCTGCATGTCTGTCTGTCTGCATGTCTGTCTGTCTGCATGTCTGTCTGTCTGTACAGTATGTCTGTATGCCTGTCTGTCTGTCTGCATGTCTGTATGTCGGTCTGTATGCCTGTCTGCATGGCTGGCTGTCTGTCTGCATGTCTGTATGTCGGTCTGTATGTCTGGCTGTCTGTATGCCTGTATGTCTGGCTGTCTGTATGCCTGTATGTCTGTCTGTCTGTCTGCATGTCTGTCTGTCTGCATGTCTGTCTGTCTGCATGTCTGTCTGTCTGTATGTCTGTCTGGCTGTATGTCTGTCTGGCTGTCTGTCTGTCTGACTGTATGCATGTCTGTCTGTCTGTCTGTCTGTATGCCTGTCTGTCTGTATGCCTGTCTGTCTGTATGTCTGTATGCCTGTATGTCTGTCTGTCTGCATGTCTGTCTGTCTGCATGTCTGTCTGTCTGCATGTCTGTCTGTCTGCATGTCTGTCTGTCTGCATGTCTGCATGTCTGTCTGCATGTCTGTCCGGCCAAATTTTGTCACAGCATGAAGCAAAACAGCTGGATAGAATTTAATGAAACTTTGCCAGTCCTTAGGTATTTGGCGGAAGTTAAACCTGCGTCATGAATTAGTTCAAAATGTTGAGGAAAGGCGAAGTTATGAGCAGTTTTGTGCCAGATTATAAACTGCAAGTTTTGACATCATACTGCGCGTTCATCAAACTGTGGGCGCGTCCTAAACCAACTGCTGGATGGAATTTAATGAAACTTTTGCAGTACTTAGATACTGTATCTGCCTGAAGTGTAACCTGCACCATAAGTCAAATCAAAATGTTGAGTAAAAGCGATGTATGTGTCGGATTTAATAATCCACTGTAAACTACTAATAAGCTAATTGCTTAATGTACACAAGGCTTCAACCTGAAATAATAATATCACTGATAACTTTAAAGATGATTAGCCTACCTTTAGCTTTAACCTTTTGACTATTTCTGTAACCTCTTTACCAGCCACCAGCACGTACAGTACTACCACTAGTTAATGGATAAAAAATAACTATTGCGACGTTTATTTAAAAGGACTTTTCATTTAAAAAAGAAAATCGCTGCGGTAAAGGATCGATAGAACACTTCACCCTATCAGTGATTATTTTACTTATAAAAGCACACTGCACAATGATGTATTCCTTACTTCCTATGGGTTTTATTGTCCTCATGCTACTCAAGCAGTTACCATAATTCACAGCCGGACTGAAAGAAAACCGCATTACTGTACTGGCAGGGCTCCGGTAAAAAAAAAGGTGAATTATAATGTGATTTATAACATTTCGGCATTTAATGTTGGACACTCAGGCAGAAGATTTGTACAGATTTAAATCAGGACTCGAGCAAAAGCTTCAGCTCAGAATACGGCTGCAACTTGTACAACAAAGCGAGGCTAAAAATACCAAATCCTGTAGAAAAGAAAAAAAAAAAAAAACTAATCTTTGAAACCTCTAAATGTATCTCTGCCTGTTTCATAAGCGTGTTTTTCTTCCAAAATAAGCAACATGTTTAGAAAAAAAAAAAGAACTCTGAGGTTATATTTGTGCCCTCTATGTTTTTTTTTTTATCATGGCATAAAAGAGAGATATGATAAGATAAGAGAGAGAGATGGGGCAACTCACATATCCTAGTTTCTCAGATCTGATATACTACTTATCTCTGACATTCGAGGAAAGATAATCTTGTTTATCCAGACAGCCACGGCTTTCTTTGTCATCTTGTGAGTTTAACCATCTCCTGGGATCTCTTGGCCACATACTGTCCTACTACCTGCATCTTCAAAAACTTTCATATCGACTCAAGACTGCAAACAAACCAAAATTCACGCAATCCAACTGAAGGCTATATTAATAGGATGGAGATGGGACTGTTTCATAAAAAAAAAATGTTTTCATAAAACAATAAAAAGAACAAAACTATACAAATTATGGCATGTCAAAATTTGCCCTTATCTCTTGCATCATATTAGATTTATATCTGTATCCTGGGCATAAGTGGGCGTGGTTTAAAGTGGAAATCTGTTTCAGCCACTCAAAAAGATTAATAATATTACCAATTTCAACACTTTAATTATATTTTTTGCATATCAAAACAATAACAAAGTTGAGACAAGACATGTAAATTAGGTGCAATACGGAATTAATAGATATCAAACCTTGAAAGTTGGCCTCATATTATCGGCACCAGCAACTTTAAAAACAAAACTGAAAGTGTCTGCCTTTTCTTCTTGCCTCTGTCCTTGCTAACATTCCCATGGTGCTTTCTCATCACAAAATTTTGTGCGAATGCAAAAGAAAACCCCACATAAAGTGCTTTCCACTGACGCAAACAAGTTTTGAACGACTCCTGGATGACCACACAACTTAGTTCGGTTCGGCTCGGGTCGTTCGCTCGTACGACGAAGATGCTTCAAATGCCAAAACAAATTTCTTGCAAAATTGAAAAGTTCTTAAGGTGAAAAGTTGTGAAGTTGCGAAAGGTTTCTTTGTGTGCTCAGGTACCGCTGAACACAGTTTTTCCCAGATTACTAGACATTTTAGAGGTGGTCGACCTGAAATATCTAATTTTACGATAGGAGGAAAATGGCCGAGCTACAGTCATGGGAATACTGAACCTATACGTTCTCTAATGATATATATCTATATATATCTATATCTATATCTATATATATATATATATCATATATATATATATATATGTTTTATATATATATATATATATATATATATATATATATATACGCTATATACATATACATATATCATATATATATATATATATATATATATATATATATATATATATATATACACACATACATATATATATGTATATATAACATATATATATGATATATGTATATGTATATATATATATATATATATATAGATAGATATCGTCAGGTGATATATATATATATATCACCTGACGATATTTTTTTTTGGAATATCGTCAATCAAGTACCTGGAAAAGTAATAGCAAGCCATTACCAGGAGGGAGAAGCGATTGGGCTGCAAAGACCAATCATTTGTACGTTGTGTATTAAGTATCAAAGTTCTTACGATGATATTATTATTATGATTATTATTGAAAGTGGGCTTCATACTAACTTAAACACCCTTCCCATTACACTGAAGCTTCAGCCTCATTGCACACAGTATGACCGCAAATCAGTCCCGGCTATCTCTATCTGACGTCACCCAAATGAAGATGGGTTCCCTGTAGAGTCTGTTTCCTCTCAAGATTTCTTCCTATTCTGTTATCTCCTCTCCTCAGGGAGCTCTTCCTTGTCACCATCGCCTCGGCCTTAGGACAAGCTGATTAAATATAACTTTCACATGTTTCATGGGGGCATTCATTGGGGGCAGGGGTAGCTCAGAGGTTAAGGACTAGTGATCCAAAGGTCCCAGGTTTAAACCCCAGCACCGCCACTGCTGGGCCCTTGAGCAAGGCCCTTAACCCTGAACTGCGCAGATGAATAATAAGATCAAATGCCGTTAAATACAAATCTCAATTTCCTCACATTTCTAAACTTATTTCCATTTTTTTTTATTTCTCTAAAGCTGCTTTGCAACAATGAACATTGTTAAAAATAAATTATAAATAAAACTTGTAGAGAAACTTTGGAAAATATTGAAATAATGGCAATAATAATAGTAAGGACTTCCAAGCTCTATCACTACTACTCCTATTACTACTAATAATAATAAGAAGAAGAAGAAGAACAGGGATGTTTTTATTGAAATGGAACACAACTCCTAAGACAGTTGGACAGTGTGGCTGTAGCTACGGCTATGTCGATGACAACACAAGGACATGAAGACTGGTATATTCATCGCCACACTATATCAACATTTCCATTAAAAAACTGACGGTGTTGTGATCGCCTTCACACGCCGAAGCAATCACCAACAGCGCTGTTTGTTCAAGTTTAATAAGAACTATTAAGGAAAAAAAAGATAAACGAACACGACATACACAACCCGAGTGATGATGTTAATGGCGATGACATTTGGGTCATGACGTCTGAATTTACAGTCAAAAAATAAATAAAAAAAATCAGTTTACACTCCCAAATCTGGCTAAACTCGCTGAATGTCGAGGACAGCCAAGGTCTCAGGAATTTCTTGGCCTTTAGTACAAAAAGCCCGAGTGGACTCCAGCAGAGTGAAGTGAGAGAGACGGAGGCCAGCAGAGGAATGAAAAGCAGAAAGAGAACAGATGGGCTTTTTCTGGTTGTAGCCACTCCGGGCGACTCGGTATTCACCTGAGCTGCACTCTAAACACACACACACACACACATACGCACAAGCAGGTGATAAATTAAAGGGAAAAAAAAGTCTCACTCAATATCAATACAATACTGCAGTTCTACTGGGTGACGATGAAACATTTCAGTCCTGACGACTGTGATCTGTTCATACGATCATTCACATTAAATGACCTGCAATTCCTATGTTTTCTCCTCACTTTAAATCTTAAACCAGACGCTTCCCCAACTTTAGTGGTTCCAGTGCCAATTCCATATATGGAAGTCCTGCTGGTGCGTGTCGAGGATGTCGGCTTTAGACGTCAGACTGTGCATTTAGGGGTTTGGATAGGTCATGTAGAACCAAAGTTATTTCATAATTTAAAAACATGTAAAACTCAAGCTTTTGCCTGCCATGCCTGTTGACAAGAACCTCTCAAGCCCTCAGAAATGCAGAGCTCTGACTATATACAGTAGTAGGTACTGTTTTTCTTTGTCTATTTGACTTTTTTTTTTTTTTCTTGCTCAGTCATGTTTATATAGTTGGTTCCATCCATCCATCCATCCATCTCGAAACCTCTGTAGTCCAACTAGGGAACATGAAGGCTAACAATGACCGATGTATTTATTCCCATTTTTACAACCGTGGTAGGACCTCCGGTCAATATTTACACACTCATTCACACAGTACGGAAAATTTGGGAACGCCACTTGGACAAATCTGCTTGTCTACGGACTGTGGGCGGAAACCGGAGTACCGGGGGGAAACCCACCAAGCATGGGGAGAACATGCAAACTCCACGCACTCCATGGAACCAAACCCAGACGCTGGAGGTGCGAGGTGACCGTGCTAACCACTAAGCCACCGGGCCTCCATATAAATCATTCAAATCATATTGCCATAGAGTGTGCTCAAATGTGTCTCGCATCAGCGGTTTCCCCGTCTCGGGCATGTTCTCCAAGCACTGATTAAACGTACGCTCGCATAGACAGCTCTTCTAAAGTCATTGTGTGCACTATATACTGTACATCATTTGGTGTATTAATGCTATTAAAGCCAGACTGGTACTGAACCCATCCATGGATAGTCTGGTCATCCATCTGTGTTGAAATGAAACTGGTATCAGGACTGTTCCTGTTTAGTTCTCTGTAAATAAGGCTCGTTCGATGTGAATCAAAAGATCTGCAAAGATTTGCAACCAGAGAGTTTTTCATTCATGATATCATCAATTACAGACGTGGAATTCCAATGCGAAAATAAAACGCACTGTTAGTATGATACACTAACAGTTTTTTTTTTTTTTTCTCTATCATACAGTACATCGGCTGCACAATACAAAGGTGTACAGGACACTATTTTCTACCAAATAACATCAAGTCCACTTTCCTCCCATTTCACGGTCTATCAGACGGCGCGGTCCCTCACGGAGCCGTGTCAATTCCTGATATTATACACCTCTTTGTCAACGGGCTACAAGCTGTAAAAGTAAGTAGTCTTTCTGATTGTAATCAGTCACGCTTCATATCACGGCACCACGATACGAAGAGTTAAGGGCTCCCTCCAGGCACAATTGAAGAAATGTTTCCACTCTGCCATTAAAGCCACCATGTCACCTCCCTTCTAATTTGCAATGCCGAGGTGGTCAGGGACCAACGACTCAATGTCCTGGAAATAAAGTAGGAAATAACAGAAGGGCGCTCGTAAGGGCATTAAAAATGAACAGCACCAAAAGAAAAGAAAAAAAAAAAACCAACTCTAATTTGTCATCATCTGTGTGAAAGCGTCATAAAACACAGGCAACCTTGAGTCATGACCTGAACACGACTGTTTCGCTTGCGTTCAGTAAAAGAAAGGCCGAGGTCTGATGGCCGGAGCTTCTCGCTTTCATTGGATATGTGCGTTTGCATATAAATGGGCTTCTTTTGATTATTTATTCTGTTCATTTAATGGATGGAGCATCTTATGAATATCGCTTTCATCTCCGTCCATCGAAAGTAATCTGTACTGACAGCCAGAAATTCTAAAGCTATTCATAACAGAACCTCATAAACAGGTGCCAAGCGTTAAACAGAGGGACAACGACAAAGGAAGCACTATGATCTCTGGACAGAAAACCATCTTTGTTCATCTACTCCAAGCGATTTAGACTTTTTTCCAAATCTGCTTACTAATAAATTACAAGGCAGCTTACGCATTTACACGGTACAGCCAAGGACGACGATCCCATCCGAGGTGGCTCGCAGTCTGTTGCAGTTGTTCCCGTAAACATTCAGCACTGCTCCTTGAAAATCGACTAATAATCCGTCACCAAATTGCAGAAGAGAGGCACATCTGTCTGTGTGAACTGTACACACGATGTTCCCGAACACCACTTGCACGTTACAGGAACTCGGCTGGGAGTTCCTGCCACGTTCCCCGACAGTCCTGACCGTGCTCCAAGCCATTTCCAGACGTTTGGGCACATGTTGAAGGAGTTCCCGGGAGGCCAGGGGTCCGGACGTGAAGCAGGCAGTCCGATCATGGATCCGCCGTACTGAGAAAACGTTCTACCTTGATGGTGTCCAAGCATTAGTAAGACACTGGGATAAATGTGTTTGTGTAGCAGGGAGTTATATAGTATAAATTCATTCAATCGTCCGCTTATCCTGGACAGGGTGGCAGGGGCCGGGAGCCTATCACAGGAGAATGGAGGCGGGAATTAAACCCTATAGGTGTGAGGCCGCAGTGCTCACCATTATGCCACTATGCTGCTTACTATATATAGAGGAATAAACTTTTGGTTTACTCTCATAGCTGTGCACAATCTGTGCAAAGTCCCAGTTCGATTGAACGTCTCTCATATTTTTCACTCGGATCGATGTGGCGGTCTTGCAAAGCTGTATGATACTCCATTCTCTCTGATATCCCATTCCAAAAGGAAACAGTTTTGTTTTTGAAAATATCGGCATCTATGTGTTTCTGAATGGAGTTCCTGCCTGAGGCAAGCAGCTGTCAGCTCACCGGCTCCGGTGCCAGTCCTGAACCCCAAAACATGGCCGCTGAAATGTGACGGCTCCAGTCCGAGTCCTCGCCAAAGTTCAGTCGGTTCCACTCCTATGGCAATAATGAGCTTTAAGCTTCTTCTACGTTTGGCAGCCGCATGTTCCTTCAGTCCTCTGCTCAAGTATATCCACTATATCACTCTGATTAACCTCAGCTACAGTTAATACAGAATGTTAGTATGCTGCCCAGAAGTGGTGACAGCGGACAGGGTTGCGTCCTCCAGACCAGAGCTACTGACTCGTTTTGTAACTTAGTTAAATCAGTGGTAATCACAATCGAAGGTATTACATTTATTATCGAGTGCTTATAGTTGACTTAAATGAAATGGCGTCATCAATAGCTACATTTGCAGGGACAATACTGTATGTCTTCAATCTAAGTGAAATCATTCTGATTAAAGATGCCAACTTAACTGTTTACACAGAGGCTAATCCGGAGAAGTTAGCTGAACCGGAGGTTGCCCCTTGGTCGGGTGCTAGGGTTAGCGCTGGAAGAGACGCCCACATATGATGTTTGTGCCAGAACTGAAAACAGAAAGCTGAAGAAAGAAACGGAAAACCTTGTTTTTTTGTTGTTATTTTGCAGTTTATGTTAGTTTTTTTTTTTGCAAATGTTTCATGCACTTTTAACGTATTCATATTTGTTTTAAGCAGTTATGTGTTCACAGCATCCAGCGCTTTTTGTACGAATATATAGTTATATATATATATATATATTAGTTTGTACAATGTGATAGTTTACAGTGAATGCAGAAGACACAGAAATGACCGTAACGCACCTACAAGCCGCCAAAATCCTTAATATACACACACACACACACAGCTGGAAACAGAAGGTTTACTCCAAAAAAATGGTTCGTACACTATGAAAACTAAACCTTGCGCCATAAATAAAATCAAAATGTTGAGTAGAAGGGTTTTTTTTTTTTTTCAGTTTTGAGTCACGTGATGCACACGCCTTTATCATTTAACATATAAAAATGAAGACTTGACCAGCACCCTGTGACATCACCAAAGGTTTTCTGAAGAACACTTCTAAAGCTCAACCCTGGGAGTTTTTACACCTTCATCCACAAGAAATTCCATCAAGTCCCAGTTTGACTTGAACGCCCATTGTAATAGATACTCAAATAGATCGTTTACACTCCGTGTTCTCAGGGAAGAACATCACACACACTGCAAAAGATATTCTGCATCTTATATAACCTGCATGACTGGTACAGTGGTGCCATGCAGTCGTTTTTCCTTAAGGTCAAGCGTTATAGGATCTTCATCGCATGAACTGACACAGAACTGACATCTACATAATCACACGATCTGTGGACGAATTTTGACAAAATGTTCCAAATCATCTTGTACAATGTGACAAGTAACCCATTCAATCCTAAATGACTACAGATATCACGCGGTCTAAAAGCAGCTCTAGGCCGAGGCGACAGTAATGTTGACATTTAACGGTGGTCTCACAGTGCGAGCGCCCTTGTGTTAAAGTTTTCACACCATTGCGTTGAAAAACTGAGTCATGCCGCGCGGGCAGGGGACGAGTGTCAAGGTTACTCTCGTTACACAGTGTAGACCTGGCAGTGGACCAGGACTGCAGACTGTTTACATCTGTCTCCACTCACTGAATGGTCCATACCAGACAACGTAGACGTGAATTTTATGGAAATAGGCTTGTGCTAAAATAAACTGACAAAAACAAATGAGAAGAGTTTAGCAAGAATATTTTTCCTTGCTAAATTCACACATCCATGTGGGAGGGTCTTACAGTGGGGTGTTACAGGGCTGTGTCCATAGACTGTATGAAAAGAACTGGACAAACACTCCATGACGTCAGGTATACAGTAGGTTTTCAGAAGACCCTTTCTAAAAGCTCAACTGTGGAACGTCTAGTCGTTGGCATCTTGGCAGAAGCTGACCACCTAATCTGGAACTAAGCCTACACATCTCCCCTTGTCAACTCCTACATTTCTTGTTGTAAATTAAATTACAATAATTCCAGTTAACTGGTTAGCTAAAGTGATGCATAGCAGACAGCTGCTGTCCGTCAAATCGTTCTTGCCCCAATTATGCATAATTTTATGGCTTAAACTAATTTGAACTAATGAGTTACGTAAAAAGTCATGACTGTGAGCTCTACCTATGGAGACCAAAAAACTATTTTTGTACCAGGCTGTAAACATGTTCATTTCATTGGGCTTTATGGGGATTTACTCACTTTTGGAACCTAGTGGTCATTCAAGGAACTGCATGTTTTGATACCGCGTCTGACTCATTTTTCTGAAGCGGAGGTTGCCCCTTGGTTGTGTCCGAGGGTTAGCACTGTATGGCCTGCCCACGCATGATGTTTGTGCCAGAACTGAATACAGGAAGTTGAATAGAGAAACTTTAACTAATTTAAGTTAGTTTTTGTTTTTTTGTATTTTTATTCATTTTCAGTGAATTTATTTTTGTTCATTTAGTTTAACACACATCTTAATAATTCCATTATGAATTCAATTATGGGCCTCCGAGTGGCGCAGTGGTCAAGTGCTCGCCCTATCATCTGGAGATCGCGAGTTCGATTCCCGGGTGATGCTGTAACCTCTCGCAGCCAGAGGTCTAGTGAGAGCTGATTGGGATGAGAAGTACTTAGCGCTCCCACATTAATCACGGCTCTACAGCCAATCAGTGGCGTCTGTGAGCTCACGCAAGCGGAAGGAGCGGATAGCGCTGTCCTCCGAGTGTTACGCCGCCCCCAACGGTGGTCTTCGGCAGAGTGTGAAACAGAAACCTCCTCAATCGCAAGCCAGGAAAATAAGTTCAAAGGTCAACCATCAGCTGGAAAATTAACGTTTACAGTTTTCTGGAGCCAGTATTGGAAGATTATCAGGAAAAAGGTCCAATCACCTGTGCTTGTTACAGTGAGACGCTTATTAAAGGGATGAAGCTTAAATTTCAAGAAAGTTGCATGACGATGCACGCTTCTGCCCACTGTCGACACTCTGCAAAAACCTCTTTTGAGGTATTAAAGAATGCTCGATCTCGTTCCATCGGACTTTCAGCTGTTCGGTCCCCTGGAAGCCTTGGTGCCTAGCAGACTGAAGCAGCTCCTGTGTTTATCACGTACACATGGAGCCATACTGTAACTACAAAGGGTTGATGATGTAAAACTCCGCCATGGCAATGGAGTGACTGGCGGGTAGAAAGAAAATGTTAAGTGTTAAATACAGTTTGGCTTCATTTACTGCAACTCCTCAAAAGAAAAAAAAAAAAAAAAAAAAATGCTGCGCTCTGAAAGCGGCAGCTTGCAGCCCTGATGAATCCACTTGATGGGATTTTATTCACTGCCTGCGGTCCTGTATGCTGTTAAGCCAGTTAGACTCTCAATATGATGACCTGCAATTTTTGAGTGGTGGCACAGAGCTGAAGCAATCTTTTGATTTGAGCCAAGTGAATTGGACATTCATAAAGACTGCAGGCTCACCTTTCTTGTCAGTTTACTGAGCAATCCAGCCATCTTCAAAAAGAAACAGCCTGGCAGTGCATCGGGACATAATGAAGTCTGGAATACCAAAGTGTTTCTACTGAGAAATGCCATATGTCATTTTTCAAATCGTACATAGTATTCATGAGATTGAAGCCAAGTTTTCTGTAAGAGTTTTTTCTTCAGTGATTCTCCAAACAGGAGGACGATTCTGTCTGGTTTGAACAACCTTTGCTCGTTCTATATGTTCACAGACGCGACATAATATTGGTGCTGATTAATTCTTTTTTTTGTTATTCATATAATACAGGATGTGTGTGCCAACGAAGCTACAGTACCTCTGAAGGTTATGGAACATTGAAGTGACCAATCCTGCTTCCCTAAAAATTTCAAGTTGGGCCCCAAAATGGGCATTTTTCACCGTTATACTGATTCGCTTCATTTAAAATGCATATCATTCATATTTCTTTATGACTATTGATGCTAACATTGGTGTAAGCTTGTAGAAGCAAATGATCCGTAAAACATGTTGCTTAAATTGTTTTTTTGGTAAAAGCAAACAATCTGTAGTGTCCGTAACCATGTCAAAGTCATGTCGCAATATCTTGACGGATTTTCTCATTTTAGAATAATACACTTCTTCAGGTTTATGTCTTTTCATGTGAAATGTAAATTGGCCAAGTTTCCTCTGAATGGCAGTTAAGATCATCGAAAGATGTGAATTCAAAAAGGTTACAGACACTACATAAAAGGGCGTGAAATTGTCTTCAGCAAATGCGTTTCTTTTTGTTCGATAAAAATATAAATGTGTATGCATATTTAAAAAAAAAAATAAAAAAAAAAAAACGAAGCATGGATCTAAAGAAAAGAAGCATTAAATACAGTATGCGCCAAAATATACTGGACTGAAATGAAAAGACGAACGATATCACCTTGTTGTCATCCGCGAGTTTATTTCTCCTGATACACACTATTAGCGTCTTGATTTACCACGGTTGTGCGTAATGTAACTGTTAGAAATGTGCGCGCACCGCCTCGCTGTAGAGTGTTCATACTGTTCACGCAGACTCCCGCAAAAGGGGACGATTTGCTAGTTTATTGTTGACACAATAAACTAGCAGAATGGCAGAATTTCATGACAATACTGTGGTACCTGCTGCCGTCTTATTAAATCTCTCTCGGAATTGTTCTGCCACCTTTTTCAAACTCTGTCCCCATTTACGACCACTTCCGTACGAGCGGAAATAATACTCAACTATGAATACATTTTCCTCCGTCGACGTTTCCAACAACACCACAACATCCTTTTCACTAGTGGGAGAACATGCGGCTGGAGCTGTGCCCTGTGGACAAATGCAAATGCTCGAGTTTCAGTATTGTATATTTTGGCGCATACCGTGTTATGAAAAATGGTGTTGCATGATCCTAGCTGAAAATGCACTTTTCTCCACATCGTACCAGTACCATGTCTTGGCCTTTAGTTTGCGCAGGTTTAAATACTGGTTGGCGTCTCAAGGGTGGATGTTAAGGACAGGCACGTTTTGAACAGCCAGGCATTGACATCGTTTCCCAAAAAGACATGAATCAACTTCCAGAATCAAATCTCTGCAAAGGCACATTTCATGGAGGCTTTAAAAGCGTTTTATACTCTGAAATGAGATCTGCCCAGTTTCCATCCAAGTTACTTTGGCTAATTCTGAATTCAGCATCATTTAAGGCAGGAACGGCTCTCCGGGAATCTTCTTCAGACATAAAAGTCTAAAGTCATGAAATTTAAAAGGTAATCTAAAGTGTGTAAATCGTATGTCCATTAAATCAAAACGGCTCCAGAATGCAACAGCACAGAGCCTCTTATAAATCCTGATGTCACGGAGAATCAATGGCATTGCTCTAATGCAAGGAAATAAATCTTGTGTGTGTTTTAATAGGAGTGCTCTTTCCAGGCTTTTGTGGAAGCTGACTTGGCTCCTGCTGATTACAGAAACCGTATGAATAACTTTCGTCCGGGCAACAGCGGCCTGTTGGAATTTTTTCCACCTCCAGGACTGCTGGACTGAGATAAGCTGCGGCAAGCCGACGGAACGGTGCAGCATGGACGTCAAAAACGGAAGAAATGCTTATCGAGAGTGGCTCAGCAGCTAACACGAGGTGAAGAAAGCGGTGCGTACGATTTCAGGGAGTTCACAATCATTACAGACAAAACAAATGACATTTCTAGACTAAATGTTTTGGTATTCAAGTCGGTTTGTTAGACATTTATAACAGAAAGTGATTATAAGCATGTGATTGCAACCTGGCAAATGTGTCACTGAGGAACCATAATGACATTGGAGGTGACCTTGAAAAACTTTTGTTCATAGTGTTAGTTAGGTGTCATAAGTGGGTGTGTGTGTGTGGGGGGGGGGGGGGGTTCACACATGTCATAAGAGTAGTAGTTAAATGTTGTTGGTCTTTCAGCTGCTCCCATCTGATCCGCACACAACCTGGCGCAGGTTTTACTCCGGATGCCCTTCCTGACACAACCCTCTGGCTTTAACACTGGCTTGGGACTGGCACTGCATTTAGTGGCTCTGGGGTTTGGGCATTGGCTGGGAATTGAACCCATGCCTAACGCATGGCAGGTGAGAAACCAATACCAGGGTATAGTTGAATGAACGACCCAAAAACAACATGGGAAATACAGTACAGCCCTAAAACCTTTATTTAGAGGATTAAGCAGCCTGACGCTCATTTGCACAACATCTGAACACATCCTTCTTTCGGCTGTTCCCTTTCAGGGGTCGCCGAATCATCCAACCCTCTCCTCTCACCCCAACTAACTTCATGTCCTCTGTCACTGCATCCATAAATCTCCTCTTTGATCTTCCTCTAGACCTCCTGCCTGGCAGTTCCAACCTCAGCATCCTTCTACCAATATGCTCACAATCTCTCCTCCAAACCATCTCAATCTGGCCTCTCTGACTTTATCTCCAAACCCATCTAACATGGGTTGTCTCTCTGATGGACTTATTCTCGATCCTATCTATCTTTGTCACTCCCAAAGAGAACCTGAACATCATCATCTGTCTTTTCTTCCGTGCCACTGTCTCTAAGCCGTAGAGCATCGCTGGTCTCACCACTGTCTTGTACATCTTTCCCGTTGTCCCTTAAGTGTCTAACAATGTTTAGAATTCCAGGAACAACACACAGAGCGTGTCCTCAGGTCACGCATCTCTTAGTGTAGTAATGTCACCTCTCTGATTCTCTCTGACCATGAGGTGCATCTTAGCGCCCAAATGATCCTGCTGTATTACACGGCGTCCAAACTGCATCACGTCCACATTCACAGAAAGTTTTTTTTTTTTTTTCACCCTTTTGGCTGCTTTCTAATTTAAAGACATACATTTTCGAAAACAGCCTAATACCAACGGTGTCCCAACATCTGCAACATTGCCAAATCAACATCGCCACAACATTGTGACAACCAATTTTTTTTTTTTCGGCTGGGGATTCTTAAAGATGCTTTAGATACTCTCAGCAAAGTGAATCATTACATGAGAGGCAAAAAGGGATTCGAGCAATGAAAACAGCGAATAACACTTTGCTGTCATACTAAACTGAAGCACCATACACCATCTCTTCTCTGCTGCATCCACACTCAATCCACCATTAAATTCACTTAACTTTAAAATCAATTAGCTATCATGAAGTGTACTCGAAATGAACCTGGGAAAAACATTGTCTCTGCATCCCTCTCTCTTACCTCTCATTATTCTGCATGTATTACCTCCTTAATACTCTTAATCCTCCTGGCATTGGTTTATGTATCTCCTAGTCTCTCAGTAGTTAGCTGCTCTTTGCTACTGACCTTTACCTGAATGTCTGGGTATCAATTATGCACTATAGCTTGTTCCTTTCATCTGCCCGAGTTTTAAACTCAGCCATGCGCACTGATGAGATTAAAAGGTCATAAGAAGGATCTGAGTAGACACTGGTGTGGTCATGAATTGTTTTCGCTTTGTTTACTGCTGATGTTGAGTTCCGCCATGTTGATTACAGACCCCTGGATTGAGGAGTCCTTCGTGGCTTTCTGAAAAGGAGTTCCATGTCTTGATAAAGCCAAAGGAAATGGCTAAGAACCTAAACTTAACTGTATCGAGGTGCGGCAGATGCATCAAGCAATTCGTCCCTCGATTCTTTTTCCTTAACACTCAATAAAACTTCCCCTTATTTCTCTATATAAATCCCCTGCTACACTAAGACACCCAAGTGTCATAAGTTTCACTAGTGCTTGGATACCATCAAGGTTTCCCAGTACACATGGGCATTGATCGGACTGCCTGGCTCGTGTCTGAAACACTGGCCTCCCAGGAACTACTTTAACATGTGGGAATGGTTTGCAGCAAGATCATGGCTGTACGGTGGATGCAGGAATAACTCTCAGCCGAGTTCCTGTAATGCGCAACAGGTGTTGGTGAATGTGTGTGTACAGGTCACCCAGACAGATGCGTCTCTTACGCAAGCTGGCGCTAAATTATCCGTCGATTTTCAAGGATCGGGATCAGGATCAGGAGTTCCACTCATTGATGGCTCATGGGAACGACTGCGGTGTGCTCCAAGCCGCCTCGGCGGGAATCATCATTCACGGACGTACGGCCGCCTTTAAAATGTTTGCACCGTTTAAATGTTTTACTGCAGTTCATTTTACTGCAGAGTCTCATCACCATATTGCGCTTTAAGCCTTCTGTAAATGTCCACCGGTTTCATTACAAGTCCCAGTTTGACTTGAAGTAGCATCCTGACATACTATATAACCCTTAATTCAGTACCTTGTTAAAACAACGCAAAATGTAAAATAACAGAACAGACGTGATAAGATGGCACAAAAAGGAAGCTAATGGGATCAAAAAAATAGTGTGATATGGACTAGAAAGAAAAACGGGTTTTACAGAATGTTAAAATGCACAGACTGAGGCTATTTCAAAAATGATGGAAGGTGCTAATTAAAAGAGGCCTAAAACTCATTTCCTAAGTCCCGGAGAGGAACAGGGTTTCTGCCTGGCATTAGATTGGCACCGGGCTCTGTGGTTTGGAATGGATTTTAGTATTTAGTCTTAAAGGTTAGCCATTGGATATGAAATCATTAAGCTGATCATGTTTCTTTAAAAGGATTTGGGAATTTAGCCAGGAATATAAGGCAAGCTGGGACAAAAATAAAAAGACATGAGTTAAAGAATAAAACACTGATGATTTTCCTTTAACAGCATGTCTCACGGTGTTTTTTTTTTTTGTTGTTGTATCCCAGCATTTTCTCAAAATTACAATATTTAATGACTGTAATTAGTTCCTGCAGCAGGTACGTATCACCTTCCTTCCGTCCTTAATTTCCCATCATTCCTTCCATCCTTCATTCTTTATCTTCCCTTTTATTGCTTATTCCATTATTCCGTCTCCCATTCTTTCCGACATTCCAACCATCATTCAACCTTTGTCTTCCATCCCTTATTCCTTTCCATTTTTTTCTTTCATCATTCTTTGTCACCTCTTCTTTCTCCTCCCCTCCATCCTATCCTTTAGTTCATCATCCCTTCCATCCCTTTTTTCTCTTTCCTTCATCATTTATTCTGTCTCTCATTCACTGTCTCTCACTCTTTCCATCCTTCCTTCACTTCATCCCTCATTCTTTCTATTCCTCCTTCCTTCCATCCTTCTTTCACACTTTATAATCATAATTTGTTCCACCCCAAGTTCTTTCTATCCTTCCGTCCATCCTCTATCATTTGCTCCACCCTATTATCTTTCTGGCATTCTTCCCATCTCTCATTCTTTCTTTCCTACAACCCTTTATTTCATCATTTCTTTCACCTTCATTTTTCTCCTGCGCTTTATTTCATTACTCCCTCTGCACCTCATTCTGTCTTTCCTTCCACCATTTAATTGATCATTCATTCTCTTCTTCATTGTTTAACTTTACTTCCTTACATTTCATGATTCATTCCATCTCTAATTCAATCTTCCCTTCCATCCATTAATTCATAATTCTATTTTTCTTTCTTCTGTCCTTTATTTCATTTCAGTTCTTCCATCCATTGCTTTATAGTTCCTTTTCTTTATCAGTTCATGTGTCTCTCATTTGGCCCATCCCTCCATCCTCATGTTTCTGTATTTCCTTAAATCCTTTTTTAAGCATTACATCCATCCTTCATCCTCTTGGATGAAGACCTCTGGGTTTTTTTTTTTAATCATTTATATCAATGATTAAATGAAATCATTCATTTAATCCCTCATTTTTCTCTTTCCTTCCATCCTCTTTTTATCATTCCTTCTGTCTCTCATTTGTTTTTGTCACTCATTCTTTCATCCTTCATTCCTACAGTCATTTATTTCCTCACTGCATCCCTCATTTTTATCTCCTTAACACCTTGTCCTTTCTCCATCCTTTATTTTAACCTTCACTCCACTGTATATCTTTCTGTCCCTCTTACCATCTTTCATTCTATTCATCCTCCGTATTTCTTCGGTCCTTTACTTCATCACACATTTTATCTCTTAATGTATGGGATGCGGTCAACTTACATGGGACGTTCTTGTGAATGAAGACATAAAACCGACTGGCATTTACAGGAGGCTTCAAGCTCAGTACGTTGATGAGACTCGTAGCCGCAGGAAAACATTTCAATGGTGCACACATTTTAAAAAGGCCATGCAATCCGTGAATGACGATCCCAGCCGAGGTGGCTTGGAGGCCACTGCAGTCGTGAACATTATGAACATTCAACGAGTGGAATGCCTGATCCTTGAAAAATCAATGTACAGTATAACTCGTCACCAACTTACTGAAGAGACGCATCTGTCTGTGGGAACTGTACACCCAAAAATGCACCAACACCAACACCGCTTGCACGTTACAGGAACTCATACTTGAACTTGGATGAGTCAATGCCACGTCCACCATATAGTCCTGACCTCACTCCAAGCCATTTCTACATATTCTGGCCATTAAAGGAGTTCCTGGGGGGGCCAGGGTTTCCAATGTAAAGCAGGCAGTACGATCATGGATCCGGCATGCAGAGAAAGCTTTCTACCTTAACGGAATCCAAGCACTAGTAAAATACTGGGATAAGTGTGTTAGTGTTCTGTTATTCTGCACAAGCCAAAGACCTGCAATTTTATAGAAACTGCATCATGGATTATTCTTCTGTAACAGCAGACCCAGCACTGTTGCCTTTCACCTCCAGGGTCCGGGTTCGATTCCCGGCCAGGCTCGATTCCTGTCTCTGTGTGCATGGAGTTTTCATGTTCTCCCCGTGCTTGGTGGGTTTCCTCTGGGTACTCCGGTTTCCTCCCACATTCCAAAGACATGTAGGTTAGGCTAATTTGCGTTCCCAAATTGCCTGTAGTGTGTGAATGAGGGTGTGAGTGAGTACATGCGTGCCCTGCCATGGATTGTACCCTGTCCGGGTATACCCCGCCTTGTGCCCTAAGTCTCCTGGGATAAGCTCCAGGCCCCTCCAGAATACAGGATTAGATGGTATAGACGATGAGTGAGTGAGAACAGCAGGCCTCCTTCTAGCGTCATGTGTTATTCCGTACATCAAATGCACATGACATGACAGTTTTGCTTGTTAGATCACGTGTTTTATTGAATCCATTATTAGACCATGTTGATCATCAACCATTTTTTTTGGATTAGTTATTACCATAGAAATTAAATCAAGTGCTTCAATATAAATCTGTGATTTGCATCTGCACTATTGTGAAAGATTCAGTTATTGAAAATGAACACAAATAATAATGTGAGAATTCAGACGTGTTATGTTATGTTGTGGAACACAGACTGCTCTGTTGGCTCTGTTTGGGAAATTATGATTAAAAGTGCTTTTGATTAAAGGGAAGTCTGCGATTGCGAGTAACTTGGTCTGTGAGCATTTTGCAAGATGGGCAAAAATCTTTTCCATACATTTTAACTTGATTAATGAGCGAGGGCTTGATTTACGAGTAGTACATATACACTGTGTCTGCCGAGTATCACGTGATCCCAACTGAGCCAATGGTTCTTCTCTCTCGTGTGCTGCGGGATTGTGGGTAATAATCTCCTATGCTTAATCTGAAGTATCATTAGAGAGCTTCCTTGTTAAAGAAGTTTCCCAACAGAGCAGTGTTTCCGTTAGTGTGTGTGTGTGCGCGTGTGTGTAAGTCATCCTACACAGTAGCCTCTTCCCTCCGCCTCCCCATTCTTTTCAAAGGTAAAGTGCAGGTTAATTTGTTTTATTTTTACTTTATATTTTGAATTAATATTTTTTTTATAAATATATTTGGGTTTTGTGACACATCATCTGAATTTCCATTATTTTTTATAGGGAAATTTGCTTTAATATACAAGTGCTTTGATATACAAGCGTGCTTCCGGAATAAAATTATGCTCGCAATCCAAGGTGTAACTGTTTTAATTTTAATTCATACTGTTTAGGGGATTGTTAAGACCAAGAGTTAACACAATTCTGCAGCATACATCATACACTTCAACGCAGTCGTTATCTTCCGGGTGTGAAGCAGGCGTTTGTGACAAGTAATATATTTTTTTTCCATTGCAAGCATTCAGTTAGCAGCAGACACGATATTTCTCATGCAGTCACAAACAATGCGGCTAATCCACGAGACTTATAATACAACATTATAAACGGAGACAAAAACAGCAAATCTGATCTCATAAACATCTCATTTGAATCAGCGAATAAACAAACAAATCACTTTGCATGAAATCATGCCAAACAGCAAACAGCAGCAGCTGCCGAGCTAAATGACGAAGTGACATCATTACGTTGTTTCAGAGATATTAAACATGTTTATCGTGACTCATGTTGGGACTTCGGTCAAGAGGAGTGAACATGTGCTTCTAAACCAATTCCTTTATTCATTTCTTAATTTATTGCTGTTCCTTATTTCATCATTCCGTCTACCTCTCATCCCTTTACTTCATCGTTCCTTCCTTCTACCACTCATTTCATCCTTTATTTCTTCAATCATTCTTTCTGTCATTTACCCCATCCTTCCTACCATCCCTCATTCCCTTCTGCAATCATTCCCTCTCTCTCCCTTTTATTATCTGTCCTTTACTTTTTACCCCACCTCTCATTTATTCTGTCCTTTAATTTATCATTTTCTTTTCATCTCTTTATCCTGTGTACAGAGTCACGGGGGGCCTGGTGCCTATCCCAGGAGACTTTTTACAACTGTGGTAGGACCTCCGAGTAACACTCACACACTCATTTATAAGCCTAATCTGCACGTCTTTGGACTGTGGGAGGAAACCAGAGTACATGGTGGAAACACATCAAGCACGGGGAGAACATGCAAACTCCATGCACACAGACCCTGAGGCGGGAATCGAACCCTGAACCTGTAGGGGCAAGGCGGCAGGGCTAACCACTTCGTCATTGTGTCGCTCTTCATTTTCTTTTTTTTCTATTCTTATTATATTATTCCGCATTGTATTCTTATTTGCCCTGCGATGGATTGGCACCCTGTCCAGGCTGTACCCTGCCTTGTGCCCTAAGCCTCCAGGGATAGGCTCCAGGCCCACCGCGAACCTGATGAGTGAGTGAATCTATTCTTATTTATTTTCCTTTTTAATTTTTATCCATATGTATTGTTTAAGTTTACACTTTTAGTGTGTATTTAATTTGATTTGTAATTTATTTCATGATTATTTAGTTATTTATTAGTCAGAACTGTTGTAAAAAGGATTTCACTGCATGGTGTGTGCAATAAATTTTTTTTTTACTTAATTCCTTCCATCTTTCTTTCATCCAGTTATTTATTTCATCATTCTTTCCATTGTTCAGTCATTTTTCCTTCTGTTTATTCCTTCATTATTTATTCTCCGCTTCTTTCTGTCCTTCTTCCTTCTTTCATTTCATGATTTTTTTTTTTTACCATCCCTGTTTATTTCCTCATTCAGTGCATCTTTCCGGTCATTTCTGTCGTGTCCTCATGCTCTCATGTTCCTTGTCATGGTCCTTCCATCCTTTAATTCCTTTCATAATCCCTTGTGTCTCTCATTCTTGCTGATGAATCAATTAATTACTGTTAAAAATTAGGATTGGGTACCGAAATCCGGCGCCATTATGGCACTGGTACCTGTATAACCGGTACTAGAACCCAATCAGGTTTTGGTCACACAGATTTCGGTGGAAAACGATTTAAATATATTTGCACTCTAGTTCTCTGAAATGGACGTAAAAAGCATCATCACCTTCACCGCACGTGAAAAACATTTCCCGACAAATCCATGTGAACGCGAATTGGAAAGCTCTAATGAAACAAATTCAACTAATCTTTGTAGTAACGCGAGTGTCCATGTTGTTTTCACATACCAACCTACAGTAAAAGCACAACTCGAGTAAATGCAGTAATTACACTCGCTCTGACGGCAGCAGGTAGCGTTAGCTAGCTAAGCTAAACATGTTTCAATTAAAATGCCTAAAGCTAAACTTTCTAACATATGACTGTATTTCACAACAAAGGATTCCGACACCGCGACATGCTACAAATGTCTTTGTGTGAAAAGGGGGAAACACGTGAAACCTAATGAAACATTTGAGGAAACACAGGATGAAGTTAAAAGCAGAGGGATGCAGCGTGTTTACCAGTTTGTGGACATCAGCTGTCAGTGTGGACGTCCCGGTCCCAGTCAGACCAACACTAGCAAAGTCAGGAGAGGTGTGGGATTTTACCGGATATGGTAAGTTGGCAGGTATGGTCATGTTTCTGCAAAATAATTACTAAAAATTTAAGCTGATTTGTAGGGTACCAAGAATACGAAATCCTTTGCTGTTATTGGTGTTAAATGATTGTATTTGGGTTAGGTAGTATGTAAATTTGTTATTTTGTATGTACAGTGGAACCTCTGATTGCGGTTAACTCGGTTTACGAGTGTTCGCCAAGACGAGCAAAGATTTTTAATACATTTTGACTTGAAAAACGAGCATGTCTTGGTTTACAAGTGCCAAGTTTTTTTACATCGACACACACACACACACACCGACACACACACACTCTCTCTCGCCTTTACACCCCCCAGGCTTCACACAGGCTCACACACTCTGCTCTACACAGAAACTCTGCTCTGTCACGATTCTTTTCAAAGGTAAGGTGCTGGTTCATTTGTTTGTTTTTTACTTTACAGCAGTGATTCCGTTATTCTGCGCTCATGCGAGTGTCATTAGAGAGATTTCTTTTTTTCCCGTTAAAACAGTGTTTCCGTTGTGTGTGTGTTTGTTGTGAAACTTAAAAAGTGTGGTGGGGGGAGCGAGGAGGAGTTTTACTGTGTAAGACGAGGCGAGGGAAGGGGCTAATTCCACACACACACACACACACACACACACACACACACACACACACACGCACACAAATACACGGCGCCTGCGCGCACAAACGGAAGCACTTATCTGTTGTGATTTATTTAAACTTTGTTTTAAAGGTAAAGAGCAGGTTAATTTGTTTTATTTTTACTTTATATATTGTATTAATTATTTTTCTGTATTTATTTTTGGGGGCTGTGGAACGAATTATTTGCGTTTTCATTATTTATTATGGGAAGATTTGATTTGGTTTACAAGTGTTTTGGAATACGAGTCTGCTTCCGGAATGAATTATGCTCGTAATCCAAGGTTCCACTGTACGTATATATATATATATATATATATATATATATATATATATATATATATATATATATATATATACCTTTAATTTATTTTTTATTTTAAATATTTTTCCAATAAAAACCCATTTATTAAATGTTATCCACCTTTTTCTGTGGCTCTTTTTTCATAATAAACCTAAACGATAACCAACCCAATCAAATGTATTAATCAGTACAGTTTGATTGGATGACACTGTCTGCTTATAAATCACTTCCCTTTTCGTGGCGACCCCTTTCACTAAACTGATCACTGTTAGACTTTCGCTAAAACAACCATCCCATAGCATGAACTACAGTATCGTATATTCTAAAGTTTTATGAGCTCTTCACGTGCACAGCCAATGAGAGAGACTGAGCAAATCAATGCTCTGTGCACAATTAAATAAGATTTGACCCATTTTAAATAATAAGAATAATTGATAAATAAAAAATATGTTAAGGCCAATGATACCGTGGTGCGCCGGCCCAAATAAATCTGTCTATGAGAAACACAGGATGCTAAGCAGTATAAAAAATCTGTACCAAACAAGATGTCATAACATCACAAACTTTCAGAATCACCTGCTGTTCTTCCTTGCCATGACATGAGGAGCTGCCCTACAGAAACGTGCTGGTTCTCTGATGTCCCAGTAATTAATCTAATGACATGCTCGATAATTCAATTAGTAAGCAGGTTTCATTAAATTCCTTTAATTAAAAGCTAAAATGTAAGCAGGGAAATCTATATGCTGTGAGATAAACAAAAATTGAATACAAATAACAATGGCAGTGCCAGATCAGCCCTTCTTATTTCTTTTAAAATAAATGTATTAGTATTATTATATGGGTGGCACGGTGGCATGGTGGTTGGCGCTGTGGACTCGCACCTTCAGGGTTGAGGGTTTGATTCACACCTCGGGTCTTGTGTGTGTGTGTGTGTGTGTGTGTGTGTGTGTGTGTGTGTGTGTGTGTGTGTGTGTGTGTGTGTGGAGTTTGCATGCTCTCTCTCCTCGTGCATTGTGGGTTCCCTTCGGTTTCCTTTCATAGTCCAAAGACAAAGAGAGCAGGCATACTGGCATTTCCAAATTGCCCAGAGTGTGTGTGTGTGTGTGTGTGTGTGTGTGTGTGTGTGTGTGTGTGTGTGTGTGTGTGTGTGTGTGTGTGTGTGCTGTGATGAATCGGCACTCCATCCCGGGTGTACCCTACCTCGTGCCGAGTCACCTGGGACAAGCTCCAGGCCTCCCACGACCTTGTACAAGGTAAGCGATATAAAGAATGAACGAGACGGTATTATTTATGTGAAGTACATACTTTGTAATTAAAACTTCTAGTAAGAAAAAAAAAAAACTGAGAAAAGTGATTTTATCCAATTTCATGCAATATTACCCAATTTCATCTTGAGTGCTGTTTTTTTTTTCCCCTCTCTCTCTCCCCAGAAGTCCAATCAAGCACTCGCATGTAGTCGGAATACAAATCAGACTTTTCCAGGCCTCACAGCCCAGTCCTGCACAGATTCAGCCCCAAAATGAAAAAGGAAAGAACTTATGCTTTAATCCCAAACTAGGCAATCAGAAAATCAATGACGCAGGACTTATGATTTTTCAACGGGCCATTAAGGTCCCGAGCATGGACAGCCCCAGGAAGGCGGTGATCGCCAAGGGTTATAAATTCTGCGACTCTAAATAATGGCTGCTCTTCGGAGCCTCCACTGTAATGAGATTTATTTCCCATGAGTCACGTCTCGGGTTCTTCAACTTGTGTTTGGAAGTCAAAGGCGGGCCACGGTGTCACCCGGTTTTATGCTGCAGGGGCCAGAACTCCGAACCTGCACTCCCAACAAATGCACACAGTCCACACTAATAAGACAGTTAGGTTTCACTCCCAATGCGCCAGAATGTACGGGTATCTCATGGTCGGGTTCTTACTGTACATCTGAACACCAAGATGAAATGTTTGGGTTTTTAATTATAAAGTTATGATTACGGAAAAAACAAAGCAGTGAAAAACCCAATACCAAATCCTCCTCATTTACATTCCCACTCTCGTACTTGTTTTGCACTTGGCCAAGCAGCATTGATTAAATGAATGCATAAATAAAAATTTGATTGAAAGTTATAATGCTTCAATACTTCACCAAAGCATTTAAGAACCGAACCGGTTTTGTCAGCTGCTATAAAGTCGTCAAAGTCTTTCATGCTTGTAAACAAGTCTAGGGATTGTATAAGGTGACACGTCTACCAAAAAACACACTACGGAGCTGAATGTTCCTGTAATCTGACAAATGATTGGCGGTGATGGAGCTTTGGATCGTCTCTCATGCAGGAAGTCACATGACCTTCTTGGTCCTTAGGCATCTATGAATAAATATCTGTTGAAACCTCATACAAACTGCGGAAAAATCAGGCTATAATGACATTTAGTGCCTCCTAATCGCTAACTGCTAACACACTCCCAACCTCGAGATAATGGCAAAGGTACATCTAATAAAACTCAACTCAATACACTTTCTACAGGGACTTTTTAAGCTGATTAGTGTAATGATCTGAGTACTTGTTGAACAAGCTGAAAACAAGCTGAGAGGGGGGAAAAAAGAAAGAAAGAAAAAAGAAAAAGTTGCGAGCGCTTGGTCAAGGAGAACATTTTATAAGAAGTATTTTATGGAAACGCTTTTATGGAAAGTCTGTAAATAAATCTGAAGGGTAGATTTTATAAGCGTTTTAAAAAAGCAGCTCTCAAAGGCATTACATTGCTAACAGATTGTGGCACTTAATCGCAGCCCTACTAGTGCGGACTAGCGCTTCCACACTTCTGTGATTGGAAAAAAAATGGGTTAGAAATATTCTGGTGATGAATGTGTTATAGAAGAGACCTAATTACGAGGGGTGTTCACTCTTAACCGCAGTTAAACGTTTGAATGGTGCAAATGCTTTAAAGAGAGCCGTACATCCGTGAATGATCATCCTGGCCGAGTGTCTCGGATCCCACTGCAGTCGTTCCAATTTGCGGAAGAGACGTTATCCGTCTGTGGGAACTGTATACACGATCAACTACCAACACCATTTGCACGTTACTGGAACTCGGCTGGGAGTTACTTCCACATCCGCCGTCCAGTCCTGACCTCGCTCCAAGTAATTTCCACATGTTTGGGTCATTAAAGGAGTTCCTGGGAGGCCAGCATTCCAGATGTGAAGCAGGCAGGTCCGATCATGGCTCAGGCGTGCTGAGAGAACTGTCCACCTTGATGGCGTCCAAGCACTAGTGAAACACTGGGATAAAGTGTAGCCGGGGGATCATATGGAGAAATAAAGGGAGTTTTTACTCTCATAACTGTGTTCTGTTTTTCTGCACAATGAAAAGTCCTAGTTTGTGAGATAGCGACCACAGAAATTCGAATTTGTTGTGTCCTGTCGTTGAGTCACATCGCTGCGTCGTGTTCTCACATAATTTTCTTTTCTTTTTTGGATTTTTTTTCTCCCTAATTTAGTCGTGTCCAATTCCTCCCCGTCACTAGGGGGCTCTCACATTAAGGCTACTACTACCACACAGCCGGGAGGGCCGAAGACCATCACATGTTTCCTCCAACCACGCGACGCCAGCTGCGTCTTTGGTAGGATGATTCGAATGTGAATCATTAAATGAATCGTCCTGTATTTCGGAAGAAAAACAGCAATAGGACACTTTTTTCTTTACAGTAGCTTTCTGTAAGACTAACCCTGAGTTTTATGAGGGTATATAAAGGGTTTATATGTGTAATCATTTATTAAAACATTTACATAGTTAATAATTATCTACATAAACATGTCTGTACATTGGTCAGAACTGGCGCTTTTACATTTCATAGATCGGAGGACACGAAGCCAGTCGCAGAAAAATGACTGCATGTTTGTCTGTCCAGCCAGATTTTGTCTCAGCGTCACGCAAAACTGTCTGGACAGAATTGAATGAAACTTTTGCAGTACTTAGATAAACACCTGACGTTTAACCTGCACCATAAATGAAATTATGTTATGAACAGTTATGTGCTTGATTTAATAATGTACTTTAAAATAAGCTACTAATGCGCTACTTTTCTAACAAACGCCTGCACCAATAGATATTAATTAGAAAAGCTAAACGGAATATTTTTATTGGGATTAGTTCATATTTTCCCCATTAACATAACAGCGCTGAAGTGGTGCAGTCGCTTTAAGACGATCTACTTTTTTGCTTTCTCATCTGTGATTCACTCTCCGATTACCGAATAGTGTTTCTGGGAGATTTGATTCAGCAGGTTTTAACAGGAGAAAGTTTTTAACTATATTTTATTTTCGGTCCACTCACGAGTACAATTTAGTACTTTTGTGTGATTTTTTTTTTTTTTTAAAGAAATAGAAGAGTCAATCTTGAATGTGCCGTGAACGTTCCAGTATAAAACCAACTCTAGCACACTTTAAAAGTGCACGTGCCCGACGCTCCTGCTGTGTTCAGGGGCTCGTCTTTCCTCAAGCTGAAGTGCCTTCATATTTCACGTCGGGTCACCTTTTTTGCTGCTGCCATCTCTTCAAATCCAGTCTATGAATAAAGCAACAAAAAAAAAGATCTGCACTCCCTAGACTTGCACATAATTCTTTAAAACCTTCCTGCGGCTCATATTACTTTTTTGGCTCAGTCAGGGTTTTCTCCTGCCCGTGTCACACACTCTCACGCGTTTTCTACTAGTCAGACCATATAGACTTACGCATAGTAAAAATGCTTACACAGTACTGTTTTACTGGTACATACTGCAACACCAAACTCCACACTCACTCCCCCCCCATGGGACACATGGATGGCCAGTGTGGTCTGCTTGGGATGTGTGTGGTGACTGGGGACGGTTCCACTTTACAACGAAGACGCTCCTGGCTTCGGCAGATGCTGAAAGCTGTCCTCTGAGGACTTGTGACTTCAGTCGCTCGATGGTTCAGGACTGGAGTTTCCTACAGTCTACCTGAGCCTCCAATAACCAACTGGACTCCATATTAACCTTAAGACATTGAATGTTATATTGAACTTCCAGCCTCCTAACATACAGTATGACTGCAGATCAAACCATGCTATCTAACATCACCCAAATGAGGATGGGTTCCCCGTTGAGTCCGGTTCCTCTCAAGGTTTCTTCCTATTGAGATCTCAGGGAGTTTTTCCTTGCCACCATCTGATCATTTTGATTTATACACATTAACATTTCATACAAACTTCCATAATTTCTTTTTGAATGTGTAAAGCTGCCTTGCAACAATGACCATCATTAAAAAACGCTATACAAATAAAACTGAACTGAATTGAATTGAACTCTCACTCATCATCTATGCTGTTTTATCCTGTATAAAAGGTCGCGGGGGGGCCTGGAGCCAATCCCAGGAGACTTAGGGCATGAGGCAGGGTACACCCTGAACAGTGTGCCAATCCATCGCAGGGCACACACACACACACGTGCTCATTAACACACTAAGGGCAATTTGGGGAATAATGTCAATTATACTCAAATGTATTTTTTAGCTTAGGAAAACTTTCAATAATAAATGTTTTTATATAAACAATATTTGTTTAGAACTATCCAGGACCACATTCCCAAATGCTAAATAAATAACTAAATAAGTTTTAAAAGTAAAAAAAAAAAAAAGGAAAATTTTATGAACCAGAGTCCGTATTCACAAAGCTTCATAGAATTCTCTCAGAGAGCGATTCTCCTATCTTAGCTTAAAAAGTCCTAGCTGGGAGTCCTAGACTAAAAGTGATTCATGGGGATGCCCCTCCCTACCTCTAAGAACTTATTACCTCGCATACGTCCACACACAACCTCCGCTCTGCGTCAGTACATCTTTTGAAACATCCTAAGACTAAGCTTCATCCTATGGGAGATCTTTGGCTTTTTGCTCAGCTGCACCTAGACTGTGGAACGCTTTCACTGAGTATCTGAGGACACCGCAGACTGTTGATATCTTTAAATCTGGTCTTAAAACTTGTCTTTTTTTCAGAGCTTTCGGGGCGAATTAATTTGTAGCACTTTGAGATTTGCTTCAAATATAAAGTGCATTATAAATGAAATGTATTATTACTATTGTTATATTATTAACTCTGAGTAAGGAAAGTACAAAAACTTAGTGAGGAGGTATAGCGCAGAAATTCAAGGACTAGAAAAATCTGTAAAGGTCTTAAAATGCATTCTTTGTGAAAATAGAACATATGATAATAGAATAAACAATGAAATCATAACTTTGTAGAAACAAAATGCTAAAGTTATGCAAAGTTTCTGTTCTAGGCTAAATATTACATTTTGAAGTTAATTAAAACAGCCAAAGGTTGAACATGTGCCTACTTTTGAAGCAACCAACTTCCATGCAGTTGTTAGTATATTTAAGTTCTCGAGTTTATTTACCATACAGATTTTATTACTTGTAATCCATTTCAGATTGATGGGAGCAAAATGGCTCAGCTTTTACCAATTTACATGACAGGACAGTCTGTTTAAGTTGCTCTTTTGGATGGTATGTAGCCAACAATCCAAGAGAGATGGAAGGAAGTAAAACAACAAGAAAACCAGATTGGACAGAAGAGCAGTCTTTACTTTTATGTTTAGTGTTTGGACAATAGTTCTTTTTCCGCCATTTTGTACTCTGCTATAGAAACTCTTAAGCCTTTGAAAAAGTCCTCCTCTCTACTCTTAACAATTTTTACCTTAAGAGCTGTTTTTAGGGTTAAGATGTTTCATGAATAATTTTTTTATCTTTACTAAGATTCAGTCCTAAATTTAAGGGGAAATTCTGAGAAAATGTCATAATTCTGAGAATTTTCTAAGAATTTCATCACTGGGAGCAACTGTTAGGCTTAAGAAGCTTTGTGAATACGGGCCCAGGTTCTCAGAGATGATGCCACAAGAGAGGTTGTAATGTCCCCTCAACCTTCTGCTCAACAAAAAAGGACACCAAAAACACGAAAAACCCTCAGTGATCAGGGGAAAAAAAGAGCATGAAAGACTGTTCGTTAAGCCAGATGAGATTATATCAGTTCATGGGTTCAACTCGATCGCAGGGAACGTGACGACGCCACAGCCGCTGCATGAATAACGATGAGTTTCAATGGATTCCTTATCCTGGTGCCTCATTATCTACCTGACAGGAGGGATAAAGATGTTGGTGCCGTGCCAGATCACGAAGGACATAAGAGAGGGCTATGAAATAAGTAATGTGTGCTATGATTACAGTAAATGAGACAGAGTATGAATAACGCCCTAAGTAATTTTGCTCATTCTTCTTTGTATATTCAATAACTGACATAATGAGCCAAAGCGGCTACATTAGGACAGGAATCCTAATGCTATGATGCACTGAAATAACTCTCACATCATCAACAAGGACATTTAAATGGTTCAGGTAAAAAGGTGTACGTAACATTACTCCTAACATTAGCTAGGTTAAAAAAAAATCTAAAGTAGCTATTGTTATAATATCTAGTTTAGCTAGCTAGGAACTTTTAGCTAGATTTTGAAGATATTAGCTAGCTAGCTTTATTTATTTTTTATTTATTTTGGGTTTCTCCTAGATTTTTTTTTCTAGATTTTTTTTTTTAGCTAAATTCAGTATGTTTTTATACATTTTTCATATTTAGGAACATATTTGATTTTAAACAAATTCAGGTAATAAGTTTTGTTTAGGGAAATATTCATGTTCAAGTTTATATTCTTTTCAACATAAGATATCAGGTTTGGTTTTTAGGCAATAAAAAATATATTAACTAGCTAATTTCCCTTTTCGGCTAGCTACAGTAGATTTTGTTTTTTTTAAGGTACAGAAGCTATTATAACTAATGTTTTTTTTTTTTTTAGAAATTCTCTAATTTTAGCTAGTTCGTTTTGTCTGGCGATATGTTCTACTTTTAGCTAGCTTCTGTTTTTGAAATCATTCTCTAATATTCTACTGCTTTTGTTTTTGATTGTGTCATTTCAACAATAATAAGCTAGTTCTGTCTTGGGATACTCTCTAATGTTCGTTGCCTTTTGCTTTAGGGACTTTCTAACATTTAGCTGAAATGCTCTATGTACGCTATGTATAGGAATTTGGGGGAATATTCATTATCATTTACTGGCTAGTTTAGTTTGAGGATATTTTTAGTTTTTCATTCGACACTATTTACTCATTAGACACTATTTTAGATAGCTTTTGTTACCGAAAATTTTCTTTATCACTGGTTTGGACATGGTTTGAACAACATTTGTTTGGACAAATATTAACTAGACTTCAATTTAACTAGTTTCTGGACATTTCTTTAATTTTAGCAGCTGTGGTCTAATCATATTGTCCAACACTAGATGGCTTCGGGGTGAGGAATTCTCTCTAATGTTAGCTAGCCTAGCTAGCAATAAATACATATCATATTACAAGTTTGTAATTACTTTACACGTCTATAATACTTGCTAGTAATGTCTGAAAAGGTTGAACATTGTCAAATGGATTAAGATACTATACTGCTTCACTTACTTACATCACACAGCAACAAGCAGCTTTTCTGCTAATTTGGCAAGAATCATGCCAGTTTTGAGCATCCTAATACAGACACAAGCTTAAGCTGCACTTGCAATAAATATATAATCCTTTCAACTTAGGTTGATATAAAGCTTGCAAATTAAACAGCAACCCACAAATCCCTTTAACTGAAAGCAGATAGATGAACTGACCCATTTTGCCAATATAAATATTTTACCTATGCGATGCCTACAGCAAGCTGTACAGCTCTAAACAGATGGCTTTTCACACATTGCTCATGAAATGTATATGAATTTGAGAACACGCTGGAATATGTGCTTGCCTTCAGCAGCCATTTATAATGAAAATGAGCAGCCAATTAGATTGCCTGAATTAAAGTGAAGGCCACCGTGAAAGTGAAAAAGAGGCTAATTTTACAGTTTGGCTCATAGGAAGTCAGAGACAATGCATCATGTAACAGTCATGAACAAAAAAAAAAACAGAATGCAGAGAGCAGTACATTTGAGGCACAGCCAGGTCTAAAAATGTTCGTTGGTATTTAGTCATTGGAAAACAAGAAAAGAATCATCTCGAAATACAGGTTCAAACATTATAAATGTGTGATATTAGATTTGCCACTTGGTTCCCTAGTGGACTAGTGGCTTGTGTGACGCTGCTGCCCAGATTCAATTTCCGGTCAATGAACCAACACCAGCCTCTGGGGGATTTAACGAGCCAGTGCACACCCAGTGCTAGTCCCAAAGGATGGCATCCGAGTTCAAATTTAGGGAGCAGCCGAAAGAGGACCAATGACTAGATCTGTCATTCAGACCCAGTGGACACTACTGGTCCAACACGAGAAATGTGGTCAGACAAAAAAAAAAATCATGAATGGATTACTTACACACATGGTGGAGTTGCATCATACAAAAAGGTATAAATCATGTTTATTACGAGAATTACGAGCATTCCCATACACAAACAATGTGATGAGAGCTCATAGGAGTGGGACTAAACAGAAACAAAAGGTTTGAGTTTGCTAGGAAGAATAAAGATTGTCAAAAGACTTTGGAGCAATGGAAAAAGGTTATGTGGTCTGATTGACCCTGTTCCAGAGTGATGGACGTGTCCAGGTAAGAAGGGAAAAGCATAAGGGATGCGCCTGGTGTCTGGTGTCAAGGTGTTTCACTCTACCTTGAAGGCGTTTCTGGCCTCGACTGATGTTGACAGCTGTTTCTCTGAGGACTTGGCTGCAGTCGCTCGATAGTTCAGGACTGGGATTTCCTACAAGTCTACCTGAGCCTCCAATAACTACAGTACCTGGACTCCATATTAACATCAACTGTTATATACTGAATTGCCTGCCACCCAACACACAGTATGAATGCAGATCAATTCCTGCTTTCTGTTTCACCCAGATGAGGATGGGTTCCCTGTCGAGTCTGGTTCCTCTCAAGGTTTCTTCCTACTGCCATCTCAGGGAGTTTTTCCTTGCCACCGTCGCCCTCGGCTTGCTCATCAGGGACAATCTGACTATTTTTGATTCATACACATTCACATTTCATACAAACTTAAATAATTCTTCGGATTGTGTAAAGCTGCTCTGCGACAATGACAACTGTTAAAAGCGCTACACAAATAAAACTGAATTGAATAAGGCAGTGTTCACTGTACAAGCCTCTGGAGGCAGTGTTATGATATGAGGTTCTTCAGGTGGTCAGGCTCAGCAACGCTATGTAGAAAAAAATGAAGTCAGCTGACGACCTAAATGTACTGAATGACCAGGTCATCACATCAATGGAGATTTTTCTTCAATATTACAGGACTCAAATTGTAGCAAAGGTTCTTCTAGGAGCATGAGGAAGGGCTAAAAACATAAGGTGTTCCTTCAGGAATTACTAATCATTCACCTGGGGCAGATTCAGCAGATATGATGCTGTAATTTAAGTTTTTCATCTCGTTCTGCTGTTATAAGAGGATGACTGGAAGTGACAGCATCCTGGCAGCATAAAAAGAAAGGTTTCCACATTTCCGTAATGGTTAGAGACATTCCGAGGCAATGTGTTGATTTCATTGGAACATAAGGCTCTCAAGAGAGAAAGTTAAAAGTAAAGTCTGTATGTACTTAATTGCTACTTCACCGCTTGTACCACAGTTGATTAGCACAGCGTTGTGTTGCAGTAGTGCAGAAATGCTCCTGTTACCAGCTTTCATGCTTTAAATAAGCTTTACTGTTCTTACATTAAAATCCACACTATCACACTGAAGCACCACCGCGGTGACAGACTAATTACCCTGAAACCGAGTGTCTACAGCATTGGCACTATACAGCGCTAGGAGTCTACGGTGACTACTGAAGAGTGTGATTATCTTGTCACAGTCCAGCCACTTTGCTAATTCCTGTTTCCTTCATAGTGTGTAAATGTGAAGTAGAAGCTCTGAGAAAAAATGACTACAGGTAAACCACTGTGCTTCTTAAGAGAAGAGAGTCAAATATACTGCAAACCGGAGGGAAGTTACAAATATAATTCTATATAAATCCTACAAACATTTAACCACTCGCGCTTAAAAAAATCACAGTAGCACAAATCGCATATAGCTGGACACTCAACTCAACCAAACAGTGAGGCCTCAAATAATCTCTCGCTGCTGGGAGGCATAAATAGAACAATTACCAGAGATGAAAGGAAGAAAAAAAAAAGAATGAGATGGGGGAAGGGACACATACCACATGTGCAGGAAGGCAGGTAGGAAGAAAGAAAGGACTAGAAAGAAAGAAAGAAAGAAAGAAAGAAAGAAAGAAAGAAAGAAAGAAAGAAAGAGGGGTAGAATTAGGGAACGATTAAGGAAATGAGAGAAAGAAAAATAGGAAGAAAGAAAGGACAAAAATGTCAGATTACAAGTATTCAAATGCCTATTTGTATGGAATAGAAAGAAAAACAAGAAAAACAAACAAGGAAACGAGGAAAGAAAGAAAGAAAGAAAGAAAGAAAGAAAGAAAGAAAGAAAGAAAGAAAGAAAGAAAGAAAATGCCAGATTATTCACATCCCTATTTGTATGGATTAGAAAGAAAAAAGAAAGAAAGAAAGAAAATGCCAGATTATTCATATCCCTGTTTGTATGGATTAGAAAGAAAAAAGAAAGAAAGAAAGAGGGGTAGAATTAGGGAACGATTAAGTAAGAAAAATAGGAAGAAAGAAAGGACGAAAATGTCAGATTACAAGTATTCAAATGCCTATTTGTATGGAATAAAAAGAAAAACAGGAATAACAAACAAGGAAACGAGGAAAGAAAGAAAGAAAGAAAGAAAGAAAGAAAGAAAGAAAGAAAGAAAGAAAGAAAGAAAGAAAGAAAATGCCAGATTATTCACATCCCTATTTGTATGGATTAGAAAGAAAAAAGAAAGAAAGAAAGTGCCAGATTATTCACATCCCTATTTGTATGGATTAGAAAGAAAAAAGAAAGAAAGAAAGAGGGGTAGAATTAGGGAACGATTAAGGTAATGAGAGAAAGAAAAATAGGAAGAAAGAAAGGACGAAAATGTCAGATTACAAGTATTCAAATGCCTATTTGTATGGAATAGAAAGAAAAACAGGAATAACAAACAAGGAAACGAGGAAAGAAAGAAAGAAAGAAAGAAAGAAAGAAAGAAAGAAAGAAAGAAAATGCCAGATTATTCACTTCCCTATTTGTATGGATTAGAAAGAAAGAAAGAAAGAAAGAAAGAAAGAGAAAGAAAGAAAGAAAATGTTAGATTATTCACATCCCTATTTGTATGGATTAGAAAGAAAAAAGAAAGAAAGAAAATGCCAGATTATTCACATCCCTATTTGTATGGATTAGAAAGAAAAAAGAAAGAAAGAAAGTGCCAGATTATTCACATCCCTATTTGTATGGATTAGAAAGAAAAAAGAAAGAAAGAAAGAAAGAAAGAAAAAGAAAATGCCAGATTATTCACATCCCTATTTGTATGGATTAGAAAGAAAGAAAGTACCAGATTATTCATATCCCTTTGTATGGATTAGATAGAAAGAAAGAAAGAAAGAACAAGGGTCAAAGAGGGGTAGAATTAGGGAACGATTAAGCAAATGAGAGAAAGAAAGAAAGAAAGAAAGAAAGAAAGAAAGAAAGAAAGAAAGAAAGAAAGAACAAGGGTCAAAGAGGGGTAGAATTAGGGAACGATTAAGCAAATTAGAGAAAGAAAGAAAGAAAGAAAGAAAGTGCCAGATTATTCACATCCTTATTTGTATGGATTAGAAAGAAAAAAGAAAGAAAAGAGAAGAAAATCCACATGCCAGATTATTCACATCCCTTCAGTATTTGTATGAATTAAGAAGAAAAATTAGTAAATAGGGGAAAAAAGAGCAAAGTAAAAACCAGGTGAATAAAGAAAATTCAAATGTCAGATTAAGATTAAAAGTATTTACAGAATTACGGAGAAAAACAATCCAGAAAGAAAGTACAAACGATTAGACGTACACGATGATTAATCCCATCACTTGATGTTTTATGCCTGCTGCTGCTTGCAGTGTATCTAGTGTTCCAGCATATCTACTTCTGATGAACAGATGACTGCTTCGAGGTGTCCCTTAATAACATCGTAGGTTTATGCTGTAGCACCTTCTCTCTCCATAATGTTTGCACTGGAGTCCAGGGAAGAGAAAACACAATCAATTAGGAGAGCGGGATCACCAGACGGCTGCCATAATGTGTAGAGCAATCATCTGGGGTTGTAGTTAAAGCAACCAGAATCGAATCTGTCATGCGGAAATGTAATCTCCATCTGGATTGTGTCCTCTAGGAGTAGTGTGAAAAATGCATCAGGCATAACGGCTAGGAAAAGTCCTACTACGAGCAGGATAAAAGATTTCTCAGGTATCACCAGGATGATGCTAATGCACTCAGTCCGCGTGGAAAATCTCGACCTTTTTGATCATCCCAGGATTGTTAATTGTTGCGCGTTACCCTTTAGTTCAGACTAGTGAGGAGGAGGTCACTCGTGTCACTTGTAGTTTGTCTTCGGTGGATGTGTACCAGAGTCCCGTTCAACGGTTTTTGCTCAAGCGGGAAAGGGAACTAGCCGGAATCTACGGCATCCAGCACATGATTTACAACAGTGCACTATTTATTAGCCTTTAAAATGTCATTATAAAACAATATGATAAGTATTAATAATGTAAAAAAAGTGTGGAAATTGGTTGTTTGATCTACCTGATGATTTTCCAAGTCACGCAGCGTACATCAACTGGTTGCAGAGAGGAACTAGAGTTATGAAAGGGGGAAATTAAAAAAAGAACGCTGTACCATACCTCTTCATGATGCGTCACTGTGGCTGAAATCGCCTTTTTATAGTTAAATAAATAAATAAATACCTGCTTTCGGATCGTGAACTTGCTGTTTTCATTGCTGTCTGCAACCAGCTACACTTCTGATTTTAAACACCTGTTACATTATTAGGCGTTTCTTGATGGAAAGCCAACTCATGCAATTATGCATAATAGTCAGTAGGTGGCGATATCTCCCTGCTTCGAATACTACATGCCACTGTGGTTAGGTAACACTATGCTGTGCAGAAATATAGTTAAGTAAAAGTACAGCTATTTGTCTTCTATTGTCTATTTGTCTTTCGAGTGGCGTAACAGCAAAAAGCATCCTCTAATAAAACCACTCAAGTACAGATGTGTGAAAGTACAGTAAGTAAGTAAATGTCCTCAGTTACCTCCAACCTCTAATGGTTTGTAATAAGGACCACAACATTTCCTTTTGATGCTCATGAAAAGACTGCACGGCTTCAGCGCTGGTGTCGTGTCTTACGTGACCAAGAGGACCAACTATGACGTTAGTAGAAACTCAGCTTCATGCTTCCGGTGCCATCTTTTTTACATTTTGTCAGTGTTAATGCTCCAGCTGAAATACCGCTCAGATAATATTTTTTTTTTATAGCTCAAACTCACTGTTTCACTCCTCCTCTGAACACACTATTTCAGTGTCTATGTCTAATCAAAGAACAATAGAGCTGTGCTAGATGATCCTTGCAATGGGGGGGGGGGGGGGGGGGGGGAGCCAATACAAAAATGTAAAAAGGACAAAAAGCAGGAACGTATTATTTTTCTTGTGCTTGTTGTTCGTACATGCACGCTGGAGACCCCGCCTGAACGTCTAAAAAATCCATTAGTGAGTTGAGTTTTCTACAGGAAAATAAATCAATCAATCAATCAATAAAAATACTTGAGCAGAATAAAATTAACAAGCTGGGAAATTAGGGGACAAGGCAGTGCAATAATTGTCCTTTTAATAATAAACAATAAAAAACTCATTTCAAGTGTGTCCACTAAAGGGAAATGTGGAAAAGCAGACACAGTGCAGGATGAACTGGATTCTGCATTCAACAAAATGGGTCAAACTAAAGTTTTCCATAACAACAACGACTCCGAGTGAGTCAGCCGCAGCGCTCCAGCTGTTTTCATGAAGATAAACTCTTTAATGTGCAAATGATCTTATTGAAAGAAAAAAAAAAAAAAAAAGGTTGGTATAATGGAGCTGTGAGCTCAGAGACAACCGCCGCTACAATGTGATTTTTGTTCACTAGCTGGATTACAAAGCTACATTATTGCCAAGTTTCTTTATACAATTTTTCAGTTGAAGTGGGCCTGCTTTGGTTGAGAAGTTTTTGACGTCCACAAAACATCTGGCTGATGAATAGAACTGTAGGAGTCTCATTAGTCATCAATAAAATAAGCAAAGGGCCTTCAAATTTAGTCAAAATAATAAGCCTTAGATTACATGTCCATGTCCTCTATGAAAAAAATAAAAAAAAACCTTTGTATTGGTAATGATGGTATTTGAAATTAGCAGCAAAGAGACTTTTGAATGAGTAAGACATGAGACGTAATGGGGCGCGCCATTAGATGTAAATAATCATTAACATGTTGGTGTCATATAATCAGCATTGACATTATAGTTACAGCATTTGGCTGTAAATGTCCAGAACGGCTGACATTTTATCTCATAAAACATCTGAGCAGTTGGGGGTCGAGGGTCTTGCTCAGGGGCCAGTGGCATGGGGTTTGAACCTGGGACCTGCCGATCAGTAGTACACTGAGCTAACCTGATTATTTCCCTTTACCTAGGCATTTTATAACTAGTATAAAATAGCAGTTTCCCAATCTTTACACTTAAATAAAAAACAACTCTATGAATGAGCTGTTACCATAGAAATAAAGAAAAGTAAGTGTTGTAAGTGTTGTAGATTATTTAAACACATTAATACGATCCCTTAATTTACAACCGTTCAGTACCACCGTTCATTTTTCCGTTTACAAAAAAATCATTCATTCCACAGCTTTGGACCAATCAGATCTGTGAACTCAACACCACAGTGGCAGAGTGTAACATATTGCGCAATCAGTTACCAGCGCATCTACAGTAGAGAAGCCCGAGCTCTAGATCTGTCCCTGACCTGAACCACGAAGGACAGCTGATAGCGCAAAACAAAACACAATGAGCCTGAGGCTGCACTGTACAGGCCACCGGGGGAAAGTGCTTTTCTTCAAAGTCTTGGAACAATGGATGCTGTTTAGGCTGGTGCGATTGCACTGCAGACCACCAATTATGTGGAGCCAGTAAAGAGTAGGAGAACACGGCACTCTGGATTTCAGTACGTGCTGATCACTGGCGAGGAAATCCTCCAATGCTGATGAGTGTGATGACACATGTGATGAGTGCTTCAAGTGTTAAACCGGTATGTTTTATGTCTATATTACCTGCTGATCACGAGCCTCAGTGATGGGGGAGCAAAAGATGATCATGACTGACAGCATCAAACATCGTGTGAGCATTTCAGAAAGATGGTTAAGTATATACAGTACTAAAGGGATGGGAATCAACAGAGGCTAATGGATATGATATTATCCCGATTCGATTTGTATTGCAAATTTATAAATATCCTGATTTGATATTAAAGGTTTCTTTTCAGATTTTGTTACAGTTCTAAATGAAATACCATAAATACCATAAACGAGCCTGAACGACAATGGCCCAATTTAATAAATAAATAAATAAATAAATAAATAAATAATAAAAACAGCTGTTTTGCACATTACTGTAATAAATATACCTAAACCAAGCTAGATGGTATGTATTACTGCTAATCGGGTTACAATATTTTTTTTTAAATGTAAAACATGCACTAAATCAGAAGCTCACTTTTTGAATAAATCAATTAGTTACTTAAGCAGCCCTAACATGACAACCCATATTTTATATGATGATGTCATTAAGACAAAGTGCAAAACATTTGAAAAGCATTCGCAAAAGAATAGAAGCCTAGAAGTCTAGTCCTTCATGTTAATAATTTGTATGCTACAAAAAAAAACTGTTTCAGACATTTAACCTTGCTGTGACCTTGATGCTGTTTGGATCTATTACAAAATCTGATCAGTTCAACTGCTAGTCACAATCATAACTCCATATGAATCCTAACATCATTTAATCACTCACTATCGACCTTTCGCACTTGAACTCACAACGTCAGTCCACTATGGCCCCGCCCACTTCTGGTAATTGCTTCTAAATCGTTCCAAATCGCCTCTGAACCATCCGTGCTTTTTGTTCACTGCTAACACGAGCTACAAGGCTAACTAGCTTCTAAGGCTAGGCTGAATCCCAAATCCCTCTCTAACCCCTAAACAAGGGCACTAGTGATTGTACACCCTACATAGTGCACTAGCTTTCCATTTTACTCTATTTGACATTCGATCCCAGAAACGGCTATTAATTAGAAAGTTTGGAATGTCAGTATCAGTTAACGTTACCTGCACATCATCTTATAAAGCGTATAAGCATGGTCCATAGCATCGTCTCATTTGCAACAGAAGCACTGAATGGGCTAACATTATCACTAGCGAATGGCAACAAATCCAGGAAGAAGTACACCATCTAACGAGGTAACAAGGTAATCACGTTAGGGTATCAAATCAGACTTCTGCAAATTACTATCCTTTTTACCTTCTCCATCCATTTCCACACGCTTGTATCTCTTCTGAATAAGTTGCAAAGTCCACCACAACATACTGGATATAAAAATAACCAGCAGAACAGAAGCTATTAATGGCTAGGTTACTCTTTTATCTGTATGAAAAAGCATCAGGGGTGTAATTTGATATGTAATCAGGGGATCATCAGGTAATCTTTGTTATTTTTTGGCTCTGAAATATACCTCGTAATAACACATAACACCACATAATTATCAAAGGAAATACACAGTAGTCTAATGTGGGTTAATGGTGCTTCTGCCATCCTGTTGTGACTGGTGTCATGGTAGTCGCGACATGACCGCAGAAGTTCTACAGAGAAAACCCACTAACGAGATTCTACGCTGGATGGACCCACCGAGTCGCAGACAGCTAAAAGCTCAGTATACAGTAAAAATGTTCTGTTGGGGTTCCGAGTGGCGCAGTGGAGATGACGAGTTCGATTCCCGGGTGACGCTGTAACCTCTCGCAGCCGGAGGTCTAGAGGGAGCTGATTGGCCGAGCTCTCTCAGCGGGGAGGGATGAGAGGTACTCAGTGCTCCCACATTAATCACGGCTCTACAGCCAATCAGGGGCGTCTGTGAGCTCACGCGAGCGGAAGGAGCGGATAGCGCCGTCCTCCGTGTGTGTTACTCCGCCCCCAACGGAGCGTGAGCGAGCAGTGTGAAAAGAAGCTGTCGATTGGCGTCACGTGGTTCGGAGTAAACACGTGATAGTATTCGGCCCTCCCGGCTGTGTGGTAGTAGTAGCCTTAATGTGGGAGCGCCCCCTAGTGACGGGGAGGAGTGTGACTAATAATAATCAGATATGGCTAAATAGTAATAATAAGACTAAATTAGGGAGAAAATCTGATGAAAATTGTTCTATTGGACAGAAGTGTAGTGTTACTTGAGATTTATGTAATAATAACAACAACTGGTTTTTGTAGTCTCCAAGACACCAAATGCAGAACAAAACAATTTAAGTTACTCTGGCATTAATTCCCTATTCAATAGTACAACATGTAATGGCCTTAACTACAAACTGCACTTTATTCCAAAGGTGGTTTATTATTTACAGCGCAGCTCTGAGTATTTACAGTCCAAAGGAGTGTATGGGAATCACAACAGTGCAGAAGGTCAGGGAAAAGTTTGATATAATTAATTCTACAAGGAACTGAAGTGCACTGAACTAATATTATATCATCGTGTCGGTTCTGTTCAGAACTCTGTCTCCACTTCACTCCACCAACAAATCCTAATGTAATCATGAACTCCTGTATTAAATTGTACAATTACTTGAATACAAAAAGCAAATTACTTCCAGGTATTTACTGATCTGATTCCCCTTCGTTAGCGTTACGTGGGATTTTTTTTTTTTTTTTCCGGTCAACCAAAAACAGTATACTTCTACAACAGCACTGTTGAGTTCTCTAATCTGATTGGACAGAAAGTGCAAATGAATTTCCGTAACAAGAGCTCAGACTGAATTGCCAGCTGTAATTCAAATCGCAAGATTTACATTAATGCACTTTGATTAATGCAGTTTAAATACCCCGTTTCTACATAAAGAGTTTGTTCATGGACTATTGTGTACTTCATTACTACATCAGGGATCTTCAGCTTTGGTCCTAGAGGACCAGTATCCAACATAGTTTGGTAATTATTCTGCTCGAACACAGCTGATTCACCTAATCTGTTAATTACTAGGTTCGGGGAGTGTGTTGAGGTGTTGACACACTGTGTTGAAGACTGGCCCTCCAGGACTGAGATGATGACAGCTAATGCACTGTGTATGATCTAAATATTGGGAGTCTTTGTAGCCTTTAAAGCTCAGAGCATTTTAGCGCCTTGTGGTTTTATTAATAAACATATATAGAGGTCAGGATTGTACAGTATAGAATGACATAACTTTTTTCAGCACAAATTAGGCAATATAATGAACTGAATTTTAATTCATTTTAACCAACCTCCCTAAACACCACTGAGCGAAACATTACACACAGGGTCACAGAGGCAATGAAACAGCACAAATACACACAATCACATGTTTCTAGGGTTGTTTTCAGTTGTTTCTATGGCCCCCCAAAAAATGCTCATTCTGTGAGATCTACATTTTTGCAACTTCATTCCTATTTTCTGATAGTGGTAAAAGTTTTCTCTTCTATCTGACAAATCCGAAAACCCAAATACACTCACTCACTCATCATCTATACCGCTTAATCCTGTATTCACGGTCACGGGGGGCCTGGGGCCTATCCCAGGAGACTTACTGTAGGGCACATGGCAGGGTACACCCTGGACAGGGTGCCAATCCATCGCAGGGCACACACGCACTCACACACTGCGACCAATTTAGGAACGGCAATTAACCTAACCTACATGTCTTTGGACTGTGGGAGGAAACCGGAGAACCCGGAGGAAACCCACCAAGCACGGGGAGAACATGCAAACTCCATGCACACAGAGACGGGAATCGAGCCTGGCTGGGAATCGGACCCGGACCCTGGAGGTTCAAGGCGACAGTGCTAACCACTACACCACCGTGCTGCCAAATACACAGTATAATAATTTATATATTATGTATATTTATATATATATATATATTTTTTTTTTTTTTTTTATCGTCATTGCCAGCATGTACCTGTGCTGCTTGGGTTTTAAATTATTAATATCCAAGATTCACATGACTGGGGCTCATGATAACAAAGAAACATTTCTGACTGAAAAAGAAAAAGACGAGCTGTAAAGTGGCACCAAACACTTTTTAAGCAGAGTTCGCATAGGACAGCAGTGTGAATGATGGCCATTATGCGGTTTTTACATATTTGCATATCCTATTCTTTACCAATATGCCAGTTTTCATGCAAATGTCGATGACATTTCTATACAAAAATGTACCACTTGTGTGTCGACATAGTATGTATTTTATACTTTTACAGTAACTAAAAGCTTTTTACGTCTTATTTAATGGATGTGCCGACAACAGTATTTCTCTAACAATAATTGAATGTAGTAGTGGGACACAGTAACCACTCCATAATCGATCATCAGTGCGTCACAGCTGTCACAGCTGCCAAACACAAGTACACAGTCATTGTAGCCCAACTAGTACTTACCACTGAATGCGTGTTCCTTGTTACGAGCATATCATGGTCTTTTTTTTTTTTTTTAAGGTTTTCCTTCCTTGATGGTCCACTTGTGTCATTTTTTTTGTAAAAACAAAGGACGCCCACATCCTGCGGGAGAGTGGCCTTAATCCCGCAGGAAAATCGTACAGTAAATCACCTTAAAACAACATCTGCTATTCATAACCAACAACCGTGTTGTTAGAATGTGCATTTATTGGCCACATATTCAACTTACACTACACTTTCAACTACACTCCATGCTGGATTCAACACTAATATACTAACAAAGTACCTCTACATAGCTACAGCTTTAATATCACTGCTGTCTGTTTAAGTAACTCAGAGAGCAGCAACCCTCATGATACACTTCTTGCTTCTTTAAAACAGACATGCTGCAGGAGCATAAGATTTATGTCTACATGTACATGTACCACCCCAGTCACCAGAATAGTAAGGAGTAATTGTTATTACTACTATTTTTATTATTATTATAAAAATGTATTGAATACTACGGCAGTTTAATTCTGACGATACAACAATTCTGCAGCTGTATACTTAACATGATGTAACTCGTATTACATCTTATGATGTTATTATAGTGTATCTTAGTGTACATATGTATATATATATATATATATATATATATATATATATATATATATATATATAAATAAGTCAATCAATACAAAACAAAAATGAAATATATTGTAAAAATTTATTAAGAGCTTTATTTAATATGTTATTTCTCGATCGAATATCGAAAACCATTCATATGAGCTAAAATGTGAGAGGAACTTCAACACCACTATGTTTATCATTGCAAATTAACCCAAAAGGAAATCCTTCACTTACTGCGTCTCTCTCTTTCTCTCTCTCTGATGGTTAAGGTGTTGGACTGCTGATCAGGAGCTCCATGGTTCGAGCCTCAAGGCTGCTACTGTTAGACCCTTAAGCAAGGTGTTTTACCCCCAAGTGTTCAGATACAGACAGGTGTCGAGCTACCAATACGACCTTGTCAGTCACTCCCACTGAAACGGCAAACATACAGTACCTCCAGGATGGGGAGCCCGGTATGCACATGGCACATGGACAGACCCTATCCCCATACTGCATACAAATGTATTTCTAGATCACAGCGGACTTCCCGAAACACTGTTCAGCATCATTTATATAATAAACTTGTATCTACACACTATTCATATCTTACTCAGTGATATTGTTCATTAACACTGTAGAGATACTCTAGATGCAGATGTTTAATCGAGACTGCAACAGTTTGCTGTATAGCACTTTAATCAGACTTTACTTAAACACCACCTGCACTCGAACAGTGTGTGTGTGTGTGTGTGTGTGTGTGAACAGTCTAAGCTGTACAAATCAAGCAGTGATGTTGAGTGTGAACGCTCCCGCTTGTTGATCCGCAAAAGTTGCGCAACATTGTTTAGCGCGCGCACACACACACATACAGCTCGCGCGCATCAGTATTTAATCCAGATGTTTCTGTAAATGTTTTTTTTTTAAACAAGACATTGTAACTCCCACACTGCTGCCAGCATCTGTATTAGCAAATGAACCTGCGACACACACACACACACACACACACACACACACACACACATCACTGCAGTGTTTAAATCCGTGCAACTGTTTAAAACTCACTCAAACTCAAACGAACGGACACGCGCGAGCGCGCGCGCGCAAACTCCGCATTGCTGCCCAACTGCACAACTTTTGACCCCCAAAACCCCGCGCGAAAAAAGCTCGTGCACTTTACCACCCCGTGTCACTTTGACCCCAAAGAAAGAAAGAAATCAGAGCGCAAACTGATTAATATTCTTGTTAAGGTCTTACCAGAACAAAAATGGGAAAAAATCCTCCCGAACTATGCGTGCCTGTGTGTGTACGTGTGTGTGTGTGTGTGTGTGTGTAGGAGTGTGTTTACTGAGCTCGGCTCCAAAGCGCTTTCTCCTCTTCAGCAAAGCCAAACCCACTATCTGTCTGAAGCGCGCGCACACACACACACACACACACACAGAAAGAGAGAGCGAGAGAGAGAGAGAGTATGGAACGCCACAAGTGACAAAACGTCTCGAAATGCGCCTGAAGGCACGTTTGATGACGTCATCAACATCGAGCTCCCACTTGAAAGGAAAAACCATCAAAGCACTCTCATCCATTTCAGTGATTATTTTAGCATTTCCTGTTTTATATAGTTTTGTATTCGTTACATCGGTTTTTGACACGTTAGCCAAAGTGCATTATAAGGTTTTAGGGACAAAGTAACGATGCATTTCATTCCAATTGGAACTATACAGGGGCCCAAAAACATGTCAACAGCGGCTATCTACAGTGCGGCCTTTTTTTAAAACTTTAACTGAATTATGGCAGCAATGTGTAGTACTGTGGTACCTCAGCATACAAATGCCTTAAGAATGTTTGCCTTAAGGACTGAAATTTTGCAAGAACTTTGCCTCAGCGTACAAAGCATTTTCGGCACACGAGCAAACAAGGCAAACCGGGGCAAACCCTATTGGTAATATTTTTCGGGTGCTTGAACGGATTATCTGGATTGCCATTATTTCCTATGGGAAAATGAGTTTTGCAATACGAAATTTTACCTTAAGAACTCGGCAGAACATATTAAGTTTGAACGTTGAGGCACCACTGTATTATGTTTTTCAACTAAAGATGTCAGTAGCCGCACCAGCACTGATGCTATGATAGGACCATCAGAGGAGAGGCACATATTTTCAATGTTGAAGTTTTTTTTGTCCAAATTGATTCATTCACATTTTCTTATTTTCCTTATAATGTTTTATAAAGTTTTTTTTATGATATAAATTTTGGACTCTTTATTTTGAAAATAATAGGTATCTATCTATCTATCTATCTATCTATCTATCTATCTATCTATATATCTATCTGTCTGTCTGTCTGTCTGTCTGTCTGTCACAAAAACTGTGCCGAATGCAGGCAACACCTTATAATTCTAACAGATTAAGTTATCTACTTACAGTTGCACTCTGATTTATGCAACCCCAATAAAAAAATTCTTTTTGGCCAAAATTAATAACTTGCACCTGTTTGTAAAAAGTAATTACAACAAGAGCAATTTAACTAACCTAGCACAACTAATATAACAAGCGGTTTCTCCAAATTTAACACACAATGCCACGTTTAATGAAAACTAAAGTATCAAAATTATCTAACCCTCTGATGAAGAACTTCATCAGTACTTAATAGAGCCCCCTTTAGCTAGTATGACCTGCTGCAAACGTGATGTATAGCCAGAGAGATGTTTCTGAGAGATCCTAGTGGATTCCTCTTGAGAAATGAGATCTAGTTCAGTAAGCTTTTGGGTCTGAGTGCTGTAACTTCTTATTTCGAATACAACCAAAGATTTTCTATTGGATTAAGTCAGGCGACTGTGATGGCCACTTTAGAACCTTCCAGGCCTTCATCTGAAATCATCTTTGGTGGACTCTGAAGTATGCTGGGCATACACAGACACAGAAGCTTTTCAGCTTCCTCACAGATGGCATGATGTTTCCTTCAAGGATACTTGATTGAATCCATCTAGCCCTGCAGGCTGTGCAGGTTTCCAGTGCCACAGGAAGCAAAGAAGCTTTGATTGTAGGCAGGCTGCACTTTTCAAGTTTCAAGTTTTGTTTCATCAGTCCAAAGAACAGAATTCCCTAACTTCTGTTACTTTTTATATGGTTTTTAGCATATTGGAAGTGATTTTTTTGTTTTGTTTCGTTTTAGGGTCAGTAGCGGGGTAGGTCTTGGGGTGACTCTCAGTGTTCAGTATGCTTGCCTCCTCAGAAATATAGTAGCAGCAGGTGATAGTTTCCTCTTTTTTTTCACGTCCACTGTTCTTTTAACTTTGAACTTGCAAAATAGGTTCACTACTGTATTTCAAGAAATATTTAGTACCTTTGCTATTTTTTTTTTTATATCCTTGTCCTCGTTTATGGACAAAACTCTTGACTTTTCTAAATCAAGCATATCTGAAGCATCTAACTGGTTGCATCAGGTGTGCTTGAGACAACACCTGATTTACAAATGTGTGCTGTAATGAAGGATTTTATTCAGGGGTCTTATTATTTCTGAGACTGCTGTAATGGTTAAAAATTTGAATTCTCCAATTTCAAATTGTGTTGAATTTGGAGAAATCACTTGTTACGTATATTTCTTGTGTTGAGCTCTTCAAGTTATTCTTGTTTCACCAATTTATTACAAACATCTGCAAGTTAGTAATGTTCGCAAAAAATTTAATACAATTAAATGGGTGTCGAATAATATTGAGTGCAACTTTACATAATCTTAGCCACATGATTGAAGTTACTGTTAAGTTTAAATGACACTGAACAGATAGCTAGATCTGTCCACTGTGCTTGGACTGCCCGAACACGTTGGCCAACCAGGAGACACATGCAGTAGTACACGATGGTGTCTGAATGTTCTATGCACAGAACAAAGGAAACATATAGGTTGCTGGTCAAGGCCCAAAGTAAACAAAGATTAAAGAGCGTTCCTAAGCACGATCTATTCACAGGCATTCCACAGTGAACCACAGATGAAGAATGAGGAAGACTGAAATGAATTTGAAAAGACAAAGACAAAGAAGAGGAGCATAATGAAATATGCTATTAAAAAACTCAAACAGTTCCGTTTAACAAAGCAGTCAATGAATACATGAGCATTATCTCATGCCGAGGTTTAAAAGCCATTTTTCCCCCAATGTTTTGTACTTATTCTGGTATTTTACTCTGTAAGGAGCAACAACCTTTGGAATTCAATAAAGTCTTACTGCACTTTCTTGGTTTGATTTGTTTTTAGCAGTGTACATGACAAAACCATAGGTATTTTGAGAGCATGTGATTACGCCTGGTATGTAGACAAACTCTTGCTGCCCTCTGTCTGCAGGGGTTATTTTTACTTTGGAAACAAACACAGCAGTCAGTTTTTTAACACTAGTGCATTCATTTACTTATTACTGAAAAAAATAAATCCTGGCCATGATAGAAAGGCTCCACAGCCCACAGACACACACGTCAAAGAGCCCAAGGTTACTGCCCCGGCCTCCAAACTCCCCAGACCTCAATCTGATCGAGAGCCCATAGGATGTGCCATCCAAACAAATCCAATCCCTAGGGGCCTACTCTGCAATTCATAGCACCTAAAGGATCCACTGCCAATGTCCTGGTGCTAGAGTAGACACCACAAGGCCTCCCCCAGAGGTCTGATGGAGTCATGCCCCAGGGGACAAGGAAAACCCAAAACCTAGGTGCTGTTAATGTGAATGGTTTTAATATTATTCCTGATTAGTGTATACAGTTAGCAAGACAAATTGTAATATCCAAGGTTGGGGGAAGCAATGCTGAGCCAGCGCTAAACTTTCTGCGGTCAGTTTGTATGGATCAATGTTGCTAATAGATTACAATTTATCTAAATAATGGTCCCTGGCATGCTTGCTGAGTTGGTATGTCTGTATGGTATTCCTTCAGTTTGCATGTGCTTTTCCAGTTTGATGAGTTAGCATATTTGAAACTTCTTTGCTGTATCATTATCTCTGTACTGTAACTATACCTCAATAAACATACCTGGCTGACAAAGAGTGATACAGGGCATGAGGTGGGAATAGACATCCATCCATCCATCCATCCATCCATCCATCCATCCATCCATACATATATCTATCTATCTATCTATCTATCTATCTATCTATCTATCTATCTATCTATCTATCTATCTATCCATCCATCTATCTATCTATCCATCCATCTATCCATCTATCCATCTATCTATCCATCCATCCATCCATCCATATATCTATCTATCCATCTATCCATCCATCCATCCATCCATCCATCCAGGATTAGAAAATGATTCCACATGCACCCAGAAGTTGACAATTGAAGTCCTGGGTTATACTCGTGCCATGATGGTTGAAAAACTCCATGGATGTGATGACCTGGTCATTCAGAACATTCAGGTCATCAGCTGACTTCATTTTATTGCCACATAACATTGCTGAGCCTGACCAACTGAAACAACCCCAGGTCATAACCCCGCCTCCAAAGGCTTGTACAGTGGACACTATGCATGATGGGTGCATCGCTTCATGCACTTCTTGCCAATCTTACCATGACGCGCCCATTGCTCTGGAATAGGGTCGATCTGGACTCATCAGATCACATGACCTTTTCTATTTCTCCAAAGTCCAATCTTTATGCTTCCTCACAAAATTGAAGCTTTCTTCTGATGAGTCTCATTAACAAGTGGTTTTCTTATGGACCCAAAGCTGTTTAGTTCTCATCACATTGTGTGTATGGAAAAGCTCTTCTTTCACTATTAAACATTGCTCTGGTTTTTACTGTTGATTTCTGTAACCATATTATTTCACCAAGTGTTTAAATGGTCTCCATTCATTATGTTTTTCCTCCGACCACATAATGGTCCATAAAGGAGGAGGTTCAGCACTGCTCTTCCAAGGTTTTGATAATGTGCTGAAGGATTCTTAACCCATTACAGTTCCAGTCATTTCAAATCTCCTAAGTTGTTTTCTTTGTTTGATAACAGCCCGATAATTTTACCCTTCTGAAATGGCAAAACCATTTCAGTACATAATATACTGTACCAACTATTATTGTATCATCATCATCAGCAAACGTGGTGTGGTTTTAGTTGTGCTCTGCGGCACAGTTGTGAGTCAGCACATTCCATTTAGCCATATCTAGTTATTAATTCCATTTGCAGGCTGCAAGTTTAAGTGCCACATGGTGATGTGGGCATGTGCATGCAGCCACACCATGGAAGGGCAGCAGACTTTTTCTTATATCTACCACTAGAGGGAGTCTAGAACATTCATAACTCAATCACGCATAACTTTATGAAAAAAATGACAGAGGCCAGATCTTTGTTCAACATGAGCTAATGCACTACTGAGTCACTACTTCTCCAAACTGTTCATATTGTTTAGTGAGTTTACATTTACGTGAATACACATTCAACGTTCAGCACGGCAGTATGGGCATGGATATATAAATTTTTATTATTATTATTATTTTTACACCTGAGTGGTACTTGGTGGTACTGGGATTTGAACCTGGGACCTTCTGCTCTCTAGTCCAATACCTTAACCACTGAGATACCCCTTTTACAATCCTATGGGTAGGAGAAAGTAAAATAATTATATATATATTTATTTTATTTTATTTTTTTGTTCAGAGGAAATAGCACAGAAGAGCTCTATTCGGATTTGGTATACATCAGCACAGCAAGACATCACAAGAAATATGAAGCTGCTTCCCGAAACTCACTCGTGTGGAACATACTGTAGACCTGATACACTCAGGATGACCCGCTTCCACACAAGTATGCAGAATTCAAATAGAATGATGCTGCTCATCTTAATATCATCATAAAGTTTCCAGCGAGATCTCACACTGTTTCTGTTGCACACAGCAAGAAAGAGATTTGAACAGTCTTCTGAGGAAGTGATTTTTCTCAGCAGTGTCTGAACATAAAAAGAAAAACCTGCTTTATTTAATGTCCAAGTTTTATTCAAAAAGAAGATGCTGACAGTACACTTTATCCTTGTGTTCAGGCATTTTAAGCTCACAAAAATAGAAGTTAGGTGTTCAAGTGAAACCGGGACCTTTGGGAACTCTCTTTATTTCTGAATATACTGTACATAATCCCCTGCTACACTAAAGCACTTATCCCTGTGTTTCACCTGTGCTTGGAGACCATAGTGATAGAAAGTTTTCTTAGTATGCTGGAGCCATGATCCAACTGCCTTCACTTTAATGGCCCAAACATGTGGCAATGGATTGGATCCAGCTTAGGACTGTACGGGGGATGGGGGCGATAACTCCTAGCTGAGTTCCTGTAACGTGCAAGTGGTGCTGGTGAATGATTGTGTGTACAGTTCCCACAGAATGGACACGTCCCTTCTGCAAGTTGGCAAAAATTCATCTGTCGATTTTCAAGGATCAGGCGTTCCACTTGCTGAAGGTTCACGGGAATGACTGCAGTGGCTTTCGAGCCACTTCGACTGGGATCGCCATTCACAGGCATACTGGACGACCTTCTTCAAGATCTTTGCACCAGACTGCCTGCTTCACGTCTGAAAATCTGGCCACCCAGGAACTTCTTTAATTGCCCATATATGTGGAAATGTCTTGGATCGAGATCAGGGCTGTACAGGTGATGCGGCTGTAACTTCCAGCCAAGTTGTTGTAATGTGCAAGTGGAGCCATGCTCTTCCTTAGACTCAGGCGACAGACTTCCTGATCTACTCCACTGTTTTATACAAGACAGCACATAATGGATTCTGTTTAACGGCGGTGCCCCTGGTCGCCCACATCATGTAGGAGATTCTCCTTGTTTAATACAACTTCAAGTATGTGGGACGAAAATACATCTCTTTATTAGGGATTAGAATCCCAGTGACAGTCTAAGGTAGAGGTCAGAACACCGGAAGATACGGTTAACTATGTATAATCAATCTTCGAGGTCTAAACAAAAGAAAGCAAGCTCTGTAAACAGGACAGGGATGGATGTGACAGCACCCGGTGATAAGTTATATCAAAAGGAGGTGATAAAAGAAAGCAGCAGAAATCCAGACGGATCAAGACAGAAGTAGTTGAGGTTAGAACTGAAGCAGAGTCAGTAATGGGAGGAACACTTGAGGCTGTGACACCTGACCTACAGTATGTGCTGAAAAGGAAACATTAATATCAGTCCAGAGCACCTAGCAAAAATAAAGAGATCTAAAAATAACGAAATAGTGTTTCATTCACATCAGCATAAAATATTCTGTGAATGTAAGCAACGGTATATACAACCTCTATTGTGCAAAAGACAATAGGAATGCAATTAAAGAAAGTCTAACAAGTACAAAAAAACTTCCTGAGTTGGTGGGAGTGCACCAAAAGTGCAACTAATCGTCTTTAAAAAGTACTAAAAGTTTAAGATGTGCGAAGTTGAACAATCTCAAATGAAAAAAAGAAAAAGAAAAAAACAGGTCTATTAGGTGTGTTTACATTTACCTTCATATTCCAGTAATAATCAGAATAATAGTTCAATCAGAATAAAACCGTATCATGTGAACGCCTCAATCTGAACAGTCTGACTCAATCAGAATGAGAGGGATGGTGTAAACCTTTGATAATCTGTTTAATAGTTTAAATAGGTTCAGTTAACCATGTAAACACTTTCTCTGTGGCCTCGTACCTGCAGGGTCCGGGTTCGAGTTTGGTGCTTGGTGGGTTTCCTCCCACTGTCCAAAGACATTCAGATTAAGTTGATTGTTTCCAAATTGCCGTTTTTGTATGAGTGTGTGCCCTGCAGTGGACTGGCACTCTGTCCAGGGTGTACCCTGCCTAGTGACCCCCTGGGACAGCCTCCAGTCCTCGCAACCTGTATACAGGAGAAAGTGGTATGGAAGATGCTGAAATAAGTCTATTCTTTCTGTGCATGTTTTTGACCCATGTGGGGGGTAACACTGGGAGACGTGATGAGTTTCCAGCAAGGAAAATCTGCTTCCATTCCTGATCGATAAACTCTGTGAGAACAGACCATTGCTTTGGTGGCTGAGGTCCTTCACCATCTTCCTGGCCTTGGTCCAGCACCGCTTGCTGTAGATTGAGTGCAGGACAGGGAGCTCGGTGTGGATGACCGCACCACCTTCTGTAGAGCTCTTCTGTCCTGCATGGTGCTGTCCCCGAACCAGGTCGTGATGTTTCCCATCAGGATGCTCTCTATGGTGCAGGAGTAGAACTTCCTGAGCACCCTGGAGGGCAGTCTGAAGTCTCCTGAGGTGGTAAAGTCGCTGCCGAGCCTTTTTCATCACGGTGTGGATGTGACAGGACCGTGACAGGTCCTGCGTGATGTGAACACCGAGGTATCGGAAACTGTCCACTGGTAGTCGTGTAGTTCCTCTCCTGCTTTGTACTGAAGTCCACTATCAACTCCTTTGTCTTGCTGACATTTAGAAGAGGATTGTTCCTCTGGCAGATTTCCAATCTCTTCCAGGTAGGCAGCCTAACATCTAACCAATCATAGATGAGACTGAATTCCTGTAACCAATCATAATGCAGAAGGCGGGATTTATCAGAAATGATGGGGAGCCTAACCTGATCTTACAGCTTCTTTGTCTTCTTTCTGTTGTACCTTCAGTATCTTAAATGCTTCATAGGACACAAACCTACTTTATGTTCTGATTAATTGGTTTGAGTATGTTAACCTGCCATTTTTTTTCTTCATATAAATAACCCACATTACATCCATCCATCCATCCATCCATCCATCCATCTAGGAACCTCTGTAATCCAACTAAGGACTCTGGAGGCCAGTGGTGACCATTGTCTTTATTTCCATTTTGTACAACCACCGGTCAACATTCACACACTGTGGGCATTTTGGGAACACCAATTAGAACACCTTATCTGCATGTCTTTGGAATATAGGAGGAAACCAGAGAGCACAGGAAAAAACGAACCCATAAGGTGCAAGGCAACAGTGCTAACCACTACGCCACCATGCCGCCTATAACCCACATCACAGTGTACTTAGTAAAGTTGTCTTAGTATTCATCTGCTTTCCCACCAAATAATTACTCAGTACTTAGCAATCGAGCACACTCAACAAGTTTTTAAGGCATATCAGCTTTTTAAATCATCCGCAAAAACGCACATTATGTGAAAATATATAGAGACTCGCGCTGTTTAATTAAGGTGCTGCGGATCACCTGCACAGATTATATCTTGCAAGTGGCATTTAAATTAGTGGACGGAATCCACGGTCTGTCGAACACGTTTATCTTCATCAATGGTGCACACGGGCAGAATGGAGCGGGCTGTAATGGCTGCACTGAAATGGTTTTGCAGGCCAGTGAACAACTATTTGTTTAAGTACTGATGAGCACGATAATGGAGCAGCAAGCTTTTCGTCTGTGTAATTGCAGCTTCGATTTTACCAAGCATATTAAAGAGCAAAAAAAAAAAAAAAAAAATGAAGAATCCTTGCAGATTAAAGGTGCTGTTTGTAATGTTTCCATGGCGGCGGGGGCTCAGGGGTCAGCTGGGAGGGTAATTGGAAATGACCGTTTACACACTATGAGAGAAAAAAGGGCAAGGAGCTGAATAACAGGTGTTGAAAAGTGTTTCAGGCTCATAATTATGACTATTAAAAAACCTTTAAGGACAAATCCACTCATAATTTCCTGATGCTAAAATTTTGTTCTGTAGTTAAATTATGAGTTTGTCGGGGGGGGACTTGCAGTGTGGTGAACTGCAAAATGCAAAAATGGGATTGTACAATTACAATAGATACAGTTTTCATCACCCTGACATAATAGGAAATATGTACCGGATATGATGAATAGTTTTTTTTTTTCTGACGTGATTATGGTAATCTGTTTAAAACCTGTTTGAAACAAACAGTTTCATCCAGGCATCATGCAAACTTCATGCAAAACCTTTAAAAAATGAGAAAGAATCTCTTTAAGAAATGTTTTCCCTGTGTCTATTGTGAATGCACGAGCTTTTATCACCTTTTAAAGACTTCCAGTATATTAGCAGGAAGTGTTCAACAATGCACTCGCATGAAGTTGTGCCCAAGCTTCAAGTAAGATAAACTTCTCTTACTCTTTAAAAGCAGTGAAACGCTAGACGTGCATGACACATACAGTAGGAGACATATTTACAGCAATCTGCCATAACATTAATACCACATAGCATCAGAATATTAAGAACAATTCTTCAAAAGTGCAGTGGTAACGTAGCAGGCTAAGGCACTGAGTTACTCATTGGAAGGTCAGCGGTTCGAGCCCTAGCTCCACCAGGTTGTCATTGTTGGGCCCTTGAGCGAGGCCCCCAACCCTATCTGCTCAAGGGGTGTTAAGTTAGCTAAGTTAGCCTTTATTGGTCACACATACATTACTGCACAGTGAAATTCTTTATTCTTCGCATATCCCAGCTTCTTGTTAGTAGGCCGGGGTCAGAGCGCAGGGTCAGCCATTTTTACGGCGCCCCTGGAGCAGACAGGGTTAAGGGCCTTGCTCAAGGGCCCAACAGCAGCAACCTGGCGGAGCTGGGGCTCGAACCACCGATCTTCCGATTCGTAACTCAGAGCCTTAACACACTGAGCCACCACTGCCCCAAAAGTAAAGTAAAGCCTTTATTTTTGTCACATATACATTACAGCACAGTGAAATCCCTTCTTCGCATATCCCAGCGTAACTGGGGTCAGAGCGCAGGGTCAGCCATGGTACAGCGCCCCTGGAGCAGTTAGGGTTAAGGGCCTTGCTCAAGGGCCCAACAATGGCAACCTGACTGAGCTGGGAATCGAACCGTCAATCTTCCGATCAGTGACTCAGTGCCTTAGCCCTCTGAGCCACCACTGCTGTATCAGGATCCGAACTCAGTTACACTGGGATATGCAAAGAAGAATGAATGTATATGTGGCAAATTATAGCTTAACTTAACTCAATAATATACCAGTAAACAGGAGCATGGGCACACAAAGCTTACCCATGCCTGTGGGGACCGAAAGATTGGAAAATGTGAATGCTAGACATAATAGAAAGCACTGGAGCACCAAAGCCCACCACACACAGGGCCCAGCAAGCAAAGAGCCAAGGCCATCGACCTGGTCAACCAAGTTCCCCAAATCCAATCTGATAAACAAATTAGATCCACAGAACCTCCACTCCGCAACCCACAGAACCCAAAGGATCCTGGTGCGAGACACCACAGCACACAACAGGTCTTATGGAATCATGCCACAGGGGAACCGACCCAATAGGCTTTGTAATGCTCTGGTTGTCTGATGTATAGAACAAGCCTGAAAACCCAGAGTGTATCACCACGCTTTGTACACAATGCTTGAAGGAAATCCAGCAGCGGGCATTTCAACAGATAGCTAGGAACTCGGATGAACTCTTTATTGTCGAAGAACAAGGTACAGTGAAATTGAATATATTTTGTGTAAAGTGCATGCAGACGTGTGAGACGCTCCAGTCTATCTGTTCAATATAGGTGTAAAAACAAACAGCGAGACTGGGATAAACTTATTTAGCTTATTTTCAGAACATAGTAAGTGAGAGAGAAAAGCAGAAAGCCTAAACTATAATGAGAGCTCTGGATAAGCGTGTCTGCCTAATGCTCTAAACATGAACAGACAATCGCTAAGCTAATAAGGACAGTAGAACACAGCAAAAAAAAAGCATTTATCCGTGACATTAAAAATAAAATCTGGTGCACTTGAAAGGTTGGTTCAATTTATGTTGATTTTGATCTGTTTTCTCTTGAACAAGATCATTTACAAATACAGTATATTCTGTTAAAGATTCCGATTCCTGGTGCTTTAATATTAAAGGTGAATATTAAAGAAAACATTTAAGAGCATTAAATGGGAATGAATACTTTATCCCGTATACAGAGTCGCAGCGGACTGAAGCCTATCCCAGGAGACTTAAAGCACAAGGCCTGGTACACACTGGAAGGGGTGCCAATCCATCACAGGGCACACATACACACACATTCATACACTATGGGCAATTTGGAAACGCCAATTATCCTAATCTGCATGTCTTTGCACTGTGGAAGGAAACCAGAATACCCAGAGGAAACCCACCGAGCACGGGGAGAACATGCAAACTCCATGCACACAGGGGCGAGAATCAAACCTGGCTGGGAATCGAACCCAGACCCTGGAGGTGCAAGACAACAGTGCTAACAGCTAAGCCATCGTGCCACCTTTAAATGGAATAATTTCTGGGATTTGTATAAAGGACGGCTAAAACAGATGTTTTCATCAGTATCAGCGTATCTGTGTTTTGCCAAAACCATCAAATTTTTATCTAATACTTTTTAGGTTTCATGCACCTTTAAGTGATTTATTAACGAAATTTATAAACGCAATCTGCATTTATAAATCATTTCTTTAAACCAACAGGTGGTACTTCTTATATGTACTTCAAATTTGTTTGTTCTTTCAAGTGAGAAAAAAAAAGTCAAAGATAATCATTTTTGAATGATTTGTATGTTAGAGAATGTTTTAAAATGAATTAAAATCTTTGTACTTAACTTACATAGATTCTCCAGTGTTAATTATAAGAGTTATTATTGAGAGTGTGATGTGTCTAGAAATACGACTGACATACAGTACAGTATGAATGTAGTTAATTCACCTGACACACATCATGTTGCTCGCAACGTTAGTAAAGAAACCTTTAATTAGACATTAACGTCGGGAATAAGTGTAACTGACAGGAGGTGAGGAGGTGATGATCTGTGTGCAGAAGGTTTAATTGCAAATTCAGTCGACTGACAGGATCAGTGTCAAAACAGAGAAAGGGCGAGGAAAAAGAAATATGAGATTTTTGTAACACAAAGTAAGAATCAACAACAACAAACCCCAGAAATTACTGGATGCAAATCTCAGCAAAGTGTTTGTTAAATTGTTGGCCAGACTTTGCAAGGGTACGGAATTTGTAAAGTCTGTCTAAGATGAATAGATTAATTAACAAAGGAATATATGTCACCATTCATGAAACATATCCTGTTGCTTGAATTAATGACACAATTGCAGACTCGATAATTCAATTAAAAAATGGTGCCTGAATTCCAAATTTATTGGAAAATACTTCAGATTATACAGATGAAGGCTGAGGTGAAATGCCCTGGGTTGGTGTAGCACTGAGCTAAGTAGGAAAATTGAGTCTTGCATAAAACTTTTGAAACAAACCGTTTTTATAAATAATGCATGACTCACAGAAGTATTTTAAAATTAATTTATGAATAACAACGGATACGTGCTTAATATTCAAATCCCCAAATCAGCGCGCTTAGGTTGTATTCTGATTCTCAGTCCTTTTGGATGAAGCTGCCTATCAAATAAGTAAATGAAATTTATTGCTGTAGGGTCATGAAGTTATTACAGATTCCTCCTGACAGCTCAGACGGGATCCTTTTTTTCCCCATAGAACACAACTGAGCTCAAAGAGATTAAAATGGCTGGATACTCACCTGCATGAGAACAGACAGGGGATTTGATCTCCTCTCAGATCTGAGAGATGACCAGCTGCAGGTTCTCTTGGAAATAATTCATGAGGCTGAAAAGAACGATGATAATCGCCTAAGGCTCCGCATTCGTAATGAAGGTTGGCAAAAATGCCTACAACCCACCAAATGTAGCATCTGAGTCTTACTAAGCATCACTGGAGCTACAACCGTTCAGAGGGCTATACATGAAATCTGGATATTTGGTAGGAAAAATAGTAATGAATATGCTTTATAAAATGCGGGAGCTCTTGTGATGATTAATAGAATCATGAATTCTGTTAAGAATACAGTATTTTAACCTATTTTGCCCATGCTATCGCCGACACCTTGTCCGTCTAATCGTGAGTACTCACTTTCTTGGGTTTCGCTTTCGATTGAGTGTGTGTTATTAGAACGCGGGTTTCTTACCGACGCGCTTCTCTTCTTACCGACTGCGGGTAAACTCTTGCTCTCCCTCCGGGAGAGTTCTAAAAATAAACAGCGAGGTTATCCTGCCCGTTCACGCTACTTCCGCGTTTGGGTTTACCATCCACGCTACAGGGCTAACTGCTAGTCTTCTGGTCCATCTCCGTTTGTTTGTGACAGAATGACTGAGCGATGAGCAGTAAACCCAGCGGATTACGCTCACCTCTGCGATGTGGTTGATCAACATGCTAAGCTGATCGATCAGCTCCGTAGTAAAGTCGCGGTTCTCCGCCAAGGCATCCAAGACATTGCGGCCCTGCGCCGCGAGGTGGTGGAGCTACGGCAAGAAAACGCGACGCTCCGCGGAGCAGCCGCTCAGCCGGCTGCTGCCACGCCCGTTGCAGCGGCGGCTGCGCCGCCACCCTCCCCCCCCTTCTTCTGATGTCTTCATTGCTCTACCGGATAAGTGGGATGGCACGGATGGAAAATGCAGTGTTTTTTTAACCGCGTTGGATCTTATGTTTGAGTTTAATTCCACCAGATACTCCACAGACCGACTGCGCGTTGCTCTTCTCGTCTCGTTGCTATCCGGGCAGGCAACGGAGTGGGCCACGGCGGTCCTGCGATCTGATTCAGATGTAGCCTATTCCTACACAGAGTTCACCCGCCAGCTAAAACTCACCTTTGCTGCTGAGGTGGAGCCCGACTCCAAATTATATCATCTGCGGCATGGAGGCTCATCCGTGAGCCGCTACATGGCGGATTTCCGAACGCTCGCCGTCCAGACCGACTGGGGAGACTCCGCCCTCCGGACTGCCTAATACGAGCTCGCCGGATGAGAACTTCCAGCTACGTTGGAGGGCTTAATCCAACTCGCCCTCCGGATCGACCAGCGTCTGCTTGCCCGACCCAAGTCAGCCCCTCGCACCATGCCACCCCTCACCCCATCACTGCCTCATTTCATGCCCCAAACCCACTCCTTCTTCTCTCACACGCCTGTTCCGGAAGCTCGCTCCTCGTTTTCTACTGCACCTACCGGACCCTTCGGCTCTCCACCTCCCACCATGGTTGACACCGGAGCCGGGGAACCCATGCAATTAGGGCGCGCCTCCTTAACTGCTGCAGAACGGGAACGCCGATTTAGAGAGGGCCTCTGCGCTTATTGCGGGTCAGCAGCGCACCACCGAGCCATCTGTCCTCTGCGCCCGGGAAACGTGCAGCCCCGGTGAGGAGTGCGAGTGACTCACCGGGTTCCATCTCCCTCTCCACCACCCTGACCAATGATTCCCGTCTCACGGTAAGAGTACACCTCTAGTTTGGCCACAAACGGGTCGGAAGTACTGCATTCATCGACTCCGGTGCTGCTGGTAACTTCATTGACTCTTCTTACGCCAAGAAACTGGGGGTAAAGATCGAGGCATTATCCCAGCCCGTAAATATTACATCTGTCGATGGTCGGCCCCTCTCCTCCAGCCCCATCACCTTCCAAACCCAACCCATCACCATGAACATCGGCCAACATCAGGAACAGCTCCACTTCTACCTCACCTCCATCTCCTCGCCTCCTCTTATTCCCGGACACCCCTGGTTACTTCACCACGACCCGCTCATATCTTGGACACAAAGTCGGATCTTACAATGGGGGCCGACTTGTTCTGAACTCTGCCTACGGGCCCGGGCTGGGACGTGTTCTAGGGAGTCCGAGGCCCCCGAGGTCGACACAGACAACATCCCGAGTGCCTACCGGGACCTGGCTGAGGTGTTCTGTAAAAGACGGGTGACCCACCTACCTCGTCATCGCCCCTACGACCTTGCCATCGACCTTCAGCCAGGTTCCATGCCACCCCGCGGCCACCTCTACTCATTATCTGCCACCGAGACGCAGGCGATGGAGGAATATGTTTCCAGTGGACTGCGCCAAGGTACTATCCGGCCTTCCTCCTCACCTGCCGCCGCGGGGTTCTTCTTCGTGAAGAAACGCGATGGCAGCTTACGCCCATGTGTCGATTATCGGGGAACAACATCACCATCAAGAATCGACATCCATTGCCTGTTACCAACTCTGCCCTGGACGCCCCTCTGGTGCCACCATTTTTACTAAGTTGGACCTCCGGAGCGCCTACAACTTGGTGCGCATCAGGGAGGGCGATGAGTGGAAGACGGCCTTCATCACTCCCACCGGCCATTATGAAACTTTGGTAATACCATTTGGACTCTGCAACGCTCCTGCTGTCTTCCAGCAATTCATTAACAACGTTCTAAGAGACATGTTAGGTCGATGGGTGTTCGTCTACCTAGACGACATCCTCATATACTCCTGGACTGTCAGTGAACATGTACAACACGTCAGAGCGGTTCTAAAGAGATTGCTTGCCCACCAGCTGTACTGTAAGTTGGAGAAGTGCGCTTTCCACGAGTGCTCCACCACGTTCCTTGGTTTTGTCATCTCGCCCCAGGGTGTGGCCATGGACCCGCAGAAGCTGGAGGTTTTGAGTCACTGGCCCCTACGCAGGACTCTCAAGCAACTCCAGCATTTCCTCGGGTTTGCGAACTTCTATCGTCGCTTTATCCGGGACTACAGTACGGTTGCAGCTCCGTTAACTGCTCTGATCATCTCACCCCTTCCACCTCACCTCTACTGCCATCACCGCCTTCCGTGAACTCTGCCGCCGCTTCACTACGGCTCCTATCCTCCTTCATCCAGATGCCAACAAACCATTCGCTGATGTGGGCGCCGGGGCCGTTCTCTCCCAACGAGGTCCAGACCAAAAGCTGCATGCCTGCAGCTTCTTCTCCAAGAAATTTGACCCCACTCAGCAGCGATACAGAGTAGGGGACCGCGAGCTCCTAACACTCCTAACACAACCGGCACTAGGACCTGGAAGTAGTACGGTCGCTATTCAGGAAGCATGAAAGGAGACAAGATGGCTCCACACATCGCTCAGTCATTGAGTTTGCCCATGCTATCGCCGACGCTCTGTCCGTCTAATTGTGAGTACTCACTTTCTTGGGTTTCGCTTTCGATTGAGTGTGTGTTATTAGAACGCGGGTTTATTTGTGTAAACTCTTGCTCTCGCTCCGGGAGAGTTCTAAAAATAAACAGCGTGGTTATCCTGCCTGTTCACGCTACTTCCGCGTTTGGGTTTACCATCCACGCTACAGGGCTAACTGCTAGTCTTCTGGTCCGTCTCCGTTTGTTTGTGACAACTTGTCGCCAACTCTGTCTATGCAAACTGTACACAGAAACATTCACAAACATCCCCTGTACCAGCCTGACCTCGCTCGAAAACATTTCAACATGTTTGGGCCACTAAAGGAGTTCCTGGGAGGCCAGTGTTCAATCAGACAGGCAGTCCAATCATGACTCTGGCATACTGAGAAAACTCTCTATCTTGATGGTATCCAAGCACTAGTGAAACTCTGGGATAAGTGCGTTAGTGTAGACGCGTATTACTCTCATAACTGTGTTCTGTTATTCTGCACAATCGAAAGTCTTGGTTTTACTTGAACACCCCTCGGATGAATCAGAACAGCGTATATAGTATAGCACTTTGCTATAGTATATAAATCACATTGCTAAAGGATGTATTTTTATTTTATGTACTGTTTATCAAAGTTACTGTAGACTATACCAACAGTGTGATATATTGTACATGTTCCACCTACTGTAATACAGCTGCATGATTTTCTGTCACATCAAGAGAGAAGGTTTATATTTGACTGCAGTTCCATGATATCTTAATCCTCTTGCCAAAACATGTGGACTTGCTGGGTACTGAAAATCTGAATCAAGATTTAGCCTGCTACTGTAAGCTTAACATGGAAAGATTCTGAGCTGTAGCATGAATACCAAAGAGGATAACAGTCCATATCAATTCATCCACTCTTTCTGTCTTTAGTCCCCTTTTAATCTGCTTAAATTCACAGTGAAGCTAGAGTCTATCTCAGGATAGAACAGTTCATCACACAGAAACCCTGCACCATCCAAGGGGCCAACCTCCGGTTCTAAAAAAAAAAACAGTTCAGTTTGTGCAGTTCCTCAAATGACGCTAAAAATGAATAAATTGTTCCTCTCGGCGGTTTTGGTTTCCATAGCTGGATTCTCCTTCCAACAGAACAAGACATCTTTTAGCTTGTAATGTTTAGAAATATAAGATTATGCATCGTTATTAATAATAATAAATACTCAAATCTTTTAAAATATTATAATAAGAAATACCTAAATACCTATATTTACATTTTTTCTTCTTCAAATATCATTTTTTAAAGTGTGAAAATGTAAAAGCATGTACAGCCAGGCTTGATATTGTTCATTTTTTATCTTTTTTTTTTTTTTTTGTCATACACACATGCAGTTGATATGCAGATTAGTGCCATACATTATCAAGCGAATTCATGGTTCTAATGTGAAGTGAAACCTAATAAACAAGACAATGATTGAAGAAAGTGTATCATGATATAGAAATGCAGCCTACACAGTGATAAACTGGCAGCCTACTGTAAGTGTAATCTACATTCGCCTCATTGCAGAAATATATATATATATATATATATATATATATATATATATATATATATATATATATATATATATATATCTTGAAGGTAAAAAAAAAAAAAAGAAGATTGCAGAACTTATGGTAAAAATTATGGCTTAAGATGAAGTAGTCAAATGTACAGTAGGATTAAAATCCATCTCTGAAATGCTCTGTAATTATTCTCTGTAGTAGAGTTAGCAAGTGTTCAGGCCTGTGTGTATGTTGGCGTTTTATGATGGTGTTGGTGTTCGGGCCAGGGGGAGCTGAGTGGTTAAGACTGGGGGGGTTCTCGGGTTCAACCCCCATGACCACCAAGTTACCACTGTTAGCCCCTTGAGCAAAGCCCGCAACTGCTTAGATGTACTGTAGTGTGTAATTAGACAAAAAAATAATACTTTTCTCTGGATAAGGGTGTCTGCCAAATTTCTGAATGTAAAAGTATTTTATAGTGTATGAGTGTAGAGCATTATCTTCTAGATGCAACCAGTTTGTAGCAGTACCATGCTGTAAAGTGGGCGAGCAGTAAAATCAATCTGGTGGCTCAGACATGCAGGTTTCTGCTGGAACATTAACAGTGTCCTTATAAAAGGGAGCAGATGGAGAGGAGAGTTTAACAACTATTTCCTAATCTTGTGGAACAACTGCACATTTTCTACGAAGCTCATTCTCCTTCTCTCCTTTAGGATAGATTTAGAAATATATGGAATGTTATTTCTGTTAAACAGGTATTTCCGGTATACGAATTAGAGTATATTTCCTATAACTGAACTGAGACATTACAATATGTCCATTAGTGTGAAAGTTGAAGCTGATGAGCAGAGTGTACAGGATGCACAGTGGAGGCGCTTCCACACCAGGCATGATTACTTCATACCATGCCTACGTACTGTACAACTCCATAGCTGTCAGTTCTTACCTTAGTTATGCTGTTATTACTAATGTAATTCTATTCTAAAACCAAAATTCGTGTCACATGATAATTTTCTGCTTTTTATTTACATCTTTTTTAAAACAAATAATGAATAATATTTACAAATGAAATTTATTTTTTTGCAGAAAATCTTTAAAAATCTGTCAAAAATCTCTGCTATCATTTATTATTGCCTAAGCACACTCGCACAGGCAATCGTGTTCTGCATGAGAAAGTTCTACATAACTTATTCCACCACAGAAAGAGGAGAGATAATAATAAGGAAATATGAAGCTTATAAATGTATAATTAGGTAAGCCTGGTTCAGCCTCCAAAACCAGAGATGAAATTGGCAGAAAACTGCTGACTGCGTTAATGTGTCTGCCCAACGCAGTGAACACAATTAATGCCTACCTATATTATATGTGTACTCAGGATAATGTAAAATGATCGACCCCAACTGAGGGTTTGCAGCATTTTCTACATTGCCACTTAGATGGAATTATGATGCAGTAGAGAGGTATGCGTAGGTAAGGTTAAAATACATCACAAAAAGAAACTGCATGTGATTAAGCTAATGTTGCTATCAAGTAGCATCTCAACCAAAAAAAAAAAAAAAAAAATAATAATAATATATATATATATATATATATATATATATTTTTTTTTTTTTTTTTAAATAAATTTATTTAACTTCTACAAAATTACTACAGAAAAAATACAGAAAATATAATTAATTTGAATGTAATATAAGTATCATATAAATATTTTAAATTTTAAGATAACTGTAATAGCTAAAACAATCTTTTGAAATAAATACATTATTTGAAAATATATGAATCTAGTGGAATTAAAGTTATTTTCTATGGTGTTTTTAACAATGAACATTGTCACAATTTTATAGTAGCATAAATTCCGACTATGAATAAAATTAAATATTAAAAAAAAAAGTATAAACATATAGCTTATGTGTATACCTTTGTATGGAATTATGTAGTTTTAGAGATTCTTTAAAAGTTTTACATAAATATTGTAGTAATCGTATTAAAAATATAATTCAAATGAATTTTTAATGAATTAATGAATGTAATGCTGAAATACGGTTATCATGATTGTTACTGAAAATGTAGATAAACACTTTAATTAGTTTAATAATTGATTTTAAAACTTTACTGAAGTCTTTAACCTTAAATAATGTAAAAAAAAAGAAATAGATGGAATAATGTTAAAAAAAGACATAACCTTAAAGTACACTTTTGGCAAGTCATGCAATATTAAGCTATTAAGAAACATGTCTTCAAGGGTAACACCGTATGTTAAAACATCATTTTAAATTCACTATATTTAGATAAACATCTTTTTAAAAAAAGTAGACATATTTTGTAATAAAAAAAAATAATTAAATGCCAAATATTGATAAAAAATGTTTGGTTCAGTTTTACTTTTGATTTAAACTAAAGAAAATCATTGTGTCTGCTTGCTGCTCATTGAACATTAGAATGTTCAGCTACATAATTAAGTTTCCTTGATATTTTTATAGAGATTATACCAGACTTGTGAGTTGCTCTTTAAAGGAAAATTGAATAAAACTGTGCTGTGCTGTTCAATTATTGCCACACAAATCAGCAGGACAAAAGTCAAGTTTAATTACATTTCTTTTTAAACGTCGTGGCAGCTTTAGAGGTTACAGCAAACCCCTCGGCTGGAGATTAGGTTCAGATCCTTTTTTTCCCTTCTTTCTCACTTCTTCACAGAATGACTCCACAATGTCAGCACTGCATCTCTGTAATATTCTCACATGTACTATAGATACTTATATGGATAAAGTTCATAGAATAATTTGGCTTATACAGTTCCTGAATGCTGAGACTCCGAATAAAGTTTGTATTCATAAAATTGGTCTCTTATTTCGTAAGATTGAAGGGAGGCAAGGGTGGCTCTGTGGTTAGGGTATTTGAGCAAGGTCCGTTACCCCCAAGTGCTCAGATCCAATTGGGCATCAAGCTGGCAAGGGCTGTAGTGACAGAAATGTCAAGGTCAAGTCAAAGTCAAAGTCAACTTTATTAATCTACAGTGTTACCATAATTGTTCTTAGGAAATCTTATCAAATAATATATTTATATATTATAATTAAAAAAAAAAAAACATAAACAACTATAAAACTATTATTGATATTAATAGCTAGTGTATAAATGTATCTTCCATGATATTCATTCATCATTCCATTCAAATTATATTTGATGGAAACATACTTTGGCTTTTTAAAAAGGTTCCTGCGATTTTACATCATTTTAATAAAATGCATGGTTTTAGGATTCCTGATCAACTTCGGCAAACGTCTTTGCTCAGGATTCCTGAGATATCTATCATTCATAAAGTGCTAAAGAAAAATGAATGAATGAATAAATCAGTGTAACAAATCATTTTCCTCTTTGTAGAAAGCCTAAACACCTGATATAAAAATATTGGTCAAGGCCAGCCAAGGGATTTTTTTTTTTTCCTCATCTTCTAAATACTCTCGCGCCTTAAAGTGACTTTATGACAGTTACTGCTACTAAATCTGCAGTGACAGGGTTAGTAAAGTGATAAAATCCATTTTCAGAGTTAAGGCTTCTAGGAAAAAATACCTTCCTCAAGGGTGCCTTGAATTATTTATAGGTCATTTGTCTCTTAACCCTCCAGCTGAGTTCCATTTGGAACACTTTGTGATAGAGAAACTCTCTGTTATACAGGAGATCTGGAAGTTAACTGGACTTCTTTTTGTTGCTTCAAAACATCTAACTATTCATTCGAGTTGAGGACAGGAAATGGACGTCTCAGAGATGGAGTCTGTCTCACATTTCTGTTCATGCTGTCCTTGCATTCATCCCCCAGTAAGATTGAGAACACTTCACATGTCCACCACGGAGGCCAAAGCTAATGACCCCTTTCAGGATCACAAGGGGAGTGTAGGAGGTGTGACCGTCACATCCTAACAACTCTCACTCCATTCTCACTTTCTCTATTATCCACCTAATGAGCCTATTCGGGTCAGGTCGAGACAGGACTGAGGGATATATTCGAGGTCCCTAACAAACGTTCTCAGACTAAAGAAGCTCCTTGGATGATTAGTGAGATGAAAAAAAGAAGTCCAACTGCCGTAACTCCACCTTCACACTGCCGGGTAAAAGCTTTTTACATTTACGGTTGAACTCCAGTATTGTTTGACTCCAGTGAAAAAGTTGCTCAACTCATTGGGAGCAGCTGCTAGACTGAGTTCCTAGGAGCAAACCGACCGAGACAAATGAGAGCTTTAGGACTCGAAAAACTCATTAATAATATGCTAAACAGTGATTAATCATAATGAGACGCAATAGAAATTATTAGACCAAATGAAACCCAACGCTTAAACCACTCTGTAGGATGCTACTGTATGTTTTGCATTGGTCTTTGTGTATATATCATTGTATTGCTTAAAAAAAGTTGAATAGTCACGTTGTTTGTGTTAGAGACATTTATTTTCATCATTAAACGCAACACATTTGCATTTAAATAAAAAAATCGCAAAGCATGTATCTTAAAAGTTGACATTTTTCAAGACAATTACTTGAAGTCAAATCTAATTGTTCTTGGAGTGGCACGGTGTCGTGGTGGTGGGTTTCCCCCAGGCACTCCGGCATCCCCACACAAAGTCCAAAGACACACAGATTAGGCTAATTGACTTTTCTAAACTGCTTAAAGTGTCTGAGTGATTTAAGTGTGTGTGTGTGTGTGTGTGTGTGTGTGTGTGTGTGTGTGTGTGTGTGCGCTTGTGCCCTGCAATGGATTGGCACCCTGTCCAGTATGTACACTGCCTATTACCCAGAATGCCCTGCAATAGGCTCTAGGCCTCCTAGTCCCCTGCTGAGGATAGGTGATGCAGAGAATGAGTGAGTGAGTATATTTGACTGTCTTTCTACAGTGAACTACAGCATTATAATGTGATACCCAGCGTAGTGAGTTTGTGAACCACTGACTGCTTTAATGCAACTTTCTTTCATACCCACCTGACAGTCAAAATACAAAAGGATAAAGTAAGATATAACATATGACATAGAAATGTAGACATAAACATTGTCTGGACAAAATACAAAAAAAGTTGCACACTCTAATATTTCATACTGCCTTGAGCTGGTGTGATGGCTAATTCCTGTGTGAGATGATCCCTCGTGCTAACAGAACCATGCCCATGGGATAAGGGAAAAGAGAAAAAACTGCATAGCTGTGATGACCTGGTCATTCAGTACATTCAGGTCGTCAGTGGACTTCATTTTATTGCCACATAATGTTGCTGAGTCTAGACGTGAGCAACTGAAGCAACACCAGATCATAACCCCGCCTCCAGAGGACACTGTGCATGATGGGTGCATCTCTTCCTTTCCTGATGCACAATCGCTCTGGAATAATCTGGACTCATCAGACCACATGACCTTTTCCCATCACTCCAAAGCCTTTTTGTCTGATTAGTCTGCTTAACAAGTGGTCTCTTATGAACATACAGCTGTGTAGTCCCAGTCCTGTGAGTTCTCATCACACTGTGTGTGTATATTAATTTGAATCATTTTAGTGACTCGGTTCTTTGAATCTCGTTCATCAAAATGAACGTATCTTTTTTTTTTGATTCATTTAATTAATGTCTTTTTTTGATCGTAAATAAAACAAAATGTTACATTTTCAATAAACAGACCCCCAACACGTTTACATACTGTACACAAATGTTGACTATAGTTCCAGTAATGAAAATATTACAATGCAGCTCAGGACGTATTATAAACTGAATGAGCAGCTCACCATCATATCTTCTAGTTTGAGTCGTTCTTTCCTTTTGAATCTATTGCACTGCATAGCGTCAATCGGAGTCACGTGACAAAAGAACGAACGACTCGGGCTTGGAAGATCCGTTGAGAACCGCTCAGTTCTATAACTGAGAATCACTCTCCGAGACGACTCGTTCTTCTGAGGCACGTTGAAGATTCGTTCAAAAAGAACGAATCGTTCATGAACGACCCATCACTAGTGTGTATGGAAAGATCTTACTTTCACTATTACATATATTTCCGGTTTCTACTTTCGATTGTTTTCATGATGAAACTTCACCAAGCATTTGCGTGATCTTTTTTTCTGACAGCATTGTTTCCACAAAGCTGATGGTTCAGCCCCAGCCATCCAGGTTTAAATAATGTGTCAGACAGTTCTTTACTGCAACTTTTTCGGGCCAGGCAGTGTAAAAAAAAAAATAATAATAATAGGAGGCCCTTCTTTTAATGGATATGGATATATGGATGATGAAATGTCGAGCATAACAGGAAAAGAAATACAGCACAATACAGTTGCAGCTTTTTAAGGCAGCAACAGCAGCTCAGATAATCAGATTTAAAAAAATGAAATAATAATTTCAGTCTCTGAACCTACTGTAATGTTATTATACAGTATATGATTAAAATGCATGAAAACAGGTATTTGTAAAGGGCAATATTGGAAACACAGTATTTCGTATTGTTCCATGAATTAATCCATTTTGTTCAAGGGTTATTAAGGCAAAATTTCATTATTATGCCTCATCAAAAGATTAATGAGCATGCTTGTATAGTCACAATGCGTCTTTTATATCAGGACAAGTCACTCTGATTAGAACGCTCCAAAATCCACAGGGGATGAACAATTCATTTCTATATCATTTTTAGTTTTACAGTGTGGTGGATAGGCAGTGAGAGAGAGAGACAGTGTGTGTGTGTGTGTGTGTGTGTGTGTGTGTGTGTGTGTGTGTGTGTGTGTGTGTGTGTGATAGAGAGAGAGAGAGCAGGTAAAAAAAAGAAGTTTTCTCATTACATCTGTCCTGCCATCATAATGGAGAGGGAGTGAGGCGTTTAATCCCCACTCAAGCAAAAAGAGAAAATGAAAAATCAGATTTTTCTAATCTTTTAAGTGCTGATGACACTCAGGATGAGAACGGAATCCTATTAATAAGTGCTCAGCTGAAGAGACAGATCACAAGTGACTCCAGATTTCTTGCTCTCCTCGGGTTAAACCCGGGTACCACCGAGGCCATAGCCGCAGTGACTAACACGACAAATAGGAACAAGCTGAGAGCCGGACTGAGTCACACTGCTAATGGCCAAGTGCAGCCAGGATACATGTGTCATGTCTTGTCTGCGGTCTTTGACCTCTCTTTAATTCTTCTACTTCTGAAAGATGAGCCGAGGGCAATTCTGACCACAATGTCAGGGCAGAAAAATCCCAAACTCTTTCTCTAAGCCCTGACTCTGCGATCTTTCATCGGTTGCTCTACTAAAGCCCAGTATAAAGTTACAGAGTTACAGTTATTACTCACAAAGCAATCAGCTGACCTATGAATAGAAGAGAAGATTAAAAGTATTTTCATCACATTTTGTGCACTGAAGATTGCTTTGCATCTCCGTCTTTACCCCCAGTTTCCTAAACAAGAGACCCAGAAATTGCACAACAATGCCGCTGAATTGTCAGTTGTAACTGTCGTTCTCACATGTTGTCATTTTTATAGTAACAATCATGAACGGTGTTCAAGTCAACCCAAGACTTTTGATTTTGCAGAATAACAGAACACAGTTATGAGAGTAAAAACTCCCTTTATTTCTATAGTCTCCTGCTACACTGATGCACTTATGTCAGTGTTTCACTAGAGGTTGGATACCATCAAGGTAGAAAGTCGTCTCAGTAAGCCAGAGCCATGATCGGACTGCCTACTTCATATCTGAAACACTGGCCTCCCAGGAACTCCTTTAATGACCAAATATGTGAAAAAGAAGAATGAGGTCAGAGCAAGGTCAGGACTATATGTGGGATGTGGCAATAACTCCCAGTCAAGTTCCTGTAATGTCTGTGAATGACTGTACAGTATGTACAGTTCCCATAGACAGAGAACTGTCTCACATCCTTGCTGAACTTCCATGGGAACGACTGCAGTGGGATCTGAGTCACCAGGATGTCATTACCGGACACACAGTCTTCTTTAAACCATTTGCACCTTTCAAACATTTGACAGTCTCATTACAGTACTGTTCTTGAAGTCTTCTGTGAACGTCAATCGGTTTGACCAGTATGAATTAATTAGTACTTATGAGTACTAATGAATGGATAGGACAAAAATGCTTGTGTAATTTTAACAGGTGTAAATAAAATGGTGATGTTTGTGCAATGACATATTGATTCAACTCTTACAGTATGTACTGTAAAGAGTGTCCAGTGTCAGTGGCTTGTTTGAGTTCATATCATTATGTTTCTTGTTAATCTTTAAACTCCTTCATCACTATTTCACCCAACGCCATTTAATGCAAAAAAAAAATTACGCTATGTAGATGACTGTGTTACACGCCTGCAGTTCCTAAACAATGAATGATTGAATCAAAGGAAAATAAATCACACAATTAACATGAACCCTCATTATGTTAATGATTGCATGAGACAGATGACCAAGACAAAACAGATTCTTGGGGAAAAAACAGCTTAGCTACAGTAACTAACCCAGACAAGAAATGTGCATTCAGCTAGGACGTTTGCTAAGTATAATGCTAAAAGTAGAATAGTCCTTGATGCTCTAGCATGGATTAAAAAAAACAAAATATTCTTTATTCCAAATTACCTGGTGAACAACTCCAAGAATCAGTAGGCTGATCACACAGTCATCAGCATATTTTTGCCCAGTGACTATAGAAACTCTGTGTATTCTTACATAACTCAGACACATTACAAAACAATAGGTAATAATTTTACAAACACAAGTAACTTTACCAGATCACGTTGATTCAACCACTTCTACCATTAAATAACGTCCACTGAGTCAATATGAACTAGTTGAGTTAGCTGTACTGGCTCAGTGGTTAAAGTCTAGTCCTCAAGCATTTTAAAAGCAGCGGTTTTTATTTTATTTTATTTGGTTGTCCACATGAAAACGTGAAAAAAAAAAAAAAAAAAACACTGTCAAAGCATTCCAAGCCAGCAGGAGGCGATATAACCCCAAACATAAGTCGATGAGAAAAACGTTCTTCCTAAATACGTCATACTCAGGTGTCAAACACAGGAGGTACGGGACATGCAGTATGCATTTACAAACCCCAATCAGTTTTTCACGTCCACACGTTAACACTGAAAACTGAAAAGTTCAGTTTTCCAAATGTTTCATGTTCAGTGGCCTAAAATGCAGTTTGCATGTGGACAAAAAGGGCAAAGTGAACAGAAAAACACCTGTTTAAAAAAAAAACACAAAAAAAACCACTGAGTTGGAGTTCAGACTATTCTGTGTTTAAGGTTGTTTTCACACTAGGCACAATTGATTTGTACTGTGCCCTTAAACAATTGCCCCGCCCCCATCCCCCCTTCCCCTGCTGGCCAACGCTCACATTGTGTTTCTTCACCCTTTGATACAGCAAGAGGCAGTATGCACCTGGTTGGTTTGTGAGCTGACATTAAACACAAGGAGGAGAAGATAACGAGGAGGTCATGTTGGTATTTTGGAAAAAACAATGGCAAGAGCAGCGCTCTATCTTGTGTGCCTTCCTATTCGATCAGCTCCGGTGCTGTAGGTCCGAGGATCAGATTGCAGTGTGCTACGTTCACGCAGAGATTTAAGACGGGACAGACAGCACTGATGACATCACTTCCTACAGTTGGTTTTCATATCTGATTCCATCCACGCTCAAGTATGCCATACCTGTGATGCTTGTGTTCTCACTGATCAAAACGAACCAGACTTTGGAGTCATGTGTTCCCGGAAACGATCCCAAGGCCCTAATGTGAAAACGTCCCATACATCCCATATGCTTATTCTTCAGCATTCTATTCTACTTTAAGACTACTAGTTGATGTAGTAAATGACCAAAAAACCTACTGTAACACTTACTAGAATAAAACGCCAATCAGACTCCTAACATGCTAACATAGTGGTAATATACAATATAGTTTGTATGTAGGTTAATCTAAAGGAAAGTCAGTGGAACCTTGGATTACGAGCAAAATTCATACTGGAAGTGGGCTCATATTCCAAAACATCTTCCATCATCATCTTCCATTAAGAAATAATAAAAATTCAAATTATTCGTTCCACAGCCCAAAAAAATAAATACATAAAAATAATTCATACAATATATAAAGTAAAAATAAAACAAATTACGCTGTACTTTACCTTCAAAATAAATCCCGACAGATAAGTGTTTCCGTTTGTGCACCGTGTATTTCTGTGTGTGTGTGTGTGTGTGTGTGTGTGGAATTATCCCCTTCCCTCGCCTCGTCTTACACAGTAAAACTCCTCCTCCCTCCCACCCCCCGCTTTTTAAGTTTCACAATAAACACACACACACAATGAAAACACTGTTTTAACGGAAAAAAAGAGCGCATACTAACGGAATCACTGCTGTAAAATAAAAAAATATATAACAAATGAACCATCACTTTACCTTTGAAAAGAATCGCGACAGAGCAGAGTTTCTGTGTAGAGCAGAGAGTGTGTGTCTGTATGTGTGTGTGAAGCCGGGGAGGGGGGGGTGTAAAGGTGAGAAGTGAAAAGGTGTGTGTCGGTGTGTGGGTGTGCCGGTGTCAAATTACGAGTGCACACACAGATAGGAGACACGCTGAAATAGAAAGGGAGATGTTGATTATACCAGTAAGAAACGAGCACTAAGACCCAGCAGGGGAGACGATTACCCACAATTCCGCAGCGCAAGAGAGAGAAAACTCATTGGCTCAGTTGTGGTCACGTGACGGCACTCGTAAACCAAGACTTGCTTGTTTTTCAAAATTTATTAAAAATCTTTGCTTGTCTTGCGGAACACTCGCAAACCGCGCTACTCACAATTCGAGGTTACACTGTACAAATATATACAGGGTAGCATATAATATATATATATATATATATATATATATATATATATATATATATATATATATATATATATATATATACAAATATATACAGGGTAGCTGATTTAAAAATTATGAAGTGTTACTTTGGTTAGTGTTCATTTGGAGTTTTACCCAAATGCACCAACAACAAAACAACAAGGGAACACTTTACATGTAGCGTAGCCAAACCACCTCCATGTATCTGAAAGTTGGGTGTAAACCCAAAGGAAACCCGAACAGACACAGTTACCAGAGCTCAGGATTGAACAGGGGACACTGGAGATACCATGCAGCCTCATGGGTGATGGGCATAATTCCATAATCCTGATTCAGTACTTTATGGTCTGTAACTAATAAGAGGTTAATTATAGGGGAATCTGTTTAAGCCCCAGATGAGAATTAACAAATGTTAAACTCTTTTCAGCTCCCTGACTGAACCTGGTTGTATTCACATCAGTAAAAGATTGCGGTATTTGTAGGCGATTTGTATGCAATGAAGAAGCTTCAGCAGAAAGCATACTGTAATAAACAATGCACTTAGTCTTTTTTAGTGCAGAAAAAAAAATACAAACTCACCCTGGACATGACTAGAGTATAATTATATACTGTACATAGGAGAACACATTCCAGCATGAACAGCCTATTAACACATTTCTTTAACAGCAAACACACTATATAAAACTAAGACCTTAAAAAAACTTAGAGCCTGCTATGTGAAGCCTGAGTGATGATAGACTATTAAAAGAAACTTTCTGGATATAATGCAGCACTTTTTCTAAAAAAGTTCATTATAATTTTTTAAGTCCTAGGCTTTTCCCCTTTCTTATGGTTGCTAAGTCAGATAATTAAATACACAAGTTACTGGCACGGGTTTATACAAGTTATATAAGTTCGGGATCCCTTTCTAACTCCATGGTCGTTCATGATTGTTTTTTTTTGTTTTTTTTTTACACTGTAAAGCAATGCTGAAGGCGTTCAAAATACACAATAATCTCCCTTGAACAGTTAATATTGAGACGTGTCTGCTTCATACAGTCTGCTCTGTAAATCCTTCATAACGGCTCTAATCTGAGGTGCTGCCTATTATTAATTGGTGATTTCTGAGGCTGGTAACTCTAATGATTCCCTTGCTGGGAAGGTCTTCATGAGAGACGGTTTCATCATGGTGCTTGATGGGTTTTGCACATGCATCTGACACAATACTGCTCTTATACAGCTGACCTTCATGTCTTAAAATAACAACTGACTGTTATTGTTGTTGTTGCTACATAATAACCTGATGCCATACAGTATGTGTTATTTCGTAGTTTTGAAATCCCCAGTTGTAGAATGTAGAATACAAATCACTAAACAAAATCTAAGAAATTTGATTGATCCCAAACTTTTGAGCGGAAGTGTACTTTTTGCCTCAATCCACCCATTTCTCCAGGCTTGGAGTGGCATTGGCACTGAGAATGCCCGGCATTCCCAGTGGTTGGAAGCTTTATGACCTTGCCCAAGGGCAAAACAAGTGGCAACCGAATCCTCCGATCAGCAACCCAGAGCCACAATCACCTGATCCGCCTCTGCGCCAAGTTTTTTAGAAAATGAATGTGGACCAGAGTGAACGGTACGTGTAGAACACCATGACTCTGTTTTAAAGGGGACCTATTATGCAAAATTAACTTTTTAGTCAATTTTAGACATTCCAATGGGTCTCCAGTATGTGTCTAAAACAGGAAGGGAAAGAAATTCTTTGCCCTTTGTCATTTTTACATTTTTTCTAAATTTTAAATAAGTTTAAACAAGTCACTTAGATTTCACGGATTATGACATCATATGAGACACCCTCTCTCAGTTTGTCCCTGGGTTTGTAGATTAGTTGTGCTCTGCCATGATGCGGTTTGGAAACAGTTCATTTATATAAGCACCAAAACAATGTGTTTAGAAGAGGAATGAAACAAAGGGAATTTAATGTTAAAAAAAGGCACTATTTGAGGGGATATTTCAGCTGGAGCATTAACAGACACGCACTGGGGAGCCCTGAGACCTGGGTTAACTTGTCAAAGAAATAGCAAGATATGGGACCTTTAAACACATCACCTGTGGCGGTAAAATAGAAAATGCTAACATTACGACAGCTTATAGAGATTTGGAAAATGTTCATCATGTTGTTCTGTTCCAAAAATGGCCCTGAGCCATATCCTGTGCTAGCATGCCCATGTTCGAATGAATTTCTCCCATGAATGCTGTTGTGCAATTCAGATCTGTCCCTCTCTCACACACCTTGCTCTTCTGTGAATCAACTTGAACTAGTCTCTGACACATTACACCACATATGGACTCATAAATATACATATAACACTCATACAGCTGAGTATATCAGGCGTATAGTGGCACCGTAATAGACTGTGCAGAATCCTGCCCCCCTCACCCCACCTCCCATCACGTCTCGCCATAAACCCGCTGTTTATTCCTGGATTTTTTTTTTCTCATGCTTTGCTTCATTTCCCTGGAGAAATCTAATACCTGTGAGGCCTTGAGGAACCACCGAGCGACATGTCGCCATAGCAATCTAATTTATGTAGTGCAGATGACCTGAAAAACCCTCTGAACTGGCACCGGTCCAGACGTCTCCTTGAAAAGGCTAAGGGAGAGAAAAAAAAAAAAAGACTGCCACTCCTAGATTTAAATAAAGCATGAGTCCTTGGAATCTTCGAAGTGCTGTTTTTCCTGGAAGTCATTCCTGCAGATAACAGATCATTTTTACAGAATGTCTTCACAAACCACTGTTGTTAAAAGCACTATATGAATAAAGATGAATTGAATTGAATCTTCATACAGTGTTTAGATTTTACTCAGAATGTTGTTGTTAGTCTTTCGGCTGCTCCTGACCAGGGGTCGCCACAGCGGAGCATCCGATCCGCATACCACTTGGCACAGGTTTTACGCCGGGATGCCCTTCCTGATGCAACCCTTCAATTTTATCCAGACTTGGAACTGCCACATCCAGTGGCTGGGGTTTGGGTGGGAATTGAACCCACCACTGAGCCGCCAATGCACCGTCGATTTTTCCCAGAAAAAAAAGAAACTTCTGAATGGCGCAAACACTTTTAATGAGAGATGTCAGAGGTTAACAGTCTGATTTATTCTTTGCCATGACAGGAAGAATATAGTAACTCAAACAACCACCCTGTACCACCGTGGTGAGTAGAAAAGCATCTCAGCATCAGGTGATGCTACAGTGTGTCCAGATTTGAAGGACTTTGATGTCTCAGAGGACATTTCTTGATAATGGAGAGACTGATTTTCTGTTAGAAGCCTCTATAGAACTGTATTGGAAAAAAAAAAATTCGCAGTAGTTTTATAATTTAAAAGACAGCATGACAAAATCTGTCCATTTTCCCGAGACACAGAATTCCAGTCAGCATCACTGTTTATTGTGTTTGGACTGTGTCGTTAAAGTTTGTTTAAAAGGGGTTATTAGGCTTTGATATTGCACAATCAAAAACTAATAAACCATCTGCAGCTGTAATTTTATCTTGGATGTTGTATCATAACTTGAATATGAAAATAGTATAAAATGTATCTTTTTTTTTAAAAAACACAATAAATACAAATTCATTTTGACCGAGTCCGTCCTTATATGCTTGCACCCTGCTTATTCAACTGATTTTCATCCATTGTTGTGTGTAATTGTGTATTAATTTACTTTCATCATCTTCTCCCAATACTTAAAGCTATAGAAAAATGAATAAATAAATAAATAAATAAATAAATATCCTCATTAATACTACTACTACTGCTACCACTTCTAATAATAAGAGTAACAATAGTATTAATTATTATTATTGTTGAGTGTGTCCATAGTCTGAAGTGTTTAGGTATTCTCAGTGTTTGGCACCCCCTACTGTCTGTAATAGGAGACAGGGCAAAAGTAAAATAGATTAGTGCTAACCCTCTAACGGCATGCAATATATCCAACCTTAAAAAAGGTTTTACATTATAATTTGCAATAGTGATCAATTATAAACTGGATCAGCATGTCAAAAGTTATCTGAAGGAAGTCACAGATCCAATAGAACATATGGTTATATCATGATTATGTTGACAAATAGTTGCAATGGATAGATGCAAGTGTATAAGCTTGGTATGAGCTTTATTTGTGATAATTGTAGACCACTGAATACAGCATCTGCCAGGAGGGTAGGAACAGGACAGGAACACTGACACTCTGACATTAGAGAGAAAACCCATCCATGCATCTTTACAGCTTATCCTGTGTAGGGTTGCAGGGGCTTGGAGACTATTCCAGAGAACAAGCCAAGGTGCACACTGGATGGGATGCCAACCCACTGCAGGGCACAAACATACTCACACACCCAGTCACTCATTAGAGACAAACTGAAAACACTAGTCAAAATAGAATGCGAAGAAAGAGGAAACCCACCAAACACGGGGGAACAGAAAACTCCAAACACACACACACACACACACACACACACACACACACTCGCAGGGGCGAGATTCAGACCCCCAACCCCGGAAGTGATGCTGGTCTTCACCACAACCCGAGAAACGCCACATGCTGATTCCTTCCATGCCCTGGTGCAGTAAATCTTATTAAAGTATCCGCCAACAAGTACAGTGGAACCTCGGATTGCGAGTAACGTGGTTTACGAGTGTTCCGCAAACCGAGCAAAGATTTTTAATACATTTTTAATTCGGAAACCAAGCAAGTATTAGTTTACGAGCGCCGAGTATCATGTATCAAGCATGCGACTCTTATTTTGACACTCTCTCACCTTTTCACCCCCTTTTCATTTGAGTTTTCATTATTTCTTATGGGAAATGATGATTTGGTTTACGAGTGTTTTGGAACACAAGCCCACTTCCGGAACGAATTATGCTCGTAATCCAAGGTTCCACTGTACCAAAATGGACACCATTTTAAGAATTTCTTTATTGTAAACCCTGTTTTTATTGTTTAACTTTTTTTTTAAACATTCTAATTGATTTTTAATGCCTTAATCATCAAAGTGAAAAAAACAAAACAAACAAAAAAAACTTCTACACTGTAAAATGCTGAAGGCGTCCAAAATATGCACTAATCTCCTTTAAACAGTTAATATTGAGATTACTCTGCTACTTATGCTCTGTAAAGCCTTCATAACGGCTCTTTTGGCTGGTACTCTATATGTATATATGTATTTGTATTGAGCCAAGCAAAACAGCATGTAATTCTTCCTCCTGTCACACACATAAATAAGCCACATGAAGTCTTTCAGTACGAAGAAAAGGTCAAAGAACTAACAGAACGACTGTCCATCTCAAAATCATTATCTGACTGCCTCAGGCTGACATCTCATCAAAGAAAGGGGTTGTTTTTTTCCCTCTGGACTAGAACATTATTGAAAATGCAGTTTGTCTGAAAATAAGAGCTGCAGTCAGCTTTAGGCAACATGGCCCCTGTCTCTCTTTTTTGTGGCTTGTCTGTAAGTAATGAAGTGTGCCGTTTGATAGAGTTGCTTTTTTACGCACAGGTCAGACTGCAAGGTACGACGTGCCTCTCTCGAAAATAACCAAATAAATAAATAAATAACTGGATCGTGGGATTTCTGCTCGTTAACGAATCTTCAAACGCTTTGACACAAACAGCTCGTCAATAGTGACCACATTTCAAGGTCGGGTGATATGAGGCAAAAACAAACAGCACCTTCATCACAAACCATCATGAACTGAGGTTTGCCTGAGCTAGGGACATGTGAGTCGTCCCGGGTCATTTCAAGTGTAGCTTGTATATGAGCTTAAACAATTAATTAGGAATGTCTGAGAGTATGACGATCATCACTGTGGCAATAAATATTTTATTTAGTATATTTATTGCACTTTGCTCTCTCACCTTAACCATCAAAACAAAATAAATGCTTCTTCTTCTTGTAGTTAAATATATTAGTCAAGATCAGCCGTAATTGCTTAAGATTAGGTCTCTAATGATTAAGTGGGTTAGTAAAAGGACATCAGAAGGTTTTGTTTTTTCACAACCTTGCATGGACAAAGCCTGCTCAAACTCTTGTATTAGCCTCATTAAAACTATAAGCATTGTTAGCTTAAATATCGACCATTCAGGGCTGCTTGCCCATAACAAATTTTACTATGGTACTGTATGTACTATATAGTGGACTATGATAAACTAAAGCACATTATCGTGTTACTTCAACATTACCACGATAGACACCATTGGACTGTATAGAGTACCAGGGTAGGTACCTGAATCTTTCAATGGTACAGTATGTACGATTGTACTTTGGTGAATAGTATGGTAGGTGCTGTGGCACTTCAGTGGGTACCTTTGTAGTACAATGGCATGTCAGCCATATTCTACGGAGTGGTCAGTTGGTGCAGCAGCATCTCTACAGCCGAGAGGAAGAGACTGGACAAACTGATTAAGAAGGCCAGCTCAGTTCTGGGGATTCCCCTGGACACTGTACAGGAGGTGAGAGAAAGGAGGATAGTAGCTAAGCTATCATCATTGCTGGAGGATGAGTCCCACCCCCTGTACGAAACAGTTACATCTCTGAGCAGCTCCTTCAGCGACAGACTGTTACACCCCAAGTGTCTGAAGGAGCGATAACGAAGGTCTTTTCTCCCTGCTGCTATCAGACTGTACAATCAGAGCTGCTCCCAGTGAACCAGGCTCCATATTCCACATATTCCACACTCCATATTCCACACTGTTGTACACCGCTATATAATGTTACAATATCTGATTTTTTTTTTTACAATAATTGAAATATCTTAAATACTGTATGACATTACAATACTATCTTACAACAGCGCTATAATATCATAGATTTTGGTGCAATAGCAACTGTGCAATAACACCATTTGAACCTGCAACATTATCCAAGTGCAATTCATTACCACAGAACTGTCCAATAACATTTTAAACTGTGCAATATTAGAAACGACGACTTTTTAAACTGTGCAATATTACCCCTGTGCAATTTGTTGGAACTAGTGCAATTTGTTTGTTTGAAAGTGCAATTATTGTTTTGTCTTTACTTTTTCTCTCATATTTACACACTGTTTTTTTTTTTTTTTTTTTTTTAATTTGCACAATTTTTTCTTCCCTCGCTGCTGTAACAATGAAATTTCCCCGCTGTGGGATATTTTATCTTATCTTATCTTAACTTATCTTATCTTATGTACTGTACCAAAATACCTTGTTAAATACCATGGCTACCACAGTGGTTACAACAGTTTAACAGGTATCTAATACGATATGTTTGTACATTGTACACTAGGGCTGTAGCTACGGAATATTTTAGTAATCGCGTATTCTACCAAAAAAATTATCGATTAATCGAGTAATCGGATAAAATGCACTTTTGCTTAATTAAACAGCAATGTAAAATACATGAGAGAAACAAAGATTAATTGGTTTTCTGTTTAGAAAAATCTACTTTTATTTTTTAAATGCATACAGCATTTGATCATAAACACTTTCATTTTTCACAATACAAGGACGAGCTTAAAGTTGACTGAGATGAATTAAGTGCATTACAGCCATACATTCTTATTTTAAAGCCTTTTCTCAGATGCAAAAACTAAAAAAAATTAAAAAAAAAAAGTATTCCAAATGACTTTAAGTATCAAAAAAAACTAAGGCACACTTTAAAATAGATTTTTATATATTTTTATCGCTCCCTTCCATTTTGCAGCCCTCAACAGAGCGCTCCCTCACATCAACACACAGCTAACTGTTTTTTTTTTAATAGTAACCATTTTTATTATTCGTTTTTTAACAATAACAACAAGACAACAACAACAACAAGAGGGGTATACTTACAATTATGATAGAAAGGAGGAATTAAGTTCTTTAAATGTATTCATCGTTCTGGTTGCTTTCTGGCTTAAAAGTCCTTGTAATGTTTCAAAATAAATTTTCAAATCCTCCTTGTAATGGGAGATATTAGGCGTTCTTAATGACCACTTACATTTGTGTATATAGAATTTTCCTAGTAATATTAAAAGCTTTAACATGAAAATGTGACTCTTCTCAATATCTTTTTTATCATAATAAACTATAACATCTCTTTTACTTATATAAATTTTTGATCCAGTCAGTGTAGTAAATAAAAATTCAACATCAATCCAAAAAAAGTTTACATATATACATTCAAAAAAGAGATGCAATACAGATTCCACATACATTCCACAAAAAGAACAAAATTCTGAAAGATCAGCTTTATATCTCTTGAGAAATATATATATATATATATATATAAATAAAATGTAACTATTATCAGCTATGTAATCTTTGTAATCTATTACATCTAAAATGAATCTAATATTATTACTAATGTGTCGTCCTTGCATAAAGCCTGACTGACTGTCATCTATAATTGTGTCTAAACACAACTTTATTCTTTGTGCAAAGATTTGAGACAATAATTTTACATCATTATTAATTAAAGTTATAGGTCTCCAATTGTCAAGAAGCAAGCAGTCTTTATTGGGTTTTGGTATCAATGTAATTAGGCCATGACACATAGATGGGGGAAGCCTACAAGCTTCTATAGCTTCCTTAAAAACCAATAGTAAAAATTCGGAAACATATCTTTTAACTTACTAATGTTCTTTTTTAATTCTTCTAAAGTTATATCTTGATCACAAAGTTCTTTCTCTGTTTCTTCAATCCTACACAGCTAACTGTTTGCGTCTCCTTCCGCGTTGTGCGTGACGTAAGCGTTTCTTCTTCGGCGGTGTTTACTGCCGGCTTGCACCCGGAAGCGTGCTGTGTCACGCCAAACAAATAATTGCGCAAGCTTTTAAAATGAATTAAAAGAAGCTTCGAGGCAGAAGATTTTGCCCTATACTGCACTATATTAGATATGCTCATATTATACTACTACTGGTATGGCATAGACACCTGGTGAAATTTGGGCACAATACTGCCCCCACAGGGTAGGCACTAGGCATGAGGGGTGCATCTCACTTCATCTGTCTCCATTACTCACATCACTCTAGAACATGATGAATCTGGACTCATCAGGCAACATGACCTTTGGCCAATGCTCCACGGTCCATTCTTCTTCTTCTTCTTCTTCTTCTTTTTTTTTTTGTAGTCTTCCTCCCATTTTTCACCCATACTTTTAATCGTATCCAATTCCCATCCATCCTCAGTGCATTTCCCCATCAAGGGGGAAAACTACTACCAATCAGGCAGGGCCGAATACTCTCACGTGTTTCCTCTGCACCTTCCTCACTGATCATTGTTTTTCTTAAGGTTACACAGCTGTTTAGTCATAATCCCTTCGCAGTTCTCATCACAGTGCGCTTACTTTCACTATTAAATTTCACAGCTTGATTTCATTTTTTGATTTCTAATTGATCTCCCATCACGCTCATTCAGAATGTTTTTCCAACCTCATTTCATCCTCAGAGTGGTTCTTGACCCAATTTTAGTAGTTTCAACAATCTCCTTAGCTGTTATCTTTCCTTAATGCAAAGGCCAATATAACACTTCTGAAACAGTAACATCTTTGCCACCACAGAATATATTTTCTGACAGGTACTAGAGTACACATTAGAACCATGTACCGTACTGTAGTACATGTACCATTTTGTCAACACATTTTTTTTTTCACCATAATAGAACCATATACCATAGTGTATGTTATAGTGCTGTACTATATACTGTAAGCAAATAAGTAGCACGGTGCTGTCAAAAATACCATGATACTGTATACCATACACCTTACGGGTGATTTCATAACATAAAAAGTTGCCTCATAATATTCCAGATGTTCAGACTATCATTCATGTGATTTATCAGGTAATGCAGGCAGTTCACATGATTTAAAGCTTCATACAAAGTGTATTTACAGACCTGTCTAACAGCGATGTTTCTGAACTCTGCCTTCAGCTTTCCACCTTTCATCAGCAATAAATTCCTCCACCATGGAACAGTATTGTCAGCATGTACTCGGGTTTTACTTTTGATTTAGTAGAAACATGGAGAGTTTTCCTGAGAATGATCAGCCTGTCCAGATTTCTGACCGGCGTGAGGATGAGGATGGAAAGACGTGGCATTAAGGAATAACAGGAAGCACAACCAAGTAAACAAACAAACGCTCTCGGACATCACGCAGTTTTACACACAGGAAATGCTCTAATATGTTCTACATATATTTCAGGTATTTTGAATGAGCAAAAAGTGTTAAATAAGACATTTTCCATCTTTAAAAGTGTATTATATGCTAAAAAATTATTCCAACCAAAATGAGCAATGTCTTCTTTTTACGTTCTTGCTTTACCGGAATATTACTGCATAAAGAAAGGTCCTTCTTTCTTGGTCAAGTAATGACAGTAAAATTACAGTTGAATATCGTGTGGGAGGGAGATCTGATTTCTGTGCAGACTTTCACGCTCCTGTATTAATAACCGATTGGGTGTCATTGGAGTCCCGAGCCATTTAGTGCTGAGTATGGCCTGAAATATAGCCAGTCACTAACTGCAGCCAACCGCACCAGCAGGCAGAATCAGATACTGTACATTGTGGTTCTGCTACAGTACAGTGCCGGTAATGTGATAAGACACCTTTAGTGCTGAAATGATGATATTATCTTTAAAGGGTTGACCTGCTATGCGGTGAAACACTTCAGTATGTCCTTGGCCAGGTAAAAAAAAAATGCATATATATAATACAGGTGCTGACAGATTTCATGCCATGTGAGCTGTAAACCAAACCCTGTTACACACACACACACACACACACACACACACACGGAAATAAAGGATCTTGTTCCAAGTACAGTACATGCTATGCTACATGGAGTTTAATGACAGAGAAGGTGATTTATGTGTCAGTCAGAAACATCCATATAATTAGTGTTAATATGAAACAACAAATAACAAATATTCTTAAACAAGTTATTATAAGTCTTCGAGGTCTCCTAAATGTGTCTGTCATATTTCTGACTCTGGCTACTTGGATTTTTTTTTTTTTCACTCCTTTTCCCAAACAGGCTGTATCAGTGTCTGTAGAGTTAAATGAACCGCCACTGGATGCATCTTTGTGGAAGGTTCTTTTTCTAGCCTACTGCTAAAAATCAGCGCGTATACAGTATGTTAGAGCATTAGTTCACAATAAGATTCTTAATGTATAATGATCTAAAAGGAGGAGCTGAGGAAGATTATGTTGACGTTAATGGTCGGGGTTTCCACTGTCGCCTTGCAGCTCCCGGGTCTGGGTTCGATTCTCGGCCAGGTTCGATCGCCATCTCAGTGCGCATGGAGTTTGCATGTTCTCCCCGTGCTTGGTGGGTTTCCTCCGCGTACTCCGGTTTCCTCCCACAGTCCAAAGACATGCAGGTTAGGTTAATTGACGTTCCCAAATTGGCCGTGGTGTGTGAATGAGTGAGTGTACGTGTGTGTGCCCTGCCATGGATTGGCGCCCTCTCCATGCCTTGTGCCCTAAGTCTCCTGGGATACAAGATTAAGCAGTATAGATGATGAGTGAGTGAGTGAGTGAGTGAGTGAGTGATTAACGGTCGGCTGAAATAACACTGCTATATCTACAAACAGTGGATCTGTTGCTCCTAAAAACACATGAATTTGGCTTTAAAAGCTTTGGACCAACTCTCTGATGCTCTCACACATCAGTTGTGTGAGCTTATTCAAGCGGAGGGGGCGGATAGCGCTTTCCCCTGAGGGTGTTACATGTGTCTTGGAGGAAGCATGTGATCGTTTTGGCCCTCCATGGTCTGTACTTGTTGCCTTGATAGGGAGAGTGTCCTAACAGGGAAATGGCTGCAACTAAATTAGTGAGAAAATCAGGCAGAAATAAACGGCTGACAACAGTAGATGTCTTGCATTTTGACATGCTGAGGATGTCTAGAGCTCAAAAATAAAACTGTGTGGAGCTGAGACCCAAGCCTGTTAAAAAGGGTCTGTTAAAAATTACCACCGTTTTTTTGCTGGGGAATTTTTAAACATCACAAGTAACAGGTTAACCCAAGCTATTTTTTATTTTAAGTACACACACACACACACACACACACACACACACACACACACACACACACACACACACACACACACACACACACACACACACGTACACAATAGCCAATTTCATAATACCTTTAAGACCAAGTTTTTATTTCAACCCCCTAACTTTCTTAGACCTTCTCAGACAAGTTCAGGTTTTAGATTTTACATTAAATCAACGGCTGCCTGTTGTTGAAGTGGCAGTTTGGTTGAGGTAAAGGCCTGGCTCCTGATTTGGCAGCTCTATGTCTGCCTGCCAGCTGAGCCCCAGGATAATTATTGATGAATTTGGCACGGAAAGTTCAGGGCTGAGTCACTCTGCTTACATGCGCCAGCACTTTTTTCTGATCTGCCAGCTCGCCTGATGGAGCACTTCTACTCATTTATGGAAAGTAAAAGCTGTGCATCAAGATGGCTCACTCTGACAACCATATTATACATGTATAAAGCATCTAGTTTTTTGACTGTTTAGCAAGGACATTTTTATAGATGGCCATGGATATGCACATACATTATTTATTCCCATGATGGCACACTTTTTTTTTTTTTTTTTTGTAGTCTACTTTTCTTGTGATCTGGACCTGTTTTGGTCTTAACCTTGAGGTCAGGACATGGTATTTTCATGACCACATTAAAAAAAATTCTGACAATTAAAAAAGAAATAGTTCATTATGATAATAGGGGGAAAAGGGGGGGGAAAGACATTATTATCTGTTAATTAATCATTGTGATACTAAATATTTCATTCATTAGGTAGCACTCATTGATATGCAAACACTGCATGCACAATTATTAGCCCGGTTGTATTCCAGTCAAACAGTGTTCTCAGTCAAACAAAAATATGAATAAATCCGCAATATTGAATGTTTAACAAAAGAAAAAGTTGTGTTGTTTTTTTTTTTCTTTTTCCGGGGAATATATAAGTGTGCATAATTAGGGAACTATTAGTGTACACAATTAGTATGCAACCAAATTGTTCCCATCTCACTTGTTTAATTTCAATTTTAAGAGAGATGAACAAATACATAAACACTTTTGACATGTCTTTAATATCAAGTATGCAGTACAGTATATCCACTTTCTTTTCAGTAGCTGTCATGGGCCTTCCATCCATGAAAGCTGTCACATGTTTAAGAAGAGCCCACAAGTTCTCAGGTGAAGAAGGGGCTAAGCCATTATTCTGTCATTTCTGAGGCTTTAGCTGGCTAGACAAGCAATGGAGTACAGTACGTAGATACAAGGGATGGAGCATCGTTCTACATGAAAACCATGTCCTTCTTGAATGATGCAGACTGATGCAGAAGAAATTTTCTTCTAGAAACTGACAGTTTGATTGGGAGTTGATTTTAAGTCCACCTTCAACCCAAAAAGGTCAAATCAGTTCATCCTTAATAATAGCAACCTGTACCAGTACCCCTCCTCTACTGTACTGTACCTTGCTGGCCTCTAACTCGAAGTCGTGCCATGTGTCCATTAGCGATCCGGCCGTGGGCCGATCCATCTTGTCCATCTAGAGTCACTTTCAATTTCATCTGTCCATAAAACCTTTGAAAAATATGTTTTCTGATATTTCTTGGCCCAGTCTACACATTTCGTTGGTGGTCGTATTTCAGCCTTCCTTACTTTGGCTACTGGACACTCCAGGTAGTTTGCAGTTGGGAAATATGGTGGCAGTGGAGGATAATGGGTTCCTGTGGGATTCATGTTCAATTCCTCTCTGTTGCGGTTAATTTGTGTCTTTTCTTGTAGATGTGTGTTTTTTTGTTAACTATTTTCAACAAAACCTTTGATTGGCGATGACACATCAGTAGCTTAGCTATTTTCGAGAACTGTTTGAATTGTATCCCTCCGAAAGGCACTTTTTTGAATTTTTGATTTTCAGTGTAAGTTAATTCTCTTTTCTTGTCCCATTAATAACTTTATATACTTAATAACTTTAGGCCACACCCTTGCTTTAAAAAAATGAGCATTAAATTTATGGAAGCAGCAGAATTCTGGCATTTTAGCCGACTTTGGAGCTCCGTTTCTGGTTAAAGAATTATTGCTCAAGTGCTACTACGAAGAATGTGATTCAGACATTCAAAAATTCTGAATTTCTTTATTGTAACTTTGTTCAAATTATGCTGAAAATTTGATTCAAATTCATGACTCATTAAGCCAGTATTATCAATTGAATCAAATTGCAACTAGAGTTAACTAGTATTATTACACCCTACTACTGTTGTAGTGGGCTTTTGGGTCATAACATCTGCAGTAACCCCACAGGAAGAACACAATGTCCAGAAACTGAACACACTGAAAGCTGAGCTCTGGAACTTTTTAGCTGACAATGTTAAACATGGCATGGCCACACTGCCTATTTAGCAATGCTTATTGATTTATACAGTATTAATTTATGAGTGCCTTTTTTTTATGAATGTGCTTTATCATGAACCCCCTAGGGGTGGTCATAGAATTCCTATTATTGTATGAAAAAAGTAAAATATTGGCACAAATTTTGTCTCCGGAAATGAGTGCGTTCATGAACATTTCTTCTTGTTCAAAAAATCCACAGTGAAAAATTCCACACAATCCCGCTAGAGGGTCAAAACCAAAATGGGTGAAAAAAATTGTTGTGCGTCTTCTTCATGACAACTCACCAGAATTTCATACCCCAATTTGCTCGCACGTTTCACAAAAACGGTGAATTCTAAATTCTGCCTCATCCCCCCCCCCCCTACTCCCCAACCCTCACACCCAATGACTTCCTCCTCTTCCGTCACTTGGCAGGCGTTTGATGATGACAGGATGATTATCAAAGTGGAACTTTTACTCAAGAGCCAAAAAGAAGGCTTCTTCAAAGACGGTCTCCACCAGCTCATCCATCATTTGGAGATGTGTGTCGCCTTAGGTGGAGGATATGTGGAGAAGGTCTAAGGCAGCAACCAATACATCATTTTCATTACATTATTTTTTCTTAGCAATAATAACAATTTTATGACCGCCCCCTGTAGTTGTGTGGTCCGATCCCACAAACAAGAAAATGAAGCTCAACTTGCCAAAAAAATCAATGATGGTCATTGATGGAAAGCCACAAGAACACCCAGTGCACCGCAACCTGCAGGCAAAGAGACCAAGATGGCCTTGGAACTCCCCGCATCCCGAATCCGATTGATCACCCATGGGACACAAAATACAAGTAGGTCTGATCCACAGATCCCCACCCCACAACCCACAGTTCCCAAAGCAGAGCTCCGCCAGAGATCTTGTGGAGGCACGCCGTAAGGGGCTTGATCTGCACAAGGGGATATTTATATTGGCTAAACTTTAATACTGTAGGTACGAATTTGACAACATTTTAAAAAATAAATGCTAGACTAAATGTAAACGGTGTAACTGTGAATAAATGTCAAACTCATTAAGAAACCCTGAACTAAAAAAAATTTATGAATGCAACAGTCACATTTTATCACTGAAACAAACACACAATAGCGAACTTTCTGTCCACACACTGATTATCCTGTATCACACCACAGTAACGTAACTGAGTTAATCATAATGTGAACAAATGAGTTCACAAAACAGACAGTCCACTCCTTACACTCATAACCAGCCTGAAGTGGCGTCGTAAGTCAAACAACACAGTGCATCATGGGTGTTCAGTTCACAGCTAGGGTAATACAGTATAGCAGTGCATTGTGGGATTGAAAAAGTGTACAAAATATTCTTTACTACGTTTATAGAAAAAAAAGCAGTATAGAGTTTATTGCAGTGTGAATAAAATCAGAGACTGTCCTCCTTCTTTCTTTGCTTGAGTGGACAGTCTCACAGATTGTAATGTCAAGTCAAGTCAATTTTATTTATATAGCGCTTTTAACAATTGACATTGTCGCAAAGCAGCTTTACACAATAAAAAGAAGTAAGTTTTTATGCAATGTATATGAATCAAAATGATAAGATTGTCCCTGATGAGCAAGCCGAGGGCGACGGTGGCAAGGAAAAACTCCCTGAGATGGTAATAGGAAGAAACCTTGAGAGGAACCAGACTCAACAGGGAACCCATCCTCATCTGGGTGATAACGGATAGCAGGAATTGCTCAGCATAATAATGTGTAAGACTGGAAGTTCAGTATAACAAGAGATGTTTTAAAATTAAAAGGAGTCCAGTTTGTTCCCGGAGGCTCAGGTAGACTGTAGGGGATTCCGGTCCTGAGTTATCGAACAACTGAAGTCACAGGTCCCCAGAGCATCACTCGATGACAGGAGAGTCTTCATGAAAACCATCCCCAGCCACCATACGAATCCAGGCAGACCACACGGGGCATCCATGCGACGAGATCTCCAACCAGAAGCAGGACTCCAGGATGGGTTAGACGGCTCCAGAGGGCAGAGGGGTCTGGATCACTGGCAACTCAGGAGCGAAACATGTATAGCTCGACAGAGAGACAGAGAGAGGTAAAGAAGAGGGGGAGAGAGAGAGAGAAGAGAGCAGAAAAGGAGAGAACAGAAAATAAGGAGAGATGGCAGTTAGGTATGGTCACAGTCAGCATGTATAGGTGAATGTATATTTAGTGCAAAGTGCAAGCAGAGACTCCGGCAGGACTAACTATAACAGCATAACTAAAAGGGAGAGCCAGAAGGAAACACAAACATGAGGGCTCCCTGAGATGTAAAGCAACCAATCACCTCACCGTCAACAAACCTGAGTGAACAATGAGAGTGGGGAGGACAGCATCTAAACATACCAGTTCACCAGAATACTCTACGTCTATGAGTCCCCCAGATCTGCTCCTTTACCTAAGGTTAATCTATTTACAAAAATGCTTGGCTAAATAAATGGGTTTTTAGCCTAGACTTAAACACTGAGACTGTGTCTGAGTCCCGAACATTAATAGGAAGACTATTCCATAACTTTGGGGCTTTGTAAGAAAAAGATCTGCCCCCTGCTGTAGTTTTAATAATACGTGGTACTGACAGGCAGCCTGCATTCTTTGATCGAAGTAGGCGTGGCGGATCGTAAGACACTAACAGTTCACTCAAATACTGTGGCGCGAGACCATTTAGTGCTTTAAATGTCAAAAGTAGTATCTTAAAATCGATGCGAAATTTCACAGGGAGCCAATGCAGTGTAGATAAGATAGGGGTGATGTGATCGTATTTTCTGGTTCTAGTGAGGACTCTCGCTGCTGCATTCTGTACTAACTGAAGCTTGTTTATACACCTAATTGAACAACCAGACAGTAAGGCGTTACAATAGTCCAACCTAGACGTGATAAAAGCATGAACTAGTTTTTCTGCATCATTTAGTGACAATATGTTTCTTATCTTGGCAATATTTCTAAGGTGAAAGAAAGCTATCCTGGTGATATTATCTACATGAGCTTCAAACGAAAGGCTGGAATCTATAATCACACCGAGGTCTTTTACTGTTGCACTTGATGGAACAGAAAGGCCATCTAAAGTTACAGTGTGATCAGAAAGCTTACTTCTAGCTACTTGTGGTCCTATGACCAGAACTTCTGTCTTATCAGGATTAAGCAGAAGAAAATTAATTAACATCCAATCTCGTATATCCTGCACACACTGCTCGATTTTAGCAAACTGGTTTTTCTCATCTGGTTTTGCTGAGACATATAATTGTGTGTCATCAGCATAACAATGAAAACTAATACCATGTTTACGAATTATGTTGCCCAGAGGAAGCATGTAAAGGGAAAAAAGCAGTGGGCCTAAAACTGAACCCTGTGGAACACCAAACTCCACTTCAGAACATGAGGAATGGTCACCATCTAAATCTACAAACTGATAACGATCAGTCAAATAGGATCTGAGCCACAAGAGGGCAGTTCCCTTAATTCCTACTACCTTTTCTAATCTGTGAAGGAGAATACTATGATCAATGGTGTCAAAAGCTGCACTGAGGTCCAGTAACACAAGTATAGTGACGCAACCCTGATCAGAGATCAATAGGAGGTCGTTTACTACTTTAACAAGTGCTGTCTCTGTGCTGTGATGAGGCCTAAATCCTGACTGATACAGTTCATTTATGCTATTTCTGTGTAGATGTGAACATAGCTGCTGTGATACTACCTTTTCCAAAATCTTGGAGATAAAGGGAAGGTTTGATATCGGCCTGTAATTAGAAAGCAGACAGGGGTCAAGGTCAGGTTTCTTGATTAGCGGTTTAATAACGGCTAATTTAAAGGATTTGGGGACATACCCACTACTGAGTGAACAGTTAATTACTTTCAACAGGGGTTCTATTATTGCTGGTACTATCTGTTTGAGAAAATGTGTCGGTATAGGATCTAATATACAGGTTGACGATTTTGAAGAAGAGATGAGTGAAATTAGTTCCCTCGCTTCAAGGGGAGTAAAGTGTTCTAAGTTCTGATGTGATGTGGTTAGATCATCTGAATTATTTAAATTGTCTGTTTTCAAAGCCTGAATTTTTTGCCTAATATTTATGATTTTATTATTGAAAAAGTTCATGAAATCCTCACTACTGCATGATGTTGTTGTGGAGATTTCTGCAGTGGTCTTGTTTTTAGTTAAGTTAGCTACGGTATTAAATAAAAATCTCGGGTTGTTTTTGTTATTTTCTATAAGAGTGGAGAGATACGTTGATCTAGCATCACTGAGAGCTTTTTTATAGTTCAGGATGCTCTCCTTCCAAGCTATTTTGAATACTATCAATTTAGTTTGGCGCCATTTGCGTTCGAATTTTCGAGTGGTTTGTTTTAAAGCACGTGTGTGGTCATTATACCAAGGAGCGAGTTTCTTATCTCTAATCATTTTCCTTTTAACTGGAGCTACATTATCTAAGCTATAACGAATGCTGGTGTAATCATGAGGAGTGTCTCACGGTCATCCCAGGACTCTTATATTTATAATCAGCTTGCACTAAACATCCAGTAACCATGTGTACACCTGTATAATCTGCTGATTTATAATCCCACTATCCAGTGTCACTTGGACGATGATACAGTCTCTTTATAATCTGGTTCCATGTAAGGTTTCTTCAGGTCATTGTCCTCATTAGCGTCTCCTCCGACTTGTTCATTAGGAATCTAAATCTACTTCCTGGGTTCTTTAAAGCTCCCATATAAGAATGTTAGATTTATGAAATGTATAAAATGTTAATGGATTTGTTGATTTGACTACACATATTTTATTGGGATGTTCGTGTGATATGTGTTGTTTCTTGTAGTGTGTGTGTATGGGTGGAGGGGTCTATGCGAGTAGTCTGCTTTAATACACAGTATGTAATATGCTTTAATTACTGCTTTTAGCGTTAGATGTGATTACGGAACTTCAGCTTGTCCTGTACTACGGAGAAGGCAGTGGGCTGTTTCATAGAAATTTAGAATTTTTCCCAATTGTTTAAGAAAACCATGTGAGGTGGAGTTATAATGTTTCGCAAAATCATGCAAAAAAATTGTGCAAAAAATTCACAGTTACCCTCCAAAAAAAAAGAAGACATTTTAACGAAAGAAATATACGCTATACGCAATACATCTTTCTTTATTTGAAAATACATGTTTTTCTCAAACCAGCAAAAATTGAGTTTTTGTATTTATACAGTACACATATTTATCTCACTCATCATCTATACCGCTTAATCCTGTATTCAGGGTCACGGGGGCCTGGAGCCTATCCCAGGAGACTTAGGGCACATGGCAGGGTACACCCTGGACAGGGTGCCAATCCATCGCAGGGCACAGACACACACACTACGGGCAATTTGGGAACACCAATTAGCCTAACCTACATGTCTTTGGACTGTGGGGAGGAAACCGGAGTACCCGGAGGAAACCCACCAAGCACGGTGAGAACATGCAAACTCCATGCACATGGAGACGGGAATCGAACCTGGACCCTGGCGGTGCAAGGCGACAGTGCTAACCACTACACCACCGTGCCGCCACAGGACACATATTTATATCCAGTATGTTTATATTTATAGAGTTTACAGTGTGTATCCTGTGGCATGGTGGTGTAGTGGCTAGCACTTTGGTCTCGCACTTGCAGTGTTGAGGGTTCGAGTCCCACCTCACACAGCTCTGTGTGTGTTTTCACATTTCCCGCATACTTTGTGGGTTTCCTGAGGGTTCTCCAGTTTCCTTCCACAGTCCAAAGACATACAGAGTAGGCTGATAGGTGTTTCCAATTTCTCCATACTGTGTTTGTTTGAGTGTCCTGGGTTGGATTGGGACCTCATAACTGTTTCGTGCACTAGGTCCCCTGGGATAAGCTTCACTCATCCCGGGACCCTATACAGGATAAGTGGTATAGAGAGTGAGTGCGAGTGTGTATCCACAATGCAGTCACTCAAAAAAAAAAAAAAACGAATGTAATGGAACATCTGGAAGTTTTTTCAGCTTTACTCCAGTATGTACTGTACAGTATGTATGTATGTATCTATCCATCCATCCATGCATCCATCTTAAAGCTTTGACCTGTTTAGAACCACATGTGCCATCGACTTTGGTGTGGAAGCGTCATGGGAAAAACAACTGCACGTCTCATTCAGAGGTAACGATCAGATATGACTTGGCAGCTCCTTAGCACAAATAATGGCCAAATAATTCTCAGATGGTATCGCAGCTGGCATGGCTGGAGCAGCTTCTGTCTTTTGCAGAGGCTGTAACCTTTTCGGCTTGGCACGAGAGCAGGCTGCTGTGCCACTCAAATCAGCTCCGTCAGCCAAGAGCCGACAAAGAAACGGGCTCGTGGTGATGGAGGTTAGACTACTTGTGCTGAAACTAATCACACCGCATCTGCCGTGACGGCTTGATTACACGCACAGTGAGATATGTGTTGTGCATTTTCAACCACACGCCTGAAAAGTGTGGCATGCTGTCACTAATTCGTTGCAAATAACACATTCTGATGCTCAACAGGTTGTGCTGCATTTTCCCCAGATTTCCTCAGAGTGTAGTAAACAAACATTGCTGCCAGAGCCAGTGATATATTTCATAGTAATTAACAGAAAACACAGTACAAGGAAAGAACAGCACCATCTTTATATGGTCATTTTACAGAAACTAATATTATTTGGCATAAAAATATTTCTTTTTTTATTTAATGGACTCTATGAGCATTATACAGCTTTGTCAGAACCGTAAGCTGAACATCCTGCAGTCATTCGTCCTTCCTCTTCACTATACGAAAGATATGACCCATGAGAGTTTTCTCTCTGTACTGAATGCTATTCAAAAGCACATCAAGGTGTTTTATGGTAAGAGCCCTAAATAGGAAACCTGTGCCATCAGTCCTCCTGTATACTGTCTAGCATCCATTCATAATTCATGGACGCTTTGCACTTATCAGTACAGCACTACAGATTTACAGATATTTCTTATTACAATTCGATGTGCACAAACCACTGTGTTTTACTCACTGTGATAACAGATTAGTTCAGGCTTTACTCATCACATATAAAATACTGCACACTGAAATTTATTATTCTTTTTCTTTTAGTAGCTGCGGTCAGAGCGCAGGGTCAATCATGACACGGTGCCCCTGGAGCAGACAAGAGCCCAATAGCGGCAAGTGGAGTTGGTGGCGTTAGGGTCAGGGGTAGCGCAGTGGTTAAGGCATTGGACTATAGTTCGGAAGGTCCTAGGTTCAAGTCCCACTACCACCAAGTTACTACATCTGCTCAGATGTATAATGAGATAAAAATGTAAGTCGCCCCTGGATAAGGGCGTCTGCCAAATGCCTAGATGTAGATGTAGGGCTCGAACTGTCGACCTTCTGATCAGTAACTCGAAGCCTTAAGATGTTAAGCCGCCGCCATCCCCGGGACGGTTTAGGACGTTAATAAAAGTAACAGTGTCAAGGGTGCCAATAATTTTGCAACATGTGCCTATTTTACATGTAGATTTAATACTTTATTTAAATTATGCAGTTAAAACATACAGTATCATGAATAATTTTTTTTGAAAGTAAATTTGATATGGATGTTTTGCACTTACGAATATAGTACTACAGATGTTTCTTGTTACAATTCAGTGTGCTCAAAACCTCTGTTTCATTCACTGTGATGAAAGATGAGGACGTTAATAAAAGTAACAGTTTCAATAACATTGCAAAATATGCCTATAGTTTGAATAATTCATTTAAATTATGCAGTTAATGTGGTGATCATGATAGATAGATAGATAGATAGATAGATAGATAGATAGATAGATATTATATATAATATTTATAATAATGAAAATACACTGGTCTTGGTGATTTTAGTGCAGACATAAGATGCTGATGAGGGCAGAACACCCAATAAAGGTAAAAAAAAAAAACACATACATACATACTATGAGTAAAATTGATTAAGAAAAACTATTAAGTAAATGTAAATTGAAAAATAATAAGAACTGCATTAGAGCTTTATACGCCATGATGCTGTGGTGTTGATGGTGTTGTGCCGGAATCTTGCTTTCCTTCACCCAGTGTTCTCCAGCATTATCAAGAGGGGACAGTCTCATTACTGAACCTGTCACGTTCCTCAAGTGAGGTAAGTGCGCACACACACACACACACACACACACACACACACACACACACACACACACACACACACACACACACACACACACACACTGAAATCTAAGCTTTGCCTCAGTTAATTGAGTTACGGGACACTGAATCAGCCAGAAACACTCAGAAGCAGCTGGATCCAGACTGCAGAGAGGAGAAAAAGAAGTGAAAATCTCATCATCACACCAAGAACATGCCTGAGAGATTTTATATGGCTTAGCAATCACTTTCAGGGGCTATTACGCCAAATTCATTTTTGCAATATATATATTTTTATATTTTTAGATGAGTCTCCAGCATGGCTGCATACAGAAATAAATAAATAAAAACTGCATATTTTTGCCTGAACAACTTGCTCAAATTTTCCAACTGGTATGATGTCATGCCAGGCAAAAATGTATTTGTGTGTGTGTGTGTGTGTGTGTGTGTGTGTGTGTGTGTGTGTGTGTGTGTGTGTGTTTTTACTCAATTTAATTCAACTTCATTTGTATAATGCATTTAACAATGGACATTGTCTCAAAATCAGCTTTACAGCAATAGAAAATTATGGATATGAATTAGAAAAATGTAAGGAAAATAAATAAATAAATAAATAAATAAATAAATAGTTTGTCCCTGATGAGTAAGCCAGGGGCAGTGGTGGCAAGGAAAAACTCCCTAAGAGTGGAGCCAAACAGGATATCACATGGTATATGACCATAAATCTGTCCCTCCTAGAGTACATCTGTATGCTATCAGGTTGAACATTTGAAATTATATAACATTTCAAGGCCATTTTCATGATTATCTAGTGAGTAGACTCAGTCAACACATGCATCCCAAGCAGACCATCCCTTTCTAGCAGAGGTAGCATGAACCTGCTGTGGGATCAGCCTACACGGCCTACCTCTTCTCGTCCCACATGCATCAATGAGCCAAGGTAGCATGAACCTTTCTGTGGGATTAGCCTACACGGCCTACCTCTTCTCGTCCCACATGCATCAATGAGCCTAGTCTGACCGGGTCACGGATATCAATCAACAGTGACAGTGACGAAATCAGCACGCAGTATTGACAAAATATGTTGACAAAAAATGACTGTGGTTTAAAAAAAAATAATTAATTACAAAAAATGAATAAAACATCTGTCATCATTTTCGTCAACATATAATATTCATCATAATCCGCTGCGATACGTGTTCATTCATTATGGCTCGAGCAGGCGTGTTTCCGCGGTGTATCAGGAGTAGTTTGCGCGCGCGGTGACGGGATGTTACAAGCTCAGTCATCTCTAACTCTTCATCACCACAGCAGAATTACTCGGGCGAATGAGATTTATATTGGATTGAAAAAAATAAGTCAATGTGTAGTAATATCAGAGGGGGAACAGTGTGGGGAACACAATCGCTGGGAAAAATACTACAAACCTGAAGAGACGCATCAAGGCATATCATAAAAATCACCCAGTCTTACAGCCTCTTTGTGGTAATTATCTTACCACATGTTAACATCATTGTGTTGTGATGTATTTTATTTTATTGTATTTTATTTTATTAAACCGTTTACATTAAGCTAATAGATTTGTAAATGATTGCGACCCATAGGAGCCATCCTCACAACAGTCCAAGTGTGTAAATTCATTAAAAAAAAAAAAAAGTTGTAACTTTTTACAACTTCTTACTGTTTCGTAGTTAAAAAATATGAACAGGCAGCAGTTGTTGTGGTGGTTAGAAATACATATAATTAGCGGAAAACATCAGATTAAAAGATACATTTTAAATGTTAAGATAATTATTTTGTGAAAAACCTTTTCAAAATGGTTTTTGGCAGGACTAGATTGACTGTAGGGTTAATTAATGATAATCTTATCTGGCTAAAATGCTACGTTTTTATTGACTAAAACTAAACGGAAATACTTAAGGGTTCTTTTGACTAAAACTAGACTAAACATGACTAAAGAAAAATAAGATAAGGTTGACTAAATAGGATAAGAACTAACAGGGGCATTTATCCCGGGACTAAGACTAAGACTAAAATTGAAAATAGCTGACAAAATTAACGCTACCGTTTTGAAGTTGCTCTGACTCAGTCGTCTAGCCAGCACCATTTCGTTCTCGTCCTCGTCACTCAGATCTTTACGCTTGCCCATTTTTCTGTTCCCAACACATCAACTTTAGGGACAACATGTTCACTTGCTGCCTAATACGGATATCCCAGCTATTTCCAAGTGCCACTGTAACAAGATGTTGTAATCGTACAGTAGCTACTCTGACAACGGCCAAGTTTTATAATGTCTGGACGACTGAGTCAGAGTAACTCTGAAACCGTAGCTCCTGTGGGATGTTCCCAGTCTGCAGTGGTCAGGACGTACCAAAAGTGAAAGAAGAAAAAACAGTGAACTGGTGACCGGGTCATGGATGGCCAGAGCTCACTGATGCACATGGGGAGTGAAGGCTGGCCCGTGTAGTCTGATCGAGTAGAAGAGCTACTGTAGCTCAATTTTCTAAAAAGGTTTAGATGAAAAGGTGTCAGAACACATGGGTCATTACTGTTTCGGTGGCAAAAGGGGGACCTACTCAATACTAGGCGGGTGGTCATAATGTTATGGATGATCGTTGTATATTTTGTGCAGAATGCAATCAGGAACTCTGGTAGGACTCTGGTAGGACTACTAAAATATATATATATATATACACGTAGCTCCTATGGGTCACCATCATTTACAAATATTTCTGCCAGGAATATATATATATAAATAAATAAATAAATAAATAAATAAATAAATATATATATATATATATATATATATATATATATATATATATATATATATATATATATATATATATATATATATATATATTCCACATGTTTTACATTCCACATGTGTTTCCACAAAAGAACCTTGTGAAAGCACACAAAAGCTTGTTTCATCCTGTTTCTGTGGCACCACTACAGTGTATCGCCTTCTTAGCTGAGGCTGTGACCTTCTCAGGCAGAGTCGAGGCAAATGTCAGAGTTTTAGAAAAAGGAAATCTGGACTTTTTTGCAAATGGAAAGTCACATGCAGCAAGTGAACATGCAGTGCAGACTTTAGCTGTTAGGAGATGTTTACTGTCCTGAATGTGTGTGTGTGTGTGTGTGTGTGTGTGTGTGTGTGAGAGAGAGAGAGCGAGAGAGAGAGAGAGTAGTATTCATTTAGTCAAAATATCCCTATTTTTCTGAACAAAAAGAAGAAGAATTGCAACATTTAAAAAGTATTAAAAGCACAGACTTTGAAGGGTATTTCTGAATTTTTGTTGGACTTTTGTAGGGGACTAAAAGCATTGTGCTGCCATTGTAGAACATTGTACTTTAGTAAGTGGGCCTCACTGAATAAGGTTGCTATGGTTACCATTATTCAGTTTTGAATTGATGTATTGTTTCGATTCAAATTGTAGACCATTGAGCTTAGGTAATGGACTCACTGCACAAACACTTAAAAAAAAAAAAAAAAAATTTCTCGGACAGTTTATCACATTAGGTAGCACAATAACCTGAACGGCATAAAGGAAAATATTGCTCACATGTTAGCCGCTTGACCAGCGTGGTAAAGTGATCTGCTCACCCTGTCTGAGAACATTCCTTACATTTAATCGAAAAAGTTGCCCAAAATGGACCCACATTGTGTCATGGGAACAACATTTGCATTTCTGTTGTTGTTATGAATCAGTAAGCAAAAAAAAAAAAAAATGCTCCTGCAATTGTTAAAGTCTGCACATTATGCAAAATTCACTTATTAGACATTTTTAGACATTCAAATGAGTCTCCATTGTGCATACACAAGCAGAAAGTCATAAGGGAAAAAGTTTAAGCTTAAACAAGTGCTGATGTTTAACCCATATATATATATATATATATATATATATATATATATATATATATATATATATATACGTGTGTGTGTGTGTGTGTGTGTGTGTACTGTTTTTTGGACCAACAAGTGATATCTCTGTCTTATCTGGTTTTAGTAATAGATAATTCCAATTCTTTATGCCTTTGACACACTCAGTTAATCTAGACAACTTGGAATATTTCATATGTAACTGGGTATCATCAGCATCACAAATAGAAACTAATCCCATGTCGTCTAGTGATGAAATATCACTAATGTTGACTGGAATAGCACAAAACAACTGTAAGGCACAATCTCGAGTAAGAGTCGCCGCAGCAGACCATACAATCCAATCCACACAACTACAGGTTTTTACTACGGATGCCCTTCGTGATGCAACCCTGCCATTTTACTGTATCTGGGCTTGGGACCAGCAGTGCATCCAGTGCCTGGGGTTTGGGCACTGGGTGGAAATCGAACCAGGGCCTTACATTTGGCAGACGTGAACCTTCCCACTGAGCCACCAGGTTTCTTAAAGGACTTTATTAGCTCTTATTTTTGGCAAGTTTATGGCTCGCGTTTTCAGGCCAGTCCCTTTACCTGAGCAGTTTTAAAGGAATTTTTTGTTGTTGTTTCCTTAATCATCACAGTGACCTATAAATCAAATCTAACCTAAGACATGAACCAATGAGAAACAGGTGCAGATGATGACACATGGTCAGGCCGGTGATTAGTGTACTGGAGATACTCAGCCGAATGCTGAGTTGGTTGGAACAGACGAGAGGGGAAATGAGAGAGAGGGTCGCTGCTGAGGTTGTTACAATTGAAACATTGTTTTTCTTATATATCTTGTAGCCTATAGCAAAAAAAAAAAAAACACGTGTTCATGTTTGTTTAATTCAATCTATATTATAACTTAATTACTGTTATTTTTATTATATTATTAATACTTTAATTAATAGAAAGAAATGGGATGGGGGGGGGGGCTTAACTTTTGCACAGTATTGTGTAATATCATGAGCTACATTTATTCAGCCTCACCTGACATGTGGATATTTTTCGAACATAAATTTACCAACATTCAATCCATCTGCCTGTTTTATCACCTGCTATAGATCCATATAGATCGTGTTAAATGTCTGCAATTGTATCTCTGCAGCTCTCTGTAGTCCTGCTTGCAGAAGCAACGGAACACAAAAGCATAAATGATTCTAACCATCCCTGAAGTGCATTAGATCATTGGCTTAGTCGGTCTGGAACTGAGCTAATCCTTGAGATGTCCCCTGTAGTCAATCCTAAACCAGCCTGGAGATGAATGTCTTTAATGCTGATGGTCAATTTGAACAGTTTTTGTTTTCTATCCTGGCTCTCCAAAAGTGTGTGTGTGTCTGTCTGTGTGTGTCTGGTAGATTAATTAATGTAGTCTATCAAAATGAACCGGAAAACAGGATGCAATATTAAGTGTAGGCAGTGAGACATTCAGCCTTATTCAGTCTTAAAAGCATGGGTTAGAGTAATTCACCACACACACACACACACACACACATACACACACATTCTGCATACTGATATGGATGGTTTGACCAGTAACATATTGTAGGATTGTGACAGGATCTTAGAGAAACACTTCACTACGTATCTTCTGCAATCCAAATGATGCGTGCAGATGCACAGCTTATGCAAATGTGTGTTTGTGCGTCTGAGTGTACATTTGTAATCTTATCATCCTGTTCACACCCACACCTTGAGGAAACACATTGCCAGGCCTTCATTAATCAGCCTATAGCTTCTAATATGTGTGCAAGAAAACCTAGGCTTGTGTAGCAGAGTTGAAACGGAACGCATGTGCGTGGACAGTGTTGCTATTGTCGTTTAATGAACTCTAATTGATCATGGCTGCATGTGCATACATAACAATGCTTATTTAATTACAGATACGAATGCAAGGTGTGCAAGGAATTTGTCTTGAGGGAACATTGTTCATGCAATATTTAATGTGCAAAATGTAACACTTATGATCGCTGGCCACTTCAAATAACTGTGAATAAAAAAAAAAAATTCAACGCATTAAGGCACGTAGACACGATGCAAACGATCGGCTGTAGTTCAAAACAAGCATGAGAATGGGTGAAGAAAGGAAATTCAGGAGACTTTGAACAGACGGTCTGGTCTGAGTATTTCTGAAACTGCTGAGCTATTGGGAATATTACCCACAACCATCTTTAGGGTTTCCAAAGAATTGTCTGAAAAAGAGAAAATATCAAAAATGGCAGTACCTCAAAAGATATCACGTGACAGCCAAGGTATGCCGAAGAGCATCTCTGAATGCACGACCCGTCAATCCTTGAAGCAATTGGGCTACAGGAGCAGAAGGCAGCACCCCGGATGTTTCTCCGGTCAGCTAAGAACAGGAAACTGAGACTATAATTTGCATGGGCTCACCAAAATTGAACAACAGAAGACGAGACAAACATGATGAGTCTTGATTTCTGCTGCAACATTCAGATGATACAGTCAGAATTTGGCGTAACCAACACAAAGCATGGATCCATCCTGCATTATATCAATAGTGGTGTAATGGTGTGGAGGACATTTTCCACAAAGATTCTCCAAAAAGAGTTCACTCCTTAAGGGCAAAAGGCAACCCAGTACTAACAAGGTGTGTCTGAATAAATGGCTTATGAGTGCATGATACAAAATCCACAATATGCAGCACAATAACAATTTATACTCAACATCAGCGATCACTAGAGCTAAATGCGCTGCATGTAGTTCATTCATTTTTAATAAGCACTTTCTGGACTTTCTGGACCCGATGGGTATCCCAGAAACTCTGGACGGGAAGTGGAAATACATATTGTAAAGGATGTCCGTCCACCACAAGCCACAGTGCATACGTCCACGTTCAGAACGATTTGGTAGTTAGAAGGAAACTGAAAAAAAAAAAAAAAAAAAAACCCACCCAGACGCAGACGTCTCTACATGGACAGATACCCGAGCTCAGGATCAAACCAGGAACCCTAGCGCTGTTTTACACACCCCAGTCTCTTAAATCTTGAGTTTGATGTTAGTCCAATTAAATGTTAAACAGTTTAGATGTGGATAAATGTTGTACGGATGTACATCAGCTAGTCCGAGTCTTTAGTACATCTCTAGTACAGATGCTCTCACACTGGTATCCTTTCAAGGTAAACTGGAGAAGTTTCGGAATTTGGAAATGCCAAATACGGAGGAAACTGGAGTACCCGGTGGAAACCCAACAAGCATACGTCATGCAAACGTCACACAAATGGAACTTTGGAGCCCACAGCACTTATCACTACACCAGCATTCCAACTTAACAGAAGTGGTAGTTTGTTAGTACTGGGATTTAGTTGTATTGTGACCTTACAATCTTCCAATTGCTAGCCCAATGTCGTAAAAATCTGATCTAGCACTTAAACAGTAATAAATCTTCTGTTTGCTACTGTTTTAATCTTCTACTGCACCCTTCTAGTCTATGGATTCCTCCACAGGGCCGGAAGCTTTGCAGACACAGAAGAAAGACGTGATGAATGATTCTTTGATGGCGGAAATAAAACTGAAGCAGTTGCACACATTTCTACAGCTGTCTTCCATGCTTTGCTGATAATTGTGGGAGTGTTATGCTCCCATTTTAGGCCCTCTTAGATGACTGTTCCATTGAATTTCTCGGGATTTGCTGACTATAGAATAACATATTTATAAGGGGACATGTTGGCTGTGGTTTAATCTATAACCAATTACCATTTCCTCATTGTTCTGTACATTCATCTTGAGGTTATTGGCGTTAGACCATGACACCAGATGGCTAACTTCTGTGTGGTATTAATCATCATTTGAGATCAGGCCACCCAAGATAGTAATGTCAGCAAATTTAAGAAGCATGACCGATTCATTGCTAGCAGTGCAGTCACTGGCGTGGAGTGCCATTTTGTGGAAATGAAAAAAAAAGTGGAATAAAAAAAACTTTTTTGGAAACCAAGTTTGATTTCGATAAAATGAAGAGTTATCAAGCAATTTGTCACCAACCCCTGAGGCAATATATTCTGTTTGCAGTTTTATTTTTCACTTAATGAAAAGCAAGCAAAAACTAAGCAATTTTTCATTTTACAAACTGCCACATTTTCTGTATGGACGTTCATAGGCACAAAGTTATACATGTAAATGAGGGAACTGGTCTACATCTATAAAACTCACTCATTTACTCTCACTCATCCTCTATAAATCCTCCATAAGGGTTTGTGGGAGGCCAGGAGCATATCCTATGGGACTCGGGGAACCAGGAAGGGTAAACCAATCCATCGCATGATGGAAGATAGAAGCAGGGCAAATGGCAATTTGGAAACTGGAATACATAGAGGAAACACACCAGGTATGAGGAGAACATGCAAACTCCACATACACAAACCTGAAGATGGGACTAAAACCCTTGACCCCACACTGCTAACCACTATGTCCCCTTTCATCCCATCGAGGAGATATAGGGATCAGGCCACCCAAGATAGTGGGCTTCCATAAATTTTCTTTTCATTTTGTGAAGTTGCTTTGAGACAATGACCATTGTTAAAAGCGCTATATAAATTAAATAAAATTGAATTGAATATACTGTATTGTGGGAGACAAGGAAAAGCTTTTGATTGTTAGATTTCATCCCTATTCTTGCTGTTGTTGGACTCTGTCTAAAGCACTTTTTTCCAGATTTGTTTGTGATTTTCATGGTCAGGATATCAAAGCGCAGCCAAAGTTTAAGTTACGGTCCATTATGGATGGCACATACTGTAAATAACCGTTAATGATGTTCTCTTGCCACTATCCAAAGTAAAACTTAACATACATTTCAGTGTTTCACAACTGAATAAATGATGAAAAGTAAATATGTGAGATTGACAAATGCGTTCAGGGTAGCGACCAAAAGAATGAAGTTGTAAAGACAGATAAGCGTATCTTGTGCCAACTCAGATGGATTGGGCGACTTACACAGATGCTCATTGTTTGATTCCTCCTACAGTAGATCTGCATCAGGAACATTCCACTAGACCAAGAACATGGGGAAAACCTAGTACCTAGTACCTAGGTTTGCTAGGTAGATTAGATTACAAATTTGGCTTAGGAACATCTAAACTTTCCTCAGGAGGTTTGACCTCTAAACCAGACCCTAAACAATTTTACTGTTGTTTATGTGTTACAGTTATATGTGATAAAATGGACGCTTCTTCTTCTCGTGAACTTTTCAGTCTCATGTGTGATGTGCTTGTCATGCTTCCTGATAAAGTTCTTCCCACATCCAGACATAAGAAGGATTTCAATATTGAATTTTTTTTGCTTTGAACAAAAAAAGAAAAAAAAACAACGTTAGAAGACATTTTTCGCAAAAAGAAAAAGTGTTAATATTCCCCATGGGACACCCTGTAGAATGCCAATAGTTCAGTTAAATACCATGACATTAAACCAAGTATTATCTCATCAGTTATCTTCAGGGTGAAACAGGAAGCCAGTGGAAGGCAGATACATCGGCTAGAATGTGGTCAAGCCTTTTGAAATGACACCCTGAAATTTGATTAATATTAGGCTGTAATGCTGTTATACTCACTCACTCACTCACTCATTGTCTATAGCGCTTTATCCTGTATCCAGGGTTGCGAGGTCCTGGAGCCTATCCCTGGAGACTCAGGGCACGAGGCAGGATACACCCTGGACGGGATGCCTGTCCATAGCAGGGCACACACACATGGGCAATTTGGGAATGCCAGTTAGCCTAATCCTAAGGAGGAAACCTGCGTGCCCGAAGGAAACCCACCAAGCACAGGGAGAACATGCAAACTCCATGCACACAGACCCGAGGCGGGAATCGAACCCGGGCCATGGAGGTGTTGTTACAGCCACTGCTATATCTTTGTCCAACTGCAGCTGATAAAGTGCAGGGAAGACTCATTTCTTTTTGCCTGATATTTTGACAGCTGTGGTTTTCTCTATGCTGATTATTGTTTTTGCCAAAGTCCTATACGTGAGAACAAAGGCATTGGTTGGTTTGTTGGCAGTGAATCTAATTAAGAGGCAGGTTTTTATTTATGTGGCGTTCTCTCTTGCACTCAGTATAATTACCACTGAGAAATATCCTCCAGCTGAGTCCGAACTGCAGCAGTTAATCAAACACCATCTAATTTATTTCATACAGAATTTCAGCATCTGTGACATTGTTTGAGTCAAAATGCTTTAGCACAGACAGAGGCGATGTCACAAGGTTGTGCAAGATTATTAGTACAGCTTTGCTTCTGGTCAACAATCCTAATGGGTGCAGCACAGTACATACACTATTGAAGTTTCTGCTTCATTATTATTTTTTGTTGTTGCTCTAAATGGAGCTGAAAAGAGTTAAAGAATTACAGAATGAGACCAAACATGAAGATTTGGAGGAGAAGGAGAAACACACAAAATCTGAGGCATTACCCTGATTAGCAGTCTTCATCCAAGCATTGAATGGTTACAACAATTAAAAAAGACAATTATACAAACCGTCATGCATCATGATTTCCCAGTCTGTTTTGTTTTTGTTTTTTGCCATGAATATACTGTATGTGTTTATTTTGGTTTCTGTCCAGTCATTGGTGAGCTATCCAACTGTGCTCACATATTCTGTATTAGCTCTGTAATTAGTTTGTCTTAGTTATTACGTCATTCTGTTTTAGTTTCATTAAAAAGGCTTATCATTCATTTGCTGCCTAACACACAGTATGACTGCAAAACAATTCCCAGTTCCCTGTTGAGTCTGGTTCCTCTCAAGGTTTCTTTCTACCGCCGTCTCGGGGAGGTTTTCCTTGCCACCGTCGTCTTGGGCTTGCTCATCCGGGACAATCTAATCATTTTGATTCACGCATTTTTCACGGTTCATAAAAATTTCCATAATTTTCTTTTGATTGTGTAAAGCTGATTTGCGACAATGGCAATTGTTAAAATATGTCGACTATTATTCTATAGAAATAAAACTGATTTGAATTGAATTTTGTCAAAATTTCCAGTTTGGTGTTTCCTGGTTTGAACCTTCCCCACTGCTCATGTTTTTTGTTTAACTGTAGTTTTTGGATCTGTCCTAATAAACCATGTGCTGCTTTTACTGAAAGAGTCTGTCTTGAAAATGCAGAGAAAGTGGTTAAGCAAGCTTGAAAACACAGTCCACTTAGACACGAAATGACTTGTGCTGCTTGAATATTACTTAACCCATTGAGACTCAAATCTCTTCATATTATTAGGATATATTAGTCTATAATGCCTTGTGCCATCTTCCTACACAGGCCTTTACATATAATTTTTTTGCCAAACTTTTTTTCCTTTTCTTTTGAAGACTAAATGGAATATAGTTATTAGGTAATAGAAAAAAAAAACAAAACAGAAACAGTGAGGAGAAATGTAACATGCATAACTTTAGAGTTGTAAAAACAGCCCACAAATGTAATACAGATGTTCAGATTTTATGTAATAATCCTTCAAAGGTAATATTTTTTTTTCCCCGCAAATGAAATAGCCAGAGGCGATTCTAAAATTTGTTGGGGCCCTAGGCAAAAATTAGCAGGGGGCCTCTCCAACTAGGATTCATCGCCCTTTTCTTAGAAATAATAAATACATTACCCCGCGGGGCCCCCTACTGGTCTGGAGCCCCAGGCAGTTGAATGTCTTGTCTTTTGAAAAGCAAAGCCTTCGGTAATCACAGTTATATTTTCAAACAGCTTATTTGTGGGAAGGTAAAATTCATAAGGTTTCAAAATTGCACTGTGAATGTAATATTATGTTTGTGGGATTATTACATTACATTAGCACATGGTTTATTAGGACAGATGTATGTGTTTTTAACACCTTCATTCATTTTATTTTGATTCACTTGTTGTATAGACTGTTTAATAATAGTCATTAAATAATATATATATATATATATATATATATATATATATATATATAATAAACAAACAAACAAAAACATACATAAATATATATACAAATAAATACATTTTAATCCGTAATGGACAATTTGAGACAGCAATCAAAAGGAAAAAACGTCATAAAACAGAAACCATAATAATGACCAGACTCAAAAGAGCCCACTCTCGGCTGCATAAGAATAAAACCTGTATGACTTGTGTCATGTATGCCCAGCCCTGGTGCACATTTCTATTCTGAAATTACATGGATAATTTTTTAATTACAAAGCATCCAAACATTTTAAAAGGCTAACTTGTTCACTTTGTTGCAGCCTAATGGTTGTATTTATGACAGAGCTGAAGTAGAGAGAGCTGTTTAATCCCTGAAGTCCACTTTAAACCCATCAAAATATTTCTACCATACAAGAACAAAACGCTCAACAGCCATTTTAACTACGCTTTCCAACATGAAAGCATTAGTACTCTCTATTTCTGTAAAAATCCACCGTGCGTTTATCTGCCGGTTTTGTAATGAGGTATATTGAACAGGTTTTTCACTTTTAGTCAAAAAAGAGATGAAACATTTGACAGCTTACTCACCTCTCTCTCTCTCTCTCTCTCTCTCTTTGTTGTTGACATAAAAACAAAACCACAGCAAAATTTTTTATCAAACCTCGTGACAGATAGAATAGGTTTTGTGCCCGCACCTAGAATATCTCAGATGAACATTTGATTGAAGCCTGCATGAATTATTGATTCAATCAAAAGTGTTACTTTGACGTGACACATGCGCTTTATTGTTTAAATCACTCTTTGTTTTTTTGTCTTCTCTCCAGCCGTATCTTGTAAATGATTTATCTTTCTAGTGCGTTATGATTGGTTTTTACAGATTTTCAGTTATTCCTTCAACAGTTTCTGTATCTAAGATTTAGTGTTTCAGTAACTCAGTGACTTGTCTTCTCAAACGATTTGCCGCGTTCATTTTCTAAAACTTGTTTTAGTTTCCAGTGGCTTATCCTTGTTTGTTTCTGACTCCTGAAATGCATCTCATCTTTGCATACTTTACAAACCAGTACAACTGCTGTTAATTCACCAGTAGGCCACGTCAAAAATGATTTGGAGAAATAACAACATCAACAAATACAAAAAACTGTTGAGAACTGCATGATACTCATGGCAACTCTTTACAATGAGAAATAGATAGAGAAGGATATAAACAGATGTAGAAGGTGACTAAGTTCATTTACTTTATTACAGTATACAGTATAAGTACACATTTCACATATCTGTACTTAACGTGAGTAGTTTTATTAATGTTAACATAGCTTAATTTTCATTTTACTCCCTTACATCCTAATACAAATATCTATACTTTCTATTCCACTATATTTCTGCATGGCGTTGTGTTACATACCCAGAGTGGTGAATAGTAGAGAAAGAGAAAGTAAGAGATAATGTTCACGAGAGTCATTTTATCTTTGAATAAATGTATGTACTCCTTTACTTTATATACATTTATTTATTATTATTACTATTCTGTTTTTTACTTTTTTTTAATCTATTCCTGTTATTTTCTTGTGCCCTATTTCTAAGCTTGAGCAATATGAATGTAAATATTTCTCATGCCAACAAAGAACCTTTAAACCTTGAATCTTGAATCTAGAGAGAAAGGGAGAGAGAGAGAGAGAGAGAGAGAGAGAGAGAGAGAGAGAGAGAGAGAGAGATTATTTTACTGTGACCTAGAGTAAAGGCTACAGCAACATAATACAAGCTCAGTACTTTTGTTACTTATGTAAATTTGAAGGTAAGTGCTTTTGGGTCACGAAGGTGGGTGCGAGGCATAAACGCAGAGGTCATGATGTTTCCAATGAATGATGTTTTATTTATAACAAAAACAGGGAAAACAAACAAAAAAGAATACTTTAAGTAAAAACAAACCAAAACACGTAGCACTTCCGGGAATCACGAACTAAACTGGAATGACATATACTAAGGTGAAAATAAACAGATGCAAGACAACCTAACAGAACTGAAACAAGCTATTTATAACAAAACTAATGACCAACTCGGTTCAGGTGAGCGCCTACATCACCTGACCGAGTGTAAACTGGGAAATGAAGTAACAAAACAAACTACAACCAAAAAGTCTTTGGGCGCTTTGGCGCCCTCTAGGGGTTATCCCTGACATTTTGCGCATGTAGTGCAATATATATATATATATATATATATATATATATATATATATATATATATACAGTGAAACCTCGGATTGCGAGTAACTCAGTTTACGAGGGTTCCGCAAGACAAGCAAAGATTTTAAATACATTTTGACTTGAAAAACGAGCATGTCTTGGTTTACAAGTACCGAGTTTTTTGACACCGACACACACACACACACACACACACACACACACACACACACACACACACACACACACACTCTCTCGCTCTTACCCCGGCTTCACACAGACACACACACTCTGCTCTACACAGAAACTGCTCTGTCGTGATTCTTTTCAAAGGTAAGGTGATGGTTCTTTTTTTTTTTTTTTTACTTTACAGCAGTGATTCCGTTAGTCTGCACTCACGCGATTGTCATTAGAGAGATTTATTTTTTTCCCCGTTAAAACAGTGTTTGCGTTGTGTGTGTGTTTGTTGTGAAACTTAAAAAGCGAGGTGGGGGGAGGGAGGAGGAGTTTTACTGTGTAAGACGAGGCGAGGGAAGGGGCTAATTCCACACACACACACACACACACACACACACACACACACACACACACACACACACACACACACACACACACAAATACATGGCGCCCTAGCGCAAAATGGAAACACTTATCTGTTGGGATTTATTTTAACTTTTTTTTAAGCTAAAGTGCAGGTTAATTTGTTTTATTTTTACTTTATATATTGTATTAATTATTTTTCTGCATTTTTTGGGGGGGGGGGGGGGGGGGGGGTGGAACGATTTATTTGAGTTTTCATTATTTCTTAAGGGAAGATTTGATTTAGAATACGAGCCTGCTTCCGGAACGAATTATGCTCGTAATCCAAGGTTCCACTGTATATATATGTATATATATATATATATATATATATATATATATATATATATATATATATATATATATAATGATGGCGGAATTGCAACACAAAAGAATTGCAATATGTAACTGAACATATTAACAATAATAACAATTTATTTTTGCTTAGACTGTGAATTTTTAGAACTTTTAAAAGCTATGGTATCAAATGCATGGATTTTTGTTGATATGTGCTATATGATACAGTATGTTAATTATGTCATTATTGGGGTGCAAGTAAAGTTATTAGTAGGGAATTGAAGAAAAAAAAACTAGCTCGATAAGCACCATAGGATTGATACCAGCTGAGCCAGTAGTTTAAGCCAGTCATTTAGATTTTGTCATATGTAACTGAGAACATTTTACTTCAGTGTCTCTTTTTGCACTGCCTGTTTATCACTTTCAACTATAAGCAGCAGCTAATTTGCTTAATAAGTGGTGGCTTAGTGCTTAAAATTCTGTTCAGTGCCCAGAATGTTGTGGATTCAAATCCAAAGGGTAATCAGAGAGCCATTTTTGGGCACTTAAGCAGGACCTTTAACATTCATTTATTCAGTTTAATGCTTTCTCACTTTGCTTCTACAAACATTTGGCTAGAGCTGCACAGAAAACGGTCCCTTTTTAAAACGCACAAAAATGATTAGGTCAAATGTTTTTTAAAAGGTCATTACGGTAGTTAAAATGAATTAATCTTAAATTGATGATGACATTAGTGTCTGCCATAAAAGAAAAATCAACCCGTATTGTAATCTTTTTTTCCCCTTTTTTTGTAAGTATAAAAGGTTAGTAAGAAAAAGGAGTGCCTGGTGACTCAGATATTACACTTTACAGCTGTTGGTCCGGGATGAGTTCTGGCTGCTAAGCTGCCCTCCCAGATACTACCCATTATCCATCACGTCCAAGCCCGGGAATTTCCACATGGCTAAAAAGAAAACTTCCGCCATGCTTGCACTGCCTTATCCATGTGATAACATCATGACAGATCCACTCCTCATGTTCCTGTGTAACCCATACTGACACCATTGGCAAACCTATGATAAGATTAAGAGGCACAGAGGTAAGGAAATATATTTCTCTGAAACTGATTAAATTCAGTTATTTCCAGCTAAGTAGTGACTAATCAAAGGAATAATGCCATATACAGTAAGAGGATTATACTTAATACAGCAAAACTATAAGTAAAACAGGAAATATGCTCATCATGTTTGGTAAATATTAGGATTATCCATGTTCAGTGTGGATAGAATAGGATGTGTGTAAAAGGCTTTCACTAGACTTACAGGTAATACTCTTGGGTTGAATTATGTTTCTCTGACAAAATGATCTCTTTTTTAATATTACCTCTGAAGCAGCATGATGGACATAAATGAATAATAAGCCAATCAGCTTTCCCAAACAACAACAAAAACTTATTCTATTAAACTGTATTGATAAATAACTATTAATTACTGTGCAAATGTTACTTATGTTTAGTAGTAATGGTTAGTGTGCTAAACATTAATATGAACCTAGCTATCAATTAGCAGCAGTTACATAGAAGGATTCAACAGCCCCCCCATTTCAATATGCTTAAGATTTTGTCTTTCTTTCCTTTCAATAAGGGTTAATTGGGAACTCCAGAATCAGAATGAGCCTTGTCAATAGTCAGAACTTGCAATTTGCAAGAATATTGCAATTAAGCAGTATGTTTAATGCTTTGCTCACTAGCTACAGTAAATAGTTGCTTGAAGTACAGTACTGTCCAAAAGTTTTCATATTACAATCAACAAACATAAAACATTCCGCTGAAACTGCTGAGGACAGGACTGAAAATAATATAATATAATAATTAATAATTATTATTTATAATAATAAATAATAATTATTAGTCAGAGATTTCATGTCTTAAAGTCATAGGTTTCCCATTCCCAATTAAATTTTTCGGCTTAGTCCATGAAGTTAAAATCCCCAGACTTAAGTTCTTGGTTTTAAGTTCCTGATTAAACACCACTAGACTTCTACTGCTAAGTTTCTGAGCTGAAATTCTTAATCATTGGTTCCTGGCTTGAAGTTCCTTGGGTTACATTGCTGAGCTTACAGTACATTTTCTGACATTCGCTGAGCTTAATTTGACAATTTTGGTTCCAGTGTTTATGTTCCTGGGCTGAAGTCAAAATTCCAGTGGCTAAATTCCAGTGTCCCTGGTTCATAGGCAATACTGCGCTGAAATTCTCTGTCTGCTCCAGTCCCCTGCCCCCTCCGCTTTTAAAATGGAGTTTGGCTGATGGTAGTTACCTAGTAAGCCAGTGTAAGGATCTATCCAATGACAGAAACTTTAAAGCACTATTGTAAGTCGCTTTGGATAAGAGAGTCTGCCGAATGTCTAAATGTAAATGTATTTTTCACAGTTTTTCCTTAGGATTCATTGGAAATGGTTTGCTAAAAGGTCATGTGGCTAAAGCTCGTGGGATTAAAGTCCTCGGCTAAAATTCCTACAGTAAAGTTTCTGGTGGTTTCTGGTGATATAGAAATATTGTAACATGTTTTCCGTAAAAAAATCAGCATTTTCTAATATGCACCTACGCAAAATAACAAACCTCATAAAGGAAGAAACTTCTCGCCTTTTTCTGCACAGGTGCAGGCAAACATCTTTTCCTCGAACCTTCCAACCATGATCTAAGAAATCTGTTCTCATTATCATTCATCATCCAGAGCAGTCTTCCGGCTACACTAAATACACTAAATTAATTGAAGTTTATGTAAATTCAAAACAATTTACATATGGTAGAATAAATGCGCAGATAATTAACTTTGCATCTGGGAAACCATAAAACAGCCTGAAAGTTTGGCAGCCATAAATTAGCCTTTATTAAATTTCCGCAAGACACATATGGAATGTGTCGAAGGTGCGAGTCGTCTCTTTTAAAACACAAAGAATGGAATCAGGATTCAAACAAAAGTATCATAAATATAACTCGGGTCAGGTTGAAAGCACAATTTTGATTTACAGCACTATTCATAGGGTTCATAAATCATACTCTGTGCAAAAATACCTTTCAACCCTGCCACCAAAGACCCCATGGTCTTTTTTTGTAACATGTCAGCAGTATTTCATGATGAATGATAACATCTCCCATTATTGACCTTGAGGTATCTTTTGAAATATCTAAAAGCTTATGTCCAATTATGAATGATCTCAGCCTTCATTTAAGACATATTCAGGCAATTATCATGGTGATCATGGTCAGAACATTATCCTACATCTGATTTCTTGCTTTGGGGGAAGGAATACATTTGCTACATGATCCTACTGAACTTCGGGCATGTAATAAAACACAAGTTTTTTTTTTCTTTTACCTCCTGGCCTTTTAGGGTTTGTTTTGTGGAAGATTACTAGAAGTTAAAAGGAGAACTAAACACATGTTCATTAAATATCCTTCTTGTTGAGATTTGACTCGTTTCAGAAGACACTGGCCTGAAGTTTCCAGATGTGTCTTCTGTCATAGAAAACATTGATTCCAGCACCTTAAAGTAACATTAACAGCTCATATATTAGAAAGGTTCTATCAAAAGTTTCAGAATATTCATTACTATTCATTGTATATGTCAGAGAACACAATATAGATGCTGGAGTTCGGAGTTAAGGAAGGCCGGGGATTTGAAGTTTAGTCACCAGCACAGACCAAAATAAATAGTATTGCGCAGTTTTGGTGAAGGTATGAGTTTGAGTAAATCTTTTATTCCTTTTATAAGATGAAGGTCTTGAAATTGTTTTGTTTCTAAAATTATTTAGTTCTGTAGAGAACATGACAAGTTTTGTTTACTTTTAATTTTCCTCAATTGTGAGGCTAACCTTAATGTTTCATTTAATTCTCATTGGCAATCATACTGTATGTCTATGCCTCAGACCTTTTTTCTCAGATATTTGCATCTTTTAATCAAAGGAACATTAATTAGAACATCTCATTTGAACTTGTTTTATTTAACTTAATTTAACTGTTTTTTTTTTTTTTTTACTGATATCACCTTAGCAAGTCAAGATATCTTGAATATAGTTATAATTATTCCAACTTTCTTATGTACAGTAAACAAAACTAATGTATGATTATTACGATTATTATTTCTAATCAAATTTTTACAAGAATTTTAAGCCAAGATGTTTCTATTACAAGCAAGAGTTTTCTGCTTACAATTTTAGAAACATTTGACTTGGAATAAGATAAATAATCTTATATCTGTTTTTTGTACACTTATTTTAAGAAATTATAGATAGATTTGGCTGACGGGCATTAGTGGCTTAGTAGAAGGTTTCTCATCCAGGGCCCAGGTTCAATTCCCACCCGGTGCCCAAACCCCAGCCACTGGATTCAGTGCCAGTCCCAAACATGGATAAAATGGGAGTGTTGTATCAGGAAGGGCATCCGGCATAAAACTTGTGCCAAGTTGAGGTGACCCATCACCATGGGAGCAGCCGAAAGACCAACAATATTAGATTGCTTTTAGAATATTTCACATTCTAAGATGTCAATTTTCACAGTTTGTGATCCACTCTGACTCTAACAAGGATAGAGGTTTAAAGTCAGTGAGTTCTGCTTAACATGTTGAAATCAACTTCTGACTATAAAAAAAATACTGCTTAAGGGCTAACAAAAAACTGCAGTTTTGTTGAGAATTACAATAAAGTTATTGAATCCTGAATCTTGAGGAAACAAAGCAATAGTAAAAGTTCAGTAATAAAATGTAAGGGTAGATATTTTTGGTCTAAATAATATATTTTAGGCTCAGTCACTATGACAGCAGAACAGAATGCATGCATACAGATTGTCATAATTATTTCTTTTATTTTATGTCTTTGCCCATAATTATCAAATTAGCTTACCGTAGAAAACTACAGTACATTAATACATAGATACAGCATTGTAGACTTAATCGGAGTCTGAACAGCTGAATGAAAAAATGCAAATCTGCTCATTATCATAGTTTTATTATCATTTAATTCATATGAAGCATTTTTGTTAAGCATAGACTTATGGTTAAAGCATCCACTGTGGATATTAATACAGAAATTCATAAAATTAATACAGATAAATTCATGATTTGTCTGCAATTGCATTTGTAACATTTAAATGTATTAAAAAAATAAGTAGAGACGGACAATTCAGCTACACTACAATTATAAACTGAAATCATATATTACACTGTGTCCTGTTTTTGCTCTAAGGTAGTCAGTCAGCAAAGCATTAAGTTATATAACCTTCCTAGTGGCCGCTTAAGTGTTTCTTTCTAATAATGTCCTCGTTTTGTGCTCCAATGAACACATGTATAAATGTCACTGATTTTCATAATGAGGTGGAACCCAAGTTTATGACATTAAGGGAACGGACACAGAGCTGATTACCTTTCCAAAATATACAATGACCTTCACATTGCCTGGAAGATCACTATAAAGTTAAACTAGATTATATTTTCATTTTCACACCTGAATAAGAAAGTCATCCCAACAGGCATTTGATTAAATGTGTTTTATGACTTCCTCTTGCTATATATACAGTACATCAATGACCAGCCATGGCATTAACACCACCACTATGTCAACTGAACCACATTGATCATTAGCTACAGTACACACAAGTAACCTGGTGACAGAATCATGGGCATCCAAGGATCACCCATGCCTGTGGGGACCAAATGCCAGCTTGTCCAGTCTGATCCCACAGAAAAGTCAATGCAGATTGCTGAAAAGGCACCAAAACACCCAGTGCACCACCACCTGCTACACATGGGACCCAAAAAGCAAAGGCCACTGACCTGGCTTCCATATTCCAATCGAAAAAAAAAAAAAGAAGGAAAAACCAGATTGATCCATGGAGCTCTCACCACTCAACCCATAGTATCCATAGGATCCACTGCCAATGTCCTGGTGCCAGACACCACAGAAGTCGTGTAGTTATAAACCGAATGGCCAAAGCCCCCCCAATGGCACAAGAAGAGGTGGTTTTGTGGTTTTAACGTTAATAGTTTTAACATCATGGCTGATCAATGTTTATTTATAAAATAAGCTTCAAGAGTATGGCTCGCTATAACAGTAAACTCCAGGAGCAAAACGTCCCAGAAGGCATTTTGATCTAATTAAATTTCCTTTACAAATGGAGACGAAGGTGTTTATGAGTGTAGACAGGTGTAATATGTAACTTTTTAATTGTATAAATTCATTTTATAGGTTTGGATGGGGATTTTGGTGCATTAATTTAACTATATTAGCTGGTGTAAATTTGCTATCTCTTATTCGCTTATGTCTTCTGCCAGTGGCGAATATATTTCACATGCTTTTCTCCTTTATGCGTCAGGACAGGTGGTACACTTCCAAGTCTCTAGGGGACGTCCCCAAGGACATGCTATATACATAACTGGAAGGCAGAGCAAGTCTTTTTTTTTTTTTTACTTCTATATTGCATAACACTCTTTTAATTTTTAATGTGAATAAAAGTCATCATAGTTGTACTTCAGTTTAGTAATATCCAAATCTTAACTGACTGTGACCTCAGAAGTAGTCTTACAGTAAGTTAGTCATTTATTTAGCTGGAACTGAATGTGAATATCTAAGAAACAGTGGTTTTAAGTTGGATCACTGTGAGAAAATTCCTGCTTTCAGTGTATTTCTTCAGTCACAGAGCATATTCAGTGTTACATGGCTCTGATCCGAAAGTGATTCCTAAAACCTTTTTAGGGTTCAGGTATGTGATTCCTCATTGATTCAAAATACAGTCAAACCTTGTGTTGTGAGCATAATTCATTCCGAATATACAGTGGAACCTCGGATTGCGAGTAATGCGATTTGCGAGTGTTCCGCAAGACAAGCAAAGATTTTTAATAAATTTTGACTTGAAAAACGAGCAAGTCTTGGTTTACGAGTATCATGTATCACGCATGCGCTTCTTGTTTTGACGTCACGTGATAACAACTGAACCAACATTTTTTTCTCTCTCTTGCGCTACAGAATTGTGGGTAATCGTCTCCCCTGCTCAGTCTTAGTGCTCGTCTCTCACTGGTATAATCAACATTAGTGCATGCGTGTACTGTTTACTATAACACTGTGACCACGAGTGTGCAGATAAAACATCTTTTATTTTGAGTCTGTTTGTGTGTGTGTACAGAACGTGTATACTGTTTATTATAACATGTGTGTGTGTGTGTATAAAGCAAAAGAAAGTCTCATTAGAGGGTAAAGATCCATTTTCTCTCTCCCTCTCTGTATCAACCTGTCGTTAGTCGTTATGTGTGTGTGCGTCATTTGACACTGTGCCACACACACACACACACACACACACTTTTGCCTTTACACCACCACCCCACCCTCTCCTCCTCTTGGCTTCACACACACATACAGACACACTCTCTGCTCTACACAGAAACTCTGCTCTGTCGCGATTCTTTTCAAAGGTAAACTGCAGGTTCATTTGTTTTTGTCTTTTTTTTATACTTTACAGCAGTGATTCCATTAGTATGCACTCACACGAGTGTCATTTGATGTTTCTTGCAAATTTTTTCAGATAAAACAGTCTTTCCGTTAATGTGTGTGTGCACGCACATTACACACACACAGCCAGCGCCTGCGCGCATGAACGGAAACACTTATCTGACTGTATTTCTTTTTTTATTTATTTAGTTTTTAAGGTAAATTGTAGGTTAATTTGTTTTATTTTTACATTATATATTGTATTATTTTTATGCATTTATTTTTTTGGGCTGTGGAACAATAATAATTTGAGTTTCCATTATTTCTTATGGGAAAATTTGCTTTGATTTATGAGTGTTTCGGGAATACGAGCCTGCTTCCAGAACAAATTCTGCTCGTAATCCAAGGTTCCACATTATATCAAAGCACTCATATATCATAGCAATATTACCAATAAGAAATAATGGAAACTCTGATGCTTTGTTCCACAACCCAAAAATATTAATATAAAGATTTATATTAAACATAAAGTAAAAAAAAAATCCTGCACTTTACCTTTGTATAGAAATGTGACTCCTGTTAGATGAGAGCAGAAGCAGATGAGCTACTACGTAGGACGGTTTTACACACTCGCACGCATCGTAACTGTTTTTGTAGACAGTTGTTGCAGTACAGTTACTAAAGAACAGTCACTGCACTTGGACACAAAACATTACAGTACGTGTTCACAACGCTATAGGCTTGTTGCTAATGTACTGTACAGGCATGGATTTCAGAGATATAGTCATCACATAGTCATGATTTACAGAAGCAGACAGAAAAACTTTCCCTAGACCTTTGGGAAATTACATGTCTTATGAGGTTCGGTCAATTCACCACATTTACCCTCAGACTTCCCGGAAAAAAAGCTGCTTTAATGTGCATTTTTAGTAAATTCTTTTCATGTGACCAAATGAAACTAAATCAAGCGAAAGTGAGATTGTGTGGGGTGACTGTCCCGCTGCTGTCTGTTTTCTGGAACATGAGTAAGTGTGATACTGAAAGACAAACAACACTTAAACCAGCCGGATTTTCTCATTCACAAGGAATTCCTATAAAAAAAAACAACAAACCATTTTTTTTTGTTTTACAGTACTTGCTCATTAGTTATAATATACTACAGTAGTTAATATACTACAGTATAATTGCACTATTGGTTATTACTGTACATCATTAAAATATGCACTTTCCAGCCACAATAAAGTTTAAATTTGTAATAATTAATCATTTAAATGTATTCAAAGCTCACTTCACTTCACTGCAGCACTTTCACACCAACAGGATCATTATTCACTCAGTTACTATCTGAGTCAGCTGCGCAGGTTGTCGTCATGCTCTCTTTCATCATATTCTTGTAGTCAGTGGTCTGTTCGAGCTCTTTGTAAGCTTAGAACAGACACTAATAAGCTTCTGCTATGAGCCATCCACTATCAAAGCATGTGCTGTTTCAGGATTCATGTACAAATCATAGCTGGTTTTATTCCTGATCACTCAGGAAGGAAGTTGACTTAATAGCTCTTGACACAGGCAAGATTGCCACAGGATGAAGAAGAATTGACAAAAAGCAATAACACAAAACTGAATATATAAGAAGTGTTTTAATAGAGCAATCCGTATTGGAATTACTCACATTTCTGTTTTAATTTCTAATAAATTGTAGTTTTACATTCTTCTGGATTATAATAATAAACATACAATTAATTAAAAATCAATTCCTTTAATTCAATCCACATTCTGTTATTATACAGAGCCGTTATGCTATAAAGCTATTTTGCTGGTGTATTTTTTAACACGTCAATCAATTTGAGGCGAATAGTTTGATCCTATTGTATAGTTGATATTTGAATTTGAATTTGTTTTTTACAAGTTCAGAGGGTTCAAAGAAAGCTATGCTTGAGAAGTAATTGTGTAGCTAGCAAAGAAAACAGGTTTAACTATTACGTTAAAGTACTGCATATGTTCTGCATAACAGAGTAGAAAAATCTATTTATCTCCTTTTGACATTGATTAGTCTGTGACGAGTCTCTAGTAATGGGTTTCTCTCTGCTATCCTGACCCCAACCACAAATAGTGAATTCTTTTTTGGCAAGGAAGGAAATATTAGGAGCACATAATAACAATACAGAAGGTTTTTGCAGGAGTTTTTGCAGCTTGCCAACTAATATTGTGCTCAGTTTGCTATTCTTCCTTTCAGAGTTTGCTTTGGGAACAGTATTGTGGCTTATGGCCAGATATTGTGAGTAAATTATTTTCCATTACTTAAAAAGAGATTGGCAAGCCCATGCCTGTTTCACAATGTATTAGGATTCTAAATGCAGTGGGGGACAATCACAATGTTTATTGTCAAGGCACCATCTAGAATAGGTTCTTCTCCCTGTGCTGGACTGGTGTCAGGCTGTGGCTGGCAGTTTAAAATGAAGTCTATTAGTGAGACAGGTGAGCATCCCCCTCATTTCTTAGTCCTAATTGAGTGTGTTCTTTGGCTTGTGGCGATGTATCTCCACTCTGCCACTGAATCCCAAGACAACTGCTTCTAAGGGAAATGCTTTGAAGACACTAGCTCCTATATATATATATATATATTCTTAATTTAAATAAAAACCTTCACAACAGTGTTTGACTGATGGTAATTAGTTAATAACCTAGTTACCCAGTGTAAGGATCTATCCAATGACGGAAACATAAGCACTTTTGTAAGTCGTTCGATAAGAGTCTGCCAAATGCCTAAAAGTAAATGTAAATGTTCCCAAGGCATCAGTCCTCAAGTTATCAACCCTAAAACAAATGGGTCCAAACATGACACTGAGCCCTAAGATGGCACCGGGCTCAAAAACACATGTTCTCAAAACAAATATTCCAAAAGCTACTATCCACCAGTCTCCAAATTATAGGCATTCCTCCAAGACAGCAGCCTCCATGACATGTGCTCCCAAGATATTAGCCCACAGACCCATCCTTAGAATGGACCAGGGTGCAAAACACATGTCCCCAAGACACATAGTCCTAAAGTACTACCCTTCAAAAACAAACTCAAAACATCCTACAGCCAGCCAACAATACATATGCACAGTACAGACCAGCTCCCGAAAGACATGATTAAAGACACTAGTCCCTAAGAAATGGCTCTTTTCCCAGTTCCCAAGATACATGCTCCCAAGACAGTTTGCGCACATTGCATAGCCAATGGTCCAAGACAGTTTGGTCATCGCTGTTCTGAAGGCAGACTTTTTCAGGTCTTCATGCACCTCTGCAGTCATTTACAAACTTCTGGTTGCAGGATCTGTTTGGAGCATGAAATGCTATCATAAAAGTATACAATATTAAGTGCTCATGCTATGATATGCTCATTATTGCCATTTGACCAGGTATGTTTTGCGTTTCTGACCCAACCAAAAATGTAAGTTGGAGCCAATCCCACTCATCACTAGGGCACTCTCCCATGGACACCATTACCACCAACCCGGGAGGGCGATGGCGGTCGTGTGCTTCCTTCAAACACATAATGCCAGCTGACCCTATCTTTTTTCCTGTTTGCGACATAACGCACTCATAGGACAGAGCTGCCTGTTCCTTTTGCTTGTGTGAGCTCACAGATGCCCATGATTGGCTCCCATAGCCATGGTTGACGTAAGAGTGCTAGATTGCCACCCATCCCATAGAATGCCACCCAGAGAGTCCAGCCAGATTCTTCTTTTTCTTGAGATTCGAGCTTGCAATTTCAGGGTGATAGTGGAAAGCTCGTTATCGATGCGCCACTGGGGGGGCAGCAGCTAACAACTGAGGGAAGATACATCTGAGCAATTAACGGTTAACATACCAGCTTAGTGGTTGTAGTGCTTAGCTTAGGTGTTGGTATTTAAAATCCCAACATTCTCCATATCACCACCAAGCCACTACTTTCCATGATCTAATTGACATGCTTTGGGTAGGCTGATTTGGGTATCCATTGAGTATATTTAGCATCATTCACACATGTCATGAGCCTTCCATTACCATGTCTTCATATCCTGTGTGTTAGTCTCTGTCCTTTATTCTGGATCCTTAACGGTAATCTATTTTAGCACCAAGGAGCTTGCCAAAGCTCAGCTACAAATCCACTTCTAGTGCAAGGAGTATCCCGGATGGCTTTTCCATCACATCATAATGTCCAGATTCTCCGGAGGTTAACAGTGTTTAATTTGATAAGCAAAACACTGCTTGTAATTTGATTTGAAAGTTCCAAGAATATCTCATTTGACATCAAAATGTCTGAAGGGATTTAATTATTTAATGCAAGCTAGCCGCAAAGTTCAGAAAGTTCCACTTCTCTTGTAGACGCATTACACAATTTTGCCATCGGTTAAGGCCAAAGTTTAAATGAGTTATCTTTTGTGGGAAGAAAGGGAAAACATTTTGTCTGTGTGAACTGTACAGTACACACAACCATTCACAGAAACAACTTGCACACTACAGGATCTTGCCTGGGAGTTACAGTATTGCCACATTCCCTGTAATAGTCCTGACCTCTAGCCAAGTCATCTCCACATGTTTGGGACATTAAAGGAGTTCCTGGGAGGCCAGCATTCCAGCTGTTCTACTGAGCACTAGTGAAACTCTAGGATTAGTGCATTTACAGTATATATGTAGCAGGGGATTATAGGGAAATTAAAGGAGTTTTTACTCTCATAACTCTGTTCTCTTATTCTGCACATTCAAAAGTCCCGGTTTGCAGGGGTCAGGGGTAGCTCAATGTTTAAGGCATTGGACTATGGTTCGGAAGGTCCCAGGTTCAAGTCCCACTTCCACCAAGTTGTCCCTGTTGGGCCCTTGAGCAAGGCCCTTAACCCCAACTGCTCAGATGTATAATAAGATAAAAAATGTAAGTCGCTCTGGATAAGGGCGTCTGCCAAATGCCTAGATGTAGATGTTTGACCTTAAACTTCCATTGCATTATTTTATTAACATTAATTCATTGTTTTTACCTCTTTAAAATGTATTTTCACAATTGATCATGTGATCGTGTGTCTGACAACGATTAAGGCGCAGAAGCAAGCTCTTAATTATCCATATTGCGTCTTTTTGTTTCAGAAAACCCATCACAATAGCTAGACAGATTATCTTACGGAATTGTTTTACCCTGATTATACCTGTAGTTTGGAACAGCCCCGAGGCTTGAACTTCAAACGTTCGATTTTGGCCTGGATGAGCCAATTGCGATCGTGTTTCAGTCATGCCTCAACCTAAGGGTAATTTTGCAGCCCACTTTGGAAAATGATGAATCATTACAGCGTCAGGAAATAATTCAGGTCATGCTGTGGCATTCGTGCCAACTAAAGTGGTGAGTCAAGGCACCTTAGACAAAAGTCTCTTCACTTTCCTCACACAGCTGCTTCTCAGTCGGGGGGAATATACCACACCTCTGACAAGCAGATGGCATGATTTACACATTTAAACCCAGTTGTGTCCAAGGTTTTTTTTTTTTTTTCTAACATGTTGGAAAGGTGATTGTTATTGTTCAATTGAATTCAGCACGATGGAATCAGCAAAATTAAAGGAAAAGAGTAATGATCAGTGTCCTCCATTATGAATGTACATAATGAATGTAGCTTTTGCATTTCTGTAACATATGAAAGTGCAAAATCAACACTGTTTAGTCTAACGTGCACAGTGTACATCTGCTTTCTTAAGTTTCAGCTGGCAGAGACGGATGCATGTACAGGTTAACTTTATGAACACTAGGCGAATACTCCAAAACAGCTTTGAAAACTTAATGAAGCCAGGATCTTGGCTGGTGATCAACCAACGGACTAGAATTAAAAGTATTCTAAGAGGGGCTAGGAACCAGGAGCCGAATCTACAGTCTCTTGCGAATGGGTTCCCTTAGAAGAAAGAAGGCAGTCAGACGCCAAGTTTATAACTTTCCGCTAGTTTATTAGCCGAACAGCACACTTCTCGCATACATACCGAACACACACTTTTTCCTCCACTGCGCATGTCTAACCCCGCGCATTCCAACTGCGCATGCGCCCATTCCCTCTACCTAAAACATCATGAATATAAATAAAACATCTTACAGTATCAAACAAAGACTATTAAGAACAATGAGATCAACAAGGAATAAAAAAAAGACTTGGTTTTGAACAATATATATACAGTACTGTATATTCATATATAAGTCTAAATGACATTGATGTACAGTAGGTTATCGCCACTGGAGTCACTTTCGGTCATGTTTGCGACCTGGGAATTGCAGCCAAAACTAACACTGACTTGACAGTAATAAAATGGAATCAGGATTAAAACGAATCGTGGTAACGTCAGACAAGCTGTGTCATAGGGAACGGTCTGATAGATTTCCCGGGAACAGTATCATAACCACATAGTAAAGAGATTTCTCAGCTTGAATGTTACGAGCATGATGATTAACAGAAATTATTATTTAGACCTTTTTATTTATATGGAAAAATAGTTGCTGATACACGGTTTCATCTTTGTTTTCATCAATCATTTAATTTTTCATTCTATATACTGTACGTAGATGATCAATCATACTATGACCTGTGTTAGTTAACGAGGGGCGTTCAAGTCAAACTGGGACTTGTGATGAACTCTTTCATGAATGAAAGTATTTAAACAATCTTCATTTACAGAAGGCTTAAAGCACAGTACAGTGATGAGACTCTTAGCCACAGCGAAACATTTAAACGGAGCAAACGTCTTAAAGAACGTGAATGACGATCCCGGTGATGACCGAGGTGGCTCGAAGCCCACTGCAGTCGTTCTCATGAGTCGAACGCCTGATCCTTGAAAATCTATGGAGACGCATCAGTCTGTGGGAGCTGTACACACGATCATTCACAAACACCACTTGAACATTACAAGAACTCGCACATCCCCGTACAGTCCTGACCTTGCTCCAAGCTATTTTTACACGTTTGGGTCATTACAGGAGTTCCTGGGAGGCCAGCTTTTCAGACGCAAAGCATTTAGTCTGATCATGACTCCAGCGTACTGAAAAAAAAAAAAAAAAAAATTCGATCCGCGCACTAATGAAATTCTGGGATGAGTGCATTAATGCATCAGGTGATTATATAGAGAAAGAAAGCGGGTTTTTACTCTCATAACTGTGCTCTGTTATTCTACACAATCAAAGTCCCAGGGTGATTTGAACGCTCCTTGTATTTGTTGTCAAAGCATAGAGACAGCCATTCTCTATCTTCCCTGGAGCAATTAAAAGCTACAGTATAGCAGTGGTAGCTTTATGAGTCCTAGGATTTCAACTTGCAACACTGCAATCATTTGGCTTGAACCTTAACCTCCAAGGTATGACAAAACTGCTGTTTATACATAGTAAAATCTTTACTGCAATATTGCGATTGTTTTATTGAGACTTCCTCCTCATGCCAATTCACATCCGTGCCTGTAATTGACCCAAATGGACCAAGGCATACAATGGCGTACAAGGCATGGCAAATCTGATTTTATGACCTCTGAGAACACACATACAGTATATGCAATCGTAGATACATAGCCATAACGTAATCATGACTACGTAATGAAATGCCATGCTGGTTTAATATCTGATTTGTACTGATGGTTCCACTCCCACACATCCATCAGTAAAAGCAAGTGCATGTAAGATCTGCTGAAACAGCAACATTTCCATGTTTAGCGTCGGCTTGATCATGGAAAACGCAAGCTGTCAATAGACCTTAAATCACGTTTGTAATGAAATCACGTTTCTGCTTGCTGCTAAAGTTTTTTTTTTTTTTTTTCCCCCCTTTGTGAGAACACAGCTTGGACAACTTGTATCTTAGGTTACGTTAATTATTGCACAAAAGTCTTGTTCCAATCCAGTCTTCCTACCTTGTTAAGTCACGTTATTCAGGTTTGTAAATGAGCCTCATAGTACCAACCTGCTGCCGTGAAACATCGCACGTTCTCGGAGATCACTTTAGAATGATCTCAACCCTGACACGAATCAGAGAAACTTGGCAAGGTGGATTAAAAAATAAAGTCATATACAGACTCTTAGCACTCTCCACACCTTTTTAAATCCGCGTGGCTCCTAAGCTGTTATTATTCGCTGTTGATGTGGATTTAAGGCTGCCTGGAGGAAATTTTGGAAAGAATAAAAACACGGCGATGTTAGCTAGAAGACAAATCCCTGACACGAAGTTATAAAAGGAAAAAGAGACACATTTAAAAAAAAGAAACTTTCCTTCACCTCTGGAGAGAAAAGGCTGTAAATCTCCCAGCTCTGCAGATTGGCATCAACATGTCAGAATGAAGTACCTCACAGGGTTCGCTGTTGAAAGATGAACTTTTTTTTTTCTTTTTTTTTTTTTTTTTTGGCAAGCGCATGATGTAAATATTTCATTTCAGGAACATGAATCATGGCATTAGGGTGCAATTCTGACAGGTTCATTAAGCAGGACTGGAGAGCGGGTACAAGACTCCACCAACGTACAGTATTTAGGAACCCATCTGCATTATTTGTGTTCAACTTTATTACTTAGTTGTCACGACTTTTAGTCGATTATTGCACTACTCTTGACTTAACAACATTAATTTAAATTTAAATTACCTTTAGGTATAACATGGACATTTATATGAAGAATTTGAGCCACAGGTAAGTGGAATAACATGATGTTATTAAAAAAATTTTTTAAACTTATATTATTGTATAATATATATATATATATATATATATATATATATATATATATATATATATATATATATATATATATATATATTTTTTTTTTTTTAATTTTTAAACTTATATTATTGTATAATATATATATATATATATATATATATATATATATATATATATATATATATATATATATATATATATTTTTTTTTTTTTTTTTTTTATTACAGTAAGTCGCTTACAGTTCTCAGTTATCCAGGTAAAGCTGGATTTTTTTGAAGTTGCATTGAAGTTGCATCTCAGCAACTGGACATTTTATTGGTTCAAGTTTAACTTAATATGTGTCAAAAGTATTGGAACCCATAAAAAGCATTTTACATGTACTGTATGCTTAGCTTAAACTCGGAAAACACCCATTGCTTGGTGTATATATGTGTTATTTGTAAAATCCACTTGGTGTCAATAATCATGGGGTAAACCAATGGAAAATGTACATTTTATTTGTCACAACCATACACAGTACTGAGAAATGCTTAAACGACTTTTAAGCAATTCAGCAATTCGTATTGCTGAATTGTATTTTGTTGGGCAGGATGATATTCATGGTTGCACAGGGGCTACAGTAAGTCTTAGGCTTAGACGGTTACCACTGTTACCTTCTACCTCCAGAGTACGGGTTTGATTCCCGCCTCGGGGTCTGTATGCATGGAGTAAATTGTGTATGGTTGTATCTTCTCCCCGTGCTTGGTGGGTTTCCTAAGACCATTCCAGTCTCCTCACAAAGTCCAAACACATGCACATTAGGTTAATTGGTGTTCCCAAATTGCCCTTAGTGTGTGAATGTTGACAGGAGGACTACATCTACTGCACATAAGGCATTTGGCAGACGCCCTTATCCTTTGTATTTCATTATACATATGAGCAGTTGAGGGTGAAGGGCCTTGCTCAAGGGCCCAACTGGGAGAACTCGTGGAATTTGAACGGGGGACCTTCTAAACCGTAGTCCAATGCCTTAACCACTGAGCAATCCCAGTCCCTTCCACAGTCGCAAAAATGGAAATAAATACAATGGTCACCATTGGCCACTACAGTCAGAAGTTAACCTGCACTCATAATGTACATGAATGTCATGGAAATTCTGGGATTTCAATTTTTTTTCTTTTTTTTTTAATACTATATATACAGTATACACATATATACACCCATTCACAATAGTGAGTACACCCCTCTAATTTCAGCAAACATTTTAGTATATCTTCTCAAAGGGCAATACTATAGAAATGAAACTTGGATCAATTTTACAGTAGTCAATGTGAAGCTTTTATAACTGTAACTGTATAGATTTACTGTCCTCTGACAAGAACTTTACATTGTATTACAGAATATGTCACAAAAGTGAGTACACCCCTCACATTTTACTGTAGCAACCACTTTAATATATGTTCTGAAGGGACAATACTACAAAAATGTTAATTATATCGGGGTACACCACAGGGTGCCAATCCATCACAGGACACACGAACACACACACACACACACACACACACACACACACACACACACACACACACACACACACACACACACACACACACACACACACACACACACACACTATGGGCAATTTGGGAATGCCAGTTAGCATAATCTGCATTTCTCTGGAGAAAACCAGAGTACCCGGAGGAAACGCACCAAGCATGGGGAGTACATGCAAACTCCATGCACACAGAGGCAGGAATCAAACCCGAACCCTGAAGGTGCAAGGCGACAGTGCCACCGTGACGCCTTATACCATATACACAACGTAAGGTGAGGGAGGAGCTCTCAGTCTTTTTGGGTAGAAGACTATCAGCATGGCTCAGCTTGACTTGGCAATATTTTTGCCCCCTCTTCTTTGCAAAAACTCTCCAAATCTGTCAGATTACGAGGGCATCTGATGTGCACAGCCTCCTTCAGATGTGGGTATGGTGTCCTTTTGTTGATGTGCAGTGTTGTTTTAGCCAAACATTTTTGGGGGAATAAAGGCCAAAAAGTAAAATCTTGGTTATATCAGACCATTACACTTTTTCCCCACATGCTTTTGGGAGACTCAAATGCGTTTTTGCTAAATTTAGTCAGGCTCGGATGCTTTTCTTCATGTTACCCCATACTGTAGATCAGACATATAAGGAATACAGGAGATTGTTGTCACATGTACTACACAGCCAGTACTTGCCAGAAATTAATGTTTCCGTAGGCCTCTTGGCGGCCTCCCTTACCAGTCTTGTTCTTGTCTTTTCATCAATTTTGGAGGGACGTCCAGTTCTTGGGAATATCACTGTTGCGCCATATTTTCTCCACTTGAGCCCCGGTTATAAGAGGGTGTGCACAGTTATGCAACCACATTATTTCAATTTAATTTTCAATTGAGTTGTAAAGGTTATCGGTCACCTTAAAGATGGGGAAAAGTTCTGAAATTGTGTATCTTGGTCTATTTTTTTACATCACAAAAACCTGGCAATTGAAAAGTTAGGGTGTAGATATAGAGTGAGATACAGTATCCTCTACTGTGGAGTGTTCTCCATCCTCTACATGTTCTCCGTCTTTTTCTCCTCAGGTGAAGCATTACCAAAAAGTTCACCGTGAGCTGTGGTGCCAATGACTTTGAAATATATATAAATTGCAATAATATACATGAATAAATGATGATTGATTACGTTTTGTATTTTTGGTAAAACGTCTTGTTCACTTTATATTAATGATGTATTTATAGGTTGTTATATATATATATATATATGTACTGTATTTGATTGTAGCTACTTGCTAACATTCCCTCAGCTATTCTGTTCATAGCAACCAATGGGTACGTATAGCAACAGTCACGAAGACGCATTCTATCTCCCTAGAACGTAGAAGCTTGGAGATAATTCACTAAATAAACTTTCCAAACTCGGTAGAGGGGAAAATCCAGCTTAAACAGCTCTGATGATAGGATAAGAAGAAAAAAGAAAGAAAGAAAAAACGAAAGAAAGAAAACCCCCACGAGCCGGAAGTGTGTGCGTGATCGTGTCTGTGCGCGTGTGGGCCTGAGCGCTGTTGACCAATGCAGGAAGTGCGTGCTCTCTAAAGCAGCCTTTCCCCCAGCGTGCGCGCTATTATGATCAGAGTTACTCTGCGGGACTATGGCTTCACTTCACTCCTGCTGTTTTACTGTACTGTGTGTGTGTCTGGGATTTTCCCACTCGGTTTTTATCAAAGGTAAGAAATAGTTGCAATGTAGTTTTGGTTTCAAAATAATGCATACATTCTCTGCAAAACTTTATATATATATATATATATATATATATATATATATATATATGAACTTTAAGTGCTCCTTTAAAAAAAACATACAACTAATCAACTAATATGTACTTATAATTTTGCATATACTGTAACTTTAGGTCCAATCTTCTGCTTTTGCTGAGATATCTTGCTGCGATAAAAATCTGTTTCTATATGAGTACAAATACTTTTCATCTAATTGGTTTTTAAACATTATTTAACTTTACGCCTACTAGACATTGTATTTTGTTAATATATGTTTTTTTTCTGTAGTTATTCCGATATTATTATAGGGCATGCTATGGATACTGTAAAAATACTTATAATACTATAATTAACTCATATACTGTAATAGCAGAGGTCTTTATGATACCAATGAAATGCTTCAAGTATTGTAAAGGTCTTGATAAAGTATCATATGATATCCAAACAATCTTTATAGTACCCAAAACTTGCCTTAAATATTATAAAGATCTCTCTAACTTAAAAAAAAAAAAACAAAAAAAAAAACCAGTTGGATTGTACCTGGTCTATATGGTTGGTACTCCATATGCTATTACAAGCTTTAAATTTTTATTACAAGGTGTGTTGTGGCTAAGATAATGCACTTCATAGATGAAAGACACTTTACTGTTCTATACTATTATATACAGGGCAGTTATGCCATGAGGCTATTTTGTTGGTGTCATTTTCGGTTCAACATATTGAGGTGAATAGTTTAACCCTATTGTATGGTTGAGGATACAATTTGTTTTATAAGTTCAGTGTGTTTACAGAAAGCCATGTTGGAGTAGTAATTGTGCAACTGGGTAGAGTACAGTTTCAACTATTTCGCCCAGTTCATATACACTGTATGTGCCCAATTCTTCCCTAGTTCATATTACAGATGTGCCAGCGACTTCGTTCACGTGGAATTTTATTGCACACTCATAAGCACGTATAAAAAACATGACCAGCGCCATCTGTTGAATTTTGGAATGAACAAATTTTCAAGGTCTATTTTTTTTTTAATGATATAGGGGCGTTTTCCATTTAAATTTCAAATTAGCATATCCTCTCTTCCCTTGGGCTCATTAGGATAAAATTTTTTTTTTGAGTTCGTTGTACTCATTCATATTAATCGTTCCTTACTTGCATTATTGAGTCGCCGAACTCATACTATTTAATAGCAATTATTTATTTTATTTTTTTAGTTGTTGCAAATCAAATAATTGTTGTTGGTCTTTCGGCTGCGCCCAGCAATGGGTCGCCACAGCAGACAATCCGGTCCGCACACAAGCTCGGCACGGGTTTTACACCAGATGCCCTTCCTGACGCAAACCTCCCATTTTATCCGGGCTTGGGACAGGCACTTCATCCAGTTGTTGGGAATCAAACCCGGGCCTTTCACATGGCAGACGAAACACCTCCCACTGAGCCACCAGTGCTCTATTGCCCTGATGATGTCAGACACAAAATCACTAGGCTGAAAGATTTGAAGTTACTCAAGTACTTACAGTTACTTAAAATATCAAATTCGTTCAGCTAACTTGAAAAGTGTCATTTCTACAAACTCATAAATACCAGAAAGTTCTAAATACTCGTCAAGGTCTATTAATTTGACATACAGTAGAGACAGCCAAAGTAAGACCCTAATCCCACTTTCCAAGAAATATTCAAGAAGCACAGAAAAGGCCCTGTCCATCTGTAGCATTGCCTCTGTGACCTTCTGAGGAGTTTTTTTCTGATGTTAACCCCATTTATTATTTGTCTGACTGCTTTCTGAAAAAAAAAAAAAAAAAATTTAATGCATATATAAAAAGAGCTGGAAAAAGAGCGAAAAGTTCCCCCAAGTGTCAAAATCTGCCCTAGATATTCTCTATTTAGTAACCTACATAAACTGTTCTATGTAAAACTTTTATTAAAAAAAAAAAAAAACCTTTTAAGGATTTGTTGTGCTTTGTGAAATTCTTTCTGATAGCAAACACTCTGGTGTAAGGTTCTGCATAAAATATTTGAACGATTCAACTTACAGTTGAGACCAGATACATTTCAATGGTTGAAGGTCTTGCTTGATCTACGACTTGGCGATGCTGGGATTGTGATCTATAACCCAGTGAGATTCTACTAACCCTGTAAGAGCAGTAGACAACCAGTGATCTGTTATAGATCCTAAGTATTATTTTGTGTGTGTGTGTGTGTGTGTGTGTGTGTGTGTGTGTGTGTGTAACACAACTCTTCCAATTTCAGCCCTTTTAGCCAAGAAACTATAGGAACTGAGGAATCCATAGCTAAAGAAATTCAGCCAATAAACTTAGTAGTTAGACATCAGCCGAGGAACTTTAGCCCACATCCATACAAAGCATGTAACACATTTAGAAAGCTTCATTTTTTTCTTCACCATTGTATTTTGTACTACTTTTCAGTTCAATAAAACATGTATAGTATCGTTCCAATTAGTCTGTGAAATTGTTGAGTATTTGGACCAACCCACAGACTGTCTGTTTCATCATGCTCCAAAAGTTTTAGTCTTCCTTTCCGATGATGACATGCAGTGACCATAAAATGGGTGTAAGTACGATTATATAAGCACTGAAATCACTCGGCTTGTTTGAGTCACAGAGTCGCTTGTTTTGCAACTTGACTTCCTGGTTAAACTGCAGTCAGGTGAGAACAAAATTTTGGCTAAAATATTGAAATAGAATTTCATAAATGTTAATAGGTACAGAAGGCTTCTGTCAGGGATAACCCCTAGAGGGCGCTTTGGCGTTGTAGTTTTGTTTATTTGTGCCAGTTTTGTTATTTGTCCCAGTTTGCACCTCGGTCAGGTGACGTGGGCGCTCACCTGAACCGAGTTGATCATTACTTTCTTTATAAATAGGGTGTTTTGAGTTTAGTTATTTGTCTTGCATCTGTTGATTTCACCTCGTAAAATGTCCACCCAGTTTAATTCGTGTTTTGGTTTATTTTATTATAAAGTTTAATTGTTTGTTAGATTTTCCCTGTTTTCGTTAATAAATACATCGTTTCCTTGAAACACCTGGACCTTTGCATCTATGCCTCGCACCCACAAACCTGACAGCTTCACTATTGGTCTGAGTTACTACATATACATTGCTGGCTCTAATAAAGTAGAGCGCAATAAAGATGCAGTCAAGCTGATTTGTAATTTGATTGAATTAGTTCCTCGGTATTTCCTGGCATGTGTAACAATAAAACCTCTGACAAACAAATTAGCACTACATGGCCTGTTCGAACTGGCTTTTGTGAAGGAAAGAGAGACAAGGGAATAAATAAAATAAAAGCCTGCCTTTGAGTCATTATCATGACAAATGATTAGAAGTAATTACACACAGGCTAATGAGGATGGTACAACAGAGTATCCACATATTTTAAATGCCACTGACTATAACCACCAATTTATTACAGATATTATACAGAAGTCTGACTCATACTGTAGGCCTTAAAATATTTATGTTCTTAAAATGTTTTGAAATCTGGTGCCTAGGCACAGCATGCCTCACGGTCATTAAATTTTCAGTTTCTGCTTGTTATCTTAGGAGACTCATTTCCTCTTTAAGTCAGGAGGGGATCCATTTCCATGTCGAGCGCTGTTAGATCATACAGTATTACTTATGAAGCACACTGATCCACTCTGAACCTGTGACAGGACGGTTGTTTTCACCTTTGATGCAATTGCTTTAGATGACTCCACCGCCCCACTGGCCAATGAATGCAGTGACCGGGTAGTATCTACACCAGCGTCAGGGCTTGAACCTTAATCCTCAGATCTTCAAATCAACAACCGAGGGCCTGAGACTGAGACACCACTCATATTTGTACCCAGTTTACACTGCATATTTATTTACGTTCTCCAATATAGCAGGCGACCATGTGCACCTGGTTGGTTTGTTCAACCCAACACACGAGATTGGCGCGTGCTGATTTCAGAGGAAACAGATGTGACCACCTTTTAAGGTCAACTCGAGCATGGTTCACTGCAATTTCCCCTTGGGGATTAATAAAGTTCTTTGAATCTTGAATCTTGAATCTCAGGGCACGATATGGAGTCTTTGGGGTCAAGCATACTGCTATCTGAGTCTCTGTCCATAGTGTTAAAACACATGATTATTTCATTCATGCAGAAAAAAACTCCACAACAGAAAGTTCACGGCTAACAGCTAGTGGACGAGAGCCATGTAAACATGGGGACGTACTCTCACTTTCCTTTGTTAATCATAGCGACAGCCAAATCGTAGGTGTCTATGAGGTCATGACTGAGGAAGGGGTTAATAGCACCACCTAAGTGTGTTACGCTGTTCTGAAAAAAGACTTCATGAGCTTTGAAAATGTTGAAAAGATGCAGTTGGCCGGCTTGACATTTCTCATTCTCGTTTGCCTGGAAGAGCTTGCTGTTGGCACAATGAAATAGAAATCCCCTAAAAGCCCCTTTATAAATCAGTAACCAGGAATTAGACCTGCAGCTCACTACTTGTAGACACGAATCATACTCAAAATGCATGAACATTTCAATACACAATACATTGGATTTATATTATAACACTTGGCTTGAATAAAAATTTGGGATAATTTGCTCAAATTTTTTGAGATACAGTATAGCCATCTTGTAGTTTCACACTCAATTTGACCTGCTGGTTCAGCTGGTCGTGTGTAAAACCCTCTAGTAAAAAAAATTGTGATTAATTGACCTTAATTGCGGCATTGTTAGGCTTTCGACACTCCTAACCTGTTCCTATTCAACCCTGCAGGGAAGATTCGGTCTCACAGTTATGGTTTGCCATTAGCTGTGGCTCCGGCATGTGAATCATTCAAGGGAAGCATGTAGGGGCTGATAGCGCACTGGCTTTCCTGAGTTTTGACATTTTTCCAGACAATGGGCAATTCAACGACTCAACGGTCTTAGAATTACTCCGTGTCTCGTAAATGCCTTCCTGTAACTAAGAGAAGATGTGCTAGATTTGGTCCAAAAGAAACAAATTCATTTAGGGAGTGTGCCAGAGATACAGTAGATTGGCTGTTGTAGATTGGTAGATTGGTGTATCGTTATGTTTGGAATGATACACCATGTCGTATTACTGATACTGTATATGTTTTATGAGTAATATCCTTCAAGCTCCTGGATGTCACACTTTTGACCCTTCTGGTATAAAAATTGTTATAGCGAGCTACTTTTTTGGAGAACATTGTGCAGCATGGATTGCGTTGTATTGAGCCGCGTTGATTTATCTCACAGCTGTGAATACCAAGTCGATATTTAGTCTCGGAGAGCTGACTCCCAACTTGCTGCGTCGTAAAGCCTCGGAGAAGGCCTGCGTCGGAGAATCCCTGAACAGTATAGAATATTTAATAGCATATTATTCAGTTTGGGACATGGACCAGGCCTTCATGACTCTGAGCATCTAATATTTCTTCGGTATTACAGAACATAACAAGGAAACCGTTCAGGCCACTTGCTAGTCCTGTGTAAGCAAGTGTCCATCTTCATTAATGTCAGTTCCACTGATTTCAGATGCCAATGTGTTGTATTTACTTTGTTATATGTCTTGTGTGTCCAATATGACGGTGACTTTGTGGTTAGCACTTTCGCCATGGGGTTTGATTCCCCGCATGTTGCATGGAGTTGGCATGTCCTCCCCGTGCTTGGTGGGTTTCCTCCCACAGTTCAAAAATGTGCAGATTAGGCTGATTGGCGTTTCCAAATTGTCTGTAGTGTGTGTGTGTGTGTGTGTTCCCTGCAATGGATTGGCAAGCTGTCCAGGGTGTACCCTGCCTCATGCCCCAAGTCTCCTGGGATAGGCTCCAGTCCCTCCAGGACCCTGTATACAGGATAAAGCGGTATAGACGATGAGTGAGGGAGAACTGGACAGTGTTATCAAGCTAGTCAGGAAAGGAATTACAACTATGTTAACAACTCAACCCGAAGCAACCAAATAGTCTAAAATACTTCACATCTGATAAGGGTGTAAGTCCAACAACAACCAAATTAGAGAGCAAATAAGTGTCAGCTCAAAAATGCAACTTTTTTCTTAGTGACATATTAAACTTGCGTAATCCGGATGGACACAGTGTCTTCAAGAGTTGAAGATAAAATCACCCGAGTCAAATTACAAGCCTGCGCACTCTCTTTGGTTTTGTACCGTCCATCTTGTACAGACGCTCTAATCACAGGCTTTATCATGTAGCGTCTTCGTCCCGGGAATTTGCACGACTGCTTTGTGCATGACGTGACGACTGAAGCGTCCGCGCGACACCAGTTTCCTCTGCAATTACATCGCAGTGTTCAGAAAACATAGCCCATAGTCACCTTTACATGAAACATGCCGAGGTCTTTGTGGTGCCACTGTGGGCTCTTTCATTATGTCTCTCGCTTCCTGGTTTTGGCCGTCGCCCCTGGCCGGCTCGATTCAATTCAAAGAAGCTTTGCAGAAACCTAATTCTAAATGAGCATGCCCAAACTCCCTGAAACGACGTGAGAAAGATAGTGTGTTATTATACATGTAGAGCTGTAGGACACAGTATAAAGACAAGCAGAGCTACTGTATGTGTGCTGAAAGGATCTTCAATCAGTTTTTACCTAATTATCATTGTTAGGTTTAAATCTGAAGTATCCAAGGAAAGTTTTCCCAGAAGTTCTGCATTTCTGTACTGTATGTCACTTTGAATAACAGAGTCTGCCTAATTAACCATTAATTAATTAAATGAATAAACAGTAAATACAATTTAGAGCATTTTTAGTCACCACGTTGTTCAACTTTTATTTGTTTTTTAGTTAAATCTAATACAATTTAACAGATCTGAGCCAGTTAGGATGTTTGTTTTTTTTTCTCCAAAAAAACATATAAACAATATAAATTTTTATTCAATTAAATTCATATATATTTCCAATATTTAATTCACTTACACTTACAATATAAGTAAGTGTCATGCAACAGTATGTTAATAATATCTTGGCATGTTGTGTCATGTTAGTGGTACATTTATTGATTTCCAGGGGCATCATATCTATGTTCCAAGGTCCCTATATTTCCTGGACTTTATGTCCCCAGTTTATACGTTACATAATAGTTGCATAATAAAGGGTCCTGTTATCCGAGAGACGTATGTTCCCCAGTTCTAGGGTTTTATGTTCCAGGGTTCCAAGGTTCCCAAAGTCCCATGTCCCTCTGGTCTCTACAGCACATTATGGAGACCTGAAGTTCCATATTTGTTTGATGAAACATTTTTCAGAGATGGTCAAAAACCATATAAAATAATAACCATTTGTTGAGGTTTGTTTAAACAGTTTTGAAGCCTTTTCCAATTAGCCAAGTAAACTGGATATTATTCAGGAAATGTCTTGAAATTTCCCTCGAACAAAATAAGAGAATGTGTGTTGATGACCTAGATGACCTAGAGATTATAGGAACATAGACACATGCTTTAACGCCATGTTTAATTGTGCTTGATTTGATTTGTGTTGGGGATCGACTCTGTTACTACACAAAGCCTTTCGCATGTTAGCATGGACGTCACAGTCGTGCTGTTGAACACGAGTCGATGATGATTATCCAGCACTAAACTAAATGTTCTGCATGCAGAAGTAAGTCTGCAGCACAAAAACAATCTAACAATCTGACTCAGGTTTAGAATAATCGTTTAATTTAAATAACCAGCATGGGTAAGAATAATAACAAATGATGATTTGTCCCAATTATTCAGGCAACGATTTAGCTAATCAGATTTAATTGCGAAAGCCTAAAATTGTGATTGTGATTATAATAGGATTTATTGTACTGCTCTACAACCTAGCATGATCTCGCTAGTAGAGAGCTACACACGTGGACAAAATCGTTGGTACCCTTCGGTCAATGAAAGAAAAACCCACAATGGTTACAGAAATAACTTTAATCTGACAAAAGTAATAATAAATAAGAATTCTATGAATGTTAACCAATGAAAGTCAGACATTGCTTTTCAACCATGCTTCAACAGAATTATTGCTCCAGTTGTTTCCGGTTTGAAGGGCGCCTTTTCCAGACAGCATGTTTCAGCTCCTTCCAAAGATGCTCAATAGGATTGAGGTCAGAGCTCATAGAAGGCCACTTTACAATAGTCCAATGTTTTCCTCTTAGCCATTCTTGGGTGTTTTTAGCTGTGTGTTTTGGGTCATTGTCCTGTTGCAAGACCCATGACCTGCGACTGAAACCCAGCTTTCTGACACTGGCCAGCACATTTCTCTCTAGAATCCCTTGATAGTCTTGAGATTTCATTGTACCCTGCACAGATTCAAGACACCCTGTGCCAGATGCAGCAAAGCAGCCCCAGAACATAACAGAGCCTCCTCCATGTTTCACAGTAGGGACAGTGTTCTTTTCTTCATATGCTTCATTTTTCCGTCTGTGAATATAGAGCTGATGTGCCTTGGCAAAAAGTTCCATTTTTCTCTCATCTGTCCATAGGACATACTCGCAGAAGCTTTGTGGCTTGTCAACATGTAGTGTGGCATATTCCAGTCTGGCCTTTTTATGATTTGTTTTCAACAATGGTGTCCTCCTTGGTCATCTCCCATGTAGTCCACTTTGGCTCAAACAACGACGGATGGTGCGATCTGACACTGATGTTCCTTGAGCATGAAGTTCACCTTGGATCTCTTTAGAAGTCTTTCTGGGCTCTTTTGTTACCATTCGGATTATCCGTCTCTTTGATTTGTAATCAATTTTCCTCCTGCGGCCACGTCCAGGGAGGTTGGCTACAGTCCCATGGATATTAAATTTCTGAATAATATGTGCAACTGTAGTCACAGGAACATCTAGCTGCTTGGAAATGGTCTTATAGCCTTTACCTTTAACATGCTTGTCTATAATTTTCTTTCGAATCTCCTGAGACAACTCTTTCCTTCGCTTCCTCTGGTCCATGTTGAGTGTGGTACATACCATGTCACCAAACAACACAGTGACTACCTGGAGCCCTATATATAGGCCCACTGACTGATTACAGGATTGTAGACACCTGGGATGCTAATTAGTGGACACACCTTGAATTAACATGTCCCTTTGGTCACATTATTTTCAGTATTTTCTAGGGGTACCATCATTTTTGTCCAGGCCTGTTCCATGAGTTTATTTTTTTAAATAATTCTGTTGAAGCATGGTTGAAAAGCAATGTCTGACTTTCATTGGTTAACATTCATAGAATTTTTTTTAATTATTACTTTTGTCAGATTAAAGTTATTTCTGTGACCATTGTGAGTTTTTCTTTCATTGACCGAAGTGTACCAACAATTTTGTCCACGTGTCTAATTACCACATTATTCTTGTTCGTTGTTGGGTATGATGTCATTTTGGATTCCTGTCCAAACAGGCTTGGGAAAGTAGAGATGAGTGCAAGAAAGGTTGGTGTGTGTGTTGCTTTGTTGCACATGGTTGAATTTCTGAGCTTGGCAAGACCCATCATGCAATGTTTTGAAGACCAGCTACTTCATTTCGATCCAGGACATAAAGAACTGAGTCGAGTTGAGGCAGGCACTGGCACTTTTTCTTTGTTTGCTCTTGGGCTTGGCACGGACATCATTAAGATCAGATTTCAGCTCCATACTGATCGTAAATCCGGGCTTAGCCTTGTCTGTGAGTCACCCAGCTACCTAATGGCGTTGGAGGAAAGGTAATAGTACTTACAATTGTCAACAAAGTTTCTCAACGCATCACCATGATCAAGGGCGTGTTCTTTATTCCAGTCAAAACATGTTTGATGAAGAATTACGAGTAAAAGGTTATTATCCTAATTGGCCTCATCGTTCTGCTTCTATAGCCATGTGTTGAAGCATAAGCAACATAAACTCTGTCGGGTTCATCTGCCGTTTAGCCCATTTATTAGGCATCCATCACATTATGATCCTTGGATTAGAGATCTGATTTTTTTTTTAAACAGACCTGTCATGAGGTATGATTAGAGTAATTTGCCATATATCCTGGCTTTGTGTATTCTAATCGAGCTGCTTCGACAGTTTTGTTTAATTAACATTTTCATATATGTTATGTGTGATTATTAGAAGTTTGCCTTTTCTGTATAAACTACGTTACATTTTAACGTGTGATTTGTATAATATGAGACTTTAAATAAATGTATTAATGAGCAGGTCAATGAACAAATAAATATTAATAAATGTTAGAAATAAATTAAATAGTGGAGCTCACAAGGTCAGTTACACTAGATATTCATTGCATTTAAAGATTGACACAGACCACACATGGTCCTCAAAATTTATATTACGTGTGTAAGAATGTATCTTTAAATCTTAAAATGAAGAGAAAAAATAAATTACGGTGGCCGAGAAGTGCAAAACAAAATAACCAAATCAAAAACATAATAACAAATTCAAAAACAAAATAACCAAATATAAAACAAAATAACAAAAACAATAACACATTTAAAAACAAAATAACCAAATATAAAACAAAATAACAAAAACAATAACACATTTAAAAACAAAATAACCAAATATAAAACAAAATAACAAAAACAATAACACATTTAAAAACAAAATAACCAAATATAAAACAAAATAACAAAAACAATAACAAATTCAAAAACAAAATAACCAAATATAAAACAAAATAACAAAAACAATAACACATTTAAAAACAAAATTACCAAATATAAAACAAAATAACAAAAACAATAACACATTTAAAAACAAAATTACCAAATATAAAACAAAATAACAAAAACAATAACACATTTAAAAACAAAATAACCAAATATAAAACAAAATAACAAAAACAATAACAAATTTAACAACAAAATAACCAAATATAAAACAAAACAACCAAATATAAAACAAAATAACAAAAACAATAACAAATTCTAAAACAAAATAACAAAAAACTGAAACAACATAATCAGAAAACATAACGACATACCCAGCTTTCTGACACTGGCCAGCACATTTCTCTCTAGAATCCCTTGATAGTCTTGAGATTTCATTGTACCCTGCACAGATTCAAGACACCCTGTGCCAGATGCAGCAAAGCAGCCCCAGAACATAACAGAGCCTCCTCCATGTTTCACAGTAGGGACAGTGTTCTTTTCTTGATATGCTTCATTTTTCCATATGTGAACATAGAGCTGATGTGCCCTGGCAAAAGGTTCCATTTTTGTCTCATCTGTCCATAGGACATTCTCCCAGAAGCTTTGTGGCTTGTCAACATGTAGTTTGGCATATTCCAGTCTGGCTTTTTTATGATTTGTTTTCAACAATGGTGTCCTCCTTGGTCGTCTCCCATGTAGTCCAATTTGGCTCAAACAACGACGGATGGTGCGATCTGACACTGATGTTCCTTGAGCATGAAGTTCACCTCGGATCTCTTTAGAAGTCTTTCTGGGCTCTTTTGTTACCATTCGGATTATCCGTCTCTTTGATTTGTCATCAATTTTCCTCCTGCGGCCACGTCCAGGGAGGTTGGCTACAGTCCCATGGATCTTACATTTCTGAATAATATGTGCAACTGTAGTCACAGGAACATCTAGCTGCTTGGAGATGGTCTTATAGCCTTTACCTTTAACATGCTTGTCTATAATTTTCTTTCGAATCTCCTGAGACAACTCTTTCCTTCGCTTCCTCTGGTCCATGTTGAGTGTGGTACATACCATGTCACCAAACAACACAGTGACTACCTGGAGCCCTATATATAGGCCCACTGACCGATTACAAGATTGTAGACACCTGTGATGCTAATTAGTGGACACACCTTGAATTAACATGTCCCTTTGGTCACATTATTTTCAGTATTTTCTAGGGGTACCATCATTTTTGTCCAGGCCTGTTCCATGAGTTTATTTTTTTAAATAATTCTGTTGAAGCATGGTTGAAAAGCAATGTCTGACTTTCATTGGTTAACATTCATAGAATTTTTTTAAATGATTACTTTTGTCAGATTAAAGTTTTTTTATGTGACCATTGTGAGTTTTTCTTTCATTGACCGAAGGGTACCAACAATTTTGTCCACGCGTATATATTATACTGTATATAATTTTTTAGATAGATGTGCAAAGCCAAAATAATAAGATATCATTTGTCATTTATATGAATATTGTTTTTATTTATTGTGTACTTGCATAGCCTGAATCAATCTTTAAAGCACCAAAATAAATTAATTATCAAAGACGCATGAAATAATTATTAGCTTTATCAATATCGTCCCCATACAAACCCCAGCTCGTTTCTTCAGTGACAAAACAGAACCCATTGAATATGAAGCCACCCTAAACTTTCCTACCTCAATCTAATAAATCTGGGATGTCACTCACAAACAATATTGGTTTTGTAAGATATTTTATTCCATTTAAAAAAAAAATCTCCACTATCTTACAAGAGTCTCTGTTATGGTTAAATGCCAAGCTCTCATTTTGCACATCTCCTTTTGTTCCGGTAAGGCATTCAACTAAAATGACAAGCCATTCAGTGTATTCGTGTTTTGTTGAAAAAAAAAAAAAAAAGATCCATATTGATTGTGTAATTTAATGAGGAAAAGTGTCAGATCTATAATTCAGCATGAATTCCAGAGAGAAACGTCTCTGGTCATAACACTACTTGGGCAATCACATCATCTGAGCTGACATTTCCACATGAGCTGTAATCGGGCATGCGTGGTCAGTGGAGGCTCACAGCCTTCACCACATAGCTTGTGCAATCTCACTGGATTTATTCATGTGTTATTTTATGTTCTTTTGTCAATGCCTGTCTGTGTTTTCTTTTTTCTTTTCTTTTTTTGCCTTTTTTCACACTTATGTGGTTTGTGCTTTAGACTTTTTTTGTTTCACACACTAGGAGCAATATCTCACTTACTATCTATCACTCTACACTCTATCTATCTATTATGCCTAGTTAGAGGAGGAGTCTACCTCTCAGTCCCAATAAAGAAGGTGTGGCCATTGTACATATCAGTTGTGAGGCTTTGTTCCTGTCAGTCCCAGTGAAAAGGTGTGGCTTTTATATCCATCAGTCCCAGTGAAGGAGGTGTGGCCTTTATACCCATCAGTCCCAGTGAAGGAGGTGTGGCCTTTGTTCCTGTCAGTCTCAGAGAAAAAGGTGTGGCCTTGTACCTATCGCTCCTGGGGAAGGAGGTGTGGCCTTTGTACCTGTCAGTCCCAGTGAATGAGGTCAGTCCCCTTTAAGAGGAGGACATGGACTGTGTGCCTTCCAGTCTGAGTGAAGGTGGGTGCCCTTTGCTTTGTCATTTCAGTGAAGGAGGCTGTGCCTGTCAGTCCATTTGAAAGGTGTGTTCTTTGTACTTGTTAGTTCAAACTGTAAAAATTTTCGACATCAATTTACCGATCACAAATCAAGACATCTTATCACTTTTAAATTACTGACTCACTCCGCTGCAGAAGCTTCTACATCTTCTGCATAATTACAGTTACAACTTCACCATGTTGTGTGCGTCGACCGATGACCCTTAACAGACAAAGACAGATGGAGAATGATTGCAGGCTTTTGGCTCCATTCAGGCTGTAAATAGTCCAAGCTGCCTTGTAGCAAGGTCAGTTTTCCCCACTCGGGTCTGCAGAACCTATGTTTCACTTATGGCCTCATAAAAACCACCATATGGTCACATTTCTTTTCATCTACTCTCTTATGAATTCTTTCTGAGCTTTTGTGTTTGATTAATAGGAATGTAAGGGGATTATTTGCTCCACTGAGCCCCGAACTGCAGAGCTCAGATAATTGTGCAGGTGCAGAGTTTTTCCTCTTCATGAGCATTGGCACTAGAAGGCTTTGCTCAAGTTTCTATTGCTGTTGTTGTCATAGAACCGTTAGCAAAAACAGCGCCAAACAGGGATTTTCAGGTAAAATGGCAACTAGGGCATGGTGGGAATGATGGATTTCTTCACGGATGAATTCAATACATGGGTCTGGATCTTTTATAGAAAAGCCACGATCCTAAATGATCAAAGCTTGATCACATCCACAGGTAAACAAACCACACTGAATCTATAAAATGCTATCTGTCAGTGATGCATGCATGGATTCAACAGCTTATAGTGAAGAAAGGATAAAACCGGGAATGAATCATGGGTGCAAAAGTTTGAGAAAGATCTCACATCAATAGCCAAGACAAATCAGATAAACATTCTAAAAAGGTAGTTATTGCATGAATGCATTTTTATACAGTTTGCATTTCAGAAAGTTACTGGAAATTCAGAACACACCTCATTTTCCGCATGTTGTTGATGTGGGTCCATTGTGGGACCATGATGGTGCCAGTAGCTCTATGTGTGTTTGCTATGCAAAGCAGCACCAGAGCATTTACTAACTGGTTTTCTTACTTTCTACAGTATTATAAGTGTGTGTGAGTGTGTGTGAGCATGATCCCTAATATAGACTAACGTCCTATCTCAGGTGTATTGTTGATATAGGCTCTGACCAGGATCAAGCACTTACTGAAGATGAATCGATGAAATGAAATGTTAAAACCTTTCTTATAGTTAATTAGTATGATATCAAACTGAATCCAACCAGCAATGGTTTTAATTAGATTTGCTTCTTGTTGGGTAAAAAAAATCTTTCTTTTATTTTGGTATTGGCCAGGGCTTAATCTTGGAAGATTAGGAATTAGGAACAGCATTAATAGCGCGCTACTCATAGTAGATAAGCACCCAATGGGACTCCCTGACATGAGGAATGTTATGAAAGTGAAAGTGCTATGTACAGTAGTGCTAGACATGACATCATTAAATCCAAGAACTAGAGAAAGAAGAAGGCAATATTAAACGTATGTTAGAATGGGAGTCACTGATCAAGGAAGGGAGCATTTAATGTTTTTTTTTTTTTTTTTAGAAAGACTCAACTGGAAAATCAGCTTTAAAAGGCCAGGAATATTAGGGAGAGTATTGAGTTAAGCCTTTATTTGTCACATATACTGTACATTACAGCACAGGGAAATTCTTTCTTCGGATATCCCAGCATAACTGAGGTCAGAGCACAAGGTCAGCCATGATACCCCTGGAGCAGATAGGGTTAAGGGCCCAACAGTGGGGATTGAACCACAGATCTTCCGATCCGTATCCGATCCGTAGCGCAGCGCCGGTTCTTACTAGAGGCCAATCACCATGAAACAAGATCTCATAAAAGAAAATAAACCCTCTGCCAGCTTGTTGCTCAGCTTAGCTGTTCTTTCTCAGCAATAGCTCATTTACATAAACACAGAAACAGTCCATTTGGAGAAGGAGTGAAACAGATAGAGTTTGAGGTATTTTAGCAGGAACATTAATACACATACATTGGGGAGCTCTGAGGTATGTAGTAAAATATGAGACATTTAAAGTACATCAGTGTGCACAATGCAGCTCTTTAATAAACATGTTCTGTTGTAGCCTATGTACATAATGCAATGATGGTACAGATACAGTAGCATCTGACAGTGCTAACACTTTAGAAAAGTCCTTCTAATTTTGACTCATTGTAAAGAAGCATCATATAAAACAGGAGGCCCTTTGCGTTTTCGTGCCCCTACAGTCGTTAGAATCACCTTTTTTTTTCAGTTTATTCCAATGTTTTCCAAGATTTGATGAATACATACAGAGAACTAGTGTTTGACGTTTCAATCTGAGTTGTGTGATAAAACTTGTATAGCATGGGTTTAGTGTGACAGCAGTCTGTTATCACGTCCAAAAGATTTTGAGGTCACTTATAAAAGGATAAGCCTGGTTCCTCTCAAGATTTCTTTCCTGTCTTTTTTCGGAGTATGTTTTTTTTTTCCCTGTGACTCTTCACCGAACATCTAAAGCTACAGCCGGATTACTATAAAGCTCCTTTGTGTCAGTGTCTATTGTTCGAAAGCCCTAAACGAATAAAATTGAAATCCTGGGGCTGCCAGAGAGCCACTGTGGAGCCCTTGAGCAAGATCTTTACTGTGGGACTGCTCAGCTGCTTGAATTAGTGTCTGCCCTAGCTAGAAGTGTCTCCTGCTAAAAGTCTGCCAAGTTAAGGTTGTTTTTCAAAAGTCTTTGTGATCCCAGTGTTAAGTGGCTTCCAAGTTACTGCTGATAGGGGGTTTAAAGCTTTACGTTGACTTTTTTTCGGCCTACATGCAGCTTTGAATCAACAAAAATCATAAAAACACAACGTATGATTTAGTGTACTTAGTGTACTTTGGGCTGACACACCTTAATGACTTACAATAATCAGGTGCCTGAGGTAGAGTACAAAAGTCTAAGGGCAGGCTTAATGCCATAGTGTACATCATAAATAGATGATGATTTGATTCTGCACTTGAGTTATTGCAATTTTCAATTAAATTTAATAGCACTTGAACAACAAAATTATCTAATAATCATTAAATTACTGTCTAACTCGGGAATTTATTTGTTAAATGTCATGTCTTGTACAAGGGAATAATCTTTTTCCTGCTGATCGTCTGCTCCACACTCCAGTCCAGTAGGTGGCAGTATTGCACCGGCCACACATGAACTCAAAGGAAGAAGAATGTATACTCTCACAAAATGTTTGTGTGTTTGTGAAAGATGCATTTCTATATTCTTGAAAAGCTGTGCTACATTTTTAAGGAATCTATCAGTTTCAAACCATTAAAAAATGTTTGTGAATCGATTTTGAAACAAAACCTCTCCCTGTAATAAAAGCGAGCTGGCCCACAAAAAAAAAAATGATTAAATCGCAAAACTCATTCAATCACACTGCTGTAATGAACATGATACCAAGTGGCTATGCATAATTCATACATAAGAACACATTCATTTGATCTTATCTAACCATTTCAATGTATGCGGTAACGTTTGATTTTCCAATGTTAATCACTAGGGGTGGAGGAAAATTGAGTCAGTTACATATTGCGATTCTGTTGTGTGGAAATTCCTGTCACTTGACAGTCTCACTCACTGACTCATCGTCTATACGGCTTTATCCTGTATACAGGGCCGCAGGGGGCCCGGAGCCTATCACAGGAGACTTAGGGCACGAGGCAGGGTACACCCTGGACAGGGTGACAATCCATCACAGGGCACACACACTCATACACTTTAACAGTCATTCACACACAACAGATAAATTGGGAAAACCAATCCAGTTGCCTAATCTTTATGTCCCCAGAGGAAACCCAGAAAGCACAGGGAGAACATGCAAACTCAGACCCTAAGGCAGGAATCGAACCCGGGGATCCTGGAGGTGCAAAGGCAATAAGTGCCTATACTCCAAAATGAATTTGAACTACTCACACATTGGCAAGCAGCGCAGGATTTTTGTAGGAGCAAATTAGTTGCTAAGTTTGCTTAGTATTTTAATGAAATCTATAAAAAAAATGATAAAAGTCGGATAAAATGGGAGGGTTGTGCCAGGAAGGACATCCAGCGTAAAATCTGCGCCAAGTTGTTGTGTGGATCAGTTGGTCCACTGTGGCGACCCCTCAATGAGAGCAGCTGAAAGACTAACAGCAATGGCATATTTATAAAATCGTGATATCACAGAATCGCAGTACAAATCGAATCTGCGTTATGCATTATGCCTTACTGTCCCATGTGGTTTAAGCATAATATATGTTTACTTACATAATTGATGTTATTTAAATCATCATGTGTTCTAGATTGTTCTAGATATAATTCTAACGTCTAACTGGTTGCTTATTTTCATGAATAATAACAGCTCTCAGTGCATATTGGTGTAAAGCAAACACTGATGATACATACGCATGTGTGTGAGTGTAAAATGATTGAGTGGTTACTGATTTACAAATGTTAATCCTTATGTCATTATATCACCACAGCACTCCGTGTTTGCTGTATGAATAAAAGCTTTGATGACTAAGAGCAATGCCTTAAGCAAACGCTATACACACGTACACATACTGTACACACACCTAGATATGAGCTCATTAGTAACTATATTTTATTGGGGTTTTTTTGTTTTGTTTTATTAGGCTTCTTGTCAGCAGCTACTATTACTGCCGGTTGGTGTCCACTTTATTTCTCACGATCTACCATTAATGACTTACAGACTTACTTATGAGATTTAAAAAAATCAGTTCATTAAAAATTAAGCAACACAAACACTCAAGCAATGCAGCCTCATGTCATGAAAATCAGATTGGTGAAAGGTTACGTACAGTATAATTAAGTATAAAAGGAATCATGAGCTATTGAGGCTTTTTCTTTCTTTTTAGATTAGGTTTAAACGATTGCATTTTAAAATATATGATTTACTCATTTAAATGACTATGATAAACATAGTAAATTATTACTATCCTTAAAAATAATATCCTATTTATAACTGATGCCATTAGATATTTTATAAAAAAATTTGGTTTTATTTCCTATTAATAGAGTAGTTAAAAAATACTCTTACCATGCATCTCATAAAAGTCTTGAATTATGTAACTTTATATAATAACCAAGTGGATTTATTAGAAATAAATTGTGCATTATTACACATTTACATTGCTGCAGGTGGATCATTTAAGTTATTTTTTTTTTTAATTTCATAAATACATGAATACATGGATGACTCAAATAGACATTGAGTATTTTATTAGAAAGTTCAAATATTTTGCTTTCTCTGTAGCAGTTCATTGATTTAATAAACACACTATATATATATATATATATATATATATATATATATATATATATATATATATATATATATATATATATATAGAAAAAATATAGAAAACTATATACAGTTCTATCTTCATTTTAGAGGTCAAAAGGATTCTGTGGCTCCCGGTGTTTTCTTTTCTGTGGGAAACGCGTCCAAATGGCTCTTAGAGAGTTTAAGGTTGCTGACCCCAATGTTAGGCCATCATAACTTCATAATCTGATAAATAAATGAAACATGAATCATATATAGACTGTACATACATACATACAGGTACATACATACTGTACATACATACATACGTACAGTTCATACGTACGTTCACATAGAAATGGGTCATGGTGGAACTTTTTTCCTGTTTAACCCAGTTCATATTATCTAGTGTAACGAGAAAAACATGTAATCTCTGTGATGCTTCAATGCCAAAGTGAAGTATTGTGTTGCCAGCAGAACCTCTTATACTGTAGGATGAAGCACATCTTCAGAAAATGAGAAATCCATAGTATCAGGAATCCATTTGGCGGATGCTTTATCTAAAGTGACTTACGAATGAGTCAGAATCCAATCCATGCACAGAGCTGAGCGGCTGAGGATTAAAGGTTTTACTGAAGGTCTCTCTGCCAATCTGTCCCTGACTAGTCGCAAGCACAGAATCATATGAAGTAACATTGCCCAATTTAACCAATGTATAAACATGAAGGAGAAATTTAAGTCACTTATACTTATTAATACTTATTAATTAAATTTTCTGGCTTGGTTCGGCTCCAGTTATTGCAAATCTAAACAAAGTTGAGACATATTTCTAATCAATGTATCTTCTATGGCTGTGACACGGGGCATGAGGGCTCACTAAGTCAAGGGTGAACATTTAGTAAATCATATACTATGACCGTCACACTCACAACATCTGGATTCATTTGAATTGATCATATTGTAGTGACATGTTAGACATTTTACAAAAGGTAAGTAAAACTAAGAACCTAAGTCAAATTAAACAGGTCTCGCATGCCAGTGAGTGAGTACAGTAAAAATAATGTGAAATGAAATGCAAATGAAACAATTAAAGTTTGAAAGTTAAAGAGCACAAGTAAATAAGAAATCAGTAAAGTAAGTAACCATGTGACTATGTAAGCGACTAAACTGAGTAAAATGTTTAAGTAAGCAAGGAACAAAAGTAATGAATAGTGTTTAAGTAAAAGTAAGTAATCAAAGTAAAAGTGTTTAAATAGGTTAGTAGGTAAAGTAAGAAGCTACGCTAGTGTTTAAATCAGTAAATAAGTAAGGTAACTACAATAAGTTACTAAAAGTGCTTATGTGAAAGTAATTAAGTAATTAAAAGTGTTTAAGTAAAGTTTAGTACATAACTAAGGTAAATAAGTAAAATGGTCGAATACTGTAAGTACAGTAAGTAAGTATCAAATTAAACTTTTATTTGTCACGTACACAACCATCCATACAGTAATATAATATGCAGTGAAATGCTTTAGGGTTAAACAACTGTCCTAAAAAAAAAGATCAAATAGAAAAGAAAGAAAGATTTCCTAATAATTAAAGGAAAATTGCACAAAGAAAAAGTTTATGCAGCAGTGGCCGCAGAAGTATGATTGGAAGATGAAGTATGAAATGAAACGACGTGTATTTCAGCAGCAGTGTTATTTTCCATGTTTCAAAGTTCAAGTTAGTCCTAAATGTACTGTATGTGTGAAACAAGAACAACCATAGTGCAACATACTGTAATAGCAGTGTGCAAATGTGCAACGTGGCGAGTAAGGTGCTCCATTATGATCCTCATGTTTACACAATCTGAACTTCTGGGGTGTGTGTGTGTGTGTGTGTGTGTGTGTGTGTGTGTGTGTGTGTGTGTGTGTGTGTGTGTGCGTGTGTGTGCGTGTGTGTGCGTGTGTGTGTGTGTGTGTGTGTGTGTTTATGGTGTAAAGAAAACAAAAGCAAATAGTTTTAAAGTGTTTCAATTAATTAATTAATTATGTAATATTTGAATTCGATTTATGTTTGTTTATATACAGTACTGATGCATGAAATTCAAAGTGTGTTGGATTGCCCCCTCTTCCTGGTAAATGGTAATATCATCTGTGACTGAGCAGCTGAATTCCATTTCATGATAAAATCAGAGCTTTCTATTCCCGGCGGAGACTGAAATGCGTCACTGAGCCTCGGTTCATGATGAACCTGGTCTGAGTCCGTGCTTGCTTATTTTATGCCATTATCTAAATTAACGTGCAGGCTGGGTTTGGAGGGTGGGGAGTGGAATGGCAGTGCAAATTTAATAAGCCAGAATGTATTATCCCTTGTATATATGTATTTATTTATTATTTTCCTGCATTCATTTGGTCATATTTTGGCTTGTATTCAGTTTTGGGCAGTTGCTTTCAGAAATGTTGCATTGCTATGATGTACATTTTCCTTTGTTTTTCTTCTTTGGTCAAAAAGGTTTTTTTTAATAGTGTTCTTGCAAGGCAAGGATTACAATGTCATCTTGTTGTTTTTCAAAAACTAAACACTTTTCAAAAATGTATTATGCCCGCAGTACTTAATTTATTCAGTTTAAAAACTATGTGAAAGGAATAATAGATAATAAAATGTATAAGATAAAATGTGCAATTATATTATATTACATTACATTATTAGCTAATTTTTAAAGTTACAGTATATAACTTAGGGAAGTTGAGAAACAGAGGTTTCACAGTGAAAAAGTTTCCCTTATAGTTCACTTTTTTAATAAAAGTACAAAACTGGCCATGTTGCCTCAGACGGAACATTAGGAGTTAATACTTTACACCAACTGACTGACCCCTCTCTGCTAGCGTTAAGGAATGTAAATAAAGCTATCGTAAGGCATTTGTTCAGAAAACATTCATTCTGCACAAAGCAAACTTGGTGTTGCATCCTTAGGCAGCTACCGTAGTTACCGTATCCGGGGAGAACCTGGTGAAACGTAATGGTGCTCATTACTGGAAGGAAAAACAGGAAAGTGGCATGTCTGAGGATCTTCAGCTATTCAGGGCAGAATCACTGGACCGAGTATGGGGATAGAGAGGTTTCTGAGTGGTATAAATGTTATAAAAAAGATTGCAACAGAGATCTCAATAACTAGCTCAAACACACAGTCGGTATTAGGTGGATTCCGAAGCACGGAAAGGAGTTCGTGTTTCATAAATATTGTTCATACAGTCTGCTCGGCTTGTAGTAAATTTACCACATGTAGAATGAATATACAGTAAATGGGCCTTATATGTCAAGGTCTTACTGTGTACAGTAGGTGTTTTTTTTTTTCTTGTTCCATCAAATACCTGAAGCTTTTTCGGTTATCACTTTCATCTTCTCATTCTGCTGATTCTACTGAACCGACATGCAATTTCATTTCATATACGATGAATTTAACTTGTAAACCTATAAACTTGCACAAACATCAGCAAACTTTTAAAAACATTCCTAGATTTTGGTATCTAGAGTTTAATAATAAACGAAATGATGATGGCCAAGAAATAAATATGCAATAAAATACATTACATTAATAGCATTAGGCAGATGCCCGTATCCAGAGTGTCTTTTTTTTTTTTTTTTTTTTACCTATATACCTTATATATTTCTGAGCAGTTGAGGGTTAAGGGCGTCGCTAAAGGGCCCAACAGTGGCAACTTGGTGGCGTTCTGGTTTTAATCTGGGACCTTCTGATTTTAACTACTGAGCTACTGTACATCTGCCCCAAAATAAAAGGTATAATTTCAAAAATGTCAACCTATTGGCCTGTATTACTGACATTGAAACCCGCTGAATTGCCAACTTTGTGGGAGAAATATGCTTTAAAAAAAAAAGAGAGAGAGAGAAGCATTTCACACACAGTGTGATCAGAGCCCAACAGCATCAGGACTATACAGCTGTGTGTCCATAAGACAACCACTTGTTAGTGAGACTAATCAGAACAAAATTCTTCAATTGGTCAGGTCTAGACTCAGCATTAGTTATTTAGCAATAAAATGAAGTCAGTTGATGACCTGAATGTACTGAATGACCAGGCCATTTTTCTAGAGCTCACATTGTGATATGGTTCTGGAAGCATGTGGAACACATACTGTATGTTGTGATCAAAGCTACAGACGGTGAAACGTGATGTTAGAGTGTGTGACTTTTTCTTGATCAGCAAGTTTATGTTTTCGATTCCGATCAGTTGTAGTGGGAATAAAACCTCATGAGATGACTCGAGTCAGCAGCACTGAGCATTGTTCAGTAGAGACTGGTACATGAGGGTTTTACTAGCCTTAACACGTCTCATTGTATGTAAAGGTCAGAAGGAGTTAGTCAGCTCTGTCTGGGACTGTGGGTGATTTTCAAGGTTTCAAAAAAGCTATAAAAAAAAAAAAAAAAGCAGTGCCACAACAGCCAACACATCTGATGCCTTCTGCCTACTGTTTGTCCTGTACAAAGGGTCGAGGGAGACCTGGAGCCTATCCTTGGAGACTAATCGGGATTCACCCTGGATACCAATCCATCGCGGCTTTATAACTGCTATCAATTTTGCTTGTCATGCTTCATCCTCTACTTTGTTGGTGAAATTACTGACTGTAGTGTTTTACAATTTACTAGCCTTGTGGAGGTATCTATTTTAGGATGGATGGATGGGGGGATGGAGGGGAGCGGGAAGAGGCGAAGCGTACAGTAAATATGAGATGCACAGAACGAATAAACTGGCAGCTCTCATGCAGTAATTCACTCAGTTCCTGCGTGTACATGTAGTGGGGCATGATGTAGGCGAACACCTACTCAGTTAATAAACAACATGCTTTCCGGAAATGAAAACGGTTATGAACATATGTGTTAAGTATAGTGATAATGTGGTAAATTGAAAAAACTGATCAAAAGTAAAAAAATTAGTTCTAAATTACAGAGTGTGCCCATGAGTGATTTTAGGGTCCAAAACTATTAAGACAAACTCTGTATTATAATTATCCCTGTGCACAAAACAGGTCCACTGGCTCCAAAAGTGAGTCAATCCCCATAGACTCCCATATTAAAATGCCAGAAATAAACATATTTGCAGCCCGGTATAATATGGTCAAACCACTAGCTGTGTGCTATGCATCATTTTAGCTAACCAGCTAACTGGAATCATTGTAGCTTCACTTACCACAAAAATGTAGTTCACATAGCATGATGTGTAGATGAAGGGGCAGTGGTGGCTCAGAGGGCTGAGGCACTGAGTTACTGATCGGAAGATCGGCGGTTCGATTCCCAGCTCAGCCGGGTTGCCATTGTTGGGCCCTTGAACAAGGCCCTTAACCCTAACTGCTCCACGGGCGCTGTACCATGGCTGACCCTGCGCTCTGACCCCAGTTACGCTGGGATATGCGAAGAAGGAATTTCACTGTGCTGTAATGTATATGTGACAAAATAAAGGCTTTACTAAGTGTAGGGTATGAATGACAGACTTCAACCAAATAGCATAAAAATTGATATTAGCCACAACAGCATTTTAGCTAAGCTAAGCTAGCTAGCTCCAGCCACTCTGGCCACTTATGGAGTAAACAGGATTTAGGCAGAGTCAGCTCATGCTAAGATGGTGACGACCAGAAGTTCCCAGAGTTCAGCTACAAAACCACTTTAAAAAACCTATGAGGGATATCATGGACGGCTTGCCCAGCTCTTATACAGTCTATGAATAGCAGTCAAGAAACCGTCTCCCATTGAGTTTCTCTTATATCTCAGTACTATTGGCCACCACTGCACAGTGCTTTTACTTTATCTTCTAAAGATGAACGCAGGTTAATACAAAGTTAATCAAGTTCCTGCCTTCTACTCATATTAATTTGCCCAGTTGGTATGATCAATGTATATTTAAGGTTGCAGTAACTCACGCTGCGTCTGCTAATAATAAAAAAAAATCAATTTCCAAGGACTTTCTCTTGTCTTTGCCACTTAATGTAGAAAATTACATATTTATGAAGGCACAAAACAGGTGTGTTATTTTGCTCATTAGGAAGATGCTTAGTGGCCGAGTCACATACTGTAACTGTGTTTCCTGTTCATGTGGGAAATCCATTTTGTGATTTTGAGTTTACAGTTCTCAAGGTCAAGTGGATGACCTGGCAGTTGGAAGCTGTCAATTAAATCCCAGAACATCTGCTCTCTGTCTCTGTCTCTCTGTCTCTCTCTGTATGTGGTGTGAACAGCAGGTACCATATTGCAAAAGCCATAACTGTGGATTTCATTCCCTCCACAGGCTCTTTTGTCCTGCTCATTCTAGTTGTCAGGCTCATTCACTTTTAAATATTCAGTTTCTCATTTACAGCATTTTATACAATAACCTGTTTTTATTTTCTACCAGAAGAGGATCGTGCTTGCTTGCTAACTGTGTATCTAATGAATATGTAACCATTTTATTATTCATCTGTTATTTATACTCCCACCTGTGCACCCCACCACATAACCTTCCTCAAACCAAGACTTGCATTAAGCTAGGTAATGCTCCATTCTAGGGGTGTGATGGTGCACAAAATAATGGTTTGGTACATTTACAGCATCTGGCAAACACCCTCATCCAGAGTGACTTACATTTCATATCATTATACGTCTGAGTAGTTGGGGCCATGCTCAAATGCCCTACAGTGGCAACGTTGTTGTGCTGGGGTTTGAACCTGGGACCTGCCGTTCAGTACGCTAATGCCTTAACCACTGAGCTATGTACCCCAGTGAAGTGGAAAAGAAAAAACGAGACATGCAATTTAATTTCATACAGTATACGATGAATTAAACTTGTAAATCTATAAACTTGTACAAACAGCAGCAAACTTGGCAGTACCCACTTATTATTATTTTTAAACATTCCTAGATCTAGGGGATCTGGGTGCATTATGTTGTTTGAGGATAGTAACAGCACTATCTATAGCAAACAGTGCAAGCAACAGCAGTCTGATCATGTCTCCGGCGTTCTGATAATTCCTTCTACCCTGATGGTATCCAAGCATTAGTGAATCGCTGGAATAAGTGCATTAGTGTAGCACGGGATTATATAGAGAAATACAGGGAGTTTTTACTCTCATAACTGTCCTCTTTTTGTGCATAATCAAAAATTCCAAGTTGACTTGAACGCCGCTTGTATGATTAGTTATATTTTTTATTTAAATGTGCGTGATTTTCAGCATTTGCATGAAACCTAAAGCATTGCTGAATATTAATAGGAAATATGGCTAGGAAATGTTCAGAAATGTATTGGAAAATTTTGCATATCCAATACATTTTAATAGTTTTAACAAAATAAATATTTGAATCATTACTTAAACACTTAACCCTTAAAATGATTGTTTCTGCTTATATTTTAAGCATATAATCATTAAATATATAGGCATATGATATACAGGGTCCATTTCTATAAATATTCTTTAAATTAATCATAATAAAAATTTCACAAGAAATGATGCTTTCAAAATGCTATTTTGCTGCCACCCGAATGAGAAGAGCATTTAAATGAATTCATGCTGGCAGAGATTAACGCACTTTAAAATCAGCGAATTAGTCACACTTCTTTGTTTCTGTCACCCCAGAACGTGTGAAATGCAAAGGCGCCCGAGGCGTCGAACATCTTAAAGATGAAAGAATGTCACGATTTTAGCGTTCTTTATTCTTTTGATGGCGCCGTTATTTTGAAATTCCTGACATCCTGCTTTTACTACTTTGTATGCCAAGTCACAAGTTCAGAGCTGCACTTTTTTTTTTTCTTTTTTTTTTTTTTTTCTGTATCCTGCCATGTCCTCAATTATAACTTTGGCCCTCTTGTTCATCTCTGCAGAAGGTGTGCAACATCCTCTTAAGATTTTTCATCAAAACTGCGCCCTAAAGAAGGATGAAGGGCCCTGCAAGGCGATAATAGAGAAATTCTACTTCGACATCGAGACTGGGAAATGTGAGGAATTCGAGTATGGAGGCTGTCAGGGCAACGAGAACAATTTCCAGAGTAAAGAAGAGTGCGAGGATTTTTGTCTGGTGAAAGGTAAGTTGGGTTTACTGCTTTTATTTTTGCCCTCTTACATTGAAATTCACAGTGCTCAGCAGGGGTCTGGACTTGCTCAGGGTCACAAGAAATGGGCTTTGGGAAACTAAATTGTCATGATTGTGTGATGGTTCTAAACTCTTAGGACATGAACTCAAAAGACTCTGAAGTGACACATGCTGCATTTGGCTCACAGAAATCCTGAAATAGAATTTCTTCAAACAGAAGAAAGACAACAGTAACTCTACTTTTTATTTCAGAAAATCTACATAAATAAAGTAGGATTTTGCTTTCAATGAATTATATTGGTCGAGATCCTACCCTCGACTCTGTGTGTCTATGAGGTTACATGTTCTCTTCATGCTTGGTGGGTTTCCTTGGGGTACTCCGGTTTCCTCCCATGGTCCCAGTAAGCATTTCCAAATTGACTGGAGTGTGTGAATATGCAAGTCTGTGTGTGCGCGCTCTGTGATGGATTGGATCCGAACAATTTCTTCCTTTCAAAAAAATATTAAAACTACTGCACGCCTCATTTGGAACAATGCATCAAATATGATCAACCTCAAAGTACCGTAGCATGCAAACTGGACTATTTTTAAACGGCTCCTACAACATGTCCGTTTTTTTTTCCTCCCTACAATCCCATCGCCGAGTCTCATATACTTCTAAAAGAAATGACTGTCTTACGTAATCCCGTCTGTCAGCCGTGTGAGGGGTTTGCTACAGTGGATTTGACACCCATCCCTGAAACGCTGACTGAGATAACAGTATCTTAAGGTCAATAAAACAACACGCCATCCCAGGAGTCACAGAGTAAACACTCTGACGCTGTGGTTATGAGTTTACAGGGTATGAATTCACCAGCGAGGCGCTCCCATTTCCTCGTAATTAGTTCATAAAGATTAATGATTCAGGCGAGCATTTTCTGTATAATTGCTCAACCAAGAGCTCATTATAATCTAAGCTATCATTCGGTAGAGGATAATGAACCCTAAATGATATTGATAAGGGCAGAGTTTCCTAACTGTTAAGTTATTAAAGTCTCCAAAATGTCTATGATATCTGACAGAATCTGACAGATCAATCTGTAATTACTGTAATATGTAAATACGCCCATCCATAAACATCTAAATATATATTATACGGTGAAAAATTATATCTAAGAAAATTAAGATTATTTCTTAGTCGATGAATCAGCGTTTTTTAAAATAATGAAAAAAATGTTATAAAAACTTAAAATGAGATTTTGTCCTCTACAGATTATCTCTCAATTATATTTTTGTCATCTAGCTAACTGTTTTAGGCTTAGACTGTTTTCTCCTCCGAAAGATAGGTGCATTGTTGAGTGGAAATGGTTGTTAATGAATGTATATTGTTTATACTAAAGTGTTTAATTATTTATGACTATACATCTCACTTTCGGGAATGGTATTATGATTACAATCAATTAGCTTATTTTAGCCAGCTAGCTAGCATGAGCAGTGTACGGAAGAGGATGAGGGTCACCATAAAATTATTATTTGAGTTTCGTTTTTTTTTTTTTCCTCTAAATTCTGATTTTAAGTTTTTTATTATTTCTGATGAATCATCCAGAATTCCAAAGTGGTTTTATGATCATAATCAGTTAGAATATTTTAGCCCACTAATTAGCAAGTAAGTAGTTTTTATTATTTTTGATAAGGCATCCATTTTTTTAAGTGTTCTTGTGATCACAATTAATCATCTTATTATAAGTAGTGCAGAAAATAGGATTAGGGCTACCTTAAAAAATTTTTTGATTTCGGACTTTTTTTTTTTTTTAGAATCTCAGAAGGTTTTATCTGAGATTAATGTCAGAATTAAAAAAAAAAAAAAAAAATTCAGAACTATATTGATGGTGGCCCTAATCTTCTTCCATAGTATTAAATATTATAAACATTTCTGAAATAAGATTTTGACCTAACTAAGTGCATACTTTCCATGAATCTCAATAACATTTTATTATTTATTTAAATAATTAGTTATTTTATTTCCATATATGGATTTGCTGAAACAGGCACTAAGACATGCTGACTCAGAGCTGCTCGTATTTACTTAAAGTGGCTCAATATTTCATTCATAGTAATGTATTAATGTATATAATATTAATGTGGGTAAACTTTCAAGCACTACATAGCATGCAAAGTTGTCAATTTTATTAGTAAAAGTTTGTTGCTTTTTTTTTTTTTAATGTCTAAAACATTTGAATGGAAACACAGAGCATTTTGTGTCCAGATGATGAGATGAAGCAAGATTTATGATGACACTCCAGCATTCAGATAAAAAGACAGACTAAAAAACATGCTTTTCTGCTCATCCTGGCAGAGCATTTGTCTCTAATGGCATAAAATACTTCAGCACATCCCATTTGTTTCAGAGCTGTAAATCATTTCGATGCTGAATCACAACTTGATCGATATTCTGCATGCAAAAAGTTGCTACTTTTACAAAGTTTTTTTTTTTTTTTTTTTACTTGTCTCAGAGACCTTGACATGCCCTGATTTTACCCTGATTGCATTTTTTGAAAATGTTTAATGAAGGAAAGCGTATAACAGAAATAGCAACTTATTTAGAATCACACTGGAAGATACTCAGTGTGTTATAAAATGTTTTTGTTTATACTGTACATTGACATACTCGCCACAGTTAGGAGGTTGACTGAAAAAAGAAAAACATGAATATTAAAGATATTCCATTACCGTTGATTCCCGAAGGAATTCCCTCAGTGGCACTATTTTTAAAAAGCGCAAAAATGACTTACAGTTGGGAAAGTACTTACAGTTGAGGACAAAATTATTAGCCCCCCTACAAAATCGTCATTGTTTTAAAAGTATTTCAAAAGTGCTTTTAAACAGAGCAAAAAATAAAATAACACAGCTTTTTTAGACATCCTAGTTTTATTTTGGATGCTTAAATTATTTTATTTTCCACACGGAAATGGAAATATTACACAAAACACAAAAACTACCAGGGTCAAAATTATTAGCCCCCCACATTCTAATAGTCAATTGTGTATCCTTTTTGCTGGATAGCTGCCTGCAGTGCTTTGTTGTAATCGTCAACAAGTCTCTGACACTTCATTTGAGGAAACCTGTCCCATTCTTCTTCGGCAAATCTCTCAAGTTCCTCTAGATTTTATGGTTTTCTGGCATGGAGAATTTTCTTTAGGTCACTCAACATATTTTCTATTGGATTTAAGTCAGAACTTTGTGCAGGCCATTCGATAACATTCACCTTGTTCGTCTGGGGATACAGTAGTTCTTCATCAAGAGAGATGTATGTTTAGGATCGTTGCCATGTTGGAAAATGAAGCGACGACTCAGACCTAGTTTCACTGCTGACTGCTTAAGGTTTTCTTTCAAAATATCCACATATTTTTCTTTATTCATGATCCCTTCCACCTTGACAATATTTCCAGTTCCAGATGCACTGACGCATCCCCACAGCATAAAACTCCCACCACCGTGTTTCACTGTAGGGACGGTGTTCTTTGGGTTGAATGCCTCACTTTTTTTACTCCAAACGTAAGCAGTGTCTCCGTGTCCAAAGAGCTCTAGTTTAGTCTCATCAGACCATAAGACACGCTTCCAGTATGAATAATCTTTCTCCAGGTTGTCTTTTTCAAAAGGGGAGTTTTTCTTGGTCTGTAGCCTCTCAGTTCATTCCTGTACAGAGCTCTAGTGATGGTCTTCTTAGAGACTACGTATAATTCCTGATGTGGCCAAGTCATTCGCCAGTGTCTTGGCAGTTGTTCTGGTGTCTTTAGACACATATCTCTAGTTTTCTTTCCAGTGTCTTTGAAATCTTTCGCCTCCTCCCTCTGCCAGGCTTATTCCGGAGGTATAATCCGGAATAGATTTCCAGATTATACCTCTCACTCCAGTTCTTGAGACTTGGAAACGCTTGGAAACGCTTTGTATATCCTTCTCCTGTTTTATGTGCATCAATAATTCTTTGCCTCAAGTCCAAACTGAGTTCCTTTGTTTTTGGCATGTTGCTTCCTGAAATGACAGCTCAATGACCCATACTGAGGCTTTTATACCTTAATTTAACTTAATTATTGAGTGAGATCACCTGTTTCACCTGATCACCTTTACGCACATCACCTGTGAAGGTAAAGCACATCACTGCACAAAGGTGGCTTGCGCAGTGACTTAATAAGTGGTCATTTCTTAAAGGGGGCTAATAATAATGTCCCTGGTCATTTTAGCTTTTTCTTTTTGGTGTGCAAATATAAATATTTTGGTCTTTATAATGAAAAATAGTACGTTCAGAAATGCTGTGTTAAAAATTCCTTGCTCTGTTAAATAGGTATTTGGAATATTTTGAGGAAACTTAAAATTTCATAGGGGGGGCTAATAATTTTGTCCTCAACTTATATACTTATACTTATATAAACTTATTTTACTAATAGACTATTTGCCTTTTTTATTTATTTAATATTTAAATATTATTATTTTGATCAACGTTGTCTTTGTTTTTCATGTTCTTATGAGACACAACTCTATGATCACTTTATATTTATACTGTCCTATTGAGACAGATATATCAATATTCGTCAATGAAGTCATCTTCACATTTCTTTGTTTAAATGAATTTTTATTTTATATATAAAAGCTGATGGAAAATGATAAAACATGCTTGAACTAGAGCATGGTATCGTTGTAAGTCACTTTTTTAAAGGTGTTTGTGAAATTATATGATTATTACAAGTGCATCATTATTGCTAAACATCACAAAAAGCACACAGAATGGCCATGAGCCAGTGAGAAACAGGTGCAGGTGATGACAGGTGATTAGTGTACTGCTGATGCTGAATGCTGAGTGGTTGGAACAGACGAGAGGGGAAATAAGGTCGCTGCTGAGGTTATCACATAAACAAACAATATTTAAAATGTATCTTTGTCCCAGTGAAACATTTGTTCCCACATTTTTACTATTCTATACAATCCCTCTGATTGTCACCTATTTATAGAAAAAAAAAGGACAAAGCGCCACATCAGCTTGGTTTCAGCTCTGAGGTTTAATGAATCATGTTGCAGCTCATCTGGAAAGCCTGACACAATGCTGAGCTAATCATTATTAAACACAGAGTGTCGAGTCATCTCTCTTGATCCCGTCCTGGATTCCATCTTTGGCCGTTTGAGAGAAAAGGGAAGTCACACACGGGTTAGATTTGTGGCTCGAGACACGTCATCCTAACTTGAAAACGGGGCTCGGAGAAGACCAAGCGTTCCAAGCGGATTTGTTTCTCGTAGTGACCGCTGAGTAAGAGAGATTCCACAAGAATGCGACATTCACACTTCAGAGTTAATCTTTGACTTTTGGAATTTAATAATACAACAAGGTATACACAGAACATTGACATTTAAGAAAATAAAGTAAAGGATACGTTTAATGTTTAATGGATCTAAAACTCAAAAGAGATTCCACTAAGAGCCTGTAGAACCTACAGTAGGTTACTTGATGAGAATAAAGGGGTGCACTTCGATGGATTGGCCATCGCGCCCTGAGTCTCCCGTGATTGGCTGCAGGCCTCCTGCAACCCTGTAGACTGGATAAAGCGGGATAGATGATGAGTGAGTGATAGTTTTTGTGCCTTTTTTAGTGCGACATTTTCAATCGTAGCACAGGTTACTATTGATGTGAAGGTTTTTAACATTGATTTACAAATCTTTGCTGTTTTTTTTCTTTACTAAATTGCGCCTGGACTTGACAGTGTGTTTATAAGTGTGTGGGCACCGTGCCCTGTGATGGACTCGCATCCTATACAGCATGTATTCCTGCTTTTTTGTAACCAACCAGTGCCCCTGGAGTAGGCTTTATTTTGAGGATTTTGAGGATAAACGATAGTAAAGATGAATAATCTTGCAATGAGCTTAGCATGCCAGGTTAAACCTTTAATGGTTATAGGGACAAACAGGAAGATAATACTAACAATAACACTCGGTAACGTATCTCTCTCATTATCGTTTTATAGTTTTGATTTTTGATTTTATTAAATTTCATGTTTGTTATTAAATGACTGAATGACTGAATGTACGTGATCAAGCGTGAAATGTTCGCCCTAAGGGGGGACCCTTTTCCAGATCCTTCTTCATCCCTTACGTATTATATTTATATTCAGGTATACTGTGATTATATTTACTATAATAAGTGAATCATAAGTCACACATTTATTAAAATATAAATTTTAAAATATATTATTATTATTATTATTATTACTATATTAATAATCATAATCATAATCATAATAAAGCACCCTATACTTTTTATTGCCCCAGTACACGCTTAACCAATGATAGACATGTGTTTCTGGAAGTTGAATGGATGAATTGGATGACCGAATGAATTGGATGACCGAAAATCTTCTCAGACATGATGAGAGACATGTGTTTGGAAGATGAATGCCTCCATCTAGTGGCCGAGGTGCACAACGCAGCTAATACCACGAGTGTGAGGCGTGTTCACAGGAAGAGATACACTTCATCAGCTCTGCCCTTAGGAGCCATTTTCATGTAATGCATTATTAAATGTTTTCGGTTGAGTGTAAAAACGCGACATGGTACGAGTCTTCATCAAGCTCCATCAACAGGGATGGTGCAGAAACGTAACCTTGTTTTCCTGCACAGTTCCCGTGATGCCCTGATGTTCTCTGCATTATTCAGGGACGTGAGAGTCTGGTTAGGGAGCACTTCCCTGAATCTGTCCTGAGAGTTTAAGCAGAGCAAATAAGGACAGAATGAAAGGGTTTAATCTGCTCGAGATGGTGACCTCGGTGTCGCATTTAAGCAATTAGTGTGACGTTCCAGTTCTGTATGATCGAGGACAAATGCACATAGACACTTTATATGCTAATTAGGGACAAGCGGCTTACTTTGTAAATAATACAAAACTGATGTAATACAAGCAAACACCTCGGGTACGAGAAGGAGCTACATGCTACGTGTTTACTCAGAAAGCCAATGAGCAGCTAATTAGATCTCTGTATACATTCATACTAATGTTAAATATTAGCACGTAGCATGGATTCTCGAAGACACACATACACTCACAAACCTGGGATTTTTATTTTGGTTAATTTCTTAAATGTTTTTTTTTTTTTTTTTAGGGGGGATTTTCCCAGATTTTCTCCCTAATTTAGTCGTGTCCAATTCCTCCCCGTCACTAGGGGGCTCCCACATTAAGGCTACTACTACCACTCAGTCGGGAGGGTCGAAGACTATCACATGTTTCCTCTGAAACACGTGATGCCAGCCGAACAACATCTGTTCATACTGCTCGCTCACGCACCGTTGGGGGCGGAGTAACACACTCGGAGGACAGCGCTATCCGCTCCGTCCGCTTGCGCGAGCTCACAGACACCCCTGATTGGCTGTAGAGCCGTGATTAATGTGGGAGCACTGAGTACCTCTCATCCCTCCCCTCTGAGAGAGCTCGGCCAATCAGCTCTCCCTAGACCCCCGGCTGCGAGAGGTTACAGCATCACCCGGGAATCGAACTTGCGATCTCTTATTTATAGGGTGGGCACTTTACCACCGCGCCATTTGGAGGCCCCTTAAACGTTTTTTTGGTAAATGAATTCTAATATATAGAGCTGTGCGATTTAATCAGTTATGTAATTTAATCTATGCTTTTATTTGATTGAATGAATCCATGAGTCAGTTTTAGATTCTGAATCAATTCACACATTTCACACAAGCTTATTTGGGTAAAATTCATGAATTCTGAGGCACATATTAACTTAAAAAAAATTTTTTTTTTTAAAGGCACACACTCATTTAATAATCTTTAACTTTGATTACAGCACACAATGTGGTGGCCAGTTCATATGAGAAAATATTTTATTATGTCCCCAAAACCACTCTTTCCCAAGTCCCGGAATATATCAGGGAGGAAAACCTCCATAGATGTGATAGCCTGGTCATTCCGTACATTCAGGTCATCACCTGACTTCATTTTATTGACAGATCACGTTGCTGAGTCTCGACCTGAGCGACTGAAGCAACCCCAGATCATAACCCCGCCTCCAGAGGGGCCTCTTTCTTACCCTGGCACGCCCATCACTCTGGACTAGGGTCAATCTGGACTAATCAGACCATATGACCTTTTTCCATCACTCCAAAGGCAAATCTTTATGGTCTCTGGCAAACTGAAGCAATATTTCTGATGAGTCTCAATAATAAAAGTGGTTTTCTTATGGCCACAAAGCTGTTTAATCCCAATCCTGAGAGTTCTCATCACACTGTGTGTTTGGAAATGGTCTTATTTTCACTTTTAAACATCTGCACTGGTTTTTACTGTTGATGCAACTTCACCAAGTGTTGCACATGTCTTTCACAAAGTTGGCATTTTAGCTCAGTCCTTCCAGGTTTTGATAATGTGTTAAAGGGTTCTTAACCCAGTTCCAATAGCTTTAAATATCTCTAGTTGTTGTCTTTGCTTGTTGCAGTCCAATAATATGACTCCTCTGAAATGGTCACTTTTTTTGGCCAGGCAGTGCGTTTTATTTGAATATAACAGGGTGGCTTTTTTTTTTTTATTGTGAGAGAAGGAAATATGGCATGGGAAAGTAAAAGTGCCTTTTTGTGTCTAGTTTGTGTATAGCAAGAATTATGTTCCAGCTTAGTGATGACAGTCAGGTCCGAGCAGCATTATACATGATATTTTAGAATGTGGATCGTTATACATTAGTATGAGTTCTGTAGGTGCTGCAGTGGGTAATAGACCACTGCTGAATTTATTGATAAATTGTGTGTTAGCTCAACCATAAATCCAAAAGTCACTGGTGATTTGTTAAGGGTAGGTTACGTCTCATTTCAAATGCGCAGAGAGAAAAGGAGGCAAACGGACACAGCACTTTTAATATGGTACGCCTCTGAGAAGGTTGGGGCTGCCTGCGACTCTGATGGATATCCACTCGAGCAAAATATTTTAATTAGCAGCTCCTATAAATAAACTTTGCATAACAAACAGGCGGGATCTTCGGGATATTATGAAGCGGCTGCATCCTCATGTAGCTGGAACTACAGCACATCAATCAACCCGACATGAAAGTGACACCCTGCCGCAGGAACCGTTCCGATGAGCGTCTTCAGCAAACAGCAGCCAGGAGACTAGAACCTGGACACTAGACAAACCCAGGCCATATGAAAGTCATTTTCAAAGGCATTTTAGGGATGTTCTGTAAATGTTTTGTCATTGTTGAGAACACCTGAGAACACCAAGCATGGTGGCGCTAACGTAATCAGAGTTAACCTTGGTAAATATATTTAATGGTTATTTTCCGTTGCTCTTCGTGATGTTATTTGTTTACGTATTACTTTTTACAATTACAAATCTTTGGGTGTTCCAGGAAATGGTGTATTTACAACGCTTTTCACAATTAATGGAGGGCAATCCCTACTGAAAGAGTACTAGGAAAATTTCACCTTGACATGGAGTAGCTTCATCTGACAGCAGGGTGGCGTAATGGTTAACACCCTCGTCTCACACCTCTCGGGTCAAGGGTTCGATTACCGCCTCAGGTCTTGGAACAGTGTGGAATTTGTGCTCATGTTCTCTCCGTGCTTGCTGGGTTTCCTCCGGGAACTCTGGTTTCCTCCCACTGTCCAAATGTATGGAGATTAGAGTAATTCCCAAATTCCCCACAGTGTCTGAGTGAGTGTGTGAGTGTGTGCCCTGCGACAGACTGGCATCCTGTCTAGGGTGTAGCTCCAGAGTTCTTGAGTCTCTTTGGATACACTCTAAGGTCTCGTGTGACCCTGAAACAATACTGAACACTTATGCAAGCACAATCTTCTGATTTGTAAATATTTTTGCAAATTCTCTATATTTTTGAATAGTGCAGTGTGTTACTGTACTGTATATTGAGTAGTGCTACAGAATTTCAGGTCATAAAACCCGCTAAATATGGTCAAGGTGTGCGAAAACCTATGTAAGGCAGTGTCATTTTTAGCCAAAACATCTCTTAAAACTGGACAAACAGTGACCAGTTTGCCATTTGCCTAACGCTTCAAGCCATGTGTTTCTCTTTCATAGAGTACAAGAGTCCGTGCCACCTGGTGGATGACCCGGGTCCTTGCCGGGCCCTTGTACCTCGATTCTTCTTTGACAGCAAGACGAAAGAGTGCAGACGCTTTTACTATGGTGGCTGCCTTGGAAACGCAAACAACTTCCAGACCCTTAAAGAATGTCTGCACCGATGCCACGGTATGTATATATTACCAGTTCCGTTTTATAGCTTTTGATTCATGGCAGTACAGTGTAATGATCGTGTTGATTCTATTCCAAAGCATTCCTGAATTCTGAATTCTTGAATCTGATTGGTCAGAAGGTGTTGATGTATTTTTATCAAAGGAGCCAGTAAACAGGTGATTGGTAATGGTAGACTGCTTAATACATTTTTAAAAATTATTTATGATAATTTTTTTATAATAAAGATTTGTTTTCCTTGCACAAAAGAAGGAATAAAAAAAGAAACAAAGAAAAACCCATAGGTGTCAGCTATCAGCCAAATTATTATTTTAAACACTGTTATTTCCCCATAATTTAGCGAATTGTGCAGCCCTGTTTAATAGTCCAGTAATGCTCTTGTTCTGATAAATGTGCTGTTATTTACCAAATATCTCAAATTTCAAATCCAAAATGTAAATTTTATTTGTCACATACACAGTCATTTAGTCGTATAAGCATTTCACTGCATAGTACAATATGAAAATGTGAAATGCTTATACGACCGCTCGTGACCATAAAATCAATAAGAAAAAAAAAATATGGAATAGAATAAGAATAAAATATAGAAAAACTTAGTTGTAGAAAAATAAATAGAAGAAGAACATATATATATATATATATATATAAAAATTATAATATTATGGCATGCCGTTTAGGAAAATATTCATGAGAGAACTTAATGAAAACTCTGAATATATTGAATGAAACGTGAGAATATGCCACAGATGCCCCCCTGCCACAGATTGCCCCACCTGTATAATCTCTATCAAATATTATATTACAGCAGAAATTCATAGGTTTATTGTTATCAAATATGATATAACTATTATAATTAACCCTAGGCACGCGACAGGTGTCGAGACCATGGATACAAATTCTCATATAATGTTTATTTTGTGGCACATTTATTTGACAGGGATTTGTCATGTAATACAAAAATGCTTGCACTAAATAAATATTTTCTAATGAAAAATTTAACAAAATGATTTTTATTATTAAATAAGCAATATAAAAAATACATCTTGTATATAAAAAAAATAATAATTTATATTTTTCCCTATACAACATGTTATTTTTTATAATGCTTATTTTATAATCAAATCCATTTGGTCTAATTTGTCATTTCTAAATCATAAACCTATAAATTTCTGTTCTAATATAATATTCGACGGGCAATCTGTGGCAGGGGGGCATTTTAGCGCATAAGACAGCAACCAAGTTTCTCGCCGACTCACTCATCCTTTCTAAAGATGGCGCTGTGTTTCGGTGACGTCATGTTTCATTCAATATATAATTAGTTTTCAATCCATATATTCAGAATTCATTCAATATATATAGAGTTTCAATCAATATATTCGGAATCCATTCAATATTCTCACGTTTCAATCAATATATTCAGAGTTTTCATTAAGTTCTCTCATGAATATTTTCCTAAACGGCATGCCATAATATATATATATATATATATTATAATATTTAATATTATAAATGTTAAACTTAGCTGTACAAAATATAGACAATATGGCTATACTATAAATGTGCAATGTGCAAAAGTGTGTAAAATGAAATGAAATAGAAATGTCCCGGGTGAGTGCAAATGTGCATGAATGTTCAAATGTATAATGTCCATAAATGTCCCAAATTATCCATTGATGATATAGTGATGGCGATCTTTTTCTTTAAGTAAGGATACGTTTCTCTAATCTCAACGTTTTCTTCCCATGTGACACAACGAGCTGCTTTTTTTTTGCTTCTTATTAACTTCAAATGAGAGACAACACAGCGAGGCTGGAGAGGGAACACCCATTGATAAATGGCTGTAACAAGAGTATAACACGTCTTGCGAGCGTTCCGCATCATTTAATATAATTATGAGCTGTAATTATAAGCTGCTAAAAGGCAGCTTGTCCTTCGTTAACAAATTACAGTCACCTGAATATTGCTGGTGTATACAGTAAGAGGACTTTTTTTTTTTATCCTGCGTTAAATAATCTCACGTGTTTTTGGTTCCACATCACTCCACCTTGTTGTTGAAGTTTTTTCTGAAACGTGCACATTGACCAAGTATTAACATTTTTTTATAATAATAATAATAATAATAATAATAATAATAATAAGCCAAGATTTTTATTTTATTTATATTTTTAACACACCACATGGTATTTACTGAGACTATAAGTTCATTTTGCCTTTTATTTAGTCGTAATTAAAGACAGAACTGTGATTGTTGAACATCTTAAACAACATCTGGATCCCCCACCCCCTGACCCTGATCCTGACGCAGGCTGTTGTTCTCTCCTACCCTGAACATCTTTCATTTCCCTGCTATGTCGCATCTCATTCAATTATCCTCGACTCACACTTGTTCTTCTCCCTTTAATCTGCTGCATTAGTTATTGCTGTCACTCTTATTAAAAAAAAGGACACATACAGTATATCATCCAAGTGCAATGTTTGCCAAGAAGCCAGTTATGTCTCATGGAAGGCTAGAGTACAGACAGGGTCCAACAGCAATTTTGGCTCATTGGTTCTCAAATCAGTGAATCTGTGGTCATTGTATAAACTCTCAAGAGCCGACTCAAGCATTCATGCCAGTACCAGTGATAATATGATAATGTTTTTCTTTTTTTTCTTTCATATCAGCAGGGAATCACACTAAGGAACCACAAGACAGTCTGGAGGTTAAAGACATAGCACCGCTATTCACTAAAACTGGTACATAACTACATCTCATAATGACATTTTTATTATGTCATCGTCATAAAGGTCAAACACGGGGCATGAAATGGCATCAGATGTTCTTGGGTATAACAGCAGAATCTATCAGGATCACACCGACATGAAACGCTGCACATTAACAGGGTCAGTTTCCTGTTCTAATAAAAGTGTGTGTTGCTTTCAGATGTTCACTCGGCGCCCGAGTCTCCCACACAGCCTCGGAAGCTGCCGAGACCGGAGGCAAACAAGGACACAAGTAAACAAACACATTATTATTATTATTATTTTTATTATTATTATTATTATTATTATTATTATTATTATTATTATTATTAATATAAATATAAATGATTGTTGTTCTCTCTAGTTGTTACTTTTTGTCTGCTGTATCTTTGCCTGTCTGCCCTCCTACAGTATGGTGTCTGTTTATTTGTCCTTCTCTGTGACTATTTGTGTATTTCTGCTTATCTGTCTGTCTGTACTGTATATATCTGTCTACGTGTGTCTGTCTATGTGTCTATATATTTGTCTTTCTGTCTGTCTGTGTGTCTGTCTATTTGCCTTCCTGTCCCTCTGTGTGATTATCCCTCCATCTGTAAATCTATGTGTCATTAGAACTGGTACATGACTCCATTCATAATGACCCATTATTACTATTATTATAATGCCATCATCATGAAGTTCATACACAGGGCATGAAATGTTCTCGGGTGTAACAGCAGAACCCATCTGGCATGTAACGCTGCACAGTGACGAGCTGTAGGAACAGTTTCCTGTTCTAATGAACGCGTGTGTTGCTTTCAGATGTTCACTCGGCGCCCGAGTCGAACAAGGACAAACAGAGTAAACGTAAAAACAGAGATTATTATTATTACTATTAGTATTAGTGTAAGTAATAATAGTATTCCCTGTTTGTCTGTCAGTGTGTCGCTCTGTCTGTCTGTCACTATTTGTCTTCTTTGATGTGTCTGTCCTGTCTTTTATTCCATCCTCATCTCACTCTGTCCTTCACTCCTGTTGTTCCACAAACCGAATATAGTGCAGTTGATCAGGAGTTAGAGAGGAATTTGGGATTCAGATTCTAGTTAGCTTCTGGTTTTAATTGGTTTCAGCAGGCAGCTGGTCTCCTCTTCTCAGGACTGCATAGTGATACTCAGTCTACTTTCATCCATGTCTACAACACTGTCTGTGTTTGTCATGTTGATGCTCTGTCTGTATTGTCTTGATTTCCCTATTAACACTACGCTGTCTGTCAGACATTATGTGTCGGTCTTGGTTTGTTGATTTGTCTGTGACGGTCACTCTGTCAGTCTGTTTTTAATATTCTCTTGTCTGTTTGTCTGCGTTTGACTCTGAATGTCCACCACTCTGTCTGTCTGTTGCTCCCTCTAGTTGTCACTTTGTGTCTATGTCTACTGTATGTCTCTGCCTGTCTGCCTACCTATGTGGTTGTTTATGTTTCTGTCTGTGGGTCAGTCTATCTGTGCGTCTATGTGTCTGTGTCTGTCTGTCTTTTTGTCTATCTGTATGTCTGTCTGTTTGCCTGCCTGTCTTTGTGTGTCTGTCTATCTGTGTATGTGTCTGTCTGTTTTCCAGCCTGCATGCCTCTCTGTCTTTCTGTCTGAGCCTAAACCATCTATAACGTCTAACAATCCTAACAGACATTATTGCCGTCTTTTCTTTCTTTCTGTTTTTAGAGATTGTCCTTCCTGATCAGTGCCAGCTTCCTTCAGACCCGGGTACATGCGTCGGCTCGGAGGAAAGATTTTTCTACGACTCAGAAGCTCAAAAATGTCTCCCGTTCAACTACACCGGCTGCAGAGGAAACAAGAACAACTTCGAACATAAGAAGCATTGCATAAGAACCTGCATAAAAGGCATGTCACTTCACTACATTACGCATATACATTCTAATATTTTCTAATGCACAGATTTATTGTACTTTACAATTAGTTTTTGGACCAAATTGTAAGCATTCTGTGTCTTGTGGTACAGGTCCCAGGAAAAATGGCAAAATACGAATAAAGACCAAGACAGCCAACACCCTATTCCGGTTCATCTGAATCAAGTCCTCTGAATCACTCCTATTTTCATTTTTAACGTGTAATATTAGTATTTTATAGACTTATACACTTTGTTATACTTTTAACTGTATATTTCTAATGCTACATCATAACTATTTCAAATGTAACCTGAAGTGTCTTTCTTTGAATACAATATTCACAAAACCTTTTTTTTTAAATGCACATTTTTCTGTTATTCAGTATATTATGAGTTCCAGTTCCATTAGTGCCAATAGAGCTAATGTTGAGCTCTTGAGCAAGGCTTTATACCCTCATGTTGCCAGTTATGTATATTATTATGTATATTATATTATATATTGAATGGCCTTTCTTATGCATCACTTCGGATTAACGCATCTCTTCAACAATGGCAGGATACAGTACGTGGATGAAGATCCTAAATGTTTAAGAGAGAAGACAAAATGTTTCCGATGCCTATCCATTCTAGTGGCTGGCTGCATTAGTTATGCATTATTATATTTCCCACCAATTCCTGTTTATCAGTTAAAGAAAAAGTCAACCTTTCATTAATTCTTCCTTTTTTCTTTGTTATTTTTGTGTGTCCGATAGTTCAATAGATTTCAATAGTTGTTATCAAATAGTGTGCTTGATGAGGTGAATGGTACTGTAATAAAGTCTATCCTCATGAACATGCACACATTTTTTTAACATGCAGAGGTCGAATATAATCATAAAGAGCAGAATATGCAGGAATATGTTGTTGTTTTTTTTGTGTACTGTAAATGTCGACTGCTACTTATAGGTGCATTATTGTAATTAACGTAATGGATCGGCTAACATGTGCTAGCTAAAACATGTGGCATGATTCAAAGCTCTAAAGTTCAAGATTGAGGCTCCTAAAGTGCAATTAGTAGTGCACTTTAGAAACCTCAATTATATATATAATACTATATGCTTTATATATACACACTACACACACACACACACACACACACACACTGGTATATCAGTTCAGGGTCATATCAAGCCTTTTAACTGTAACTGTATAAGCAGTGCATGAGAATGGAAAAATGTGCACAAGGCTGCTTTATTTGCTACTATTTTCTTAACACTGTTTTTTTATGTATATACAGTACAGTATATTCCTTTTATTCACTAATGGTCAAATAAATATGTAATGTAAAAGTGTTGTTTGTCAGTGTAGTGTGGGTGTAATGCTACTGTACATTACCCAACCAAATTTCTTACACTCACTTGCTACTACAGATTAGTTATGTGTAATGATGTACATTTATTTGTACATTGGAAAGAAATAAAAAAAGAAGTCCTGTACATTAGCCTTGCTAAAATATTAATCAGGTAGAAATTCTCCATTTACAATTCTACTTCAGTCTTCTTCGTCTTTCCCGTTAAGGACCATTTGTCTCCATCTAAGTCTGTCTACATCTTCCCTTGTCACTCCAACCTCCTGCATGTCCTCACTCACCACATTCATAAACCTCCTCTTGCCTGGCAGCTCCATCTCTAATATTCTCCTCCTGATATACTATGCTGTACCCCCCATCCCTGGCCTCACCAGCTTTGTCCCCAAACCGTCCTACCACCTGCGCTGTCCCTCTAATATACTCATCCCTAATCCTGTCCATTCTTGTCAGTCCCAAAGCAAATCACAGCATATTCAGCTCTGCCACCTGCAGCTCTGCTTTCTGTCTTTTTGTCAGCGACAAAGTCTCCAAACTGGACAGCACTGATAGTCTCACTACCGTCCTGCCTATTAACTTTAGTAAACTAAACCGATAGCTTTATGTCACAAATCACTTCAGCTATTCTTCTTTACCCATTTCACCCTCGCTGTTAATTCATAGTCTCTCTTTCTGTCTCCCTCTCTCTCTGTTCTTCCAGACTGTCAACTGTTAGACACCATCTCCACTTCTGACTTTACACACCTGCAATATGACTAAGCTTTTCGCTGAGAGAAGGCAAATGACACAATTCTGCATAATAGTTAGCAGGTATTCAATTAAATTAAGCTTTATTGTCATAAATAATAAATTATAACCTAGAGATGTACATTTTCTGAAGACAATGTAAGTGGTGCTTGCCGTGGCAAAACATTGTTTTGGATTGGATCATTGATTGGAGTCATGCTAGCAACACGCTAATCACTATAACATCATAGCACTCACTCACTCACTCACTCATCATCCATACCGCTTAATCCTGTATTCAGGGTCACGGGGGCCTGGAGCCTATCCCAGGAGACTTAGGGCACATGGCAGGGTACACCCTGGACAGGGTGCCAATCCAGGGCACACAGACATACACACGTACACTCACTCATTCACACACTACGGGCAATTTGGGAACGCCTATTAGCCTAACCTACATGTCTTTGTACTGGAAACCGGAGTACCCGGAGGAAACTCACCAAGCACGGGGAGAACATGCAAACTCCATGCACACATAGACGGGAATCGAGCCTGGCCCGGACCCTGGCGGTGCAAGGCGACAGTGCTAACCACTACACCACCGCCTGATGTTGCTAGCAACATACTAATATAGTTAGCATAATGCTAGGAACATGCTAATCAGATTAACGTAATGTTAGCGACATGCTAATCATATTAGCATCATGCTAGCAACATGCTGCTCTTACCATGATTAGCATAGTTAGCATAATGCTAGCAACATGCTAATATTGTTAGCAACATACAATGCAAGCATAATTAAAAAGAATCATCTTTCTCGGCATGTACTGTAATAAAGTGCAACCATAGTGCAGCAATGCAGTAAACGCTATGTGAAGTAGGATACGGGATACAGGGGAAGACGGGCACAGACCACAAGAAGAGTGTGTGCGCGTAGTGTACAGTACACACGTGAACAAAATTGTTGGTACCCTTCTGTCAATGAAAGAAAAACTCACAATGGTCACAGAAATAACTTTAATCTGACAAATGTAATATAAAATAAGAATTCTATGAATGTTAACCAATGAAAGTCAGACGTTGCTTTTCAACCATGCTTCAACGGAATTATATTTTTAAAAAAATGAACTCATGGAACAGGCCTGGACAAAAATGATGGTACCCCTAACTTAATAGTTTGTTGCACAACCTTTTGAGGCAATCACTGCAATCAAACGATTCCTGTAACTGTCAATGAGACTTCTGCACCTCTCTGCAGGTATTTTGGCCCACTCCTCATGAGCAAGCTGCTCCAGTTGTTTCCGGTTTGAAGGGTGCCTTTTCCAGACGGCATGTTTCAGCTCCTTCCAAAGATGCTCAATAGGATTGAGGTCAGGGCTCATAGAAGGCCACTTTAGAATAGTCCAATGTTTTCCTCTTAGCCATTCTTGGGTGTTTTTAGTCATTGTCCCGTTACAAGACCCATAACCTGCGACTGAGACCCAGCTTTCTGACACTGGCCAGCACATTTCCCTCTAGAATCCCTTGATAGTCTTGAGATTTCATTGTACCTTGCACAGATTCAAGACACCCTGTGCCAAGATGCAGCAAAGCAGCCCCAGAAAATAACAGAGCCTCCTCCATGTTTCACAGTAGGGACAGTGTTCTTTTCTTGATATGTTTCATTTTTCCGTCTGTGAACATAGAGCTGATGTGCCTTGGCAAAAAGTTCAATTTTTGTCTCATTTGTCCGTAGGACATTCTCCCAGAAGCTTGGTGGCTTGTCAACATGTAGTTTGGCATATTCCAGTCTGGCTTTTTTATGATTTGTTTTCAACAATGGTGTCCTCCTTGGTCGTCTCCCATGTAGTCCACTTTGGCTCAAACAACGACGGATGGTGCGATCTGACACTGATGTTCCTTGAGCATGAAGTTCACCTTGGATCTCTTTAGAAGTCTTTCTGGGCTCTTTTGTTACCATTCGGATTATCCGTCTCTTTGATTTGTCATCAATTTTCATCCTGCGGCCACGTCCAGGGAGGTTGGCTACAGTCCCATGGATCTTAAATTTCTGAATAATATGTGCAACTGTAGTCACAGAAACATCTAGTTGCTTGGAAATGGTCTTATAGCCTTTACCTTTAAGATGCTTGTCTATAATTTTCTTTCGAATCTCCTGAGACAACTCTTTCCTTCGCTTCCTCTGGTCCATGTTGAGTGTGGTACATACCATGTCACCAAACAACACAGTGACTACCTGGAGCCCTATATATAGGCCCACTGACTGATTACAAGATTGTAGACACCTGTGATGCTAATTAGTGGACACACCTTGAATTAACATGTCCCTTTGGTCACATTATTTTCAGTATTTTCTAGGGGTACCATCATTTTTGTCCGGGCCATCATTTTAATCTGACAGAAGTAATAATTTAAAAAAATTCTATGAATGTTAACCAATGAAAGTCAGACATTGCTTTTCAACCATGCTTCAACAGAATTATTTATTTTTTTAAATAATTCTGTTGAAGCATGGTTGAAAAGAATTATTTATTTTTTTAAATAATTCTGTTGAAGCATGGTTGAAAAGAATTATTTATTTTTTAAAATAATTCTGTTGAAGCATGGTTGAAAAGAATTATTTTTTTTTTTTAATAATTCTGTTGAAGCATGGTTGAAAAGAATTATTTATTTTTTAAAATAATTCTGTTGAAGCATGGTTGAAAAGCAATGTCTGACTTTCATTGGTTAACATTCATAGAATTTTTTAAAATTATTACTTCTGTCAGATTAAAGTTATTTATGTGACCATTGTGACTTTTTCTTTCATTGACCGAAGGGTACCAACAATTTTGTCCACGTGTGTAGATGGTGCTAATTTTCACCTCCCGCTGCATTGCCTGTTGTTCTGCCCTAGTGCAGCTGGAAAACCACATCAAGAGTCCATATGTCAGCACATTCTCTACAGCAGAATGGTAAAAGTTCACCAAATGGTCAGATGTGGAAAGAGTACTAAAATTTTGTACTCAAGTAAAAGTACTGTTACTTCAGTGAAAGGGTTCTATTTTAAACTGTATGGAAATGGTGGTATATGGCAGAAAGAACTAGATCCAGTCATTAACTGATGAAATAATGAGGTTTGTATTGCTTTACCAAAAAATACACAAACACACACACACACACACACACACACACACACACACACACACACACAGGAGGATCAGATTCAGAGTGGACCCTGGACAAAATAATAAACTAAATGGCATTTATATTTAGTAGTTTGGTTACCTGCAAAAAAAAAAAAAAAAAAAAAAAAACACACATACACACAAACAAAAATACAGGTCCCTCTTCCCTGACCCCCTAAACCAAAAACAGTGTATAAATTCCCTCTTCACAAAATAAATGGCAGCCACGCCCCTACTACTGCTGAGTGCACAAACATACAGTAAAATGATCTATAAATATATATACAAAGACCAACCAAAGCAATAATCAAAGTCAACGGGAGGCATAAAGTCACAACCAAATATCAAAACACCAAAATCACAATCTCTTTCCTCTTTTCCGCGTCTCTCCCCGGTTTATATATGGTGGCGCTGGTTGATGACGTCACTCTCAGGGTGGAAGCGGCCGTGTGGAAGGTCAGGTAGATGCCGATGTGGGGAAACAGTCAGAAAACCTGGAGTGGAGTATGGAGCGGCGCGCGACCAGGACACGAGACACACGCGAGCGCAACGAAGCATTTATACAAAGCAGAATATTTTTTGCATTTTCATTCATTTATTTTGCTCAGTAGCGCATATGATTTAAAATGTAACGAATTACAAAACTTCAAACAAAACATACTGAAGTAAAAGTAATTAGATTTTAAAAACTACTTTAAAAAGTAGAAGTACACAAAAAAACTACTCAATTACAGTAACGCAAGTAAATGTAATTCGTTACTTTCCACCTGTGCAAATGGTCCTGAGAAAGATTGGCCCTTCTCAGTTTCCTCAGGTAGGTATCAGTAATATCACCACTTAAAATATACACCACATATGTAATACAACAGCATGCAGAAATGAAATAAAGTAGAAAATACAGAAATTTGTTGTAGGTACTGGTGGAGTAAAAGTAAAAAGTATCAACTAATACAATAGATACAAAAAAATTAAAGTACACATACATGGAAACTCATACAGTACACCTCCAGGGTCAGGGTTCAATTCCTGGCCAGGGTCGATTTGCATGTCTGTGTGCATGAAGTTTGCATGTTCAGGCCAACATTTATTACAGTATAACTTTTAGAAAATAGTCTTTATCGAGGTCCAGATGCTATGACATGGCCTGTTATAGGAGTATAAATGTTAAAAAGCTGATACGTATAAACGATGGAGCTCTGTCGCTATGGACGAGCCAACACTGCCCATTACATTATTATAGTTGATATGGGTAGCTTTTTTCATGAACGTTTATCTACAGTTCTACAGTACTGTGCAAAACTCTTAAGCACATGCAAACAACTGAATGCAAGGATGTATTCAAAAAATTGTTTCTACATTTCAAAAATACTATTTAAAAACTACTAAAAACGTTAATAATTGGTGTGGTGAGCCTTTGCTTAAAGTATATTCTCAGATACAATTGTGCAGTTTTATAAGGAAATGAGCTTCTTAGTTTTATTGACCCTCCTGCAGAACCGGCCACAGTCCATCTTTTTTCATGCAGCCAAACCCAGAAGCTTACTTTTTGTTTTGTTTTTATTTGTTGTTTGTTTGCTTGCTTTTTGTCTGAAAAGCTTTTATTTAATTTAAAAAATTATTTATTTTTTTTTACACAATATACTGCTTTCTTCTCTGGCCTACAATATATATTCCTGTAAATTATTATTATTATTATTATTATTATTATTATTATTATTATTATTATTATTATTGGGCTGTTTGAAAATCAAAAGTTTTGTACTGACTTACATGTACAGTTTAACACAATTTGTACAAAACAAAATCTATTGCAGGCAGGGTAAACAACACAACAGCAAACAAATAAATGATTGAATGAATAAATCTACATTTTGCATTTAAATTATATCACATTTTAATATATATGTTTGTGTCTCATGCCACCAATTAATTGGGTACACTTGTAGCTATTTTTATTAGGAAAATGTACAAAATTATTATCATTACTTGAATAATAATAATAATAATAATAATAATAATAATAATAATAATAATAATGTCTGTGTTATGAACAGACATTTCTGTAATTTCTCTGGTCACATTCAGATACAATTGTTGTTTGTCCACTAGATGGCGGTATCCAAACACTTATCGAGCGGATGTTTTCAGAACTTTTACATGTGCACAGATTATTTTATGAGAGATGAGACGTTTAACTTTTATTATAATGACATTAGTACTATTAACACTGGCTTTAGCTAATGCACATATTGTCATTATAATAAAAGTTAAAGTAAAAATAAAAGTTAAAAGGCTGTGTGTGTGTGTGTGTGTGTGTGTGTGTGTGTGTGTGTGTGTGTGTGTGTGTGTGTGTGTGTGTGTTATAATGGTGTGTGTGTGTTACAATGGTGTGTGTGTGTGTGTGTGTGTGTGTTACAGTGCTGTGTGCACGTGTGTTACAGGGAAACCCGGAGTTAGCGCGAGGCGGGAATAAACTGTGACGTAACGGGAAGCCCCTTCAGTGAGCTGCTTCACTATGCTGGCACAATTGGATCATTATTTTGCCTTTTTTCCGTCTTCTACAATATACGGCTTTATCCTGTCCAGGCCTGGAGACCTACCCTAGGAGACTTGGGGAACCAATACATTGCGGGCACACATGCACACACTCAAACACAAACACACACAAAATGTACATGAGTAACAGCATATGGTGTAGGCTTTATTCCAAAATGTACTGTCATTTTGTGACTGTACTGTCAAAGTGTAGTAATGTGTGCGGTAGGTGCAAATCTAGCAGGGCAGTAAGCTGAGTTAAAGACAAAGGAAGATGAATGTGCATGAAGTGGGCGCGGTTTGTGTTTAAGGACTGAGAGAGAAAGAGAGAGAGAGAGAGAGAGAGAGATGTGTAAAATATATCAAATGTTCCATTCATCCATCCAGGAACCTGTAGACTGTGGAGGCCAATGGTGACCATTGTGTTTATTCCCATTTTTACAACCGTGGTAGGACCTTCATTCCGCATTCACACACTATGGGCAATTTGGAAATGCCAGTTAACCAAATCTGCATATCTTTGGACTGTGGGAGTACTCGGAGGAAACCCACCAGACACAGGAAGAACATGCAAACTTCATGCACACTGACCCCGAGGCAGGAATCGAACCTGCACCCGGGAGGTGCAAGGCGACAGTGCTAACCACTACGCCATCGTGCTGCCATGTAAAATGCTATAATAGTAAATTACGTGTCACAGTGTGACACCCTGAGAAAGACAGAAAGAGACAGAGAGAGACGGATAGAGAAAGACAGAGATGGACAGACAGGCAGAGAGAGAGAGAGACAGATAAAGAAAGACAGAGAGAGAGAGACAGAGACAGGGAAAAAACGAGGCAGACGGAAAGAGAGAGAGAAACAGAGAGAGAGAGAGAGAGACAGACAGACAGAGAGAGAGAGAGAGAGACAGACAGCGAGAGAGACAGATAGACAGTGACAAAGAGACATACAGACAGAAAGAGAGAGACATACAGACAGTGAGAAAGACAGAGAGAGAGAGAGAGATGGAGAAAAGGAAATAGAAAGACAGACAGAGATAGACAGGACAGACATAGGCAGACAGAGAGAGAGAGAGAAACAGATAGACAGTGACAGAGAGAGACATACAGACAGTGAGAAAGACAGAGAGAGAGAGAGAGAAAAGGAGACAGAGAGTAAGACAGGCAGAGAGAGACAGGACAAACATAGGCAGACAGAGAGAGAGAGAAACAGATAGACAGTGACAGAGAGACATACAGACAGTGAGAAAGACAGAGAGAGAGAGAGAGAGATAAAAGGAGACAGAGAGTAAGACAGGCAGAGATAGACAGGACAAACATAGGCAGACAGAGAGAGAGAGAGAAAGAGAGACAGCGAGAGAGACAGATATACAGTGACAGAGAGACATACAGACAGAAAGAAAGAGAGAAACAGAGAGAGAAAGACGGGGGAAGAATTATGTCCCGGTTGACTCTGCATAAACGCAACCTGCACGCGCTGGAGTCTCTCACTCCGCACAGAGCAGATGAGATCAGACTGAAGTGAGGACGGAGTCTCTCTCTCTCTCTCTCTCTCTCTCTGCGCAGCGCGTTTTTCCCCCTGTGGAATATTAACCCCAAGGTAAGAAACTCACAGCGGGTTTGTATATTTGTCTCTCACCTCTTATGTTTCCAGTGCAGTTAGTAAATGAGTGTGTCTGTGCGTCCCAGCTGCAATGCTTTCTTGGAGTAGATTACAGAAGATCACACCTCAGTGTTGCATTTTTTTTTTTTTTTTTTTTTTTACTGCCTGTCAAACACTCCATGCATCTCCATGTGCACACATGCATATTAAATGTGCAGTGCTCGGTGTTGCATGGAAGTAAGTGACAGGTGCATAACTGCATGATGGTTTAATAAGGATGTTCTTTTCAAGTCCACTGCTGGTCCGGGTTCTGCACTGCACGAGCTTTCCATGGATACTTTGTTTCAAAGGAAATGTAGTGAATTAATAGTGTGCAAGGTGAAGAAGAAGAAGAAGAAGAAGAAGAAGAAGAAGAGAGCAATGAAGTGTGAATGTGAGAGGAGTGAGAAAGTGAAACTGCAGCCTCAGATAAAGGAAAGGGAAGGTGATGTTTGTTACACATAAGTGCTGCTTACGTTTCTGTCTGGAATGCATTGTGTCTTCAGAAATGTAGTTTTTTGAGTGTTAAGATGTATAGTTATAAGCTTGAAGATGTACACCCTAATTTCATGGTCTTTCTCAATTTAGATTTTTATTTCTTACTACAGTTCTTGTCAAAACAATGTTAAGGCGTCCAAAATATTCAATAATCTCCTTTGAACGGTTGATATTGAGTATCGTCAGATCCTGATCATCTGTAAATCCTTCATAACGGCGCTAATCTGACCTGCTGTTTGTTGATTGGTGATTTCTGATGCTGGTAACTCTAAATGAACTTCTCCTGTGAGGAACTGGCAACCTGTCCAAGTGTGACCTCTATATAAGTTTCAGCCTGAAAAAATTATTGTTCAATTTAAGTCAAGTTGGGTTTTATTTTATATGGAATACCAAAAGTTATTATTATGATCATTATTATTTTTATATAAAGTGTATAAATATATTTAAGAGAGCATTTTGCCTATTAAATCTATAGAGTTTTATTTTTTAAATCTATAATCTATAAGTATTTTATAATAAGTAAATATAATTTCCTGGAACGTGATGGATTGTAATTTTAACTTAATCAAATTAAAACGTAAAAGAAAGACAGTTCTTTTGCCTGTTCCACAGAGAACCTCTGGGCTACACAGAGTTAACTCATATACTTTGGAATGAAATGTCTTTTCTTCAGGTCCATGTCATGAGACATGGCATGTCCATAGACTACATGAACAACAGTATAAGATGAGCACAAGTTGTACAACGAATGTACAGGACAGTGCACTCTGAGTGGACAGGACTTTAGGACAGGACCGGGTCAGAGAAACCAGTGCAAATGTTGAGCTCTAACCAAACTGTCGACTATGGGGAAAAGTGTAGCAGCAGAAGCAGGAAGTAAATACAGCAAACATTTCAGTCTGTACATGTTATACTGTAGATGATATAAAGAGTCGGAAATCAAAAACAAAAATTGGTTTCAAAAGGGCTCTGGGGCTCGAACCACCAACCTTGTGATCAGTAGCACACAGCCTTAACCGCTTGACCCGCCGCTGCCTCGCTGTTAGCATAAAGAATGTTTAATAGATTCCTGGCTAAAAAAAAAAAATTTTTTTAATGGGGTCTGATGGGTCAACTTTAAGTGAAGTTATTTTTAAAGAATTAAAGTTGCAATAGGTGTTTTTTTCCCCAGCTTACTTACTTGTATTTATAACATGGAGTGTTTTAAGCCACTGAGAAACCCTATTTGGAAAATGGACCTCTGGTCCAGAATGCCTGGTTGTCTTTGCCTCCTGTCAGTCAGTTTATTGACACTTTAGGCTGCTTTCCCCCAACTTTGAGGACAATGGGATCAGCTCTCACCTGCGTTCACATTCGAACTTGCAATAGGAACTTGATAGGGCAATTTATAAATAAATATATAGCCCTTAATAAATTTTATATATATATATATATATATATATATATATATATATATATATATATAGCGCTTAATCGTTTAAGTTCAAATCATTTTCATTTTCAAATCATTAAGTTCATTAAGGTTAAATAGAATTCTAATTCAAATTTAATTTTGTCGCATACTCAACCATGTAACTAAAAGTAGAAAGATTTTACTATAATGAAAATATTGCAAAAGAGAAAACAATAAAAATAAATGTAGAATAAAAATACTGTATTATTATTGTTATTATTATTATTATTATTATGTTTTTTTAAGTTGGCTGGATATTTAAAATTTTTGGTTACAAAAGTAACAAATTAATTTAACTATTTTAAATTTAATTAAATTAACTGTTACACAGGAACAGAATGTACACGTTCACAAATTAAAAGTATAACGATATAAAATTATATATCTAAGTGTAAAAATATGCAACAATGACAATTGTTAAAAGTGCTATACAAACTTTTTAAATTTAATATTTTATTTTATTTTTAATTTTTTCTGATGCATTAATAATTCTGAGAACTGTATATAATAAGTCATATAATAAAAATTTACATTTATCATTTTTAATTATTACGAAAGAAAATTTTATAGAATAATAGACAATGTAACAAAACTGCAATTAAAGGTAAAATAGTAAATGACACTAAGTTATATATTTCTTAGCAATGTTGCATACTGTAGAAATCCAATGTCTAGCAAATAAAACCTACTTATGGCTTGATTAAAAAGACTTGGTTAAGTGTGTGTGTGTGTGTGTGTGGTTATGTAAGAGGAGCTTTGTACATGGAGCAGTTTGGAGGAGAACCCCAGCTAGAAGCTCTGATCAGACTTGGCATCTCTCCCTCTGATGCAATGGGAAATTCTCTGTACAGATGATGAGCTCTAGTTTTCCAGGGCACTTTATGGAGAACGTTCTGAGCCGTTTGGAATTGCAAACTGAACATGAAAAAAAAAAAAAAGGAAAAGCTTCACCGGTCTGTGAACGCAGCAGCTGGCTCTGAAACAGAGCGTCGTGTTCCAGGAGCAATAAATCACGTCATGTAATTAGTTTAAGGCCATTAAAGGGAGCTGTTGATTATATGGGAGCATTTGTTGGGCGACTGTATATCTGATGCAGTGTGAGAGTGTGTGTGTGTGTGTGTGTGTGTGTGTGTAAGAGAGAGAGCGAGAGAGAGAGAGAGAGAGAGGGAGGAACGGAGATGTCAGAAAGCTTTAATGTCCCTGGAGCAAAGAGAGAGAGAGACTGGGCAGCATTGCAAAGAGCGACTGAGACATCACCATGACACACATCCTGCTTTGGAGAGACAGACAGAAAGGGTGAGAGAAAAAAATACAGAGAGATGGAGAGAGAGAAAGAGAGGTGAGGAGAGACAGACAGAAACACAGAAACAGACCGAAAGAAAGAGTGCAGCAGGGAGACAAGGAGACAGGCGGAGATGGAGAGACAAAGACAGAAGAAGGAAAGGCCGAGGGAAAAAAGACAGAGAAATAGGCAGATACAGAGTGTCTGGGAGACAAAACGAGAGACATGGAGACACAGATCCATTTTTTATTACAAAAAGAAAGACAAAAGTAGGGACAGATAGAGAGAGACACAAATAAGATAGGAGAGAGAGGGAGACAGAAAGAAACAGGCAGAGAGAGAGAGAGAGAGAAAAAGAGTGAAACCAAAAGGTGAAAAGGAGAGACAGTCATGGAGTGAAAAGCAAGAGAGGGACAGACAGAGAGAAAGAGAGAGGGACACAAAGAAAGAGAGAGAGAGAGAGAGAGAGAGAGATATGGGGAAAAGGCAGACAAACCAAAACAGAAAGGGACAGACAAACAGACAGAGGGACAAAGAAAAGACAGAGAAACAGGGAGAAATATATAGAGACACAAAGAGAGAGAGAGAGAGAGAGAGAGAGAGAGAGACAGAGATAAAGGGAGACAATGAAATAGAGAGAGAGAGATGGGGAAAAGGCAGAATCAACTAATAAGCTAAAGGGAGAGACAGGCAGAAAGGGGGACACAAATAGAGACAGATAGAGAGAGGAAGACACATGTGGGAGACAGACAGAGGGAGAGAGAGAGAGCGACAGGGAGAAGACGTGAGGGACAGAGACATGAAGATTGCGAGATTGAGACATAAAAAAGACAAAGCACGGACAGACAGGGTGAGACAACGAGGAAGACAATTTTAGTCTTCTGTAACTCTGTAAATGCACACGCACGCACTCTCACACACACACGCACAGACACACGCACACTCTCACACACACACACACGCACTCTCACACACACACACACACACACACACACACACACACACACACACACACACAAACACACACACACCGTCACGGGGCAACATCTGTGTGGAAACAGACAACAGACGTACAGATGTGTGCAGACAGACTGAAGTGATCAGATAAGCGCTGAGCTCGGAGACAAACACCAGATTACTCCGTCTGTAATTTTCTCAGAGACAGAGAAAAGAAAAGAAAAAAAAAAAACAGATCCGGGTGGAAATAAACTCGTGTAATCCCATTTGGCTTTTGGTTTGTTTTTGTTTGTTTGTTTGTTCTTTCTTTTTCTTTCTTAGCATGTCTGTCTCATTTGTCTCTGTCCAGTTCACCCATTCTGTCAGACTCTCTCGTTTCTTTTTATTCCCTCCATCTCAGTCTACATCCTCCCTGTCGCTTCATTATCCTCTTTAGCCTTCATACGCTCACTTTCTCTTATCTTGCGTCGATTCTGTCCCTGTGCGACTGCCCTGTCTCTCTCTCTCATTCCTCTCTTTCATTTCTCTTATTTCTCTCTCTTTTTTTTCCCACTCTGTGTTTTTAATTTCTAGCATCTCTTTTTCCATCTCTCATTTCTTTCTCTCACTTTCCTCTCTCTGTCTCTTCCCAGTCTCCTAGTGTTCTCTCATTTCTCATTCTCTTTTTTCTCTCATGTCGTTTTCAATATCACTCTCTTTTTTTCTTCCTCTGTCTTCTTTTATACACTCACCTTCTCTACTGTATATCTTGCTTCAATTCTGTCCTTGTGCAACTACTCTGTCTTTCATATATTCCTCTCTAAATATTTGTAAATCTTTCTCATTATTCATCTCATTTATTTCTCTTATCTCTCCCTCTTTTTCTTTTTCCCCTTTCCATGTTTTAATTTCTAACACCTCTCTCCCTCTCTGCATTTTTCTCATAACTTTCTCTCACTTTCCTCCATCCACACCTCCCCAGTCTCCTATTCTTCTCTCTCATTGCTCATTCCCTTTCTCTTATTTCTCATTCTGTCTCACTTTCTCTTTCTTTCGCTTCTGTCTCTCCATGCTTTGTCTTTATCTCATTCCTATATCCCTGTTGTTAGTAGAACTTCTGTATGTGTGTGTGTGTGTGTGTGTGTGTGTGTGTGTGTGTGTGTGTGTGTGTGTGTGTGTGTGCGTATATCTGAAGTAATCAAGAACTCTGGTGTCTCTGTTGGGAATCGATGTGCAGTTCGAGCGCTCTCGCTTGTTTACAGAGAGTGTGTTTACTGTTCTCTGAAGCGCAGTAAGTTTTAGGTTTGCAGTGAGTCAGAATATGTATGTGTACTGTGTGTGTGTGTGTGTGTGCGTGTGTGTGTGTGTGTGTGTGTGTGTACAGTATAGTAGTGATGGCCTGGATAAAACACGTCAATCTGCATTAACTAAACAGTCCACAACCTCCCAGGTGTGTGTTAGTGTGTTGTTGGTTTCTCTCCCTGCGCAGGTCGGCACATGGGTGATTTTATCCCTTGTGTGTGTTTGAGAGCAAGATTGTGTCACATCAGGGCAAAAACAGAAAAGAATCAAATTTATTATTAATGGTGACTCACTTTTTTCTAGTTCTGCAATCCCAACAAAATTAGTTCTCTCAAGCACATGATAATGTATTAATAAACTGTATGTAGAGTCCAATCTTCATATATATGTATATATATATATATATATATATATATATATATATATATATATATATATATATATATATATGTATATATACATTCACACTATGATGATTAAAGTTGGCAGTCCATTGCAGTGGAAAGGGGTCTGAATGACCCTATTTGGGAGCGACGGGCGTGTCAGGGTAAGAAGGGAAGCACATGAAGCGATGGATAGTGTCCACTGTACAAGCATCTGGGGTCGGTGTTAAGCAAAAAATTCAGTTGACGACCTGAATGTACTGAATGAGCAGGTTATCATGTCTATGGAGTGTTTCTTTCCCTGATGGCATGGGCATATTCCAAGTCTCAGTTTGTGAAAGAGTGGTTCAGGGAGTATCAGGAATCATTTTGGCCATCACAATGCGTGCTGTTATTAAAGCTAAAGACGGTGAAACGAAATATAGATATAAATAGTAACAATTTTAGCCAAGCAGTGTATGTATTCTAATGTTGTATATGTCTTTATTGTGGAAATACATCTTACTTAAGTGGTACGTAAGTATAATTGTTCTACTAAACATTTATACGGATCTTTTTATGTCTTTCAGAAAAACATACTGCAACATGATTTGTAATGTAATCCAAAGGCAAGAAATGATTTGACTCTTAACTTCCTACTAAAACCCAGCTCATGTTCCTGATGGTGTCTAATGCATGCTACTGTATGTAATTATGGAATTAGAGAAGGATGTTATTAACGTGGACTAACATTGTTAACAAGACACACCGCCTAATGCGTCTATGTTTTTAATGAAATATCTGGATGTTATTGATTTTCCTGTCATTTTAACAAGCGAAAGAGTGAAGTTTATTCTTATAACGTGTAACCCAGTAGTGTTGAGCTAATAAAGAAAAGTCATCACGAGTAGATAGGACTACTGGGTTATTATGCTTAAATATTAAAAATAAATTCAATAACTATTAGAAATACATATACAAACAGATAGAGGGACAACAGAGAGACTTGATACAGACAGTAACCTGGGCTCAGGACTTTGTAGTAATCTTTCAAGTAATCATGTATCTTGAAAACTAGGCATATACGGATTTTGGAAGTCTGGACCGATACCGTAGGTTTAAAAAAAATAGTTTGGCTGATATCTGATGCTGATACTGATGTTTTTTATTATTATTATTATTATTATTATTATTATTGTTGTTGTTGTTGTTGTTGTACAGTATGATGATTCCCACTTTTTGTGGCAGGGAAACACAGAGAAATATACAATATTTTTAAATGAGCAACAATTCAGTCATACAAATTTATTAAACAATATTTAATATACTCTTCTTTCACATTAAAGATACCTTTTTGTGAAAAAGTACTGTTTAAAAGAATTTTTAGCTTCCTATACATCTACCACCTTAATACGAAGCATTTTCCAGTACTTACAGTACGTAGCCCAACAAATACATTAAATGTAATAAAAAATAATAAAAGTGAATAGAAGAACAAAATACAAAAGTATTGCGTGTTGCACCTCCTCTTGAAATATAACTGTCCTACACATTGCATGTAGTTGATCCTACTCCAGTGAAACTAACATTTTCTGATGTGTGTACATGTTGCTTCTGTTATGGGAGGTAATATATCACTACCAGTATATTATATAGACATATTTTCCTGAAAATGCAGCTTTTCTCAGAGTAGTACCATGGTTAGCAACTGACTAATAATGTCATTTTATTTGCTGATGGACCGGTGCCAGTCAACAAGGAGAACATCAGCCTATACTGATGTATATCTGATAAACCGGTGCAGATTTTGCTGAAAACTGTGCTTGTTAATAAGCTTCATAATGAGCTATGTTCTTTTTTCATAGTTACATGAGCAAGTGCCTTCCTGTCGCTAGTATTTTGTTGCTCTGTTTATCGCTTGTGAGACATCTTAGCGCCTGTATAATGCTTCTAAAACTAAATAACACACTAATCAGGGGGAAAATCTGATTAGTCTTTTTCAGCATAATTCTTAGATTATATTAGCAAAAAAAAGCTTGATGTATTAACACAGAAAGTTATTAACCACATTTTGCCGTATGTTGATGGCATCATCACGGCTGACCTGTATGAGATATCAAAAATCCCTTCACAATTTTGCATCCTCGATGTATTGAGATCACAATGGCCCGGTTTAGTGGCTATCATTTAAATCCCCTAGGAGGAGTACATCAAAATCCATTTGTTTTGCAAATGACCAAAATTAGCTGACTTCCTATTGAGTAGAGCCCATGTGAAAGTTATAGAGCTCAATAAGCTCTAAATGTGTACTGGGTTTTGTGTACATATGTGCAAGTGTGTATGAGCTATGCAGCAGAATATGTATGTGCCACGCCCAGATTCTCAGGCATCCTAATGGCGGCAGATTCCAACATTTCTGCCAATTTTCATGACTTTTTGAGCATGTTAAGACCCACAAAAAGCGGAAAAAATATATACGAGCATGCGTTCGCTCATTTTCAATCGCAGAAGTTAGATCGCATGTCTAGCATACAATTTCACATGCTTGCAGCGTGCATCCTCTGCAAGTGGTTGTGGTGTTTGTATAGTACTGTGCTGTATAGGGTACTGTAGTGCGAATGTGAGTCAGCACCATGCAGACAAGAAGCAAACAAATGACTGCCTGTTGTTTTATCACTTGCTAATGTGAACGCATATATGCTAGCGTGACTTACATACGGTCTCCTCTTCCAGGAACAGCCATGTCGCCCAAAATAGACATACTGATCTTGTAATAATAGACTTTGCCTAGATTTTGTCCAGGTCTCCGGAGATGTACTGTATCTGCGGCATGCATTCAGCCAGGGTATTGAGTAAGCTACGGGTATTTATTCCTGGTTATTTGTAGCTCGGTTAGCTACAGAGTGCTACAGATGGCTGTGATGACACACACCGTGAGGAGGAAGTGAAGTTTATCTGTGTGGGAAGCTGGATAGTGGAAAAACAGAACCAAACAAGTACATCCATGCAGTTATCAGCGGGAAAAAAAAGCAGCTGTCTGATCCTTAGTTTCTTGTTTAAGCCTTGGTGGTGATGGGGGGGGGTTGTTGTGTGCACTATATTAATAAGAAGTTGTCATGCTAAGCTGTAATGCTTCCTGTGGAAGGCACAGCATGACATAAAGCGTGTGTTTGTTTTCTCACTCAGTAAGTAACCCTTTGGCCTGTGTTGTAGCTCAGCCTTGTTTGCATGCTTGCAGGTTCAAGAGAGCCAGTCCTGATTTGCATAACCCATCTGGATAAGGCTTATTGTGGTGCGCCCACACACACACACACATGCACACACACACACGCACACACACACACAACTGCATGATTAAAGCAGTAAACACTTTTGGTATGTCCAGTCCAGAGACCCCCGCTTCAACTAATAGAGTCTCTCGGCTATTTCGGCTGCGGGCGGTTATTTTAATAGCTGCATGGCATGCTGGGAGTTTATGGCACACGAAGGGCTTTGAGGATACTGATGAGATGTTAAACATTAACTGCGTCGTTCCGATGAGGGGAGGATAAAAGAGTTTCTCGGGCATCTGTGTACCTCTGGGTATTTTTACAGTCACCAGTGTTATTAGAAGAAACCACGCTTGTGTGCATTTGCACAAAAAGAAGAAAAAAGGCTCAGGTAGTCAAATGGGTTCATCGTCAGAGTTAAATTTAACCCTGGAAGTTCCTCGTTCTAACTATTCTCTGTTGCTTCCTGCTTGTTTGTTCCAGAGTGGATATAGCCAGTGCATTTCTAATAGCGCTATCAAGCTCCCCTTAAAATTGCATTAAAATAGCAATTATGTAAAAGATCTAGTATCCAGATCCATGTATATTAATGAACCAGTAGCGTTTTATAATTTCGTTTGGTGCAGCAATAGCACTACAGGATGTGTTTGTATTGCTTAAACCACAAAAGGTGAATTCGCTCCGTTTCCAACGGCAAGAAAATCACCATCAATGTCAATTTTTTGTTGTATTTATTCAACATAAAGTTAATCACGTTGCTTGATTTCTTTGCTATTTGCATTGGTTTTGCTTTTCACCTAGTGTGCCTATGCTAGCCGGATTACAGCAGTATAGACACTGCTCCATGACACTACATGGTTACATCTGACGGAAGAATGTTCTATTTGCTTTGTTTAGGAATCAATAAAGGCTGACTTAAAAAGAATCATGCCTGAAGGGAAATAAATTGCTACAGGTCTCTTCACGCTAACATCGTCTTTGTTTGCTAGCAAGACGTCATGTTTAACGGTTAAAACACTGACAAAACATGTGCACTGGAATCCGCACAAAGTCCTCCACAAAACACATCCATGTGCCAGAATATCTAAGCTAAATGACGTTAGCTTGCTAAAAATGTTCATGAAAGGCATCTCCTGAGGAAGAACATAATCAAGCTCTAAGGTGTCAGCCAGCTAGTTTCCTAGTTTCCTGATGCTTTTAAGTGAGCTACAGTATGTCTGTGTGTCAAAGCAGTCTAACGTATTAGTGTTTGCTAACTAGAAAGCTAACCTTGTTAAATCATTAGTTAGCAAGCCAGTTTAACTGGGCTGATAGTTATGCTGTGTTCATGACCAGGTTGGATGTGGGACTTTTTCCATTCGATTCAATTTTACTGTCTGATTTGTTTCAAGCTGTCATATTTCCTAAAGGTTTTGAAGTATTAAAACTATTAACAGTATCTGATAAGCATTGGGATCCTGTGTTGTTGATTAATATACAACATTTTTAAATTTTTAACATAATTATGAATAACAGAACAGAGTTACAAGAGTAAAAACTCCCATTATTTCTCTATATAATCCCCTGCTACAGTACAGACCAAAAGCTTGGACACACCTTCTCATTCAAAGAGGTTGAATTTGTATTATGGCAAGAAAAAAGCAGCTAAGTAAAGATAAACGAGTGGCCATCATTACTTTAAGAAATGAAGGTCAGTCAGTCCGAAAAATTGGGAAAACCTTGAAAGTGTCCCCAAGTGCCGTCACAAAAAGCATCAAGCGCTACAAAGAAACTGGCTCACATGCGGACCGCCCCAGGAAAGGAAGACCGAGAGTCGCCTCTGCTGCGGAGGATAAGTTCATCCGAGTCACCAGCCTCAGAAATCGCAGGTTAACAGCAGCTCAGATCAGATAGCAGGTCAATGCCACACAGAGTTCTAGCAGCAGACACATCTCTAGAACAACTGTTAAGAGGAGACTGTGTGGTAGAATATCTGCTAGGAAACCACTGCTAAGGACAGGCAACAAGCAGAAGAGACTTGTTTGGGCTAAAGAACACAATAAAGAAAACTCTTTGAATGAGAAGGTGTGTCCAAATTTTTGGTCTGTACTATACATTAATGCATCAAGGTAGAAAGTTTTCTCAGTATACGGAAGCCATGATTGGTCTGTCTGCTTTGCATCTGAAAATCCTGCCTTCCAGGAACTTCTCTAATGGCCGAAACATGTACAGTAGAAATGGCTTGATTGGCTCTCAGCCAAGTTCCAGTAATGTGCAAGTGGTGTGGGTTAACAGATGTGTCTCTTCTGGAAGTTGGCACCATGTTAGCCATTGATATTCATGGATAAGGCCGTTCCACTCTCTAAATGTTCACTGGTACAGTACGACTGCAGTGGGCTTCGAGCTACCTCGGCCGCGATCGTCAGTCACCGAAATAAAGGCTTCTATAAAACGCTTGCACTGTTCAAATGCTTTACTGCGGCTATGTGTCTCTTCACTTGAAGTCTTCTGTAAATGTCAATCGGTATTACACCTTCATTCATCTTAAATTTCCCTTAAAAATCAATTAAAAATTGACTCATTGATACAGTGAACTAAATCGCCAGGCTCAAATAAGCAGTATAATAAAAAAATAAACAGTTAAATAGTACAAAATAATAAGCACTAAACAATCCTAAGTCCTTTAAGCATCAGCTGCTCAGCTAAAATCAAATAGAGCTGCGGATCCAGTCCTCTACAGACTGTTAATCCCACAACTGGCTTGTTATGTGTCCACTTTTATAGCATCTGGGTTTCTGTTAAAATAAATAAATAAAATAAAAACATCACTGTAGTTTCCTGCCTTGTTTTTGCAACCAGGGGGCGTGGCTGACGTCAGAGTGATTTCTGGCACGTGTTACAAATCAGACTGGCCAACTTGCAGATTTGCAGAGATAGACAACGCTTTAAGAGGGGCTTTATGGAGACATTTCAGATTTTATGAGTTAGAAGAAAAAAGCTAGAACAGGGCTGGAGACATGCTGTGTGCAGCACTGTCGTACCATGATAAATTGTTTTGGGTCGACAGCAAACTTGTGAAATCTCATTACCCGTTTCTATCCAGAGTTGGAGGAAATATAATTCTTTGCTGTTCCCGATCAATGAAGGACCCTGGAGCAAGGGGTGAAGATTCTACATCATATAGAACAGGCAAAGCAAATTACATGTTTCTTATATTGCTGTTGGGAACTCCGGATTGACCATACTGGAACCAATACCACACACATGCGATTGAGCTGCTGTTGCACACTCTGGAGCCAAACCTATCGGTTAAAAGCTGTTTATTATGTGTTGAATCAAGATGCATCCAGGATTATTTATAAACACACCATTGCATCCTTACACCAAATCTTAACAAGGGCCTAAAAATTCCAAAAGTATCACAGTTTAAAAGTAGCTAAAGGAGGTATAATTGGAAAATTACATAGAGCCTAAAACAGAACCTTGTGGAACACCAGACTGCACTCCATAGCTCTTAAACAATCCCTCAACTGCTTCTAAACTGATTCTAGGCTGCCAGGTAGGATTTAATAAACTGCACAGTTACTTAATATGACATCCAGCTACCCTGGCATCACTGACCACAATAATATGAACACCTGTGTTCTTGTGCATTCTTGCAAATATGCAATCAGCCAGCACAGGCTTATTGCAATTGGACAGCTGAAAATATGAAACTCTATGCCTGTTCTGTTTTTCATATTCAGCTGTCTCATATTCAGACTGAGATTCCTCTTCCTGGCAGCCGGATCATCTCACTCCATGCTTAGGGGTTAGTTAATGCTCTTAAAGCTGCTAAAGGAAAAATAAAGTTTTAGAAACTGAGCCACCAATATTGGTGTATGCGTGGTATGCTACAATTATGGCTCTCTGTTTACTTCTTTCATGTCTGTGTAAAGGACTTCCTGTTAAAGAGCGTATTTTGTTAGGTTGACATTTACTGTACATTGTCACATCCAAAGCTAGAAATCTGAGTTTCAGGAAACAATGTGCCACCATTACAATGCCGTGAAAGTATTTGCCATTTCCTGATTTTTATTTATTTATTTGCATAATTATCACACAAATGATTCAGATCAGAAAAAAATAAAGATAGTTTCATTTATTAAGGGAAAAAAAGCTGTCTAAACCTGCCTTGCCCACAAATTTTGGCCCACTCTTCTTTGCAGAATTGTTTTAATTCAGCCACATTGGAGACTTTTCGACCATGAATGGCTTGTATGTGTGCCCTGTATGTGCTTTAGCTTTGTATGGTGCACCCCAGTTTCTTATGTGTACTGAAGGCTTGAAAACCCTCAAATGACTCCACTCCCAATTTTTTTTTCTTTTTCTTTTTTTTGGGGGGGGGCTCTGTTAGCGTGACATGAAACCTAAGACCATATTGGATCACACTGAACCGTGGGTACGACCAGATGTCCAGATTTACCAGAAAAATGAAAAACAGACAACGTGGAGTTTAGAGAACATGCTGATGATGTAAGAGGAGAGATAGTGAGAGAGGGAGAGCTTGTATTCAGTGTGGGTGCACGTGTGGGTGGCCGATGATACAGCGCGAGCGATGCTCGATGAGCCATCCACATGCCAAGCTTTTGTTTTCTCCCAGGCTCACACACCCTTCTGTGCCTAGTATGCAAGCTCAAAGAAAAGAAAAAAAAAAGCATGCAACGTACACTCACACTTCATGCCCTATTGTTCTACTGGCAGGATTTTAACTTTTTACACCACGCAGGATGCATGTGGGCATTAAGCAAGATTCCCAGGCTGATGCAGGATGTTGTGTAACATGCTCTATTTCATGTCATGTGTTAGGCTAAATATTGTAGAATGCACACACACACAAAAAAAAATCCTTTAGGAATGTGCTAGAATGAAAACTGCAAGGAGTGTTCACGTCAAACAGGGACTTTTGTTTGTGCAGAATAACAGAACACAGTTATGAGGGTAAAAACCTCCATTTCTTTATATACTACCCCACTACACTGATGCACTTATCCCACTGTTTCACTAGAGCTTGAATACCATCAAGGTAGAAAGGTTTCTCAGTACGCTGGAGCCACTGTACTGCGTTTGAAGTCCATAAATGTAAATCAGTTTTACGCTTCATTGACAACAATTCCTGCTTTGACTTGAACGCCCCTTGTATGTACTGTATTCAGTGTTTCCAACACATAAAATATACTTTGGTGGGCCGCCCACATATAATTGCTGATCCTTTTTTAAAAATCTGTCCATCTGCCATCCGTGATCGATTGACTAGTAGCGGACTAGCAGAACAAATAAGTGCCGGTGTGGTAGCACCAGAGTGGTGTACTGAGAGGCGGTAAATGCAGCGGATGCCAGCTGCTGCAAGGAGAAAGAGAAGGGCGTACTGACGGTCGCTAATGCATCTTTCAGACACTTCCTTAGAAACACACAGGAGGATTAACCTGTAAAATGAAAACAGTGTGAAAAACCAATCACTTACACCATGTACTGGCCCTGTGTGGGTTAATGAGGCTGCTTCAGACATCACACTGTGTATTGGGGTCTTCAGATATAGAACCTGAAAGAACCAAAAACTAAAGATGTAGAACCAAAGTTATCATCACTTTTAAAACATGTTAAAATTAAATAAAATTTTGTTCATTATATTGACTAGTTTTTTTGTGCTAAAAAAAACAAGGTGTCGAAAAGGTGTACCATAGATAGATAGATAGATAGATAGATAGATAGATAGATAGATATGAAATCGTTAACATATTCATATTATCCATAGACAATAAATCATGAATAAATATTAGGCATCAGAAAATTAATTAGTTTTTCACACACAGAGATTGTTGCTGTAATCATTACGACTGTTCTGAGCTCATCCCAGGGCACTTATTCCCATCCTGCTCATACTGAACATCCTTTCATCACACGTTTTTGTGATTTTTTTCCACTTTACAGCACATTTGTAAAAACGTAATGATTTATAATTACACCCAGAACAGGACTGGCTCCGCTCCATGTTTCTCTCACTTTTTTTTCTCACCACTGACCCCCTCATTGCGTATATTGTGTCATTTTCTTGGACTCTGGTTTGTCTGAGATAAGAGTTTAGTGCCCCATGGGGTAGTGTGTGTTGGAGGGGGGGGGGGGGGGGGGGGGGGGGGGGGTTGGAGTGTTTCAACCCAACCATGGTGTGGAAGCTTTCTGTTCTCAGAGTAATTGGTTCAACTTGTTAGCTTACTTCCTGTTTCTACTTCTGTGAGGAGGGGAAAGGGCTCTCTGTACTTAGCTTTCTTTCGTAATGCGAGTGCTTTCACAGGGAACATCATGGAAAATCGGGAGTCGTGCCAGCCTGCTTGGCTAAAACTCTTCTTCTACAAGATTGTTCGATGACATGACATGCAAAAAAAAAAAAACTAATAAAAAATGGAAAAATTGATATGCAGAGGTCAGTGTGGCGGCTACAAATAAATCAGTGTATGGGAAACACTGGCACTGTTGAAATGAAATTTGAACTGAATGGGAAATGGTTATCGTTTATTGTTGATGATTATTGATTGGTAACATATTTGACAGTTAAGGAAAAAAATGTAGGAAGTTTGCAAATGAGTGTGAAAATGACAAATTTCTCTCAAGCTAATATGTGGCTCTGTCTTCTGTTAATAGCCCTAAACAATGTTTGTGGAGAATAAAACTTTTAAACATGCACCATATTTTCTAGACAAAAACTAAAAGCTAAAAAAAGATTACACAACTTTTACCCCAATTATAGCTGCTGTCATAACCTAGCCTAGACTACAAACGTTTGCACGGTGAATGTCTTAAATCTGAACATTCAGCAGAAAGCTGCAAGTAATGGAAAAAACGAAATCAGGAAGTGGACCTGAAAAAAAATAAAAAAATAAAAATGTACACAAGCTACTGAAATGGAGGACGAATTGCAGAAGTGCCTTGCAGGAAGTATGGAAAGTTCAATACTTGCTGCTTTTATTATGTTGATATTGCAGTTTGCAAGCCGTGAGTGCGTGCTAATTTGCTTCAGAGAGGTTAAACACACATATCCACTCAAGCGGCAAGGAGAGACAAGTTTCTCACTATCGAGCTTCAGAAAACCAAAAAAAAAAAAATGTTGCAAAAGTTTTCATAATTTTACACCTATTCCCGCCTCGGGGTCTGTGTGCATGGAGTTTGCATGTTCTCCTCGTGCTCGTGAGGTTTCCTCAAGGTACTCCGGTTTCCTCCCACTGTCCAAAGACATGCACATTGTGCATAGTTTGTGAATGAGTGTGTGAGTGTGCCGTGAGTCTCCCGGGATGGGTTCCAGGCCCCTCACGACCCTGTATACAGGATAAAGTGGTATAGACGATGAGCGAGTGGGTGAGTGCAAAACGGTTAACATGAGCTTATAGGGCAAGAAATATTTCCACTAGATAGCAAAACCTATACTTCATGATTAACCATTCTACCCCAGGAAAATCAATTCAATGAACAAACACAAGTAAGAAGACAGGAAGCAAAGGTTGTGCAACATCTCCGGAAGCCTCGAATCAATGAGGTGAGACCAGTTGACGCAGTTCCTGTAGGAGCAGAACCAGTGTTGTTCGGTATAGTTGTGACACTGGACCTAAAAACGAACCTGAAATACAAACGATAACCGCATCCCTGACCTTTTTTAAGCACACTTAAAATAATAAATAGAAATACAGCTTACACACATACATGTACTGTACATTGTTATGCATACTTGCATAAGTATTCACCTCCTTGAACTTGAGCATTTAAACTTGAACTTGAATAACAACACAAAAGCATGGTGTTAAAATGGGAGAAGTTTGAAATAAGGCGCTAACCGCCTGTCCCAGGGACGTCAGGAACATCCGGTAACAAATATTCCCCTGCTTGAAGAGATTTAAGTGGTTAATTCATACAGGGTCAGGTTGCCAGCTCGATGCCCAACTGTAAATGAGAAGTTGATTGTAAAGGACCTTGCTCAAGGGCCTGACGGTGGCAGCTCGGTGGTCCTGGGGCTCAAACCGTGAACCTCCTGATCATCAGTAATAGTTCAGAAATTAATCCAGATAAGCCATGGTTAGGTGCTGTACTGTACTGTATGTCAGTGAACTGTGTAGTGAACAAGGCCGTATAACGTTAAACAAGTGCACCATTAACTGCTTTCTGTTGGCTTTCACTCACTGCAGAGACAGATACTGTACAGCTTGAGCTATAAACCAGTGTGACAACTGTAATGACATGCAGTGTGATCACCTCAAAACCTGAAAGTCTTGTTTACTGGGCTTCCGTACATTCCTGCGACACACAGAAAGGTGTAAATTCTTGGTGTGTAACGAAGTCCGGTCTGCAAGGGTGTGTGCAGGAAGCTGTGCTCTCTCGTGGACTATTGTTATGGGTTGTTTTGCATCCAATTAGGACTAAACAACTGTTTATTGTACAGAAGATGTCCATGAATAATGTTGAGCGACCTTTAAAATGGCTTTATGCCGCATTTGTGTGTGTGTGTGTGTGTATCAAGAAGCATTTGCAGTTTTTTATTTATTTTTGGTTTGGTTGTTTTTGTATAGGTGGAACTTTACCTATACAGATATACTAAAAAAAGAAAAGAAAGAAAAACCACGTTACATTGTGGCCTCACAACTCCAGGGTCATGGGTTTGATTAGTGCCTCAGGTTTGTATGCGTGGAGGTTGCACGTTCTCTCTGTGCTTGGTGGGTTTCCTCCCACAGTCTAAGGACATGCAGATTAGGCTAATTGGTGTTTCCAAATTGTCCATAGTGTGTGTGCACTGTGATGGTGTAGGGCGTAGTACCCTAGGATATGCCCCAGACCCCCCTGTAACACTGTATACAGGATAATTCCTATAGAAGATAAATAAATGTTTTTGCATAAGCATGTCTACAATGTGTCACTGATGTTCGGTCAAAGTTTACAGGTGTGTTCAGGAAACTTAGCTCTCTAACATTCAAATAGGTGGATGTAATGTTTGCATGATTTTTGAACAGCTTGAGCCTACCCCCACACGCCCACCTACTGTACATTCACAAACCTCCACTCACAGGATGCGCCTTGGCCTGTACAAAATGCCTGACAGGAGGAGGTACAGTACTTTCAAGCATAAACCAAGTATTCCAGACCAGATTATTGGGTTTTTATAAGGCTTCTCAGAAAACCTTTGCACTTTACAATGATTTACTTATTTCACAATGTAACTATCACATTTTGTTTTGAAATGTCCCCTGATTTTGTTCCTAATTTATTTGTAGCCAATTCCTACTCGTCTTTCTGTTAGGGCACACTCCCATCATGGTGACAGTAGGAGCTATCCGCCCTTTCCGCTTGCATGAGGCTAGTGTTGCCGTGATTGATGTTAGAGCGATGGCATTCCCGCACTCTCACATCAATCATCACATCACATCACATCAACACTTAGCCACATGCAAGCGGAAAGGGCGGATAGCGACTCTTCACTCTCTAGACTCTCGGCTACAGATGGCTGCCACTTGAGAATCAATTTGCAACATCCGGATGACAGCACCACTCAGGAACTGAGTCCAATAATATAACCTGCACAATTATGTTTAAAAAGGAGGAAACAATGAAAATACCAGGCTAACAGAAAGTTATCAAAGCAAACCTCAGGCTTGATAAAGATAATACACACTGATGTAATAGCAAACCTTCACTTAAAAAGGCAATAACAAATATACCATTTTTCGGTGCCCCAATGCAGTGACACTAACAACTAGGTTATCACTTCTTTCTCTCCCATTGCCCTCTTTCTGCCATCTACCCTACCCCTCTACTTGCTCCATCCTGTACAGGGCAGCAAATGCCCCTTGGTACTGATTTTCTGGAATAGTGTTATGTTGTCTTGTTGGTTTCTGATTTTCAGAGCCAAGGCTGGGTATGTATACTGGATTTTGTTTCAGCCCGCCTACAGAACAGACAGCTAGCAGAGTGTGAAGAGATGTTCACTGAATTTGACCAAAGATGTATTGGATTAGAATCGTATTCTTCTAAATCGTGTAAACACTAAATGATTTAAATGATGTGAAAGAAGAAAGCCTGAAGTGAGGTACAGACGGTTATGTAATAAAATGTGCTTATCTACATTACTCCATCCATCCATCCATCAATACAGGAACCTCTGTAGTCCAACCAGCGACTGTGGCGGCCAATAATGATTACCATTGTATTTATACCAATTTTTACGACCTCTGGTCAACACTCCAGGGCAATTTGGGAACGCCAATCAGCCTAATCCGCATGTCTTTGGAGAACATGTAAACTCCACCCACACAGACAGACAGACAGACCCTGTGGCGGGGATCAAACCCTCGACCCTGGACATGCAAGGTCACAGTGCTAACCACTACGCCAACCACACCTCCATCTACATTACTATTCTGTCATAATTAAGTCTAAAAATATTTTACAATCTAAATCAATCAAATTTATGAGATAATTCACTTCTTAAACGTAACCTTGAGCAATGTAGCTGTGCAGTGGAACTGTAGCAGGTGAACCAGAAAATCCAGACTAAGGTCGAACTAAGCTTAAACCTATCCAGCTAAACTTGAAACCCTTGTCAGCCCGGATGTTTTTTTTTTTAAGTTAGCAAGGCAGCTGTAAGGTGTTAAAACCTCAAACGCCTGTAAAGACTGTAAAAGATTACAGTCACTGAAGTAATTAATCAAGGTATGTGTTTTTTTTTTCTTTCTTGAAAACGTAATCAAATTATTCTCGTCCTCTGCATACATCTGTAATAAGCATGTTTTTTAAATGCATTTCACACAATTTTGAAACTGAAACTGAACTAGCAACAAAGGGTATATGGCTAACTAAATTAAATGTTAAGTAAAACATTTTGGATGATGTTGGGTAACCTGGTGCTAATAGCTTCAGCATTATTCCTATGTAGCTAGCTGGTTAGCCGACATGCTAGAGCTGGATGCTAATAGAACAACAGCATGTCTGAGGTACAGTCGCAACTTTGGTGTTTCTGCTGCAAATGTCACAGAAATAATTTCCTTTCATTCCAATGGAAATGATTCCCTAAGGGCACATTCTTTTGTTTTTTTGTGACATAATGCAAACCTTGACTCTTGAGAGGACCACTATTTGCGAGTATATAAGGGTATGTCAGTATGCAGTATTACTTGCAGTGGTAGTCGGCATTAGAAACCAGTACAGAAGCGATCTACTATATACAACAAATAACAAATGAGTATGTTTATGTAGCTCAGGAGTGTGCAATATAGATTGACATGTCACTTATTTCAGCGCAACCTGAGAATGGTGCATGTTATGTTGTATGTTGGGTTTCTTCCGGTTTCCTCCCACAGTCAAAGACAAAGACATGCTGATTAGTCTAATTGGCATTTTCAAAATTGCCAATAGTGTGTGAATGAGTGTGTGAGTGCCTGTGTATGGGGGGTGTACACCTCCTCGGATAGGCTCGAGGCCCTACACAATCCTGTATACAGGATAACGTGGTGTAGACAATGAGTGAGTGTCAAATAGGCAATAAATAGCACAAATTCATAAGACTGTGTGTTTTTATGGTTATTTTTGGTTGTTTATGTGACCGATTATAGTCATGACACCTTCAACTGCAGACGTTAGATCACATTATTATCTTAATACTGCAAGTGCAGTACTGTACATGCCCAGAATGTCTGAAAGGAAGCTTAAAAGCAGTGGCAATGAAGCTGGTAAAAAAAAAAAAGCCAAGCATTAAAGATGGAGACAAAAGTGAAAATAATTAGGAGAATGGAGCGAGATGACAAGATGGCAGACATTGCTCATTCTTTTAACATGAATCGTTAAACCATCGGCATGATTCTAAAGAACACTGCACTGTAATATACTGTGTATCCCCAATTGTGTAAGAACCCTTGTACCTAGACAATGTTTGTTGGATTTACAAACAAATTGGACTTACAAACACACTCTCGGGAAACAGAAACTTTTCATAGAGTGTGATTTCAGTGTGATTGGCAGGACTACCGTATAAACAGTTTTTTTTTTTTTTTTTTGGTCATTGACCAGTGCTGTGACTTTGTATAAAACATTATTGTTTACAAAGCTGTGAGTTTGACTGAAAGCAAATAAAAAGCTACAGTAACACAATAAAAAATAATTTT